>CM039315.1:106689408-107889408 GCA_022316695.1 Camellia oleifera | reverse complement strand
TCACCACGTTCGTCACCTATGGGTCGTCACAAAAAGTACCCGGTGACGAAAAACAGTTTCGTCACCTATTTTTCATTTTTGGTGACGAAATGTTTCGTCTCCAAATGTTGAATTTTTCGCCCTCTAAAACACTAATTTCGTCACCAAAATTAAATAATATTTTATTTTAATTGTTTTTTGTGACGAAATATTTCGTCACCAAATATAATTTAAAGACGAAAGTTTTCCTCACCAATGATATGAATTAAAGTGACAAAAAAATTCGTCACTAAAATGAGCAAAAAAGAAAATTATTCAATGACAAAAAATATTTTGTCACCAAATATTTCAATTTAGTGACGAAATATTCCGCAAATGTGACGAAATTATTTGTTTCGTACTATATCATTAGTGACAAAATTATTCGTCATGTTTTTTGAAAACTAATAGCGACATTTTTTATTTCGTCACTAATAAAAATTAAAATTTTTGAAAATAAGAGTACCATTTTCTTCCGAAATTTTTTCTTTTCAGTAACAATTCCCTGCGCATTTCAATAACCTGTTCAATAAAATATATATTACAAATCAATACAAAAATCTGTTCATTTTCATAAACATCACAATCGAATTTTAGCACTATCCACAAAAATACAATATGAACTGCATGCGGCTTATAAACATGTCTCCTAATATCCACAAAAAATGTCTACTAATATCCACAAAAATATAATATCAACCGTATGCAGATTACCAAACACGTCTAATATCCAACAAAAAACATGTCTACTAATATTAACAAAAATAAAATATCAAGGGCGGATTACCAAACATGCCCCGTAATACTAACAAAAATATAAAATTTACAACACAACCAAAATACATGTAAGGTAATATGAACAAAAACACAAAATGAGCTACCATCGGCCCTCCAAATTACCAAACATGTCCATATCAAATCTCAAATCTGCAAAAAAATGAAACATCAAAAAAAAAAAAAATCTCTATTAGACAATTATTATTTTATCCATAACATATACAATTTAACATGCATTTTTGGACATAGTTTTCAAACCAGAAGTCCCGTGCTAGTTCCGTAAGTTTTTACAACTCACATTGGTCCATCCCGAGGTGTTTGAGGTGTTTCCCGGGCTGTCTCGTGGCTGTTGCACGATTTTGGCCACCGAAGGTCTATTTTCAAGCTTAAGTGTGGAAAAATGCATTTTTAGACTTAGTTTTCAAACCGGGAGTCCCGTGCTAGTTCCATAAGTTTCCACAACTCATATTTGTCCATCCTGAGGTGTTTGAGGTGTTTCCCGGGACGTCTCGTGGCTGTTGCACGATTTTGGTCCCCGAAGGCCTATTTTTGAAGCTTAAGTGTGAAAAAGTGCTTTTTTGGACTTAGTTTTCAAACCGGGAGTCCCGAGCTAGTTCCGTAAGTTTCTATAACTCACATCGGTCCATCCTGAGGTGTTTGAGGTATTTCTGGGCCATCTCGTGGCTGTTGCACGATTTTAGCCCCCGAAGGCCTATTTTCAAGCTTAAGTGTGGAAAAGTGCATTTTTGGACTTAGTTTTCAAACCGGGAGTCCCGTGCTAGTTCCGTAAGTTTTCACAACTCACATTTGTCCATCCCGAGGTGTTTGAGTTGTTTCCCGGGCCGTCTCGTGGCTGTTGCACGATTTTAGCCCCCGAAGGCCTATCTTTGAAGCTTAAGTGTGAAAAAATGCATTTTTGGACTTAGTTTTCAAACCGGGAGTCCTGTGCTAGTTCCGTAAGTTTTCACAATTCACATTGGTCCATCCCGAGGTGTTTGAGGTGTTTCTCGGGCCGTCTCGTGGCTATTGCACGATTTTGGCCCCCGAAGGCCTATTTTCAAGCTTAAGTGTAAAAAAGTGCATTTTTAGACTTAGTTTTCAAACCGGGGGTCCCGTGCTAGTTTCGTTAGTTTCCACAACTCACATTAGTCCCTCCCGAGGTGTTTGAGGTGTTCCCCGGGCCGTCTCATGGCTGTTGCACGATTTTGGCCCCCGAAGGCCTATTTTTAAGCTTCAGTGTGAAAAAGTGCATATTTGGACTTAGTTTTCAAACCGGGAGTCCCGTGCTAGTTCCGTAAGTTTCCACAACTCACATTGGTCCGTCCCGAGATGTTTCAGGTGTTCCCCGAGCCATCTTGTGGCTATTGCACGATTTTGGCCCCCGAATGCCTATTTTCAAGCTTAAGTGTGGAAAAGTGCATTTTTGGACTTAGTTTTCAAACCGGGAGTGCCGTGCTAGTTCCGTAAGTTTCCACAACTCACATTGGTCCCTCCCGAGGTGTTTGAGGTATTCCCCGAGCCATCTCATGGCTGTTGCACGATTTTGGCCCCCAAAGGCCTATTTTCAAGCTTAAGTGTGGAAAAGTGCATTTTTGGACTTAGTTTTCAAACCGGGAGTCCCGTGCTAGTTCCGTAAGTTTACACAACTCACATTGGTCCGTCTCGAGATGTTTGAGGTGTTTTCCGGGTCGTCTCATGGCTGTTGCACGATTTTAGCCCCCAAAGGCCTATTTTCAAGCTTAATTGTGAAAAAAATGCATTTTTGGACTTAGTTTTCAAACCGGGAGTCCCGTGCTAATTCCGTTAGTTTCCATAACTCACATCGATCCCTCCCGAGGTGTTTGAGGTGTTCCCTAGGCTGTCTCGTGGCTGTTGCACGATTTTGGTCCCTGAAGGCCTATTTTCAAGCTTAAGTGTGGAAAAGTGCATATTTGGACTTAGTTTTCAAACCGGGAGTCCCGTGCTAGTTCCGTAAGTTTCCACAGCTCACATTGGTCAGTCCCGAGGTGTTTGAGGTGTTCCCCAGGCCGTCTCGTGGCTGTTGCACGATTTTGGCCCCCCGAAGGCCTATTTTCAAGCTTAAGTGTGGAAAAGTGCATTTTTTGACTTAGTTTTCAAACCGGGAGTCCCGTACTAGTTCCGTAAGTTTCCACAACTCACATTGGTCTGTCCCGAGGTGTTTGAGGTGTTTCCCGGGCTGTCTCGTGGCTATTGCACGATTTTGGCCCCCGAAGGCCTATTTTTAAGCTTAAGTGTAGGAAAAGTGCATTTTTAGACTTAGTTTTCAAACCGGGAGTCCCGTGCTAGTTTAAATCTCACTATGGAAACTTCATTAGATTTAAATCTCATTATTATAGATGAAATCAATGATATTAATAATAGTCAATGGTGCATAAATTTTTGCAGGGACTAATCACATCACTAAAATGGCAACCTTAGATATTCTATGCTAATAGAACAAGTAATATTCAGTCACGAACTATAACACCACACCATGGCATGCTTTGTCAACTTATTACATTATATCAGTCATAGATTATGATTTCTAATTAAATTTGTACACACATAGGATTGAATCATTCTATGCATGGGTTGTAGAATATTTGACATGACTATGACGCATACCAATCTAGTTTTACAATTTTTTTGGATATGTAACTTTAGATCAGACTTTGAGAGCTGAGCATTCATTTGATAAGTGTATTTACTTGTCATTGGTGCTTCATAAATGGACAAATACAAAAGAGGAGAAAAGCATGACTAGAAAATGACAGCAACTTATTAAAGCTATCATATCCACCAAGGAAAGGGGCTAGTTTGTAAACCTTATTGTGCACTCTAGGGGAGTCTGATGCTAGCCATGTATCTTGCGACTCACTTTGGCAATGCGCAAAACATGAGTTTATGAACATCCCTCCTCTTTTTGAGTATTTAAAAAATAAACTCAAAGCTGCAAGCATATCTTTCCGGAACCCTGAAGAATAGAAATTTTAATAAACATGTCTATCATAAAGGATAACACATATTAAAAATTACATGCAAAATTTATGAAAGTTTTATCTTTAATATGAGAGGTATGCTCTCTAAATTGAAGATAATCATCATTAAAAATAAAAATGAAAAGAAAAAAGAAATTTTAGAAAAGAATATTGAAAGCAATTGAAATTTAAGAATGTAAGGACAAAAAATAACCTTGCAAGATATCTGTCTCCAGATTACATTTAATGATTTGCTATGATGAAACGCAACAGAATTTAAGATAGTTCAACACATATTGCCTCCAGATTACAGGATCATTGTAAGCTATGAAATATAGACCCGATAATTAAAGTTTCAGTTGATATTCATAGTTCCTTGCAATCACATCTGACTACCTAGTATGTATTAAATCAAGATAATATTTGAGAAGCAAAACATGAAACAAAACTAGCAAAGCTACCAAAGCCAATTTTGAAAACTAAAATTCAAAGGATAAATTAAATGTGATCACAAAACTCAGTGGTATTTAATGCTTGTAACCGATGAAATCACCGGAATCAACTTACTTCTTCAGCAACAAACTCATAGGGAATGTCACAAGTTGAAGGCACTAGTTCCTGCTCCAGAAGATAATTTCAATATCTGTGTTAATCATATGATTCATATCTAATTGGAGGGGCTTCTCAACATTTTCAACCTCAGAATGGGCTTCAAATACTGAGACAGGACTCTCAAAAGCTGGTTATGATGGGAAGATTCATTTGTAACATAACCAGGGTATGTTCTCAGGATACTGGCACCAAGAAACGCACAGTTAGGACAATGAATAAATGATTGAAATTTCATTCCTTCAAACCTTAAATCTAGATTTTGTACAAACAAATCAATTCAATCAATTTTTGAGTGTAGAAACAATAATCTGACCTGCATAGACCAATCACGAGCATAGAGAACTCTGCATTGAGTATAACGTCTAGCAAAGGTGAAATGACTGAAAAAAAGATAATTTTTTTAAGGATGTCAGGATTCCATACAAGTCACAATTTGGAAAAAGGTAGATGCATATCGATGATGAGCAACCAATAATCCATCCCTATCCAACTAAAATTTGAGCATTCTCACATAATTTATTATCTGGTTGGAAAAAATATATTACCCACTCCTTTACAGAGAAATGAACAAACAAACAGAAAAGCACTGAGAAATTTTTATATGTTAATAGGGTACACGTAGCACTACCTTTTATCAATCAATCACAAATGTATACACCTTCATTTTTCCTCAAACATCCAACATAAATGTAATGACCCTACTGTCAAATTCAAAATAGTAGAAGGTACACGTGACATCTACACCCAAAAATTCCTCAAAAACACCATGTATATGATGAATAAATAAACCATCTCCGACTGTTGAAAAAACCCACCACTCGAATCCCATTGTATGCGGAACCCAGACTTTAAAATTCGTAGAATAATCAAACAGTGAATCATATTGAGGATACAAATTAGAGACTAGAGAGAGAGATTACTGAGAAGAAAGAGGGACATTGTCGAACCAATCCAATATAAATGCCCCAAATGAATATAATATTGAAGAAAACGAAAGTCGGCGCTGATTCTCCCACTCCTACAAGTCTCTTGCAGCATCTCCCAACACCTGTCACTCCCAACAGTGCTACAGCTGCAACAAAAGCAACCACTTCAACCACACATTCATATATATATATAGAGAGAGAGAGGGGACCTGCCAGTGAGAGGAGAGAGAATGAAGGGAAGAAGGAAGGAAGCAAGAAGAGGGACAGTTGAGTTAGGGATGAAGAGACAAATGATATCAAACAACGACCAATCGAATTGGACGAAGCTACTCTTCAAATCATAGAGGCTCAGGAATTCCGAAATTTTCATTTATTTTTCTTTCTATACCAAACACAAATTTATAGAAATCGGAGTATCTACTTTTTCATTCAGTAATGAAATCCCTCATAACAAGAATTTTTTTGTCTTTCCATTTAAACATTCATAACAAGCATCCAAGTTAAACACTAAACCCCAAATTAAAAAGCCCCAAATTTTGAAATTGAAAAACCCTAAGCCCTAATTTTCAAATTGAAAAGCCTCAAATCAAAACTCAAAACCCTAGTATCTAAACATGCACCTGAAATTGGACGGTGGGAGGGAGAGGTGCGAGAGCTCCGGTCGGAGGGAGAGGTGAGACGGCTCCGTTTGCTTCGTTCGCGGGTCTTCGTCGACCGGAGGGAGAAGCGAAGACGAACCGGGCTGCGAAGGAGGTAGCTTCGAAGGACTGCTCGAGCAACGCAATGGCCATCACGAGCGAAGCAATGGCTGTTACTCCGAATGACTGCTCTTCCCTCCGTCTCTCTTCATGGTCTCTTTTCCCTCCATCTCTTCTTCGTCTTCTCTCTCTCTCTCGAACACATCTCCTTTAGTCTTTCTCTATTTTTCCCTTTTTCTTTTTTTTTTGGGACCAGGGAGTAGAAACTTAGACAAAATTTTATGAGGAAATTTTAATTGAGGCAAAATTTTGAAGGACTTGTTTCCAATATTGAAAAGAAATTTGAGACAAAATTTTGTTGTAAAAATTAGTTTTAATTTATATTTTTTTAAGTTTTATTATTTATGTTTGTAATTGTACCTTTATTAAGGTTTAATTAATATTTTGAATGAAAAGAAATAAATTTAAGAAATTTTATGATTTTAATCAGTAAATAATAATTCTATTAAAAAATAATTATTATTATATTCTTAATAATTTATTATTTAATTTTTTTTGAACTGATTATTAATAGTTATTTCAAATCGTAACAAATTTAATTAATATTAGGAAACATTCAAAATTATGTAGTTTTGATATAAAATATGACGGCTCTGTTTGTTTGTGCTCTGAAAATTAATTTTCAACACTTTAGTTTGAGCATGGTGTTTGGTAAGAGTGTTGAAAACTAATTCCAAAACTCTGCCGAGAGTTCTGTCAAGAGCTCTGTCTATATGTCATACCATTCTGTGACAGCAGAGGGCGCGCGGGATGTCCGGCCGGTCGTCCAGCCGGTTGACCGGCCGGCTGTCCGAAACAGAGATTTTTTTTTTTTTTTTGCAATTGATTTATATAATCAGGAAAAATATTTTTTGGAATTTTTTAAATTTTTTATGTGTTTTAAAATAATTTTGAGTTGCATGTTTAGTTATGAGTTGTAAATTTTTGTATCACATATCAAATGTCACATCAACAATTCCCCACTCAAATCAAACCTCTTTTCCAAAATTATTTTCAAAACTCTTTACCAAACAAAATTTCTACACTCAAATCATAATTCCACAACACACAAACTCAAAATATAACTCATACTCTCAAATCACATTTACAAAACTCTACCAAACACTATCGACATTTTCCTTTCTGTGATCACAATTTATTGATCACCAAAGGTTTTGAGATCCCGCTTTTTTTTTTCCCCCTCTACATGCATCTAAACAGAGAGATATAGAAAGTAAAATACATGTATCAATTTTATTTTTTATTGATTTTAAGCATTTGGTGACGAAATTTGGTTTTCCTCTCTAAAAATAATACATTTGGAGACGAAATTATTTCCTCTGCTAAATTTTTTTACAATGGTGACGAAAAATTTCAGTCTCCAAAATGGCACCAAATCTTCCGCCAAATTTTCCAATGGCGGGAAATTGTTTTGTGACGAAAAATAAAATTTAGAGACGAATGAAATTTTCGTCACCTATTGTTTTATTTGATTTTAAGCATTTGGTGACGAAATTTGGTTTTCCTCTCTAAAAATAGTACAATTGGAGACGAAATCTTATTTTCATCACTAAAATATGCATATTTGGAGACGAAATATTTTTTCGTCACGCGTTTTCGTCACCATAGACATTTTTTGTTGTAGTGCGGCTTGTTGTGGTTGCTGCTATTGTTGAAGCCTAGCAATTAGTTCGGCCTACTGGGATACAACCTCTGTCTAATGAGCAGTAACCTCCGCTTCGCGAGCAGCATCCCACTGCATAGCCTCCACGGTCGGTTGAAGTTAACGCATCATTTCCTTCATACTGTCTGTGAAATACTGATTTTTCTAAACAGGTGTAGACCCTCTTTCTGAGGTAGAACCACAAAGAAGCAAACAGCAGCAAACACTAGTTGTCCGTCAATAAGATCCTTAGATCTATGAAGCCTTCTACCTCTGATCCAGAGTGCTCAGGGGGTATTTACCTCGTCAGAAGTAATGATGAAAATACTACTTTGCAAAACAGAAAATAAAGCAAAAGAAACAAAAATCAGAAAAACGGACAGCATCTCGGCTTAGATAAAGACAACACACAGTTGAACTCATAAGCTGGACATCTATACTCAAACACTGATTTCTGCTCCCCAAACATTTTGCCTCAAAACTGATACCCTCAAATACTGATGTCCTCAGATTGATACCCAGACTTGCAATTGATACATGCACTCCATTAGAGACACACCCTAACAACATATAACAAGCAAGTGAGAGCCAAAACACCCCTATGGTGGGGTAGGGTTTCCCTGTCCTAGTTTCGTCAGGAACTAGGGTTTCACTACGCACGCATGCAGTTTCAAACAACCTATATTCGAGTGAGCAACCTGTCCTAGTTTGGAATGGTCTCTATGGCTTCCGATATGCAATTAGGTCAATTGGTCAAAAAGGGTGCCTCGGCGGTGATCCGATCCAAGGTTTGTGTTCCCATTGTGGCAGAGCCTGTAACCGATCAGCCTTATGACAGGCTTTTCCAAGCAAGCCTCCGGCAAACCGTTCAGGAATAGCAAATGGAAAACACTGTGACTTAGGCACACCAATGCAAATGCAATGCAAAGAAACACATAAATATAGATAAACAACATATCATGAGTTCGAGTCAAGTTCTCTAATTCCCCAGCAAAGTCGCCAGAAACTGTAGACTCGACTTTCTTCATGCGCCCCCCTTTCGAAGAGGCGCGAATTGGTCCCCTACAGTTTGGACTCCTGTCACGGTTCTGAATCTAATCTCACAAAGTGCAATGTGAGACTGATAAACACCAAATAATCCAATCTGGCAATTCATTTTGGAAAATTGATTTTAGATCAAATAATGCCAAAACTGGACTGCTTTGCCAGATTATAAAGTCACCACCTAAATATTTTATTTTGAGAAATTTAGGAAATCCTAACTCATGCCAAAGGATACGTGTTCGTCATCACCAAAGTTGCCTTGGCTCGGGAACTTGGGTACGAGAGGGGAAGGTCATGAAATGAGCACCCCCGCTCGCCCGATCAAAGGATCGATTTCTACTAACATGATATGTTGTTTTATAAACCTCATGTGTTCTTATCCAGTTATTAGCTAACTTTACTATGTGATGCACACAACATACAAGTATGGACTCAATCACGAGAATTGGAACAAAATAACTCATGTTTGTTTTTTAAAATGGTTTGAAAGTGCTACTCGCAAGTAGGCTAAAGTGCGAATTTGCCGCCCTCAAGTGGGCTTAAAACATGATTTTGCCACTCCTCAAAGTGGGCTTAAAACTCACAATCATCGAGTTGTTCCAATTCAGGAAACAAAGCCTTCACCCACAAGCATTCATGCAGTTAATCACTTAAGCAAATAGCCTCATGGCAACACTCACACTCATGCAAGTATGCTAAAGCATAAACACTTACAGGGTACTCCAAGTCAAAACAAAAAGCTAGTTAGAAATCATGCATGATCCTAGCTATGTTAAGATGCTTAGTCCAAGACATGCAATAATGCAACTAAATAGGCTCGGCTATCTAAGATAACATATAAATGCAACAATTGATACACGTATTCAACTAGGTATTGAAATATGATGCAGTTTGAATGATGCACAGAACCCGGTGCATGCAAGACAAATGAATGGATGCAAACATGCAAAGCATAAGGTATGCTAATCAAAACGTACCCTAAACTAACCATCGAAAGCGGTTAAATAAAAGGGAGAAAGAAGTGGGGTTGGAAGACATGCACACACACATGCACGCTCATTATAACATTGCGCCCTCTTGCAGGAGGGTCCGAAAGAATAAGCTAAGCTACTCTAAGCTAAGCTAATTAACTAATCTAATTAAACTATTTAGACTAATTATTACAAAACAAATCAAATGAATAACTAGTAAACTACTGACTAATTATTACAAAACAACTAATTAACTATGCTAAGCTAATTAGCTACAACCAAACTAGTTAACTAATACAAGCTAATTAATTACAACACAATTGAATTTGCATAATTAGCTAATCTAAGCTAGTAAGAAGAATATTACAAAACTTGAATTGGATTAGGTACACTAACTAAGTAAAGCAATGTAAAGTTGCCTCGCGGGCGAGGGGAACATGCATGCTCGATTGGCGTCCGCTCGGAAATCCATTGCTTTGCCGTCAATTGCCTCTGTTTGCACTCGCCTCTATTTCTGAACATTGAACCAAACTCCACACTAGTTTTGCTCCAAAACAGGATCTTTTCTGCACAAAGGATGGACTGGTGGCCGGTGGGCCACAAAAAGTGGCTGCCGACCACCTCAACTGGCCGGCCGGCTAGTGAAAGTGGCCGGTCGGCTACCTCAAGTGGCTGGCCGGCCACCTGTTTCCCCAAACTTTTGGTTTTGCTGCAACAAAGAACAACAGAGGCACAACAATGTATTTGCAAGAAAATGTATGCACTACCACTCTCCTCATCATGTCTAAAGCTCAAAGGAGTGTGGCGCTCGATTTTCAAGCCACCAACCAAGCATCTCAATGCATAATGGCCAAAAATCATGCTTGTACAAACTTAGTGAATGTACAAACAATACACAAAGAGCCTTCCCCCCCCCCCCCCATCATGCATGCTCAAGGGTGTTGGCAACCAAGAAATGTCATACGTTTCATCATTTCAAGTATGAAACATCTCACATTTCTTGTGTTTGGATTAATGTCCGATCCAAACGCATGCAATGCGACACAAATATGTTATCTTGGCATGTTTTACTTGGTTGATTCTTGTTTACACATTTTACATTACCAATTAATCCATTAACCGATTAAGTCTAATGTGAAAAGTCCACTAATTGGAAAGATGGACTAAGCCACAAGTGCCTTGAGCATGAAAGAGGTTTCATACTGTTGGTTAGTAGAAATCCTCAAGAGAGGATTAAAACCATTAGGCATGTGAACCTCAATTCCACATTCAAGCCATCAAGGGGCTCAAGACTACTTTCAAAGCAAATGAAAGATTGACACAATGGAGTGCAATGACATATATTTCAGCACTGAAACCATATGCTAAGTGGCTCAAAATCGTGCAAACAACTCATGTAATGCATATTTAAAGGCTTAACTCTTTAAGCTAATGGAAGGGGTTATACTACAACCTTACAACACAAGCCTCAAAAGGCCAAATCAACTCAAAACAGATGTAAAGCATGCCAAAACAAAGGCTAAATCATGCTGAGATTGAAACCTAAAAGAGAAGAAAATCATGCTCACAACTTGGCTCACAAGCAAGGCATAAAGCACCACTCTCAAAAGCATTTAAAGAGTGATATATGTGAGAGCTTGACCAAGGAACATGCTCTGAAATCACATGATAAACGATGCCATATCATGCAAATAACTCAAATGAAGCATGCTAAGAGCCTTAAAACACAAAGCTAGTAGGGCCATTTATACTATAGCTATACAAAGCAAAGCATATGTGACCAAGTGTAGACACCCCATTTTTGACCGTCCTCAAGACTTGGACGTCACTGATTAAACACTCAGTGATCACCCTTGTTTGTGTTCGTCTTGAGTTCCCGGAAGCCTTGACAACGCGCCTCGCCTCAAGAACTCTCGACTCGACTGTTTTGTGTATGGTTTTGCACCAAACACTTGTGTTTTGCCTTTGAGAGACAGGGTAGGGCTTGTAGACCATCCCCACCCATCACCGGCCAGGGCTTGAGGCCACCGGCCAAATGTTTGGCCGGCCGGCACTACAGATGGCCGGCCGGCTATCTTTTTTTGGTCAAATGCATTTTTGGCCGGCCGACTACTGTGCATCTGCTTTCGCAGATATTTTTTGGCAGCTGGCATTCACTGCCATCCCCTCCATACACGTGTATGGAGGGATTTCCCTCTTATTAGCTTCCTTTGGAAGCTTTACAAGAGAATTGTCTATAAAGAGAGGGTCTTCTCTCTTGTAAGGGGTTCGACAAAAAATAGAGACATTTTAGACAGCCATTTTTAGGGTTTGAGTTCTAGGGTTAGGGTTAGGGTTTGGTTTATATCCTATCTCTATCTCTCTCTCTCTTGTGTGTGTTTTGTCTTATTTTTGCTCACAAACACCCACCATGACACCATCTCTTGGAGCTGAGGCCCTTGAGGGTTGTTTTTAAAGTTTTGGAGCTGGTTTCAACCTAAAGAAGCTGCTGGAGCTCCATTGTTGAAGAGGGTCTTCAAGGGTAAGAAGCTTGTCCATTTATTCCCATTTTTGCAAAGCTTTTCTACCTATCTTGTAGCTGTTTTTTGGCTTTGCATATAACACATAAAAGTTTTGTTTTTAAGGCCTCTAAATAGTTTATTAAGAGTGTTTTAAGCTTTGGGGTTGTTTGACCCCTCTTAAGCCTTGTTTGGCCCTTGTTTTGTGCTATTTTGTGTGAACTCCAGGACCACAGTGCTTGGGCCTACTCACCACTAAAATCTTGAGGGATTTCAGAGGTGAGGATGGTGCCTTGAGGTCCCAAGAAGGAGAGGGCCACCCCCTCTCCTTGTTGTCCTTGAAAAGGACCATTTTTGCCTCTTGAGAGAGCACCATGTTTAAGTGTGTGTTGGCAATTCCTTAACTGATTTTTGTGCTCATTATGTCATAATATGCCTCTGTTTTTAGTTGGTTTTGGTACACCATGCTTGCTTAGCATACATGCCTTGTAATGCCATTTTGTTACCTTAACATGAATCTAGGTTTTAACCCTTATTCAAGCATGTATTAGGCCTAGCTTAGTGAAGCTTTTGCACTTGTTTTGCCATGTTTGAGCTCTGTTCTTGGCTATTTTGGTCAACCAAGACTCCCATTGTATGGTTCTTTTGCACTTTGGCTTGTTAGCCTTAAGTTTTGGACCATTGTTGCATGTTTAGCCTATCTTGTTTGCTTGGTTTGGCACCATCCTAACATGATTTCAGAGCTTATATTGCATGTCTTTAGTCCATGCTTAGCCTCTTCCAAGTGTGCTTGAAAGTTGCCTTTGTTTGCTTAAGTGTTGGCTCATTAACATATGCATTCTTGCACGTGTGTTTGGTCCCACTTCTTGAGCTTTTGGCCACTGTTTTAGGCCTAGTTAGGGCTGCCTAAATCATGTTTAAGTCCATCCCTTTGCTTGTTGCATATGCTCCTTGTATGTTGTAGCATATTGGTGAGTTGTTGCATGTTTCAACTTGCATGATTGAATGAAGTCACATGCTTGCTTGCATGCTTAAAACACCTACATTGTACCTTGCATCCTTGTTGGTTGCATTGTCTCATGCCTTGCATGTTTTGTATACCTCTTTGCATTTCCATGTTGCATGCTAGCCAATATGCTTAGGATTGCGTTGCATAAGCATACGTGCTAGACCTCTTGAAATGAGTATGATAGAGGTTGGGCCTCCTTGTGTGTCTATTTGGTTTGTATTCATTTGAAATTGAAAATGCATACTTGATTCTTTGGGCCATCATGCATGGAAATGCATGATTGGTGGTCCGAGAATCGAGGTCCATGTCCCTTCGAGTCATAAACATGATAAGGGATATGATTGGTGCATACATTGCTTGAAATGCATTGCCATGCCAAGTATTGCCCTTTGCTGCTGTCAAACCAGGTTCTGTAGGAACTTTTGTCCCGCCGGCCACATTCAATGCTGACCGGCCACCATTGTTGGTCGATGGATCAAAGTTGTGGCCGGTGACCATTCTATATGGCTGGTGGTGTTCTCTCTCAGCCGGTGGTATCTCACAGTACTCAGAGAAGCAATCCTGAGACTTTGGCAGTCATCAGAGGAGCAGAGTAGGGAAAACAGAGACATCTTGAGCATGACAGTGGATTTCCGGGCGAAACCAAGCGCGCATGCATCGAGCCCTCTCCCCGAGGCTGCTGTTTATTGCTTTCTTAGATTAATTAATTTGCTCAATTAATTTAGTTGGTCTGTAATAATTAATTAGCTAGGATAGTTAATTCATTATTCGGATTGTATTATCCTTTTGGTCCCTCCGAGCGAGGGCAAATTTGTAATAAGTGTGGGTGAGTGTGTGTATGTCTTCCAACCCCCACTTCTTTCTCCCTTTTACTTACCTGCTTTGACGGTTAGTATTGGGGCATGTTTATTTTAGCATATTCTACGCTATGCATGCATGCATCATTCATTAGTATTGTATGCACCGGGCTCGGCGCATCATGCTAATCGCATTATATTTCAAAACAAACTTGAATACATGCTACTTGTACATTTCACATGTCATCCTTAGGTTAGCCGAGCCTATTCTAAGTGACATTTTGTATGCGATGCATTAGGCACTTAATATGAACTAGGATCATGCATATGATTACTAACTAGTTCCTGTTTTGGCTTGGAGTACTAGGTAAGCTTTTATGCGTTAGCATACCGCATGTGTGTGAGTGTTGCCATAATTGCATGATTACCATGAGGCTAGCTGCTTTTGTGATATAACTGCTCGAATGCCTGTGGATGGAGGTCGAATTGCTTAAATTGGGATAATGCATTAAAACTGTGAGTTTTAAGCCCATTAGATAATGGCAAAACCATCTTTTCTAAAAGCCCACTCGATGGTGGCAAAACTTACATTTTAGCCTACTTGCGAGTAGCAAACCATTTTCAAAACAAACATGAAATGTTTTGTTCCAATTTAGGCGATTTGGTCTATACTTGTTTTCTGTGCGCATAACATAGTAATTCTAGGCTAATAACCGGAATAAGAACGCGTAATGTTTTCAAAACAAGATATCATGGTTAGTAGAGGCCGATCTTCGGATCGGGCGAGAGGGGGTGCTCATAGCTGACCTTCCCCAATCGTACCCAAGTTCCCGAGCCGAGGCAACTTTGGTGATGACGGACACATGGCCTTTGGCACCGAGTCAGGGTTTCCTAAATTCCCCCATTAAAAGATATGTAGGTGGCGACTCTGTATTTGGCAAAGCAGTCCATGTTTGGCACTTCTTTCAAAAAAATTTGTTTATCTCAAAACGATTTGCCAGATTTGGACTCTTTGGTTCAGATTTAGAACCGTGACAATTTGAGTCCGAATTGTAGTAGACCCGCAAAATGAACAAAACGGGAGTCATCCTCCCGGGGCGTTCGGGGACGTCTACAGTTTCTGGCGACTCTGCTGGGGAGTTAGAGAGCTTGACTCAAACTCATGATATCCCGTTTTGATTTCACTTATGTGTCTCTTTGCATTGCATGTGCATTGGTGCGCCTAGGACACCGTGTTGGCCATCTGCTATTCCTGAGCGGTTTGCCGGAGGCTTGTCTTGTCAAGGCATGACCATAAGGTTGACCAGTTGTGGGCTCTGCCAGTATGGGAACACAAACCCCGATTTTACCGGGGCACCCTTTTGACCATTCGACCTAGTGCATGTTCGGAATCCATAGTGACCATTCCAAACTAGGACATGTTGCTTACTCGACTATAGGTTGTTTGAAACCGCTGCGTGCATAGTAAAACCCTAGCTCCTGACAAAATAGGACAGGGAAACGCTACCCCAACATAGGGGTGTTTTGGCTCTCTTTTACTTGCTATGTGCTTTTAGAGTGTATCTCTATAGGGAAACGTGCATATCAGTTTGCAAGTTTGAGTATCTGGGTCTGAGGGCACCAGTATCAGTTTATGAGAATCAGTTATATATGTGGGTATCCGATTCAGTATTTTGGGGCAGTGATGCAGTGATTCTAAGGAACAATAATCAGTAATAGAGTACAGTTGTTCAGTTGCACCTGTGTTTGATCCGTTTGGGCTAAAATGCTGCTTGTTTTTTTTCCTTTCAAGGGGCTTCAGAGAGCTGATACAGGATAGCTAGTGTTCCCCCTTACTGAGGCAGGACCTATGATGACGCAAAATTCGGAAGAGATCGTGGTTATGACAGCTGCATTAGATCAAGGAATCACTTTGCAAGGTGAGACCAATGTTGATATGCCACATCCACCCAGGTCGCCTGTTGCGCACCCGGTCTGGGCTCCCTAGCTATATTAGACTCACGAGCCTACTACATTTGAACTAATGGGGATGATAGGTGATCTCTAGAGGTCCGTGGCGGATCTCGCTTATGGAATGTCAGCTTCGCCCCCAGCCGCACCATATGCCGGGAGTTTTGTACCCCAGGAGCCCCCGCTATTGGGACGGATTATGATTGAACTCAGCCAACCAGAGATGGCCTCCAGCTATGGCAATGACGTATCAACATCAACCCAAACCCTCGATCAGGCTGAGGCCAGAAGTACGGACAAAATGAAGGCAGACGCCGATCCCATCAAACAACTGTTGCGGGCAGTCGAGGCTTTGAAAGCCGGGGGGATGAACAAACAACAGATATCTGCAGTTGTGACAAAAGCTGTGGAGGCTGTTTTTCCCACTCCACCTGAGGGTAGTAGTTCAAGTCAGTCAGAAAACCGAGATAGGCCCCGTCATGCCAGAACAGTTCCCCTCATTCCCAACCCTGCACCCCGGGAAAGATCAGAAAGTCAAGGCAGTGCCTGCCGATCCTTTCGGTAGTGCGTCTAGTAAGAATACTCAGACTTCAAAGTACTTGCCCCGAGGGCGCAGGGTCTTTCACGCTCTCTACATGCCTCTGTCCAAGGCACTTCAGATCCTAGCCGAAAGAGGGCACCTTAAACCCCTGGAGCCCAGGCCTCTCCCAAAGAACCTCACTCCCACACATGATGCTGCTCAGTATTGTGCGTACCACCAGCAAACAGGCCATGCTACCGACAATTGTTTCTGCCTCCGTCATGAGGTGCAGGACTTGATCGACAACGAGGTTATCTTCCGCCCACCTCAGCCAAGTCCGTTACTACTCAGCTACTGGATTTTGAGGATACTGATATTGCGAGTATGTAAATCAGGAAGTGAACCACCTGTGGGCGACGCTTGGTATATTTTTGAATCCGGCGTCTGGCACGCTTTTTTGAGTGGCCGTGACTGCTAGTTTTGTAAATTCTGGCTTGGGTGTCAAGTCAGTCTTTTGTTTTGTTTTGAGTCTGTCTCATTGTCATGAGTCAGTCCCTTTTGCTTAAGGGTCTGTCTTGTTGTAGCGAGTCAGTCTCCTTGTATAGAATACCAGGTGATTCCGGGGTTGTTGCCCCAAACACCGTTTTATTTTGTAATTACCCCTTTTGTTTTTCTTTTGAGTCTGTCTCTACTGAGGAGCCAGTTGCAGTTGGAAGTTTTGAATGAAACAGCTGCGGCTATCATGTCCCCGTGCTTACTGCTAATTTTGGGCTAGTTGTGCCAGAGAGTTTGAATGGGACAGCAGTACATTCCATCTGCTCTTATGTGCCCTAAAAATCATTGTAATAACCTAAGTTTTTTCCAAAAACCCTTTTTGAACACTACGGTGATAAAAACGAAGAGGAAGGAATTCCTCGGGTTTTGCGAAACTTTGATCTTTTTTGAGAAGAGGAGAGGCGTGCTAAGCCTTTAATATATGAAATCATGCCTGTCAGTGTGAGTACTGAGAAAGACCCTGGCTTGATCCAGATTGGCCCCACACTATCTTCAGTACGAGCGATGTGTCGCTTTCGTAAAAACTTTCAAAAAAAAATGTTTCGCGCAGTCCTATGAAGACTTGTGTGGAATCGCTCTTGAGATTGTGCAGCCTAAGATCGCTCTCAGCCTCAAGATTCAATCCGTTTATTTTCGAACCTTGGACCCATTCAGAATGTTCAATGGTCAGTCGCCATGTGAGACCTGTTTGGCCAGATCAGAAGCACCCCGTGAACTAGGGGCAGCAAAATGTCAGACATGCTCGAAGAACTGAGTACAACAGCCATTCTCCTAGACACAGAGGGCTGCAGTCTCAAAACCATTTGGCATGGACTTGTTACACTTTTACCCTTTGAGAGGCTCACTGGGCCGAAAACCCGGAAGGGCGACCTAGGCAAAAGTTAGAGCAAGAAAAATACATACAAAAGAAAAAAATATATACAAACGAAAAGAGAAAAGAAATACAAAAAAGAAAAGAAAAAGGATACAGAAAAAATATACAATACGAAGAAAAAGAAAAACAAGAAAAAAGAGAAGAAAAAAAAAAAAAGAAAAACAAAGCTCGCAAAGTCGAAAACCCGCATTGGGCGCCTTGGCAAAAGTTAGAGCCTAAAGAGTAAAGGTTAAAATACCCGAGTGTACCTTAACCGGAACTACGTAAGGCTTGATTCCCATATTTGGGATACGTAGGCAACTTCATCCTGAAGTCTAGCCCCTAACGCTCTCATAGCGTCTCAGTCTATGTCATGGTTTTGATCACCTTTGTCTCCTCTAAATCTGATAGTTTGGTTGTGATAACCGGAACTACACAGTCAACTTCCTCTTGAAGTCCTACCACCAACGCTCTCACAGTGATTGTGTCCATATATTGGTCCAGACCATATCCGTCTTCTCCGTGTCCGAGAATTCATTTGCAATCATCACCGATAAGGATTGGTTTTCAGTATGCTGCGGTATTATCCAAACAAGGGGGAACTTTCCGTTGCCATGTGTTGCCATAAGTTGCCTTGAATTGCCATCCAAACCAGGGGCAACTTTTCGTTGCCATGCAGCCCTTTTCAAGCCAGGGGCAATTTTTCAATTGCCTCCGATCCGAGGTTGCGCATCTCGAGGGTAGGTTTCGTACTTGTTGAGCATTGGCTGTTTGCAAAAATAGTTTTTGAAAATTTTTACTGAGGTTGACTATTTTCTCGAAAACTATTTCATTTTCCAAAACCGAACCATTTTCTTGGACCCAAAAAAGGAAAATTTTCAGTGCTCATGGCCCGACTTACATGATTTTCAAATCAGAAATTGAACAAGTATGTTAATCCGACTCTCATTTTGGTCAAAACTGTTTTAGAAAGAAAACAAAAAAAAATGGTCAAAGTGATGAACTAGGGGCACAGTGGAGTCCGGTATTCTGTCTTTCCCCCACCGTTAACATGCTTGCCAGAAAGGCACCCTATTCGTCGGAAGAAGCTTTCCCTATCCAGAACCCCGACTCAATGTCACCGGAGGAAATAGCCGTGAGCCAACACAACTTCCTATTCGTCTATCAATCACCCCGGGAAGGGATGAAAAATGAGAGAATAAAGAATAGAGAGGTGTAAGTTGAGAGAAAAGTGAGGAAAAGGGTCTTGTGAGAAAACGAGCTTGAGAGCCGAGTGACGTGAGAAACACAAGTCAGAAAGGATGGGAATCATACCCGAAAGAACTGGCTCCTCGAGATCTGAGGTCTTTTGTTTTTGTAAACACGTCTGTGTGTCGTGTCTTTTGTCTTATTTAGCCCAACTCTTGCTTTGGGTCTTTTTCGAGCGTATCTCGTTGCGTTTAGGTCATGTGCCTTTTGCTTGAGTCTTTTTCCGCTGTGTTCAGTCGTAGGCTCGATACCCAGGTTGAAACCTTTTTTTATATATATTTTCAAAAAAAAGTCGTTTATGCTCAGAGTGCTGTGCCATTCTCTACATTTAGGCGAAGCAAAAGAAGAAAGGGGAGAATTCGGGGCATCTGAGTGTGTTTCAGTCTCAGCCGATTCCACCTTCGTATCCCATCTTGTCAGATTGGGTTGTTTGTTCAAGATTTGTCGTGCGCAGAATGAACCAAGAACTGTATTATGGGCTGTATGCAGATTAGTCCCCAGTGGAGAAAGGGCTGTGTGTTTAGAATCAGGCAGTGGGTTGCTTGGGTTGTTTTACGGTTGACTGGTTAGTTATCTGATTATTACAGTGCAAGTGTTCAATTTTCAGACAACAAATCAATTTCATTTACATTGAGGTGTAATATGGTGTGATGCAATGCAATGTAAAGATATACAGAAGTAAACACTTTTTCAGATAAAAGTTTGTTTCATTTCATCATCTTTTCAAGTACAAGCTTTGAGAAACAAAATCTGCCTGCGGCAGTACAAAGTATCCTAGCTACCAACAAAAAGCAAAAAGTACAAAAAGGAAGAAAAACAGTAAAATCTGTATCAAATGTCAAAATGGCTCCGGGGCTATCAGTCTGTCCTAGTCCTCTTCCTAGACGAAGGTCCAAGAGCATCATTAGCACTGTCATCTGAGCCCGAGTCCGAGCCGTCTCCGGTCTCCTCCTCCGATGACTCTGCCTCCACCTCTGACTCATCGTCGTCATCATCTGGAACTGGAGCCCGTAAGCTACTCCCGACGTGAGTGTACCCTGCCTTGGTGCGGGGGAATACTCTGCCCTCCTCATCTCTCCCTCGGACAGGAGCAGAAGGTCCAACTGGAGCACCTCCTACAGTGGGAATCTGAAAGGGAGGCTGAAAAGTACAAAAGGCAAATGCATCAGTGTACCGTGAATAGTTTATCAGTGCAGAATGCAGTGTATGAGTATAGTATGTGAATGCCGTGAGCAGTTATCAGTACAGTTTATCAGTGCAGAATGCAGTGTATGAGTACAGTGTGCGAATGCTGTGAGCGGTTATCAGTGCAAAAGGTAGTACAGCATACAGTGTATGAATGTTGTGACATCAGTGTGTCAGGTGTCGTGTTGTCCATCGGATTATGTAAAGCAGTTTATGTATGGTTTGAGACTGTGGTTGAAAAACATACCAGAATACTGTAGAGGGCCAGACGGTCGAAAGTCCGCTGCAACATCCCCATCATGGAGGCATTCAACTCCAATGACTGCCGGGTGTACTCGGAAGAAGCCTGCAAAAGTATTAGATGCATCAGTATTCTGCAGAGTATCAAAGAAATGAAATGAAATGAAATGACTATGCAAGATGCAATGTGGAAAAAATACATACCGGAGGCAAGTCGGGGACATCGACTAACTCATGATCAGCCGGAGGAGGGGCAAAGAGGATCTGGTAGGTCACCCCACCCTACCCTCTGTATGTCATCGTCGTAGGCAGTGCGGGCCAACCAGCCCGTCGCCCTCTCTGAGCTCCGCCCCTGCCACGAACCCGGGCCCTCCTCGATGCTCCTGCTCCGACTCCCGCTCCTGCCCTGGATGCTGGTGCCACGGGCCTCTCTCCCTTAGCTCGATGGCCACCGCTCAGAGGCCGTATGATGTACGTCTGCACGTACTCTCTGTAATCGCCGATGCCTCTGAAGCGGATCGCCTCCCAGCCAATAGTGTACTCGGCCATCTACTCAGCGGTGAATCTCTCGGTCTCCCTCATGTCCTCCGGAGGGTGAACCAGAACTATCTGCTCTGGTAACCCTAGGGTCTGGCGTAGAAAACGCTCACCTAGGTACCAAGCCCGACAAACCGGGCCCTCCAGCAGAATCCGGAAACGCGAAGTCTCCTTAGCACTGGCGAATCGATCCCGCATCACAGCTGGCAAAGGAGCCCAAGGCTGCCAGGTGATCTGAAAATGAAATACAGATTGTTATCTACTATTATTGAAAACACACAGTGAAAAGCGAAGCTTAAATGAACTGCAAGTAAAACATACCTCCGCAGGAGTGATGGTGTCGAAGTAGCGGCGAAAAAAGATGAATGTCTCCCGTGGCCTCCGCACGCATCTCCTGTTGAAACGACGTGAGAAGGGAACGACAAGAGGGGTCTCTGCGTCTGGCACTGGGGCAAGCCTAGGAAAGTAGGCATACACCCACAACTGTAGAACAAATACCAGTATGCTTATCAGACGAAGCAGAATACAAGAATAAAGCAGAAATGACAGAGCCATGTATTGTGTAGTGTATTGTGCAGAGTGTACAGTGTGAGCCGTGTACAGTCAGTGTAAAGCAGAGTACAGGTGTGTGCCGTGTGTACAGTATACAGCCAGTGTACGGTAGATTACAGTGTGAGCCGTGTACAGCTAGTGTAAGGCAGACTACAGTGTGTGCAGTGTACAGAGTACAGAAAATAGAATAGCAAAAACGAAAAGTAGAAAAAGGAACGTACCTCCCACGCACGCCAGTAGCCCTCGAGCAACTGTCCGCTGCCATGGGAAACTGAGCTCATATACCCATAAAGTGTGGCCAGAGCAGCGCCACCCCAGTCGTAGTGCAGGATCTGAGTGACATCTACTAAGGCGCTGAGCAGACAGAGAGGCATGGTATTCGCCCGATCGGCGAAAATAGTGGTCCCCAGTAGGAACATCAAAAAGCCGCGCGCATATCGCTCCACAACCTTCTAAGTCATCAGAGCCTCCTCAACCAAAGCTGGCTGGACCCGGAACTGGACCTCAAACCAGGAATAACGAACAAAGCCTGGACGAGCGAGAGGTGGCGCCTCGCCGAGCAGATAAACCTGAGCGGCAGTCCACTCGTCCATATCGGTATCAAAGGGGATCGGATCACCCCTTACCCCGATGCTTGTGAGCATCGAGAAATCATAGGGAGTCATCGTCATGTCTCCCGTCGTGGATAGATGGAACGATTCGGTGGTGTCCCACCACCTCTCTGCTAGAGCAGCAAGGAAAGGCCTGCTCGTGCTAAGCCAGGATAGTCCCCTGCAGAATGTGCCAAAGCCGTCCTGGTCAACAATGTGGCAAACCACCTCGGGTAGCTCTGCGTACCAGTCTCGAGCGGCAATGTTCCCATACCTGCGGACGGTATGGGAATCCCCCTGTTTCCAAGCAGACAGTTGCGAAGCAATGCTAAATATACCAATTTTGTAAAGCATGCAGAATTGAGTTAAATATGGCATGTGTGCACATTTTCAGATTCAAACAGATACCGGGTGTCGGTGTGCTCACAGTGAACTACAACGTGCGATGCATCAACATGTTTGAGTGGTTCAGTGCAAATGTGGCATGTGTGCACATTTTCATATTCAAATAGGTACCGGGTGCCGGCGAGTTTGCAGTAAAATGCGGTGTGTGCCGTGTGTTTGAGTGGTTCAAGGCTAGTGCAGTGTGTGTACATGTGTTAGTCTCAAACAGATATCAGTTGCAAGTGCGTTTGATATCAACTAGGGTGTACAGTCTACATCAGTGTATCTAGGTTGAAGCAATTAAAGAACATAAACAGCTATGGCAGTTGGCAGTTTTATATCCTACATCGCAGAAAGTAAAGCAGAGCAAAGAATGTTACCTCGGAAGCACCGAAGAAAAGATGAGAGGTAGGCTCACGTAGTAGAAGCTCTGGAGGCATCGCCCTATCGAAGCTCCGAAACTGACAAAGTCCATCAGGGGGCAAGACGTGGATCGCCGGCCGGTAGGTCACTGGGTCGAAGGGACGGACGCTCAAAGGGAGGAGCTCGGCCCCGGGATCCATCTCATGATCTGGGGGAGTCCCACCCCGTGGAATATCGTTGGCCATGTCGAAATAATGAGAAAATAGCCGGAAGAGGGAAAACCGGGTGAAAATGTAGAAAGTCAACCGAAAGTCAACCCCGGGAGGGTGGAAAATGGCCGGAAAAGCCGAAAAGTGGAAGAGACACGAAGATCGAGAGAAACTCAAGGGGAACAAACCCCAAAAGGCGGAAATAGCAAAAGGGACACCGAAATGGAGAAATATTCAGTTCAAAGTGTTCGAAACACAAAGGTATACGCGAATTGAACGACAAAACGGGCGTGAAACGCAAGGAAACGGAGAAATGAAGAGAGGAAAATGCTCTAGGGAGAGAGAGAAATGAATTTCAGCTAAAGGGAAGTAAGGAAATAGGGTTTGGAACCCTATTTTAAAAGGCCCAAGGTGAAAAGTCAAAATTGCCCCGATTCAGGCACTTTTAGCTGGTCGGCTACATTTTTGGCCGGCCGACCAAATGTTTGGCCGGTGATGTTTTTTGTTGGCCGGTGGATGGCCGGTGGCCTCCCCATGTGGCCGGTGATCCTTCTTCAACCTTTTTTGGGTCAGATATGTGGTTTGGGGGCTTCATTGCTCAAGAACAGTGCATTTCTGAAGCTCAACCGGCCTCTGTTTGGGCCTCGGATCGTGTCTTCTGTGCGTGGCACTCAAATATGTGCAAGGCATATCCTTTTCGGTATCCTTTTGTCTTTTACGAGATTCGAAAGTCACCCCATGTGCATTTCAATTAAATTTCGCCGTTTAGCGCATTGCACTGTCTTACGCGCCGCATTTCAATCGCGCTATTTTGCGCATCTCGCTGCATCTGGCATGCATCCATTGTTCGCGCTATTGTGCGCACCTCACTCGCATTGTTTTGTACCCCCCCGGTCTGGCGAGACCTTAAAACCGCTTGGTTGCACTGTCGTGCATATCTTAAAGCCGCACATTGCTGCGCATTTCAAGTTCACTTGCATTGTCATGCATTTCCTGTGCATTTTTCGGTCTACGAGATGTTAAATCCTTGGAAGGTGCAAGACCTCCGGTGCATTGGTGTGCATAGTTCATGCATTTCCATGCATCTCAAGCCGCGTGTTGTCGCGCATCAATATACATAATATACATGCATTGTTATGCATCTCATTGTAAACCATTCATATGTCATGCATCGTTGCAAACACATGCATTGTCTTGCATTTCAAAATGACTTGTGTTGTCGCGCATTCCAAGGAACATGCATTTCATACATCATTTGCATTTCAAAAAAAAAAACAAAAACAAAAACAACATCATCATGCATAAAACAACAAAAAACATGTATATGTAGTGCATTCATTGCAAATAGAGCATTATCATGCATCCATGGTAAATATTGCATTGTAATGCATTGTAGAAAGTAAACATGCATTGTCATGCATCTCCACTGTAAATATTACATTTACATTGCATTGCATATTTGTAGATATTGCATTGTAGATTGCATGCATTCCTTGCATCACTTCCATCTATGGCTTGCGCCTTCCCATGTTGAGCTTGGTCTGGTATGTGCCCATACTTCTTGTGTCAAAACATAGTTCAGTAGACTGTTCTATGTTAGTCGCGGCTTGTATGTGTACATGCCTTTCCTAGGCAAGATTTGGTTTGGCCCGCGTGCCATATCCATTGCATTGCATATTTGTAGATATTGCATTGTAGATTGCATGCATTCCTTGCATCACTTCCATCTATGGCTTGCGCCTTTCCATGTTAAGCTTGGTCTGGTATGTGCCCATACTTCTTGTGCCAAAACATAGTTCAGTAGACCGTTCTATGCTAGCCGCGGCTTGTATGTGTACATGCCTTTCCTAGGCAAGATTTGGTTTGGCCCGCGTGCCATATCCATTGCATTGCATATTTGTAGATATTGCATTGTAGATTGCATGCATTCCTTGCATCACTTCCATCTATGGCTTGCGCCTTTCCATGTTGAACTTGGTCTGGTATGTGCCCATACTTTTCACGTCAAAACATAGTTCAGTAGACCAATCTATGTTAGCCACGGCTTGTATGTGTATGTGGGAGCCGAATAAGCAGAGGAGCCAGCAGGAATGTATCCCGGAAGTCAGAGACTATTCGGCTCCGTACTAACTGATTAAGATATCGAATGTATAGAAATTGCCGAATAGATGGGAAGATATATATTGGAATAAGCAACAGGATAATAAGTAAAAAGTGGGCTCTAGACCCGAGGTCCAGAAAATGAGTATAAATGCAAGAGCTTCAGATTGAGGAAGGTATGTAAAAAAAAGAAAACACTTCACTAAATTTATAAAACAAGCTTTCTTGAGTAGAAGAACTGACTTGCCCGTCGGAGTGCTAATCCCGGCACTCCCGACCAGAGTATTTGTCTTTGCAGGTGACTAGCTGAGTATCAAGAGCGTCTCCCAGGATCTGAAGAGTATTTCCAAAACCACTTCCCCACAACTGACGCCATCTGTGGGAATACTCAAATACATCCATGGAAGGCGTGACTCAAGATTCTCCGATAGCCACCGATGCGATCGCACAAAGAATCGACCTCACTCCGGCAAACACGCTCGAGAAGGAAATCGTCGCTGCAAGACGTGCCTTGAATGTTGATTCACAAACCACTCCAACACAGGAAACGATGCTATCCATCTTGGAACGGGCCAGAAAGACCAAGCACAGTCTAGACAACACCATCGCTGAGAACGAGCGCCTTCGCCGCGATCTGGCCTCGGAAATAGCAAAGTCCAGACAAAAAGTGCGCCAGGTTTCTAAGCAACCCCTAAGGGCAGGCAATCTACGGTCTCGGGCCCGACAGCAAAACACCAACGCTCGTTGTGCTTCAGCCGATTACTTTGAGAAGTCGACACAAGACGAACGTCTCCAGCGGAGTGTTCCGCATGATAACATCCATATGATATACAGCCTGCCGAAAGCCCCGGCCATACACGCAATCCAGTCCCTACCAGGCCCTCAGCAGCAACTCACGCCAGCCAAGCGACCCCGAGAATCGTCAAGCATCACCTTCGACGATTCTGATTTGATCGGCGTAACACTCCCTCACATCGATCCGTTAGTTGTCGCGCTACGCGTAAACCGGTTCACCGTCGAACGAGTTCTTATAGACCAGGGCAGCACTTCGGAGGTCATGTACTATAAAACCTTCGTCAAACTCGGGTTCACCGAATCAGATCTGACTCCGGCCCCTTATCCCTTATTCGGCTTCAATGCCAATCTAGAATACCCTCTGGGAAAAATCAACCTACCTGTTCGAGCGGGTTCCAGAACGGTGGATGTAGAATTTCTGGTCGTCCGGCTGCCATCGCCATACAATCTCATCATGGGGCAATCGTGGCTGCATACTTTGCAGGCCGTCCCCAGCACCTACCATCAATTGTTACGTTTCCCAACAGAACATGGCATTGAGCAGATCCGCGGCTCCCAAAAATCGGCACAAGCATGTTACCTCCTGGCCGCCAAAACGCCAAAGGAGTTGCAGGTAAACTCCATCGAGGTACCCAATCGGGAAATCTTGGATGATGTCAGGCGGCAGCCAAGCGAAAAGGCCACAGAAGGTTTAGACCGAGTTGACATCGATGGAAGCCCGAAAAAGTTCTTCATGATCGGCACCTCTTTAAACCAAGCCGATAGACAACAGCTAATCTCCTTTCTACTTGCCAACCTCGACGTCTTTGCGTGGACTCCGTACGAGATGCCGGGTATAGATCCATCCATTTCACAGCACCACCTGAACGTCGACCCCACGTGCAAGCCCATCATTCAGAAAGGCCGTCGGTCTGCCGCAGAGCACACTGCTGCCGTCATAGAGGAAGTCGACAGACTGCTTGACGCCGGGGCAATTAGAGAAGTCACCTACCCCACGTGGCTCTCCAACACAGTGGTGGTGAAGAAGAAAAATGGAACTTGGCGAGTGTGCGTTGACTTCACGGATCTGAACAAAGCTTGCCAATAGATCAACTCGTCGATGCCACGGCGCACCATCAACGCATGAGTTTCCTCGATGCTTACAGAGGCTACCATCAGATCGCCATGCATCCAGATGACCAGGACAAAACTGCATTCCTCACCCCAAGAGGAACCTACTGCTACAAAGTTATGCCTTTTGGGATGAAGAATGCAGGGGCAACTTACCAAAGACTGGTCACCGCCATGTTCAAAGAACAACTCGGCCACACTATGGAAGTTTACATCGACGATATGGTGGTCAAGTCCAAAGAGGAGAAGGATCACATAGCCGATCTAGAGAAGACGTTCGGCATCTTGCGCAAGTACAGAATGAAACTGAATGCCTCAAAGTGCGCATTTTGGATCGGCTCCGGCAAATTCCTGGGTTATATCGTCAACCACCGTGGAATCAAAGCCAACCCGAGGCAAATCACAGCAATCTTGGAACTCGCTTCCCCCCGATCAGTGAAAGAAGTCCAAAAGTTGATGGGGATGGCCGTTGCACTCAATAGATTCATCAGTCGGTCAACAGACCGACGCAGACAATTCTTCCAGACGCTACGTCAAGGCAAAGCTTTTGAATGGTCCGCCGAATGCGAAGCGGCTTTCACTGGGCTCAAGACTTACCTCCGGTCAGTACCTCTCTTAACAACACCAGCTGTCGGTGACCCCCTCATTCTGTATCTGGCAGTCTCCGATAGGGCCGTCAGCGCCGTACTATTAAAAGAAGAGGAAGGGCAGCAGCAGCCAGTGTATTATGTGAGCAAGGCAATGGTTGATGCCGAGACACGTTATCTTCCGCTGGAAAAACTCATCCTAGCCTTGGTCATGGCAGCAAGAAAACTGATGCATTACTTCCAGGGGCATAGCATTGGGGTGATAACAGATTATCCCCTCCAATCAGTACTACGGAGTGTGGAAGCATCAGGACGTGTTTCAAAATGGGCTCTTGAACTCGGCCAATATGACATTCAGTTTTTACCCAAAACCGCAATCAAGGGACAGGTGCTTGCCGACTTTGTGGCCGAATTTACGGGCGATCTTTCTGACCTTAAACCTGCCGACGTTCTTCCAAAGGCTGAAGTTCGATCAAAGTCGAACTGGAGAATTTATGTCGAGGATATTTGGCAGCTATATTGTGATGGATCGTCTAACCAACGGGGCTACGGCGCCGGCGTGGTAATCATGTCCCCCGACGGCGCAGTAATAGAGTAGGCCGTCAAGCTTGGCTTTGAAGCATCAAATAATGAGGCCGAGTATGAAGCCCTCTTAGCCGGTCTACGAAATGCACATATTCTTGGCGCTCGGCGTTTGCTAGTGTTTTGTGACTCCAAATTGGTCATCAACCAGCTAAAGGGGGAGTACGCTGCAAAAAATGACCGTATGGCGGCCTATATGAAAACGGCCAACTCTTTGCTAACGAAGTTTGACCATCACGAACTGAACCAAATAACACGTGATCAGAACACACACACAGATGCCCTGGCATGCCTAGCCTCCCCCGTCAATTCTGAGCTCAAAAGGACCATTGAGGTAGGTTTCATCCCGGAGCCGAGTATTGGCCCTTCCGAGGAAACCCACGTTAATGTCATAGAATCCGCATCAAGCTGGATGGACCCCATAGCCGGATTCCTTTCTTCTGAACAGCTCCCAGAGGACAAAAAAGAAGCACACAAGCTACGCAATAAGGCCCTTCGATACTATCTGGATCCACGAGGAGGGCTTTATAAAAAGTCCCTCTCCGGTCCCTATTTGGAGTGCGTACACCCGGATAAAGTGGAGGAGCTTCTAACCAAGATACATGAGGGTAGTTGTGGTGCCCACTCTGGCGGACGCTCTCTCGCCCATCGAGCTATAACACAGGGGTATTATTGGCCGACAATGAGAGCCGAAGCAAAAAATTATGTTAAAAGATGCGAACAATGCCAAAAGTTCTCCCCACTAACCCATTTTCCCGCCAAAGAGTTGAACTCTATCACCAGTCCCTGGCCGTTTGCCCAATGGGGCCTCGATATTGTAGGACCGTTGCCAAGGGCCCCAGGAAACAAGCGATTCCTAATCGTAGCAACAGATTACTTTACAAAATGGGTCGAAGCGGAGGCTCTAACGCACATACAAGATGCCGACATAAAGCGATTTGTATGGAGAAACATCATTACGCGATTCGGCATTCCAAGAGCTCTCATCTCAGATAATGGTACCCAGTTCGATTGTGGCATGTACCGAGAACTGTGCAGCAAATACGATATCGTGCCTTACTTCTCTACGCCCGCGTACCCCCAGAGTAACGGTCAGGCCGAAGCCTCTAACAAAACCATCTTAGACGCCATCAAAAAGACGCTGGAAAAAGCTAAAGGCAAATGGGTCAAAGAATTGCCAAGTGTATTGTGGGTGCACCGCACAATGCCGAGGAGGTCCACCGGAGAAACGCCGTTCGCTCTATGCTTCGGAACCCAGGCAATCTTACCCCTGGAAATCGGCCTCCCGACTTTGAAATCACAAGCCTTTGACACAGGCCAAAATGACATAATGCTCGCCCTGGACCTGGATCTAATCGAGGAACGAAGAGACCGCGCCCTGGCCTCCATGGCACGGTATCAGTAGCAGCTCGCTAAGTCGTACAATCAACGAGTTTAGCTGCGTCGTTACACTCTAGGAGAGCTGGTCCTAAAGAAAGTACTTCTAGTCGACCGGAGACCGGCCGACGGAAAGCTGGGCCCGAATTGGGACGGTCCCTATCAAATAGACTCCATTACAGGAACAAGGGCATATCGCCTCTCAAACATGTCAAGAAGAAGCCTGCCACGGCCTTGGAATTCAACGCATCTACGAAAATTTTACCAATGACCCGATTTGTGGGCTTGATACTTGTACATACTCGGCCGTAATGCAAAAGTTGCTCGTTTTTATGCTTCAGCTCATGCTCAACCTAAGTCTCGTTTTTATGCTTCTTGATGGCCAAATAAGTCTCCGGATTCGGAGCGCCCTTCGTGGATACCACTATTAGCCAAATAAGTCTCCGGATTCGAAGCCCCCTTTGGGTACATGACACCTAAGGGCCGAATAAGTCCCCGGATTTGGAGCGCCCTTCGTGGATACCACGATTGGCCAAATAAGTCTCCGGATTCGAAGCCCCTTTGGGTACATGACACCTAAGGGCCGAACAAGTCTCCGGATTCGGAGCGCCCTTCGTGGATACCACGATTGGCCAAATAAGTCTCCGGATTCAGAGCGCCCTTCGTGGATACCACGATTGGCCAAATAAGTCTCCGGATTCGGAGCCCCTTTGGGTGCATAACACCTAAGGGCTGAACAAGTCTCCGGATTCGGAGCGCCCTTCGTGGATACCACGATTGGCCAAATAAGTCTCCGGATTCGGAGCCCCTTTTGGGTGCATGACACCTAAGGGCCGAACAAGTCTCCGGATTCGTAGCGCCCTTCGTGGATACCACGATTGGCCAAATAAGCCCCCTTTGGGTGCATGACACATAAGGGCCGAATAAGTCTCCGAATTCGGAGCGCCCTTCATGGATACCACGATTGGCCAAATAAGTCTCTGGATTCGGAGCGCCCTTCGTGGATACCACGATTGGCCAAATAAGTCTCCGGATTTGGAGCCCCCTTTGCTTGCATGACACCTAAGGGCCGAATAAGCCTCTGGATTTAGAGCGCCCTTCGTGGATACCACGATTGGCCAAATAAGTCTTCGGATTCGGAGCCCCCTTTGGGTGCATGACACCTAAGGGCCGAACAAGTCTCCGGATTCAGAGCGCCCTTCGTGGATACCACGATTGGCCAAAGAAGTCTCCGGATTTGGAGCCCCCTTTGGGTGTATGACACCTAAGGGCCGAATAAGTCTCCGGATTCGGAGCGCCCTTCGTGGATACCACGATTGGCCAAATAAGTCTCCGGATTCGGAGTGCCCTTCGTGGATACCACGATTGGCCAAATATGTCTCCGGATTCGGAGCCCCCTTGCCTTGGATGACACCTAAGGGCCGAATAAGCCTCCGGATTCGGAGCGCCCTTCGTGGATACCATGATTGGCCAAATAAGTCTCCGGATTCGGAGCTCCCTTTGGGTGCATGACACCTAAGGGCCGAACAAGTCTCCGGATTCGGAACGCCCTTCGTGGATACCACGATTGGCCAAATAAGTCTCCGGATTCGGAGCCCCCTTTGTGTGCATGACACCTAAGGGCCGAATAAGTCTCCGGATTCGGAGCGCCCTTCGTGGATACCACGATTGGCCAAATAAGTCTCTGGATTCGGAGCACCCTTCGTGGATACCACGATTGGCCAAATAAGTCTTCGGATTCGGAGCGCCCTTTGGGTGCATGACACCTAACGGCCGAATAAGCCTCCAGATTCGCAACGCCCTTCGTGGATACCACGATTGGCCAAATAAGTCTCCGGATTCGGAGCCCCCTTTGGGTACATGACATCTAAGGGCCGAATAAGTCTCCGGATCCGGAGCCCCTTTGGATGCATGACATCTAAGGGCTGAATAAGTATCTGGATTCGGAGCGCCCTTTACGAAATCCACTAACGGCCGAATAAGTCTCTGGATTCGTAGCGCCCGTCATGGGGGTCACGACTTCAACAAATTACATGATTCTTAATTGGAGCCGATCGACGCATGTTCGAACGTTTACATTACGCAATACAGAGGCTAACAATAAATTGCGACAGGACGTTTCATTACGCGCAAAACATTTCAACGCAATACAAAAGCTGACAATAAATTGCGATAGGACGTCTATTTATTAAAAAGATACTAAACATTTGATAAAGGAATTCTATTTATTTAACAGTGTAGTCCACTAAGTCGGCATCTTCGTCGTCGCTTTTCTCGACATCGAACTCGGGATACGGAAGGTAATGCCGATGATATAGGGGCGAAGCCGAATTTATACCCACGGACCCAAGAGCTTCCATGGTTTGAAGGGCCTTGATCCAGCCGTGCTTGAAACCACGATTTTCGCATCGGCAGACTTCCTCAGCTAGGTCCGCTTTGGTCTTTTTAACCCCGGCCTTCAAACCGTCCCGATATCCTCTCTCATAGCCCGAGGCCTCTCAGTTCGCCTTCTCCCCCATGCTCTTCGCCTGACTGTCCACCACCGACTCGGCCGCTCGAACACTCTTCAGCTCCCGAAGCTCACTCTCAGCCTTTTTCACGCGAGCCTCCAGACTACGATTCCTTTCGTTGTTTCTCTCACTCTCGCGTCGGGCTTCACGTAGACACATCCCGATTTCATAAGCGCTATACAGCCCCTTTACAGCACCATGTATGCCATCCCGAAATACTCTGAAATCCCCACGACCGACCATCGACTGTTGGACCTCCGGCGGAAAAATTTGTCGAGCGAACTCGACTACCACATCTGGATCTTTAATTATTGAATCCGCCTCTGTCATCGGTCTATTCTTCACCAGAGCCGCAAAACTCAACGGTCATGGCGCCGCCTCAGACTCAACTTGCGGTCGTGGGCACAGGGAAACTCCCCGTTGTCCGACCTTTTGGGGCGATCTGCTTCGACGACTAAGGGGCCCCACTTTTTCCCGATCCATGGATGCTCTTCCTCTCGTGTGGGTAGGCCCGCTGCCATGATTCATTTTGACTGATAACCTCAGCCAATGTCGGCCCCCACACGTTCGAATCGAGACTGAATAGAAGAGAGTCAAATTGTTGACATGAACTCGCCCATTTTTTCTGAGGTATATGCAGCTCCCCCGAGAAAACTGAACGCCAAACGTTGTAGGTTATGCCTCAGCCAGGCCGCGATTCCGAGACAGTCGGCTCATTCGATCCCTCAGGCTCGCGCCCTGGCTAAGGCAAGGGCAGATTAATTAATCTCATCGGCTATATTGCAAGCGCTATCGCCGGTTATCCCACGATTGCTGGGCCAAGGGCACTCATATATCTACTCGGCCATATTTTTCAAATGATAACGCCGAATAAGTTATGTCTCAGCTAGCCCGCGATTCCGAGATAATCGGCTCATTCAGGCTCGCGCCCTGGCTAAGGTAAGGGCAGATTAATTAATCTCGTCAGCTATATTGCAAGCGCTATCGCCGGTTATCCCACGATTGCTGGGGCAAGGGAACTCATATATCTACTCGGCCATATTTTCAAATGATAATGCCGAATAACTTATGCCTCAGCCAGCCCGCGATTCCAAGATAATCGGCTCATTCGGTCCCTCAGGCTCGCGCCCTGGCTAAGGCAAGGGCAGATTAATTAATCTCGTCAGCTATATTGCAAGCGCTATCGCTGGTTATCCCACGATTGCTGGGGCAAGGGCACTCATATATACACTCGGCCATATTTTCACACGATAACGCCGAATAAGTTATGCCTCAGCCAGCCCCCGATCTGAGATAGTCTGCTCATTCGGTCCCTCGGGCCCTCGCCCTGGCTAAGGCAAGGGCAGATTCCTTAGGCCGATCGTCTGAGTCCGAGCTAAAAACTGCGTAATATCATTAAGTAATACCATTCTTCATTAGCAAAATTAAACACAACTCATGACATTTTATATATATTCAAAATAAATAAGCTATAAGCCCGCACAAAATTGTCTGACAAAACGATTGTAACAATACATCAGTAACATCCTAATACATTTGTGAAATTTGTGAAAACCTAAAAGTTAAATTGCCCAGCTCAGCCTTCGGAATCAGTCTCCAGCGGCTCAATATCCACCTGCTCGTACGACACTGGCATAGTCAGTGAAACTCCAGCTACAGCAAGGGCTTTGTGCCAGCCATGCTTGAACCCCCTGTTTTCGAACCGCGGGACCTGGTCCACATACTCGGCAAGCCCAGCATCCTTCCCGGCTTCGAATACTTTGGAGGCAGTCGCCTTGATGTCAGCCAGTTCAGCCTGCAGGCTGGCAACCGCCTACTGGGACAATCTCAGCGCCGTTTCGCTCGCGTCCGCCTTCTTTTCGGCCTCCACTCGCGACTGATCCTCAAGGCGAGCCTTTTCTACTTCGGCCTCAGCCCGAGCCGCTTCCGTGTTCGCTCTAAAAACTGCGTCTTCGGCCCTCTTCCTCTGGCCCTCCACCTATCTTCGCAAGCGGTCCATCTGTTTGACGGCGTCAAGATGCCGACGTCCCATGTCGGCTATCCTTCCGATGGTCTGCAAAGGAAAAACCCAAAAACATAACCCCAACAGTATTTGGATAAAGTGAGGAAAAGTCAAAATACGTACCAAAAGTGCCGATTGCGCGGTAAGTGCCGTCGCATTCAGATCTAGTTCCGCTCGAAAAGCCTCCATATCAGCCGGCAACGACACGGACGTGGCCACACCGAATGCGACCTCTGGATCTTTAAGCGCCGAAGCGTTAGAGGGAACCGGCATGTCCTTCACCATTGGACGGATGACAAAAGGAACATCATTAGACCTCTCCAATTGAGGACGCTTACCACTTGGTTCGTCTAAATCGGCCTTCAGGTCCGCAGAACGTTTCCCCGTCTTTTCCTCAAATTTTCGGCCGTCTTTCCCGTCCAAGGAAGATTCGGCATTCCGATCCTTCGTCTCTTCTAGGACCCCCAAGGACGCTAATTCGGCAATAGGGGGTAGATTCGAGATTCGATGGCGGGCGGCATTTCAGACGAAATGCCCTCTGCTCTTCACCGTGCGGCTAACCTCTCCGCGTTCGCCTTTTTAGCAAGCTTTGTCAGACTCAACCCGGCCATATCCTCGGAGTCAACGACGGGAAGATCCTCTAAGCGTTGAAAAGCGTCGGCAGAGGAAAGATCACCCGGTCCCGATGTAAATGGAGGATCGGCGGAGTCCAGTGCCTCCTCAGATTCGGCCTCAGATCGATCTAAGTCGACGGTATCAGCTACCTCGTTTCGCTCCGAATCGGACCCTGCAAAGCCTATTTGCCTTAGGTTTTTGAAGTCGGACAGAATAAGAGCAGTGAGTGAATCTTCACCCTTAGGAATCGGTATGTTTTCCGCCGCCGAGAAGGTTGTGTACGTCGGCTCGTAACAAAGCAGAATATGAGCTGCCCGCCCCTGTCTCTGAAGGCTTCGACGGCCGAAATACCTGAGAGCGACCTTAATGTCTGAGAGAACGGTGTCGTGGGTTGAAGAAAGTACCTTTTTCAAACCGCTTCCTGCACGAGACGAAGCCGTAAGATTTCAACGGAATACATTTTACAATAAAAATGAACACGACAAAAACAAGGAGATACACGGCGACCTGGCTCGCCCCTCCGTCTAGGAATAGGGTCAACGCGATCCTCCCCATCGCCAAATTCCCAGTTTCCCTAGACAACGACCATAACATCATCAACTCGTTTCCCAGAGCTGGAAAGCATAGTGATTAGTTGATGGTCGGTATCCTTGGCTCTGAGAAAATAACGCCCTTGCCGACTGGAGGACTTAGCCAAGGCATAGCAGTGCCAGATGGCCGAAATGCCAAGATTAATTCCAAGGCGACGATTCAGCGCAACGATCCCCATTATAATTCTAAAGAAATTCGCGTTAGGCTGAGAAAGGATTAAATCCCAATGGCGAAGCACAGCCCTCAAAAATGGGTGTAAAGGGAAGCGGACTCCACCCTCTGCAATTGACAAGAGAGGAAAGACGATTGTGGTCTCGTCCTCCCTCTCCATATCAAGGGTGCCGTCTGCCAAAAGTGACAAACGGACATCATCAAGAATAGAGAAATGGCGTCTAAAACCGGCAATTCGATCTGATGAGATGAGGTCTTTCAAATGCTTCGCCATACTCTGCAATTGGCACAGATATGCCAAAAAATAAAATCGGAATAGATCTCAAAGCAAAGAAGTGGAAAACTTACGGAAGATGAAGATTTTGAAGGGGACAAAATTGTAAGAACGATCCAAGGGCCAACCCAACGACCGGTATCACAGAATGTGAATCTGAAGGGATACCAATCTTTGAAAACGTAATGAATTGATGTATACGAAGAGGTGGGAAGTCGGTACGACAACCAAAAGGAGGGCGTACTTAGACATATGCTTCGAGGGCTCGAATACCAAAATTTTGGCGGGATATTCAAAACTCAGAGCCAAGCATTCCAGCCAACAAATGCTGGGAGAATGCTTGGGGGGCAATTGTGGGAGCCAAATAAGCAGAGGAGCCAGCAGGAATGTATCCCGGAAGTCAGAGACTATTCGGCTCTGTACTAACCGATTAAGATATCGAATGTATAGAAATTGCCGAATAGATGGGAAGATATATATTGGAATAAACAACAGCATAATAAGTAAAAAGTGGGCTCTGGACCCGAGGTCCAGAAAATGAGTATAAATGCAAGAGCTTCAGATTGAGAAAGGTATGTAAAAAAAAAAAAAAAAACACTTCACTAAATTTATAAAACAAGCTTTCTTGAGTAGAAGAACTGACTTGCCCGTCGGAGTGCTAATCCCGGCACCCCCGACCGGAGTATTTGTCTTTGCAGGTGACTAGCTGAGTATCAAGAGCGTCTCCCAGGACCTGAACAGTATTTCCAAAACCACTTCCCCACAGTGTACATGCCTTTCCTAGGCAAGATTTGGTTTGGCCCGCATGCCATATCCATTGCATTGCATATTTGTAGATATTGCATTGTACATTGCATGCATTTCTTGCATCACTTCCATCTATGGTTTGCGCCTTTCCACGTTGAGCTTGGTCTGGTATGTGCCCATACTTTTCACGTCAAAACATAGTTCAGTAGACCGTTCTATGTTAGCCGCGGTTTGTATGTATACATGCCTTTCCTAGGCAAGATTTGGTTTGGCCCGCGTGCCATATCCATTGCATTGCATATTTGTAGATATTGCATTGTAGATTGCATGCATTCCTTGCATCACTTCCATCTATGGCTTGCGCCTTTCCATGTTGAGCTTGGTCTGGTATGTGCCCATACTTCTTGTGTCAAAACATAGTTCAGTAGACCGTTCTATGTTAGCCGCAGCTTGTATGTGTACATGCCTTTCCTAGGCAAGATTTGGTTTGGCCCGTGTGACATATCCATTGCATTGCATATTTGTAGATATTGCATTGTAGATTGCATGCATTCCTTGCATCATTTCCATCTATGGCTTGCGCCTTTCCATGTTGAGCTTGGTCTGGTATGTGCCCATACTTCTTGTGTCAAAACATAGTTCAGTAGACCGTTCTATGTTAGCCGCGGCTTGTATGTGTACATGCCTTTCCTAGGCAAGATTTGGTTTGGCCCGCGTGCCATATCCATTGCCATTTTCCCAGCATATCCATTATATATATTACATTGTAGTGTAATTTTGCATCCAGCATTAGGATCATTGTTCTTTCTTCAGCGGGTCGTTTCCCCACTTATGTCATCCCCCCCAATACTCGTTCTTGTGTTCGTCTACATTGCTCATAGATCAGTAGACCGTTCTATGGTAGACGGACTTGTTACCTCCATCCATCTATTTGACATATATGTGGTTTCAAACTGCTCATGATTGGATCATGACTCAATTGCTTTGCATATAGTTTGCATTGTTTCAATTGCATTGCATTTTAGTTTGCATTGTTTATACATTGTTTTGTATATATTGCATATCATTTTGCATTCATTTTTGCATTGTCATGCATGTTGCTAATAATATCGTACCTATTAAGTTATTTTCTTTGCAGGCACGATATTGTATGTACGGTTCATTTGTGTCTGGTAGAACTAGACGAATCGCACAGGTATTGTACTCTCCGAGTGAAACGTATCGAGAATTGCATAATTCTCTTACATCCTTTCTGCATTGTAGTGTAGTTTGGTGTACGCTTGCTTAAAACTGTTGCATTGTACATGCTTCGTTACAGTTTTCTTCGCATGATCTTAAGTTGTGCTCGGCTTTGTGCAGGGCGCATATCTTGTTTGTCTTGCATGTTTGTCTAAGTCTTCGGCCATGTCAAAAATGGGTCGTCTCTGGGCTTTGACACTCACTCCCATCATTGTTATGACTTTCGAGTTCTATCAAAGAGGGGCAACTGTAGACACTCCATTTTTGACCATCCTCAAGACTTGGACGTCACTGATTGAACACTCAGTGATCACCCTTGTTTGTGTTCATCTTGAGTTCCCGAAAGCCTTGACAACACGCCTCGCCTCAAGAACTCTCGACTCGACTGTTTTGTGTATGGTTTTGCACCAAACACTTATGTTTTGCCTTTGAGAGGCAGGGTAGAGCTTGCAGACCATCCCCACCCATCACCGGCCAGGGCTTGAGGCCACCAGCTGTGTTTTGTGGCCACCGGCCAGATGGCCGGCCGGCTATACAGATGGCCGGCCGGCTATCTTTTTTTGGTTAAATGCATTTTTGGCCAGCCGACTACTGTGCATCTGCTTTTGCAGATATTTTTTGGCAGCTGGCATGCACTGCCATCCCCTCCATACACGTGTATGGAGGGATTTCCCTCTTATTAGCTTCCTTTGGAAGCTTTACAAGAGAATTGTCTATAAAGAGAGGGTCTTCTCTCATGTAAGGGGTTGGACAAAAAAGAGAGACATTTTAGACAGCCATTTTTAGGGTTTGAGTTCTAGGGTTAGGGTTTGGTTTATATCCTATCTCTATCTCTCTCTCTCTCTCTCTTGTGTGTGTTTTGTCATATTTTTGCCCACAAACACCCACCATCACACCATCTCTTGGAGCTGAGGCCCTTGAGGGTTGTTTTTAGAGTTTTAGAGCTGGTGTCAACCAAAAGAAGCTGCTGGAGCTCCATTGTTGAAGAGGGTCTTCAAGGGTAAGAAGCTTGTCCCTTTATTGCCCATTTTTGCAAAGCTTTTCTACCTATCTTGCAGCTGTTTTTTGGCTTTGCATATAACACATAAAAGTTTTTTTTTAAGGCCTCTAAATAGTTTATTAAGAGTGCTTTAAGCTTTGGGGTTGTTTGACCCCTCTTAAGCCTTGTTTGGCCCTTGTTTTGTGCTATTTTGTGTGAACTCTGGGACCACAGTGCTTGGGCCTCCTCACCACTGAAATCTTGAGGAATTTCAGAGGTGAGGATGGTGCCTTGAGGTCCCAAGAAGGAGAGGGCCACCCCCTCTCCTTGTTGTCCTTGAAAAGGACCATTTTTGCCTCTTGAGGGAGCACCATGTTTAAGTGTGTGTTGGCAATGCCTTAACTGATTTTTGTGCTTATTATGTCATAATATGCCTCTGTTTTTAGTTGGTTTTGGTACACCATGCTTGCTTAGCATACATGCCTTGTAATGCCATTTTGTCGCCTTCACATGAATCTAGGTTTTAACCCTTATTCAAGCATGTATTAGGCTTAGCTTAGTGAAGCTTTTGCACTTGTTTTGCCATGTTTGAGCTCTATTCTTGGCTATTTTGGTCGACCAAGACTCCCATTGTATGGTTCTTTTGCATTTTGGCTTGTTAGCCTTAAGTTTTGGACCATTGTTGCATGTTTAGCCTATCTTGTTTGCTTGGTTTGGCACCATCCTAACATGATTTCAGAGCTTATATTGCATGTCTTTAGTCCATGCTTAGCCTCTTCCAAGTGTGCTTGAAAGTTGCCTTTGTTTGCTTAAGTGTTGGCTCATTAACATATGCATTCTTGCACGTGTGTTTGGTCCCACTTCTTGAGCTTTTGGTCACTATTTTAGGCCTAGTTAGGGCTACCTAAATCATGTTTAAGTCCATCCCTTTGCTTGTTGCATATGCTCCTTGTATGTTGTAGCATATTGGTGAGTTGTTGCATGTTTCAACTTGCATGATTGAATGAAGTCACATGCTTGCTTGCATGCTTAAAACACCTACATTGTACCTTGCATCCTTGTTGGTTGCATTGTCTCATGCCTTGCATGTTTTGTATACCTCTTTGCATTTCCATGTTGCATGCTAGCCAACATGCTTAGGATTGCGTTGCATAAGCATACGTGCTAGACCTCTTGAAATGAGTATGATAGAGGTTGGGCCTCCTTGTGTGTCTATTTGGTTTGCATTCATTTGAAATTGAAAATGCATACTTGATTCTTTGGGCCATCATGCATAGAAATGCGTGATTGGTGGTCCGAGAATTGAGGTCCATGTCCCTTTGAGTCATAAACATGATAAGGGATATGATTGGTGCATACATTGCTTGAAATGCATTGTCATGCCAAGTATTGCCCTCTGCTGCTGTCAAACCAGGTTCTGCAGGAACTTTTGTTCGGCTGGCCACATTCAGTGCCGACCGGCCACCATTGTTGGCCGATGGATCAAAGTTGTGGCCGGTGACCATTCTATATGGCCGGTGGTGTTCTCCCTCAGCCTGTGGTATCTCACAGTACTCAGAGAAGCAATCCTGAGACTTTGGCAGTCATCAGAGGAGCAGAGCAGGGAAAACAGAGGCATCTTGAGCATGACAGTGGATTTCCAGGCGAAACCGAGCGCGCATGCATCGAGCCCTCTCCCCGAGGCTGCTGTTTATTGCTTTCTTAGATTAATTAATTTGCTCAATTAATTTAGTTGGTCTGTAATAATTAATTAGCTAGGATAGTTAATTCATTATTCGGATTGTATTATCCTTTTGGTCCCTCCGAGCAAGGGCAAATTTGTAATAAGTGTGGGTGAGTGTGTGTATGTCTTCCAACCCCCACTTCTTTCTCCCTTTTACTTACCTGCTTTCATGGTTAGTATTGGGGCATGTTTATTTTAGCATATTCTATTCTATGCATGCATGCATCATTCATCAGTATTGCATGCACCGGGCTCGGCGCATCATGCTAATCGCATTATATTTCAAAACAAATTTGAATACATGCTACTTGTACATTTCACATGTCATCCTTAGGTTAGCCGAGCCTTTTCTAAGTGACATTTTGTATGCGATGCATTAGGCACTTAATATGAACTAGGATCATGCATATGATTACAAACTAGTTCCTGTTTTGGCTTGGAGTACTAGGTGAGCTTTTATGCTTTAGCATACCGCATGCGTGTAAGTGTTGCCATAATTGAATGATTACCATGAGGCTAGCTGCTTATGTGATATAACTGCTCGAATGCCTGTGGATGGAGGTCGAATTGCTTAAATTGGGATAATGCATTAAAACTGTGAGTTTTAAACCCATTAGATAGTGGCAAAACCATCTTTTCTAAAAGCCCACTCGATGGTGGGAAAACCTGCATTTTAGCCTACTTGCGAGTAGCAAACCATTTTCAAAACAAACATGAAATGTTTTGTTCCAATTTAGGCGATTTGGTCTATACTTGTTTGCTGTGCGCATAACATAGTAATTCTAGGCTAATAACCGGAATAAGAACGCGTAATGTTTTCAAAACAAGATATCATGGTTAGTAGAGGCCGATCTTCGGATCGGGCGAGAGGGAGTGCTCATAGCTGACCTTCCCCAATCGTACCCAAGTTCCCGAGCCGAGGCAACTTTGGTGATGACGGACACATGGCCTTTGGCACCGAGTCAGGGTTTCCTAAATTCCCCCATTAAAAAATATTTAGGTGGCGACTCTGTATCTGGCAAAGCAGTCCATGTTTGGCACTTTTTTCAAAAAATCTATTTTTCTCAAAACGATTTGCCAGATTTGGACTCTTTGGTTCAGATTTAGAACCGTGACAATTTGAGTCTGAACTGTAGTAGACCCGCAAAACGAACAAAACGGGAGTCATCCTCCCGGGGCGTTCGGGGACGTCTACACCAAGACCACTTGAAACAGAGTTAAAGCCTGCTAAATCAAACCCAAAAACATGCTGGGGTCGAGCTAACATAAGCTAGAATGATAGGCTAAAACAACAAGCACACTAGGCTAGTAAGTAAGATTGCACTACAAGGGTAAGAAGCAAACAAGAGGTGCTCCGACCAGCCAAAAACAGAGTTATAACATGTTAAAATATGGCCAAAAACATGCTTGAACTAAGCTAACATAAGCCATAAGAAGATGCTACTTTGTAGTGCTAACAAGGCATGGCATAGAGAGACAAAAAGGAGAAGCCACCCCCTCTTCTACACGAAAGTCGCAGGGGGAGGAATTCAGAGGTCAGAAGAGGAAAAACTATGAAGATAACACTCCTTTTCTGTGTAGTGTTGAGGAGGTGAAGGCCTTAGTTAAAGAATGGGTGGCAGACGGAGAACTGAAGTTGTCTCATATTGAAGGGCTTTTGCCGAAGAAGGACCGCGAGGGTCCTAATTATTGTGTTTTCCACCGATCACTAGGACATCCTACAGAAAAGTGCCGGACACTTAAGAAGATCTTTAGAAAGAAAGTCAAAGCAGATGAGCTAGAGTTCAAAGAACAAGGGCCCTAGGATATCTTAGAAGACGTGGCTATGATGGTGTATGACGGCCACAGCCTGAGCAGCTGGTGAAAGCTTTCCAAATGATCGTGCAACTCTAGGGGCAAATGTCAACATTCCGTAGAAGAAGTCTATCTATGACATTTACAATTTGTATTTACTACATTGTCCAAGAATTTTCTATCTTTCTTTCTCATGTTATGAAGAAAGTTATTTCCTCCATATTATGTATCTCCATTAGAAGTTATTTTCTCTACATTGTATATCTTCATTGTGTTATGTTGCTTGAAACAGTTTTCAATTTTTGTTGCCCCTCGAAGAAGAAAGAGGAATAGTAGACTCAGTTACCAATCTGAAGGGACTTTTCTTGACGCAATAGAAGTGTACTCCCACTCAAAGAGGGACAATCTTTGCTTTCATTAGTTGCCAACATAGTGTGTGCTCCCACTCGGACCTCCAAAGAACAGCCATTGCTTCCTTCAATGCAAGCTTCGAGGGTCTTTCTTGCTAAAGTAGAGTGTTACACCCACTCAGACCTCCGAAGAACAGCCATTGCTTCCATCAATGCAAGCTTCAAGGGTCTTTCTTGTTGAAGCAGAGTGTGTGTTCCCACTCGGACTTCCAAAGAATAGCCCTTGCTTCCATCAATGCGAGCTTCGAAGATTTTTCTTGCCGAAGTAGAGTGTGTGCTCCCACTCAGACTTTCGAAGAACATATCTCGCTTCCATCAGTGCGAGCTTCAAGGGATAGCATTTGCTTCCATTGATTGCCGAAGAAATGAGTGTACATCCACTTGGATTTCCGAGGAACAGCTTTGTCTCCGTTCGGATTTCTAGGAAAAAATCTTTACTTCTATTAGTACAAGCTTGATAGATTCGATTGCCAGCCATGAGGGATCTTTCTTGCGGTTACCAGCCATAAGGGATTTTGTTTGCCAAAGAAAAGAGTGTGCTTCCACCTGGACTTCCGAGGGATAGCCCTTGGTTCCATTTGGACTTCCAAGGAACAAACCTCATTTCCATCAGTGCGAGCTTCGAGGATCTCTCTTGTTGAAGTAGAGTGTGTGCTCCCACTCAAACTTTCGAAGAGGAAATCTCATTTCTATCAGTGCGAGCTTCGAGGATCTTTCTTGTTGAAGTAAAGTATGTGCTCCCACTCAGACTTTCGAAGAACAGACCTCGCTTCCATCAGTGTGAGCCTCAAGGATCTTTCTTGCTGAAATAGAGTGTGTTCTCCCACTCAGACTTTCGAAGAATAGCCCTCGAGACTCAGTGGCCTATCAGAAGGGATCTTCTTGCCAAAGTAGGGTGTGTGCTACTATTCAAACTCTTGAGGGACAGCCTTGCTTCCGTTTGGACTTCCGGGGGACAGTTCTTGCTCTTATTAGTATGGGTCCGAAGAACAGCCCTTGCATTCATCAATACGAGCTCCGAGGATCTTTCTTTTCAAAGTATTGTGGACTCCTACTCAAACTCTCGAGGGATAGCCTTTGCTTCCATTAGCTACTGAAGTAGAAATGCGCATCCACTCGGACTTTTGAGGGACAGCCTTGTTTCCACTCGGACTTCTGAGGGAGAGCCTTGTTTCCGCTCGAACTTCTGAGAGACAGCCATGCTTCTACTCGGACTTCTGAGAGACAATCTTTACTTCTATTGGTGCAAGCTTGGTAGACTCGGTTGCCTTCCAGAAGGATTGTTCTTGCCGAAGTATGGTGTGTGCTACTTTTGGACTCCCGAGGGACAGTCTTGCTTCCATTCGAACTTCCAAGGAACATCTCTTGCTCTCATTTGTGGGGGTTCTAAGGGCCCCGAGGTCGTGGATTTTGATCAAGAATTCATTTGCCTGAAATAGCAAAGCCAACAAACGAGATAAGCAATATCAATTTCAAATCATGATTTAGGCATTATCCGAACGGGGCAACATCAACAACTACACATTTGTTCTATTCTCTTCAAATTTTCAACAATGGTGCTCAACAACAAATTGCAATGGCCTTCAACAAGCCCACTAAGATTCAATAATTTTCTTTTTAAAATTATTGCGGGGCCAAATTAGTTCAACAGTACCTGTTCCGACATTCACAGGGATGGTAATGAATAAATTCACACGAGGCAACCAGCGAATGCTTAATATTTTTCAATAGTTCTATTTGTATCAAATTATCAATGCATGGGCTCGGGTTTTAAATATCAGGAGGAGTGTAATGTCATGGTGTGTTTTTTATCTTGCAAAATCAGCAATGAAATTCACTAGCCCATTGTTAAAGATTTATCTATATCCAGTCCATCAATAAAAGTCCCGAATCTCAAGCAAGGATTTGAAGATGTATATAATCAGAGCACTAGTTCAAGATTGTTTGCAAGCCTCAAGACTGAAATAAATTATCAGCAGAATTCCCAAATTCAAAAAATGTATCAGTGCATATTTATTTTGAGCACAAAAGTCCATCAAAACAATAAGAATGAAGGTGGGTTTACACAGGAGCTTCCACCAAATTCAAACAGCGTACCCACATATTTATACTAACAGAAGAAGAGCACAGCTGAGTCAGAGTCAATGCGGGAAGCAGAAAATAGGCCACGAATTTGTAAAATCAGCAGCAAGGACAACTGGAATAGATTGGCGATAGCACAGACAGTGGATGAAAATGGATATGGACGGACCGACACCGCGTTGAGTGGGCGGCGTGGCCGTCACTTCTCAGTTACGGTTGATAAATACAGCAACGGTGCAAGAGCTGGGCAAGACAACGCATGTTGCGTTGAACGGGCAACATGCATAGTCGGCGTTGAACAATCCGAAGCCGAAGGTAGTAGTAACATCGCAGAGAAGTTGGTGTTGGTGCTGGTTGGTGGAACCTTGCTCCGGAGTGTTTGGATCTCTGAGAAGCTGTGTCGTTAAACCGAAATACAGCACCGACGGTGAGCAGCAACTTAGATCGCGATGCTGGGACAGGCCAGGTGGTTGGGCCCCGACGTCTACGACAGTAGGAACTAGGCTAGGTCGGTGGTGTTGCTTGGAGCTACAACAATGGACAGCGTGCAAGTATCGGTGGTCTACAGTAGTGACACAACAAGCTGGTCACGGTGGCCTCTGGTTTAGCGGCTGCGGAGCTTCGTTGAAGAGGGTAAGAGCTGGGTCGGTCTCGAAGAAGAAGAGAGCTGGATTGGTCTCTATAAAAAGAGAGAGAGAGAGAGCCGAAATATTTGTTGGCAAGAAGATAAGGCAGCAATTAGGGATTTTGTCTTTATCCCCAAAAGGAAAATATATATACATAACAGAAAAGGCAAAAGTTTGATTCTCGTGACCCAAGGCTATGGCTATATATATATATATAAAATAGGCCTCCGAATATTCTGAAGAATATGTGATTTTGAAATTTTACAAGTTATTAAAGGAAAGTAAAGTCAAAGTTTGACTATAAAATAAAAATAAAAATAAATGTAGGCCTTTATCTTTCTTTTTTTTTTAAAAAAAAAAAAAACAAATCAGCAGAACCTAAAAAAAAAGTTTAAAAAAAAGTTTAAAAAAAAAAAGATATTTATTTATTTATTTATTTTTAATATTACTTGTTGATTTTATCTATAAATTACGGTGAGTCCTCAACTTTATCCTTAGACTCTGTCAAGATAAAATATTCCCGAAGACGTAATGTGAAATATGGCTGAAAAGGTGAAACTATGCATGTTCGAGAAAACTACAATTTCTCATACACGCAGGGGAAAAATGTAAGAGGAGCTAATTTGAGCCCACTAAATTAATTAGGCCCAATAGTCCAAGGTTGGTGGGCTCGAATTTATCGCAAGTCCAAGATTGGTGGGCCCGAATTAATCGCCATCAAACGGGCTGAATCGCTCTAAGCCTCGAAAGGGTTCGAATCCACGAACTTAGAGACATACTTGGGCTCGGACTCGAAAGGGGTTTGAGCAAGCCTAGAGATCCGAGGCACTCGGACTCGAAAAGGTTCGGATCCACAAACCTAGAGATCTGAAGCACTTGGCTCCGAACGGATTTAGACGCAATCTAGAAGTCGCTCTGTTAATGAGTCCCAGAACACTTGTGGACTCGGAGCTTTCTGCGATCTACGTACCAGAACCATGGGCGTAATGGAGTCCGAACAAAGGACCCGATCCCGAGGACGGTGAGTGGAGATAAATTCACTCTTCGGTTAAACTAGCCTATACCCGGGTCGATGTGGCACGACTCCGGGGGGTCCATGAGACTCGGTAATATTTTGCGGCAGGACGTCCTCTGGGACTACCACCGACCCTTTGGGATGATTGGGAATCATTGGTTAGGTGTGGCTAAGAAAAAGGGTTCGCCGAGAGGTTGATCTCCTCTTCGGGATTTTCCTCATCCTCAAAGAGGTCACCTCCTCGAACAAGGTGGTTAGAGAGAATATTCCTCATGTGCCTTGCATATGGGCTCCATCCTACATCATGAGGTGCCTATAAATAGCACCCATCCATAGCTTTACAAGGGATGGATTTTTTGGAGAGAAAACTCTTGGGAAAGAACTAATTTTCCAACGACGTTCTTGAACCCTCTTATACAGGTTCGAACTTCTTAACTTATATGTTAGAAGAAGAGCCTCGAACTTTCTATGAAACTGTGACTTCACCTGAAAGTCTCTTATGGAAAGAAGCTATTAAAAGTGAAATGAACTCCATCTTACAAAACCATACCTAGGAGTTGGTTGATTTATCCCCAGGCAGTGAGGTTTTGGAGAGTAAGTGCATCTTAAGAGGAAAAATGAAAGTTGATGGGTCAATTGACAAGTATAAAGGTAGGATAGTTATCAAAGGATACAGACAGTGAGAAGACCTGAATTATTTTGATACGTATTGAATTGTGACAAAGGTAATATCCATTCACATGGTGATTGCAATAGAAACTTTACGTGGTCTGGAAATACATCAAATGGATATAAAAATAGCTTAAATGGAGATTTAGATGAAGAAATCTACATGGAGCAACCTAAGGGGTTTTCAGCTCTAGGATAAGGTAAGAAAGTCTGTAAGTTTGTCAAATCATTGCATGGTTTGAAGTAAACCCCTAAATAATGGCATGAGAAGTTTGACAACAATACGTTGTCAAATGGATTTAGAATCAATGAGTGTGACAAATATGTATATGTCAAAGATACTGACAAAGGTTATGTCATTTTGTGTCTATGCATTGATGACATATTCATTGTTCATAGTAATGATGAGATGATTAAAACTACTAAGAAGTTGTTAAACTCTAAGTTTGACATGAAAGGTATAAGCCTTGCAAATGTGATTCTAGGTATCAAGATTACCAAAACATCTGGTGGTATTGTAGTTTCTAAGTCTCATTATGTTGAGAAGATAGTTGAGAAATTTGGTAAATCATATACGAGTGTGTTAAGGACACCAGTAGACTTGTATCTACATTTGATCAAGAATAATGGTGAGAGTGTCTCTCAATTAGAATATTCTAGGGTCATTGGGAGTTTGATGTATCTGATGACTTATACGAGGCCGGATATAGCCTATTCAGTTAGCAGGCTTAGTAGATACATGAGTAATTCTAATGCTACTCATTGGAATAGCATTATGCGGGTGTTGGGTTATTTATGCTACATCCGGGATTAGAAGCATTATACCAGTTACCCTGCAGTACTAGAAGGTTATAATGCCGCGAATTGGATGTTTAATAGACTCCAAATCCACTAGTGGTTATATGTTTACTTTTGGAGGGGTAGTCGTGTCTTAGAAATCTTCCAAACAAACATGTATATTGAGATCAATAATGGAATCTGAGTTTATTACTTTGGATAAAGCAACAAAAGAAGTTGAATGGCTATGCCAATTTGTTAAAGATATTCCATGTTGGCCGAAACCTATGCCCGCTATATGTATTCATTGTGATAACCAATCACAATTGGATGGGCACAGAGTAATATGTATATGGCTGAAACATATCTGTCGTAGACATAGTTTCATATGACAGCCACTCTGTAATGGAATTGTCCCTCTAGACTATATAAAGTCTAAAGACAACATTGCGGATTCACTAACCAAAGGGTTAACTCGAGAGTTAGTAGAAACATCGTCAAGAGGAATGGGGTTAAAGACTTTAGCAAATGTTACCAGAACGAAAAAACCCAACCTAGCTGACTGAAGATCCTAAGATCTAGGTTCAACCTAATTGCGTGTAACGGGTGAGTCACTGAAGAGGTAAATCCTCTTACCCATTCCTTTATACAGTGATACCTTGTGGAGTGGAAGGATAAGCTGATATTTTTAATGATCTAATTGAAGTGAATAGTCAATCATGGTATAGTGAAATACCTTATGTAGGTCACCTACGTGAGTGCAAAGTGGGGCCATTTTTTTAAGAATTGACAATGCCGAATTCTTTAAAAACACTTACTGAACCAAACTAGTGTTCTAAGGCCAAATCAGACACACCACTGAGAACAAGAACAATGGTTGAAGTAACTCCTGTGTGAGGTCTATTGTCAAGATCTACACAAACAGTAGAACAGTTCAAGATATCGCGTTCACTAGTTAGTTAGTTAATCCGATCAGCTTTCACTATGAAAAGTTTAAGGCCAACAACTGTCTTTTCTGATGCAGGGTTATTCTGTGTGCCCTCTCTTTGAGTTTTTGTTGTTAAACGTTGTGCTTTTTTTATTCGGTCAATTTTTATTCATGTGGGGGATTGTTGGAAAAATGGTTTTATGGTGACTTTAATGTGAAATTAAAGTGGGTCCCAACCATCAATTATGGTAGGATCCAGTGAGTCTAGATTCCTTGTAATATTGTAATAAGATCTTTACACCATAGAAAGAATGACCAAAAACCATTAAGAATAGAATGAGAAACTATCTCATAAATTTGGCCTCATGAATAAGGTATTGTGAATGGTGTGTAAACTACCTATCCTACATTGATTATAGAGGAAAGTATTGATTGGTATTTAAATCCCAAGTTTTTGGTAAGGGTGTGAATCCTTTGGGGCATCCAAATTTTCTGAACGAAGAGAGTTATAAATGCTTCAAGGACGAACTTGGGCCAAGACTATGGTCCAAGTTGATTATGCAAAAAGTGCCATATGCGCGTGCGCGCCACCTGCCAGGTCGAACTAGGCCGGGTCGAGCTGTGTCCGTAGGTCGCAAATCTTGGATCTTGGGCTTGGGCTTGAGACTTGAGACTTGCGACTTGCTAGAATGGATAAGGTTTGGGTGGCCCACCAACCTACTCTTTTGGGGCTAGGTTAGATTGGCTATTGATATAGATATACACACATGTGTATATTATGTGCAACCTCTACACTTAAGATGGTGATTTACACCATCAGTTTTGTTGTATTTGTTTTATCAGTTTTTCTGAAATTAATTATGCATTTGTTGCTGGCCTTCATAGCTGGAAATGGTACTTCTCTCTCTCCCTTGTGTATAGATAGAGACCTCTCTCTTTGGTTTTGTTACACAAATTTTTGCTCTCGAATTATATAGTCAGCCTGCATATATTATTCTTCATATGTGAGAGAGTGCTGCCATTGTTAGTTCGCTGAAGCTATATGCGAGAACCCGAATATACAAATCAAATAAATAATTAAGTAATAATTATTTTACAATCACAAATAGTTTGCTTGTGAATCTTTTAGTTCAAACTAAATATTATTGAAGGATCTTTTAATTGATTTTAAAACTTAAAATAAATTTATGGTGAAAGTTTCTAATTTAGAGGCAAAATTTACTATTAAAATAAACAACAATGCTAGGTAGCTCAAAATTTTGTGGCTCAAATGGCTCAAATCACTCAAAACGACATTGTTTTGAGTGTAAACGAGTGTAAAACGATGTCGTTTTAACAGATTTGAGCCATTTGAGCTATAAAATTTTGAGCTACCAAATATTTTTCTAAAATAAATAATAGTAATAACGTTAAGTAATAATAATAACAATAATAAAAATAAAAAAAAAAGAAAAGAAAAGAAAAGAGGTTAAGGGAATCAGATTATTTGAAGCGTGTGGGTAACCCTAAACTCTCATTATATTGAATGAGCAGCCGTGAAGTGAAGGGAGAAGAAGAGATAGGCGCAGCTTTTGGGTGAAAATTAAAGAACTAGTTTGGTGCTTAAATAACCTGAATATACCAATCAAATAAATAATTAAGTAATAATTATTTTACAATCTCAAATATTTTGCTTGTGAATCTTTTAGTGCAAACTAAATATTATTGGAGGATCTTTTAATTGATTTTAAAACCTAAAATAAATTTATGGTGAAACTCTTTAATTTAGAGGCAAGATTTATTAATTTAAAATAAAATAAAATAAATAGAGAAGTGGGTGTGACTTGAACTCTAGACCACAATTTGATAAATAATGGTCTTACTACTTGAGTTGCTTATGACATATTTAAACATTTTGTCTATTATTTATTTATTTGACCTACACATGCTTTAGGTGTACCCAACCACTAGTATTAAATAAAATATACATAAAACCCAACCTTCTTATTTGTTCTTCACAGCAGCCGTGAGGGAGAGAGAGATTTGAGAGAAACTTTTGGCAACATTGGTGTTCAACAACTCTAAGGTATTGTTCTATTTTATTATATCTATATATTGTGATGGTTCATATATATAATCTGCTTGTTGTTGGGAAGGAATAGGAGAAACGGGTGTGTTGTTTGGGTGCTAACTCAATGATTGGTGATGAGAAATAATGGGTGTAGTTCTTAATCCAAAAAACAAAATTTTGTACAGAACCACAAACTTTAAAAATCAAGAAACCATATCAAATGGATGAATTTTGAACTAAAATTTTTACAGTAGATTAATTACATATTGAATTTCATATCTGAATTTTCTCATAATTTTTGGGAGTCAAAATCTATATTAACTGCTGCGTTCAAATCTGTCCAGAAAACTGGTTTAAAATAGTAACTTCGGATTTGGGTATAAATCTGAAAATTATCAAATCAGTGTCATTAAAACCAGTTACGAGTCTAGTTTCTTAAATTTTTGGCCACGCATTGATTTCTTGTATATACTAAGAGAATCATTAATTTCTTTAAAGTGCTGCAAAAAACAACTTGTTTGGGTGTAATTAATTGTAAATAATTATTTTGATAAACAAATCAAGTAAAACCAATTGGGTTTGAAATTTCAGATATATTAGTTGATATCTGGAAGGTTCTGGAATTTTTCAAACAACATGGAATGGGTTTTGTAATTTTCAAAGTTAGCAAATAAATTGGAAAAACTTGTTTAAAACTTTGTTTTATCTTAAAGTTACTTTTAATTAAGTTTTCGATCTGAACCCATGTCTTGGGTAATTTTAGACCTCGAAGAACATGAGCTTTGGTAATATTTAAGAGTAACGGTGAGTTGAGTTGAGCTATGTTAATGCGTTTTAGTTTGGGGTTACTTAGTTCTTATTCTTTAGTATTTTTAAATTAGTAGTGACGTGTAGTTTTCATACTTGGTTCAAGGCACTAGTTGGACTCTTATACTCTATTCGAGGATTAGATTGTTCCGTTTTCAGGTGAGTAGTTGCATGCTACATATTTTTATAAATGCTCCCCTACCTTGGACTGTTGGAAAATTAAAATGTTGTTTCAAGACTACACTGTTTTGATAAATTATTATACTATTGATGGAATTAAATTATTTCTGAAACATGTGTAAACTTAGCATACTGTAAACTATTTGTTATGGTCTCATGTTTATAATGGTGAACTACTATGTTTTGTGAAACTAATGTGTATTGATTATTGGGACCATCTATACATTTTAGTCCAGGGAAATTATTCCACTATGTGTGGTGAGTCTGGCCACTACTACAACAAAATGGTTCTTTAATGACAAAATCACTTTCGTCACCAATAGTGAAATTTTCGTCACCAAATTGATTTGTGACGAAATAATTTCGTTGCCACATTCATCGTCAATTTGTCGTCACTAAAAGTACCTGACGACGAAAATTTATTTTGTCACCTATTATTGGTATTTGGCAATGAAATATTTCGTCACTAAATGTTAAATGTTTTGTCACCTATAATGTCCATTTCGTCACTGGAATTAAATAAAATTTTATTATATTTGTTTTGGGTGACAAAATATTTCGTCATTAAAAATAGCGATAGAATTTTTAGTGACGAAAATATCGTCACTAAAAGATGGAAAAAAAAGACCCTTCAGTGATGAAAACTTTTGTCAGCAAATATTTTAATTTAGTGATGAAATAGTGAATGTGTGACAAAATTATTTGTTGGGATTAAAAAGTTTAATTGTCAATTTTTTTTCATTGCCAATAATAAATAAATTTTACAAATTGGGGGGCAGGGCTATATTTGCAATTTATATATTTTTTTCAACAAACAATACCTATACATTTTAATAATCTATTAAATAAAATCAATATAAAATTAAACTTTTCATTATCATAAAACAACCCAAGCAAAATACATGTCTCATAGTATCAAGAAATTAATATATAACATCCAAACTATGACATCTATTCTAGTAAAATCAAAAACTACAACACAATCAAAACAACTTGTGCATTTTAATAACCTGCTGAATATAATATCCATTACAAATCATTACAAAAACCTGTTCATTTGGTAATATCAACAAAAACTTGTTCCTTTAATCTATTCAATAAAATATCAACAAAAAGATAAGATCCATCACAATATAATCATAACCCACAACAACATAGTCAAAATACATGTTTGGTAATATCAACAAACAGTGCTACACTATGATGGATGTGCCTGGTAATATCAACAAAAAAACTCTTGCTATATAGGTTACCAAATTCGTTCATCTCCAATCTGCCATATAAAAAAGAAAAAAAAAAAAACTTCAACAACAACAACAACAAAAGGTTAAGGTAACCATTCACTAAATATGTTAATATGCAACCTAGAAGAGAAAAAATAAAAATTTCAAAGTAAATTTTAAACCAAATTTTACCGTGCTTGTTCCGTAAATTTTTACAACTTACATTTTAGTTCCTCCCAAGGTGCTCATGATATTTCTCGGTCTTTTAACGACTATTTCAAAATTTTACTCCGTAATGGCCTATTTTCAAACCTAAATGTTTTCCAATCGAGAGTCCTATGATTGTTCTGTAAGTTTTCACAACTTATGTTGATCCCTCCCAAAGTGTTCATGATAGTTTCTGATAATCTCAAGGTGTTTGTGATGTTTTTCGGGCCTTTAGATGCATATTTCACTATTTTCCCGGGATCTTGTGCCTAAATGTCAAAAGTAGTTTTTTATTCTACCCTAGTTGAAGAAGAAATGTTCTACTAAATTAACATATAAAATAATATACTAACCAAGAAGCTTGTCCATCAGAATCTGAACTTTCCCCACTCTCAAAATTTTCCATGATACCTTTCTGCGTCAAACACTCTATGATACTTTGTATCTTCTTGCTTTGTTTCTTCTCTGACTTTTGAAACCTTGCAATTTGTTCATTTTGCTGTGCTATTTGCATGTTCATCAGGTGGAGGACTGTCAGCAGTATCCTAAAAGACGGAATAAAGTAGAAATAAACATAGCAAGTTTTAAAATAGGAGAATACTTTATCACAGTCAATGAAAATATGAATCTAATAATACATGGTTCCTCAATAAGGGTTTCATAATTCACAAGCTTAGTTTAACAACCATGGAATAAATGTAAAAATGTCAGTGTTAAACACAAAGTACCTTGGAACATTTAGAAGTGAATTTGAATGAATATATGACATTGGAACTTTTCCAGTGTCAAAAGGTGATAGTGTGCCTTGGTGCTGAATTATCATATATAGAACAATGAAAAAAAAAAGGGCATGAGAAAAAAGAACAAGGAAACCTAACTTTCTCATCAAAAGAAGTATCTTCACCAAAATCAATAAAGTTTTTATGTTTGTCATTACCAAAATAATACAGAAAGGGTGGTCTTGTTAATTTTGTGTGGTGGAATACTAGGGTGGTCTTGTTTTGCAGAACGCATTCCTTAAGACCAAAGCATTAATTGGAAACTGGCTGGAGAAATTCACCAGAGACTATAGTGAAACAGTTCCCCTTGCCACTTTCCATAGCAAGAAAAGCCCACAAAAAAAAATAAATAAATAAATGTTGGGATGCAAACCACCATGTGCACATTGAGATGAGCCCCCCCCCCCCCCCCCCCCTCCCAAAAAAAAAAAAAAAAAGCTCCCTACCAAATAACTCAAATCTCCCATAGAACTTACAAAAGAATATTAGGAATTCCTCAACCTCCAAAACCAAAATGTATATATATACACAAATAAATATAAGTAATATGCAATTATTCTTTCCACTAAGTTTAACAAGTAATCCTCAAAGGGCACCGTCATCGAAGCCTGTCTATATCTGTTGCTCACAGAACCCATATGCCAATATCCCATCATATCAAGAGCTTAGGCATGATCCAACAAATTCCAAAAATATAAAATAACAAGCACAGTGAACACAAGCCACCTCAAATGCTTATTCAAAGTAGTGCTGCTCGAGGCAGGTTTGTGTCACCATTTTCACATAAACATGTATATTATACACAAAGAGGAGGGAAACAAAAATAAAAAAAAAAAAATGGGGCAACCACCTTGTGCAAAAGGTGTATCCTCAAATGCTTTAAGAAAAACATGAAGTCAACTGAATGAAAAAAGCTTGATGAAAAATAACACAAGAGACTAAGAAAAATTAATTGACAACCTTGGTTAGAAGAAGATGATCTTGAAAGGCATTTTTAGTAAAATTGCATAGAAGGCCTTTGAAGGTAGACAAGTCAAAACACCATGTAAATCACTATGGATAGAAACCTAGTACACCACATAGAGGATATGTGACAGGCATATATAGTAATGAAGGTCTAGCAGAAAAGATCATACAAAAGAATTACTAAACTTCAATTTATATAGAAGAAAGAAAATGAAATATTTAAGAAATCAAATTATTATAATTGTGATACAGATACGAAATTATGAAATGACTAATACAATGGAACTCCATCAAAGAAAATGAAAAATCTTGGTCAAACCTTAAGGATCTCTGGTGTGATTTTGTAATATCCTTGTTCCGTAATTAGCTAATTAGTCCTCAATATGAATTTGATTATGTGTTAATATAATTTTGTGTGCTATTATGTGAAAATATGTGGTTTTGAATTTCTACCTATTCACCGTAGGAATATCTGTTTGATTATCTGCTTTGGGAATTGAATTGAAGGCCCTATCGGCCACCAAAACCGAAATTGGTTACACCATTGTGATTGACATAATTTTTAGAGCCTACAGTGAAATTTAATTGAAAAATTAATTCAGACCAGATTAAATTGATTAAATTAATGAATTGGTGCCCAATTGATATTATTATTATTATTATTATTATAATGAAATTAGTGGAGTTGTTGTAAAAAGGGCACTACACCTCAATTCTTCTCCTTAGTTGCATTTTGGCTGATCTTGGACTCAAAATTAGAGAGAGGGCCGGCTATAGAGAAAGTGAGAGAAGGATTGTGCAATTTTGGTCTTAAGGCTTGGAAATTTGAAGTCTAAATCAAGATTTGATCATAAGTTGGGAAGATTAAGGCTCCTAGGTGAGTGAATTTGTGCATCTTAGTTTGTAATCTTTGTGAATTCAAGTTGAATGTTGATAAGGAACATAAAATGAATTGATCATGATAAAATCAAGTTGGTTTTGTTGATTTGGTAGTCTATATGCACATGCATGTGAGAAAGCACTTTGAAATTGCATGTTTGAGCATAAAAATGTATAATCCATGTGCAATTTTAATTGAAGCTCATGTTTTGATCACCTCTTCACCAATTAAGTTGTGAATGATGAGCATCTCCCACATGCATGTACAAATTATGGGGGTGTAAGGCTTGAACGTTTGAATTTGAGCATGTTGGTGTTGAGTTTGAGTTAAATTGAGTCATGCATGTGATTAAATTGTGAAATTAAGTTCCATTGTATTGTAATTGGGTGTTGGTATCATGTTAGTATATGATTATGTAAAGTTTGAGCCAAAAGCATGCCTCTAGAACCATTGAATGTCGAATTGGAGCTCAAGACTGTGTTCTGGAAAACCCAAAATTTTTTATGTCCGCTCAAGCGGGGGAAGTGCCGCTTGAGTGGGGAATTCGAGCTCCCAGCATTTTTTTGCAGGTATGGTGTCCGTTCGAGCGGGGAAGTCCATGCTCGAGCGGGGAGGAGCTATGCAGTCAGGACTTCCGCTCGAGCTCCCGAGTTCACGCTCGAGCGTGATTTTGATGCAACCAGCACTTTTGCAAACCTAATGGGTCCGCTCGAGCGGGGAATCCCACGCTCGTGCAGGGACCCTGTTTTCTGAAGTTTTGAAAATGCATTCTGTGTTCTGTTTTCCGTTCCCTTTCACTTCTAAGCACTCTTAGGCATACATTGAACATCATAATTGAGTTATAGAGATAAGAATGAAGCCTAAAGAGGAATATGTGAATTAAAGAATGGATTGAATTATTTGTGATCTATATGTGTTATGTGATGTGTAGGGTCAAGCTCCAGGGCAAATCCACAACCCGATCACTGTGAGTAATATCCGAAATATGTTGTTGTCTAATTGCTTACTTCTATGTAAGTTTTGTAAAGTTCATTAATTTGAATGGTGGACAAAGTTTTAAAGGCCTAAAAGGCCAGTTTGATATGAAAGTTTGAAAGGCCTAAAAGGCCAGTCTGATATGAAAGTTTGAAAGGCCTAAAAGGCCAGTTTGATATGAAAGTTCGAAAAGGCCAAAGACCAGTTTGACATGAATGAATTGGGCCCAAGGCCGTCTAATGTATAATGTTCCAATGTATTTTCTTTATTTGATATTATTCACTGGCCTTTCGCTCACACTCATTCATGTGTTTGTAGGTGAGCCAAGAGAGGTCCAGACCCAGCCCCAGTGAAGTCTGTATGGAACAACTGGGTTTTGGAGAGTCAGCCCATGTGTCTCACGCACGAGACTCGCCTTCGCCTTTTTGTCATTATTCTATGTTGTCATGTTGGCGAAGTTTTTGTATATGTCTGTATATAGTTTTCATGGGTTGATTTAGTTTTGGATGATCCTGTTTGTACAGAACTTATGCTACTATACTTCTGTTGTGAGTTATTAATGCATATATGTTTGGTTGTTTGGATGTGCCATATAAGCACAACTCTATGGACAAAGATTTGAACTGCTTCCATTTGGCCACCATTAACTCTGTTAAAATACATTTACTTTGGTTCGAGGCCGTAGGTAATCTCATGATTACTGGCCGGTTATGTCCTCAACCCACGGGGGCGGGTTCGGGTCATGACAGATTTTGTTTGGACCCCTTGAGGAGAAAAGGGCCATGATTGGAGCAGGTTTTTTGCTTTAGTTCTATAATTGTAGCCGTTATACAACCTCGTGGATCACTATTATGTAATGGAACCAATAAGAAAACAAAGGAGTAAGTTGAAATATATGCACAGGAACAAAGATGATAAAGGGAGAGAGAGAGAAAGGGATACCTTGTCGAATTCATATAGGCAAAAATAGCAAGACCATCTATGTAATTGACATTGGTTGCTGGAAGTAGATGGGCATGAAAAGTGATCTCATTACCAATTTTCTGATCGTTGCATAGGAAACAAAACATTAGGAAACATTTAAATACTTGGGTAATTCCAATGTGAATCCTACATGTTTAATTGCAATGCCATCATTAGGAAACAAAACATTCAAATAAAAGGGGGCTCTGTCAAATTTATATAGTTTTCCAACAATTATATACTTGGGTATGTACTGAAAGCCATAAAACTTCAATTTCAAATTTAAGGGCAGTCCAAGAGTAAACTTTTTGTACAATGACATTTTGGTTCCTTCAGATACTCACAGCCCATAAATCTTTATGCTTCCAAGATTGTCTTTAATTTACTAAATTGTTGGGCCATAATTAGTGCAAATTTCAATCGTAACTCATTCAAAACATAAGAGACAATCACTATGGCACCTGGTTTCATATTTTGAATTGAATTAAATACACAGAGTGAAGGCCACAAGGAAAATAATATGATGAGTGAACGAGAGAGAAATAGAGGTAAATATCAACAAAATGCAGATAAACAAACATATAAATGAACACATCGAACATTTAGCATTTTTAACATATGAAACACTTCAAAATAAGCAAAATGAAATCAAAATGACTTTTGTGATATAGAACAGAGAATGGGCTGAGATCTGAGAGATCGAAAATTATAGTTAGGGTCTGAAATTGGGGGAGAGGGGGCACAGAGAGAGAGAGATATAGAGAAAAAAATCAAGGGTTGATTTCAAACAAAATCAAGGGCTAGTTTCAACAAAAATCGAAAATCAAGGGTTGATTTCAACAAGAATCGAATTAGCAAAATAGTAGAAGAATAGAAGAAGATAATAAAAGAAGAAAATACAAGAGAAGAAAATACCTCAGTTGCCGCTGTTGCTCGCCGATTGCTGCCATTGCCGCCGCTCGCCGATCACTACCGCTGGTCACTCTTAGCTGCTTGAACGGGTGCCGGGCAATCAAGGATATACAGAAGACTAGGGTTAGGGCTTGAAGAGAGAGAGAGGGAGAGAGAAATGAGAGATGTTTGGAATCTCAAAAATAAAATAAAATATGATTTGTTTCTTTGTGAGGTGTGGGTTGCTGGAAAAAAAAAATAAAATAAAATAAAATAAAATAAAATAAAATAAAATTTAGGTGTGGCCTATATGTATTATTGTAGTATTGGTGGAATATTAGCAAATTAATTTTTTGCGACGGTTTGAAAGGTCGTCGCAAATTAACAAAAATGAAAAAAATAGGATGAGGCTTTAGGACTGGAGTGTACTGTTGGGCTTGTGGGGGCCCACCACGGATTCCGTTTTGATAATTTGAACCGTTTAATGTGTAGAATTCATCGAATATATATACCTATAAAATATCATATTGATTGGATATCGATAGTTATGCGATCAAATCAGTTTTGCATGAAAAAAATGGACGGTGAAAATAAACGGCTGACAAAAATCTAATTTGATCACATAGCTATCAATATCTGATCTACATGATTTTTTATATTCATAGAGTACTCGATGAATTCTACACATTGAGCGGTTTGGATTATCAAAATGGGACCCTTGGTAGGCTCACAAGGGCCCAACAGTACCCTCCAGCCCGATGAAGGACTGGGGGGAAGCCTCACCCAAAAAAATAAATCCTTTTGCCAAGGTTTTGGGTTATCTGTCTCTACTAATAGTATTTATCCAATGTATTTTTGGGCGACAATCACTTACTGTAGCAAAAGAAAATGATTTTGCGACGGATTTTTTTACCGTCGCAAAAACATATTTTTTGCGCCTATTTTTAAACCGTCGCAAAAAATTATGTGTCTAAAGCCTTCCTTTTCTAGTAGTGTTGGGTTCAAATTAGGGAAAAATGAGTTGCGAAAGTGAGAGACGAGAAGGGAGATAGCGAGATAGAAAAAAGGGGAGACAGAGGTCGGAAAAGCAAAAAGAGAGGAAAGAGAGCTTGAAAAATCGAGAAGGGGCAGGGGGAGAGAGAGAGATACCTGTTGTAGCGAGTGCTGGTCAGCAATGTGCGGGTTAGTCGGTGCGACCAAAATGAACGGACGGTGTGACGGAGATGGATGAGTGAAGGAGTGACAGAGAGAGATATAGAAAGTAAAATAGATGCATCTAAATAGAGAGATATCTATCTCTTCGTTCAATTTTATCTTTTTATTGATTTTAAGTATTTGGTGACGAAATTTGGTTCTCCTCTCTAAAAATAATATATTTGGAGACAAAATTATTTCCTCTCTAAAATTTTTACAACGGTGACAAAAAATTTCATCTCCAAAATGGCGCCAAATCTTCCGCCAAATTTTCCAAGGACGGGAAATTGTTTTGTGACGAAAAATAAAATTTAAAGACAAATAAAATTTTCGTCACCTATTGTTTTATTTGATTTTAAGCATTTGGTGACGAAATTTGGTTTTCGTCTCTAAAAATAATACAATTGGAGGCAAAATCTTATTTTCATCACTAAAACATATATATTTGGAGACGAAATATTTTTTCTTCATCTGTTTTCGTCACCATAGACCTTTTTGTTATTGGGCCATGATGACTCTAGTGCTCAATGATTGTAAGGAAAAGACCTGGATTGGGCTAGGTGACCTTCAATTGGATCGTCTTAGAGAAAAGGCCCTGGTTGCCACCTCGAGGATGACTCTTGGTTCGATATTTGATCCAACGGGCTTATTGCCCTGAGAACTGTGTGGCATGTTACTTGTTATACTTGGTACCCAGAAAATTATTGGTGTTCATGTTGTAATATGTTTTAAGTGAAAAATGTCATTTATCATGTTCTTGAGAGACATGAGTATTTTAACTGTTGAACTGTGAAACGTTTTTTTTTTTAAACAGATTATCTTTATCAAAAGTGTATGCCAATCTAGTTTCTATGATATATATCTTATTTGGGAATTGATCCCTGTTTCCAAAACTATATATACTATTCATGTTGCTACTCATTGAGCTATCAGCTGAATTAGTTGTTTATCATTTCTAGATGGTAGAAGGACTTAGAATAGACTCATGGCGTAGTAGGGACTCAATTGTATGGACCTCTAGGACATTTATTTATTTTGTTTTAGATCGTTATGTCAAGTTTGTGCATTTTTATTTTTATTTTTATTAGAGTTTATGGAAAAGTGGTTTGGAAATACTCTTCGAATCCTGGGAGACGCTAGTGATCCTCAGCTAGTCACCTGAAAAGAAACAAACACTCCGGTCGGGGGTGCCAGAATTAGCACTCCGACGGACAAGTCAGTTCAGACACTCAGGATAGCTTTCTTACTAAGTTAAGTGAAGTGATTCTTACATACCTACCAAATATGTTGTTCTTGTATTTATACCTGTTTCTCTCGATCCTCAGGGCCAGGGCCTACTTTTTTATCATTGTCCTTTACATTATCTGGCTCCAATACTACACACTTATTCGGCCTAAATAATATATTCGGGCCCCTTATTCTCGCCGGATACAGCCGATTATTATCAGCCTTGTATTGCACATGCCTTCTGCCTTTGTCAATAAATTCGGCTCCCACAATTGCCCCCCGAACTCCCTATTGACGGTAGTTAATTGGCATATTGGGTCTTGAATTGGAAAAGTTAAAATAGGTCAGGCGGCTTCACGTACCCCAATATAGATGTCAGGATGCACACTCCTTTTCGCTCATTATTACGCTTTCCCGCCTCAATCGTGTGCTTCGCATTTATTGTGATTTGAAATTTCAGTCCTTTCGATTGCACAGTTCGTTGAGTATTCGAGACTCTTAGACCGCCAACGGATATCCCTTCTCTGACTCGCGTTTTCTACAACTCTTCTCCGTCTAATCTTCGTAAGTCTTCTTCTCCCTTCTTTACGATCCTATTTTCTGTTTGTCGTTTTGATTTTGGCAAAACCTTGAATCCCTGTGAACATGGCTAAACACTTGAAAGACCTCCTTTCTGAGGGTCGTATTTCCAGATTCCAGAGACATTTTTCCATTCCCGACGACGTCCACTTATCTCTTGTAACGGACAGTACCCTTGATATGGAGAGAGAGGATCAGAACACGATCGTCTTCCCTCTATTATCCATAGCAGAGGGCGGAGTCCGTTTTCCCCTACACCCATTGCTTGGGGCCGTCCTTCGCTATTGGAGTCTGATTCCTTCTCAACCCAATGTAAATTTCTTTCGAATCATCATGGGGGTGATTGAGTTGAACCGACATCTTAGGATCAACCTTGGCGTTCCTGTGAAACCTCGTATTTTTATATAATAAAAATAATATGTTTTTAAATTTCTTAAATAATTATTCACAATCATTTGAATTTAATAGTCTATATATTTTTATACTGAACATTTATTCAAAATAAAATAAAATGAAATATTTTTTTTTACTTTATATTAGTACCCAATATAAATTTCTGAACCTTATGATATTTTTATTATATTTTTCTCTATATTTTTTTTTTGTGATCAAATTACACTGAAACCTAATTTTTTTATATACTAAAACCCAATCAAAATAAATAAATAAATAAATAATATATTTAATTAGACTCTAATGGAAGTCAAGTTAGATTAATTAAATTATGGGGAACTGACCCAAAGGTCCAAGCCCAACATATCATACCCCATTTAGGCCCAAAACAAATTTAATACTCCATTAAGTCCTCAAATTAACAATAAGACGAAAATACCCACAATATATCATCCAATTTACACGCGCGCAACCATCACCCACGTCCCAATCATCTCAGTCTGATCAGTACACTGTCACGTCTCCGCCGCTCGAAATCGACTCCTCAGTCCTCCATCTCTCTTCCGTTCAACTCCATCCCCTCTGAAACCCTAACCCTAACCAGAAAACGTAACCGTTCATCTTCATCACCCACAATCATCTCAGTCTGATCAGTACACTGTTACATCTCCGCCGCTCTCAATCACATTCTCAATCCTCCATCTCTCCTTCGTTCGACTTCATTCCCTCTGAAACCCTACCCTAACCACAAAACCAAACCGTTCATCTTCAACACAACACCAAGCCGTTCATATTCTCCAATCGGCGACTCCCAACAACACGATGAACCATCACCACTCTGAAGAGATTTCATAGTTCCTGACTTCCGATTCACAAAAATGGGGAAAAAAAGTAACATCTCTCTTCACCTATTCATTATTTTTCATTCACATTTGTACATCATTCTTTCATATTTCGTATATACACATTTTACATACTTCCAGATGTATAAACCCTCTTTTATATATAATCCCCTGTTTTCAAACATTCTAGTACCCTGTTTTTCAACATTCTAAACACTGTTTTTACACATTCAACACCTTATTCTTATTCTTGTTGTTCAATATTAGCTTCTCTTATTCTTATTTTTGAATTTTTAATCTTCTCGTTGTTATTGTTGCTTTTTACAAAATACAATGGGTTGTTCCTATTGTTCATACTTGTCACGACCCAAACCCGACCCTATGGATTTAGCACCGTAACCGGCCAGTAATCCGAGATTACCGAAGGCCTGCTTAACAGTAGAACAGTAAAACAGAGTTCAGGGCCTGGCGGAAGCCAATACAGTAAGTAACTAGTGTCCAGTGAGCTGTGAAAACCTGTATGCCAAAAACATTTTTCATGCATTCATACAGTTCAGAACAGTACAGTCTATACACAGTCTATACAGTCATATACAAACATTCAGGATGGGGACCTAATCCCGCGATAACAGTATAGTAAAACAGTAGGCAGTCTATACAGTAGTACAAAACAGTAAGGAGACCGATGGGGGGACGCAAAACACCCCAAGCCATAGCATGGCAACTCGGAACCTCGCAGTGAGGCACATAGGCTGGCTTGACAAAACTGGGGACCAACCCACGCTCCTAGCTCCGGTCTGGCTGCTGAGAACCTACATATATATATAAACAGTGAGCTAAAGCCCAGTGAATAACATAATGCGTAAAGAGGTTATGAATGAATGTCCTTACAGTAATGAAATCAGTTCATTAAACAGTGTTTCAGTCTTTCAGTATTTCAGTCAATCAGTCATATGTGGTACACCCATTAGCCTATAAACAGTAGGTCCAAAAGGACCGGGTCTTAACAGACCCAATCGTAATGATGGCCATCAATCAGTAAACAGTACGGTTCCACAAGGGAACCGACAGAGCTCTGTAACAGTAACAGTAGACAGTAAGTGCTAAGGATGCCACAATACAGTTCAGAATACAGGACATACATTCATTCAATAAATAATATCAGTTCCATATTCAGTTCAGTTCAGTATTCAAAAGATAACCATTTTGAACATATCTTTACACAATTGTTACTCACAGAGATTGGGCTAATAGCAGCTAGAGCGCGTCCCCGAGAGCCAACCCTAAACAGTTAACAAATAGAACACACACTAAGTTTCACAGTCGGGAAGGATGATAATTAAATCCCTAAATTTCCTCGGTGTGGTTCTATGTCTAAATCCTCATTAAGATGCCTTAAACTAGGCCTAAGAATGCCTAGGATGGGATGAGGATGCAAAAATACAGTTGGAAGGCATTTTTCAAAAGTTGCTGAAAACAGGGGTCTTGCTCGAGCGAGCCTTCCTTCCCTCGAGCGAGGTTGCAAAATCAAGGGCTTCGCTCGAGCGAACAATCCTTCGCTCGAGCGGTCTGATGAAACAATAAAAGTACTGGATGCTCGATTTTTACGCTCGAGCCACCAATCCTTCGCTCGAGCGTGGCTCAGAGGAAACATTGGTCGCTCGAGCGAGGAATCCTTCACTCGAGCGAAGAAGCCAAATCTGGAATTTCCAGATTTGCCTTCCAAGCTCAAACCAAGCATTCTCAACTCAATTCTCGACCTCTTGGGCCCAAATTCTGGAAAATACATCCCAAAACAATGTATAACAAGTTTCAAAAGCCAATTTATGAATTCAAGCCCCAAAGGTGAGTCAATTAAATTCAACATTCAAACCCATTTTCAAGAACAATTTCCAAACATGCAATGCATGAGTTTTTAACCAAATTCAAGGTTCAAATCTTGCTCTAATGAGCTCAATAGTTGGAAAGCAAAATGAAAACATGGACTTTGTTAGAAACATGAGCATGCATGTACAATCCATCATGAATTCAACTTCAAAATGCACCAAAATGGCCATGCATGCATGAATTCAAGCATAAATCAACCCATTTGCACTAAATCATGGCTTGATTCTACAATGGAGCATAAAACATGCAAGATGAAGCTCAAGAACCACAAGAAGATGATGATGATTTCCTTACCTAAGTCTCAATTTCAAGGTTCAAGAGTCCAATTATGCCAATTCTCTAGCAATTTCTACAAATTCTTCAAGTTAATTCCACAAGATGAACTTCCTCTCTCTCTATCCTCTTGTTTGGTCTGCTAAAAGCTCTAAATTGTGGCTGATCAATATATGCTATGTGTAATAAGGCTCAAGAATAATAATAAATAAAGGTCCACTATAGGTGGTAATTTGGTAATTAAGCTACAACTTGTAATTAATTCATTTTAATCTAGTTTAATCATACCTAATCACATTTTGGATAAATATACCATAAAATCAGATAAATTCTACTGATCATGAAACACTAAACGGTTTTCAGTTCGGCCGCCGATAAGGCCTTCAATTTGCAGTTTAAACACATGAATTCGAACAAATAATCAATCAATCAAACAGATGCAATATGCAATTCAATAGATAAACTTATTCAATTTCAGTTTCGATTTCAATCAGTCCATTCAGTACTTCAGTTAATTCAATTATCAGTCATTATCAGTTCAGTTTAGCAGTAACCAGTAGCTAATTCAGTAGTTTATCGGTAATCAGTACGAGGGTTGTTACAGTCTCCCCTCCTTATAAGGAGTTTAGTCCTCTAAACTCGAGTTACCTTCAATTTGGAAGAAAACAGGGTTCAATGGAAACAGTTCTGGGTATCTTTTAGCCATGTCATCTTCCCTTTCCCAAGTGGCATACACACCACCATGGTTCTGCCAATCAACTTTCACTAGTGGGATCTCCTTGTTCCTCAATTTCTTGATCCGTCGGTTTACAATCTGTATAGGCCGTTCCTCGTAAGTGTAGTCATCACTAAGCACTATCCGAGTAGGCTCAATCACATGAAAAGGTTCCCGGAGATAGTCTCTCAACATCGAAATGTGGAAGACGTTATGCATATGCTCCATTTCAGGAGGAAGTGCAACTTGATACGCCACCGGATTGATTTTCTCAATAATCTGATACGGTCCGACATATCTTGGCGCTAACTTGCCTTTGACTCCAAAACGAGTCTGGCCTTTCATTGGTGTCACTTTCACAAACACGTGATCACCCACTTCATACTCTCTATCCCGTCTTCTGACATCCGCATAACTTTTCTGTCTACTCTGCGCAGTTTTCAGTCTTTGTTGTATCAGTTTTATCTTTTCAGTTGTTTCATTCACAATCTCGGGCCCAAGCAAAGGCCCATCTCCAACTTCTGCCTAGCAAATTGGAGATCTACATTTTCTGCCATACAATGCCTCGAAAGGCGCCATTCCAATACTCGAATGGTAGCTGTTGTTGTAGGCGAATTCAGCCAACGGCAAATGACTTTCCCAGTTTCCCTGAAAATCCAAGACACACGTTCTGAGTAGATCCTCTAAAGTCTGGATGGTCCTTTCTGACTGTCCATCTGTCTGAGGATGATAGGCACTACTCAGCCTCAATTCAGTACCCAATGCAGTCTGTAGGCTCTGCCAGAACCTCGATGTAAACTTCGAATCCCTGTCAGAAACAATAGATACAGGCACTCCATGCAATCTTACAATTTCGTCAATATAGATAACATCCAATTTGTCTGCATTATAAATTGTCTTGACATGTAGGAAGTGTGCAGATTTAGTCAATCTAACAATAACCCAAATAGAGTCCATACCTTTTCTGGAGCGAGGTAATCCAACGATGAAATCCATCGTGATATGCTCCCATTTCCACTCTGGTATGGGTAAGGGTTGCAGTAAGCCCGCGGGTCGTTGATGTTCAGCTTTGACTTGTTGGCAGTGAAGACATTTGGACACAAAGTCGGCAATTTCCTTCTTCATTCCCGGCCACCAGAAATTCTGTTTCAGATCTTGGTACATTTTCGTGTTCCCCGAGTGGATAGACAATTTTGAATTGTGGCCCTCTTGCAGTACTCTTCTTTTCAGTTCAGTGTCATTCGGCACACACAGTCTTTCCTGAAATTTCAATACATTGTTCTCAAATTTGAACCCCGGTCTCGGTTTAGAATCTCTTTCTTCAATAACCTTTTTCAAGAAATCATCCAGTTGTTGTTTTTCTTTAATTTCTTCAATCAATGCTGGTTGAGCAGTAATGACAGCTATTGTTCCACCTTGTTCTTTCAAAACAATTTCAATTTCAGACTTTTCCAGATCATGAAGCAATTCTTTCCGCCCGGTGAGCAAACAAGCTAAGTTGGCAATTGACTTTCGGCTCAATGCATCGGCAACAGTATTAGCTTTTCCCGGATGGTACAAAATCTGTAGGTCATAATCTTTGATCAGTTCCAGCCATCTCCGCTATCTCATATTTAGTTCTTTCTGAGTGAAAAAGTACTTCAGGCTCTTGTGGTCAGTATACACTTCACATGTTGCTCCATACAAATAGTGACGCCAAATTTTCAGTGAAAACACTACTGCAGCAAGTTCTAAGTCATGGGTCGGGTAGTTCTTTTCATGTGGTCTTAACTGTCGGGAAGCATAAGCAATAACTCTTCCATTCTGCATTAAAACACACCCCAAACCCTTATGAGAAGCATCACTAAATACAATATAACCATCCGTACCTGAAGGTAGAGTCAGAACCGGTGCAGTCACAAGTCGGGTTTTCAATTCTTGAAATGCCGATTCCCTTTGGTCAGTCCAGTCAAACGGTGTCCCCTTCTGAGTCAACTGAGTCAGTGGTAAGGCAATTTTGGAGAAGTCTTTAACAAACCTTCTGTAATATCCAGCCAATCCCAAAAAGCTTCGGACTTCAGTCACATTTGTTGGTCTAGGCCAGTTTACTACAGCTTCAATTTTCTGCGGATCAACAGAAATTCCATCTTTGCTAACAACATGCCCCAAAAACATAACATGATCAAGCCAAAATTCACATTTAGACAGTTTAGCATACAGTTTCTATTCTCTTAAGGTTCGCAGGGCAAGTCTCAGATGGTGTTCATGTTCTTCTCTAGTCTTAGAATAAATCAAGATGTCATCAATAAATACCACAATGAAATCATCAAGGTATGGTTTAAAAACTCTGCTCATGAGGTCCATAAATGCAGCAGGGGCATTCGTAACTCCGAACGGCATAACTAAAAATTCATAATGGCCATACCTCGTTCTAAAAGCAGTTTTATCGATGTCTTCCGGTTTGACTTTCAGTTGATGATACCCCGATCTAAGATCAATCTTGGAAAACACTTGTGCACCCTGTAACTGGTCAAATAAATCATCAATACGCGGTAATGGATACTTATTCTTTACAGTTGCCTTGTTCAGTTCGCGGTAATCAATACACAGTCTCAGTGAGCCATCTTTCTTCTTTACGAACAAAACAGGTGCACCCCACGGTGAAGTACTGGGCCGGATGAACTTCTTGTCTAACAATTCTTGCAATTGCACTTTCAATTCCTTCAATTCAGTTGGGGCCATTCTGTAAGGAGCTTTAGATATCGGCTGTGTACCCGGAATCACATCCACAGTAAATTCAATTTCCCTGTCAATCAAATCCCCTGGCAAATCATCTGGAAATACATCTGGGAATTCTCTGACTATAGGAATACAATTCACATCAGTTTTAACACTATCATTAGTAGGCACAGTCAGCACAGAACATAGATATCCTTTACACCCCTTTCTAATTAGTTTAACAGCTTTCACAGAAGAAATCAGATACGGAGGAGGTACTACTCCACTCCCATTAAACACAAATTCAGGCAAACCCGGTGTACGGAAAACTACTTGTTTTGTTACACAGTCTATAGTGGCATGATATTTTTGTAACCAATCCATCCCCAATATTACATCAAAGTGATCAATATTCAATGGCAGTAAATCAATAAATAGATGCATATCCCCAACAATAATCTCACAGGCAGGATACATATATGCACATGTCATGGATCCCCCAATAGGTGATGATACAGCTAGCAGATAGTTCATGGGTTCTAAGGGTCTATTCAATTTACGCGAAAAAGCATGCGATACATACGAATGTGTAGACCCCGAATCAATCAACACATATGCATTTTGAGCACAGATAGAGAGGATACCTGACACAACAGTCTCAGTGTTTTGCACGTCTCCCGGTACTAGGGCGAACACTCGGCCCTGCCTCATAGGCTCTTTCCCGGTAGCTTTGGGGTTCGGTTTTGGTGTTGCAGCTGATGCTGCTGCGCTTGGTGCAGCTTTACTACTGGCTTGCGGGGCAGAGGGACAATCTTTAATTCTGTGGCCCACCTTGCCACACCTGAAACAAGCTCTAGAAATCTGGTAGCAAACCCCTTTGTGCTTATTGCCACATACGGAGCAGGGTGGAGTAACCCACTCCCTTGGCTGGGGCTAGTCGTCGACCCCGTATTCTGTTTCTTGGTTGCTAGGTTATGCTTGCCTTTCTTGAATTTGAAACCCTGCCTTTTACCTTGCCACTCAGTTGTTGGTGTTTCAGATTGTTTCACTGCTGCAATATTCGACTCGGCCATCAATGCCCGGTCGAGAACACCCACAAAAGTCGGTAGTTTCAAAACATTTATTCGGTCCAGTATAGCAGCAGTAAGGCCTCCTTCAAACCTTCTGGCCTTCTTATATTCGGTGTCCACCATGTGTGGTGCATACCTAGCAAGTTCGGTGAATTTCTTCTCATACTCGGCAACAGACATTTTGCCCTGTCTCAGTTGTTCAAACTCCGTTACTTTTCTGTCCCTGATGCACTGGGGAAAATACTTTTCAAAGAAGGACTCCTTGAACTGAGCCCAAGTCATAATAGTATTCGCATCGCGGGTCAACATCCACTACCTTCTTGCTTCTTCCTGAAGGGTGAAGGTTGCTAACAGTACTTTATTGGCTTCGGAGCATGGAAACATTTCAAACAATTTTTCTGTTTCAAGCACCCAAGCTTCAGCCTTTAGCGGTTCAAGGCCTCCCTGAAAGGACGGCAGTTTCAGTTTGCTGAACTTATGGGTAAGGGCAATAATGTCCCCATCATTCACATTTGCATTTAGTTCCGGCTGGACCGGAGGAGGAGGAGGCGGGGGCTGTTGGTTCTGCTGTTGCTCAAGTCTAGCAGTTAACAGTTCCATCATTCTTTCCATTCTGGCCATTCTTGCCTCGGTGGATGAGGATTCAGGTTCATTTGCATTGTCCAATTCACTATAAGCAGTTATAACAGTTATAGCAATTAGAGCATTAAACAGTTACATGTTTAGACAATTATCACATTAACATGTATTCAGTCATAACCTAGCCACACACTTTTCAAATTCATGAAATGCCCTATTCACTTTCTAGGACACCCTATAGCTCGTTTGGACACGTGTGTGGGGTATAACTCGTGGTTAAGTATCGCTCTGATACCACTCTGTAACGACCCAAACCCGGCCCTATGGGTTTAGCACCGTAACCGGCCAGTAATCCGAGATTACCGAAGGCCTGCTTAACAGTAGAACAGTAAAACAGAGTTCAGGGCCTGGCGGAAGCCAATACAGTAAGTAACTAGTGTCCAGTGAGCTGTGAAAATCTGTATGCCAAAAACATTTTTCATGCATTCATACAGTTCAGAACAGTACAGTCTATACACAGTCTATACAGTCATATACAAACATTCAGGACGGGGACCTAATCCCGCGATAACAGTACAGTAAAACAGTAGGCAGTCTATACAGTAGTACAAAACAGTAAGGAGACCGATGGGGGGACGCAAAACACCCCAAGCCATAGCATGGCAACTCGGAACCTCGCAGTGAGGCACATAGGCTGGCTTGACAAAACTGGGGACCAACCCACGCTCCTAGCTCCGGTCTGGCTGCTGAGAACCTACATATATATATAAACAGTGAGCTAAAGCCCAGTGAATAACATAATGCGTAAAGAGGTTATGAATGAATGTCCTTACAGTAATGAAATCAGTTCATTAAACAGTGTTTCAGTCTTTCAGTATTTCAGTCAATCAGTCATATGTGGTACACCCATTAGCCTATAAACAGTAGGTCCAAAAGGACCGGGTCTTAACAGACCCAATCGTAATGATGGCCATCAATCAGTAAACAGTACGGTTCCACAAGGGAACCGACAGAGCTCTGTAACAGTAACAGTAGACAGTAAGTGCTAAGGATGCCACAATACAGTTCAGAATACAGGACATACATTCATTCAATAAATAATATCAGTTCCATATTCAGTTCAGTTCAGTATTCAAAACATAACTATTTTGAACATATCTTTACACAATTGTTACTCACAGAGATTGGGCTAATAGCAACTAGAGCGCGTCCCCGAGAGCCAACCCTAAACAGTTAACAAATAGAACACACACTAAGTTTCACAGTCGGGAAGGATGATAATTAAATCCCTAAATTTCCTCGGTGTGGTTCTATGTCTAAATCCTCATTAAGATGCCTTAAACTAGGCCTAAGAATGCCTAGGATGGGATGAGGATGCAAAAATACAGTTGGAAGGCATTTTTCAAAAGTTGCTGAAAACAGGGGTCTCGCTCGAGCGAGCCTTCCTTCGCTCGAGCGAGGTTGCAAAATCAAAGGCTTCGCTCGAGTGAACAATCCTTCGCTCGAGCGGTCTGATGAAACAGTAAAAGTACTGGATGCTCGATTTTTACACTCGAGCCACCAATCCTTCGCTCGAGCGTGGCTCAGAGGAAACGTTGGTCGCTCGAGCGGGGAATCCTTCGCTCGAGCGAAGAAGCCAAATCTGGAATTTCCAGATTTGCCTTCCAAGCTCAAACCAAGCATTCTCAACTCAATTCTCGACCTTTTGGGCCCAAATTTTGGAAAATACATCCCAAAACAATGTATAACAAGTTTCAAAAGCCAATTTATGAATTCAAGCCCCAAAGGTGAGTCAATTAAATTCAACATTCAAACCCATTTTCAAGAACAATTTCCAAACATGCAATGCATGAGTTTTTAACCAAATTCAAGGTTCAAATCCTGCTCTAATGAGTTCAATAGTTGGAAAGCAAAATGAAAACATGGACTTTGTTAGAAACATGAGCATGCATGTACAATCCATCATGAATTCAACTTCAAAATGCACCAAAATGGCCATGCATGCATGAATTCAAGCATAAATCAACCCATTTGCACTAAATCATGGCTTGATTCTACAATGGAGCATAAAACATGCAAAATGAAGCTCAAGAACCACAAGAAGATGATGGTGATTTCCTTACCTAAGTCTCAATTTCAATGTTCAAGAGTCCAATTATGCCAATTCTCTAGCAATTTCTACAAATTCTTCAAGTTAATTCCACAAGATGAACTTCCTCTCTCTCTATCCTCTTGTTTGGTCGGCTAAAAGCTCTAAATTGTGGCTGATCAATATATGCTAAGTGTAATAAGGCTCTAGAATAATAATAAATAAAGGTCCACTATAGGTGGCAATTTGGTAATTAAGCTACAACTTGTAATTAATTCATTTTAATCTAGTTTAATCATACCTAATCACATTTTGGACAAATATACCATAAAATCAGATAAATTCTACTGATCATGAAACACTAAACGGTTTTCAGTTCGGCCGCCGATAAGGCCTTCAATTTGCAGTTTAAACACATGAATTCGAACAGATAATCAATCAATCAAACAGATGCAATATGCAATTCAATAGATAAACTTATTCAATTTCAGTTTCGATTTCAATCAGTCCATTCAGTACTTCAGTTAATTCAATTATCAGTTATTAGCAGTTCAGTTTAGCAGTAACTAGTAGCTAATTCAGTAGTTTATCGGTAATCAGTACGAGGGTTGTTACAATACTGTTTATAAAAACTGCAACATCATAGTGTTTCATTTCATCACTATACAAGTAACATATCTAAATTTATTCAAACTGCAAATGAAACTGCAAAATTATACAGTTTAACCACTACTCAAAACAAATAGATAACTTATTATAAAGTGCAAATCAAACTGTCAAATTATACAGTTTCGTAACTATTACCAACAAAACACATATAACTTCATATTAAATTGCATATAAAACTTCAAAATTATACAGTTTTGTCACTATATTACTCATACCCTACTGTCGCTTTTATTTTTTCAGAAATAGCTGTTGGAAGATATTGGAAGAAACAAACCCATATGCCCACAAATCCAATCAAGGATTTAACCATCTCCCCTTTTGAAAGTCCATCTCCTGTATCCACTGAAATGCCACCACTATCTCCCCATCCACAAAAAACCAAACCACCACACCCAAAAACAACCAAACCCAACAAACCCCACCAAAAAACCCACAAAACAACCACACCACCTACAAGAAAAAGCCCAAGAACTACACCACAAACCCCACCCACACAATAAACACCAACCACACCTCCAACCACAACAAAAACAAACAAAAGAAAGCCAACAAAAAAACAAGAAGCTCCTCCAACCAAAAAAAGAAAGCTCCAAGAAAGCCAATCAACTCCCAAAACAAAAACCAAGACATCAAAAGAAAAAAAAAAAACAGCAGTCCCTGCAAAGAGAGTCCAACAATTTAATTATCGTTCCAACATCGGAATAGTAATCAAACTGTTGAAGGGGGTCAAATTCACAAAAGCCCAACAGACAGAGTTGCAAAAAACCCTTTTTGGCCCCTTATAAATGCTCTCTCCTCAACACAACTGAAGGCTTCTTGGTGCAGATGCTACAATTCCATTGTAGCAGAAATGACAACACTCTACAACAAAAGAAAAAGATCATTTGTACTTGGCAAAAAGGAAATGAAACTCAGAAGCAGTGATGTCAAGCTCATTTTTGGTATCGACTGTGGAGAAGACAGCATCACCACCAAATCCTGTGCAAGACCAAAGGATTTTGAGCTTCCATTTTACAAACGAAGATGCAAATCAGTCAAGAGATTGGATGGCAAGTCTTTGACCAAAATGTTTCAACAAACAAAAAAAGGAAAATCAACCAATGATCGTCAAGATCTTGCAAGGGTAATCACCCTTTACTTGTGCTTGAAACTTCTCATGCCCACAACAGGCCATACACTCGGTTGGAGTTTCCTCAACTATGTTGACAATCTCAACAACATCAAGAAGTACAATTGGGTTGAGGCAATAAAAGACACACTGATGAATTCAATAGCAAATGCAAACAGCAACCCAAGGCATGTCACTGGATGCGTCATGTTACTCTTGGTAAACACATTACTCAACTACTTCCCACAAAAATATCAGACATCCACCTATTTCTAACTATCTAACATATTTCAATTTTTTTTTTACAGTACTGGTACTGTGAGCATAGTAAACTCCTTCGACCATCCAACAAAGAAGGCTTCCCAAGGTTTATGAAATGGAACCTTGGCAAAATGTACTCCAAGTGGAAACACATCAGCCTTGCTCACTTTGAAAAGGTATTCAAACTCTTCTATACTATCATAGCACAAATCTATTCAACACTCCTTTCACATTCATTGTAGTACAAATCATATTATGAAACTGTGAAAATTTTTAGTTTCAAAGCACACACTTATTTAACATCACTCATGTTATGAAACTGTAACATTTTTCAGTTTCAAAAAACATATTTCGACACTTAACCCACATTACTCACAGTACAACTCATCTTATGAAACTGATCAAATTTACAGTATTACTGATATATGCCACATTGTTCCAATGTAGGTTAACCAAAGTGCTTTAACCCCAACTGAACAAGAAATGCAGTTATTGCATATCAATCAAAGCACATCAACAGACTCTTCAGCAAAGAAACATGACCACAAAAAGGACAATAAGCGAAAAAAGAAAACAAAAGCAAAAAAAAAAAAAAAAGACTTCTAGACAGTGATGGGGATGACTTTCTCGAAGAAGAACATCATTCAGAATCAGAATCAGAATCAGAACAAGAAGAACAAAAAAAAAAAAAAGCAAAAACCACAAGAAGAACCAGAAAGTGATGAACAAGAAGAAAAGAGTGATCATGAAAAAAATCAAGTGACTGATGAAGAAGAAACTGAAGAAGAAAAAGAAACTGAAACTGAATAAGAAATTGAAGAAGAAGAAGAAGAAGAAGAACAACAACAACAACAACAACAACAACAAGAAAAAGAAGAAGAACCTGATGAACAACAAGACAATGATAAAGTAGAAGAAAGACAACAAACAAAAGGTGATCAACAAGAAGAACTTGATGAAGAAGAAGACCAACAACAAGAACAAGAAGAACAACAAACAAACCAACAAGAAGAGGTCAATGAACAAGAACTGACAAACCAACAAGAAAAACTGCAAGAGAAATTTGACATATTTCATGCACAAGGTAAACTATTTTCTAATACTAAAACAAACTGCAAAATTTCATTAAACTAACCAAAACACAATCCAACATTTTTATAGGTCATGACCAACCACAAACACCAACCAAAGAGGACGACAAGGACAAGCTCATATATCAGCCATGAGAGCACAAATGCAAGAAATGGAACAAAAATTCATGGCTGAATTGCGTAAAAAAGAAGATCAATTGAAGGAAATGTCCACCAAAAAAACTGGCAGTCCCCAACAAAGATCTATGGTCAAGAGAATCAAACAAAAATCAAGAAAACAAGCACATGACCCAGATTTTGAATACCAACCAATGACCAAACCCAAAGAAGATGTAAGAAACAAGACACAAACTGCTGCTGATGTACCCAAACCAACACATGGTACCGACGAAGAAAAAGAGAAGAAGACTGACAACAAAAAAGAGGGTGCTCATGAAGCAAAACAACAGCAGAAAGAAAAGATGTAAGAACAGATTGGCGAAGAGAAAGCAGTTGCTGCTGAAACAAACCCAAAAGAGCATGCCAATCAAGAGAAGACAAAACTTCAAGTATTGGAAAGTGATGATGATTTCAAGGAAGAATCAATCACAAAGAAGCCACTCGCCATTTCATGCCACAAAACAAACAAGGTTTGGCATAGCCTATCCAAAAAAGAGCAAGACCAAATTCAACTCATCAACAACACACAATCAAGTGCTTGTGTCTGGTCTGGCAGCGAAGATGAAAACTGCATATACTTTTCAGTTATATGCAGATTGACCAACAGGAAACCCTTATATGGGAATGTAGGTCTCCAACTGCACAATTTTACAGTTTCTGTACATATTCAATAACCTATTTCACAAACCTAACACATTCTCATATATAACATGTTTTAGGTCATTGATGCCTTCTCAAAAAAGCAATTGGCACTCTAACCAACCATTGAAGAATTTAAGAAAAACGATCTAGTCTTTGCAAGCAATCCATATGCAGGAAGATCTTACGTTTTCTCAACACTCATCAATGTAAGCAAAACTTAACATACCTTACAACTGCAAAATTTTCTACTTTCTCAACATGTATTACTACATAGTTTTATAACATATTTCAAACATATATATAACTTACAGACTCCACTACAAAACCAAGATCAAGCACTGAGAGAAAAAACTGATGGACAGCCATTTTCCAGAAGCAATGAAAAACAGATATATCCATTTCCCAATCAACCATGACAACCATTGGACAATTGTGGTCTTTGACAATGCTGATGAAATATGGAGACATTATGACTCTTTGAGACCAGCAAAAGATTGTCACAACAAGCACTTTGAAATTGCAAAGCAAATTGTAAGTTTAAATAAAATTTCATACTTAGTTCCATTCCTTTACAAACATCTCAACTCATCACTATAACTAACAAAAACACCCACTAACTATTTTGTAGCAACAACATCAACTGAGATGGAATAAAGCATTACTCAGCAAACAAGGAAACATGTTATCATCTCAAGAGTGTGAGACAGAAATTGCATCAATTGAGGAATGCCCACAACAAACCCCACACTCGTAAGATACAAAATCCATAAACTAATCTTCCAATATGCTAAATTTTACAGTTTCACCTAACTAATTAACTTCATCTCAAACACTGCAGGAATGATTGTGCAATCGCCCGTCTGCAATGTTATCAACCAATATGTCAACTGGCAACCTGTGCAGAAAAAACTTCGTCTAACTGAGTGGGTCAAATTTCGAGCACAAATCATCAATCAATTCCTCAATGATGAGAACCGATCCTGGAAACTCGAGCACTACCAAATGTTGACAAAACATACCAAACCATAGAAACAATGAACAAACTTCTTAACAATACAAATATTCAAGGGAACATATCTTTGTACCTTTTTTTTTTTTCTTTTTTAACATGTGACAAGTACTTTATATACTTTTGGGAATGATCTTTTTCTGGTTATTATGGTTATGGTGAAAATGATTGATGTTGTTGTTGCTCTTCTTCTTGTTATTATTATTGTGGTTGTTCTTCTGATTGTTTGTCTACTTGTTTCTGGTTGCATATATTTTCATACAGTAAAGGTTGTTTCTAATAATTCTTCAAACTGTAAAATTTTGCAGTTTCATCAGCTTGTTTCTAATAATTTTTAAAACTGCAAAATTATGCGGTTTCATTAGGTTGTTTCTAATAATTCTTAAAACTGCAAAATTACACAGTTTTGTCGCTATGAAATATGAACTGCATTTCCATATTATACTGTTTCAATAAGAAATTTTCAACAACCTTCTCTGCATTCCATAAAAATAAAAAACAAAACCAGACTGTTACAAAACAACTTCAATAAGTAAAGAACACATCAACAAACAAAAAACAATTCAAGCAACTTTATTCATTACTTCCATAATACCAAGTATCACATTTTTTATTATCATAATTCCTCAAATTCAAATACAAATCCAAAAGAATAGATTGTGGCCTCAAATAGCAGTCTTGCACGTCTTCTTATTGTGATTCCCATATTTCAAGCACCTCCCACACTTGATTTGCTTCACATTCTCACCCCTAGAAGGTATCCTCTTCTTCTTGGTTCGCCCGGGCTGCTTCTTCGTTATAGGAGGTTTGATAACCGAACTACTGGCACCATCAAAGTCAAATCTCTCACTTGAAGGCACTAGATAAACAGATTTCTTATATGACTCTCTAAAACAATCTACATGAAAAAAAGGATCAATGAAATCATACACATCTCTACCACTACTACGCAAAGCATGCACAACATGACAACAAGGAAAACCATTCAATTTCCATTCATGGCAAGAACAAGTCTGTCTACTAATATCAACATAAAAAGAAATAGAAGAATGAACCTCAAGCATAGTATCACTAGCAACAATCACATCCCAAGACTTAGCTAGCTCCAAAGAGTCCACCAACTTCTTTTCCATAACTGGACACAATTTCATAGTCCATCTTCTAGATTCAGCTTTTCTATCCAACAATTGAGTCATGATTTGAACCATAATCATATCAACCATACAAGTAATAGGCAACTCACGGGCCCCACCAATCCAATTATTGTAAGACTCGGCAGCATTAGATGACATCTCACCATATCGTTTCCCTCTAAAAAATGCATTGGCCCACTTATCATTTTGCAAACCATCCAACATACTATCAACTCTACCATTCCCAGCAATACGCCTCAATTTCTCCATATAATGTTGGAAAGAAGCAACCGTTGGCGCATAAGCACATTTAACTAATATTTTCATCAAACACAGCTTATAGTTAATACGAAATCCTACCAATTTGTCAATCAAATTTCTCTTCAAATGATTCAAGCAATAAGCATGATGTGCATTGGGGAAAACCACTAAAAGAGCGTCTAGCAATCCATGTTGACGGTCCGACACAAAAGTCAATCTCCGGCCTGAACCAACAGCCTTTAACAACTGACTTAAGAACCATATCCAATTATCTTGATTTTCAGCGTCAACAATCGCAAAAGCCAAAGGAAACAGACCTGTAAACAAAATCACATGAAACTACAAAAATTAGCAGACTCACAATACAATAACACACTGACAAACCAAACCTATACTAACTGCAAATAAATACATACCTTGATTACCATCCTTTGATGTTGCTGCAAGCAAATACCCCTTGTAACGCCCCTTCAAAATTGTACCATCAACAAACAACAACGGACGACAAAATTGAAAGCCATACAAAAATCCATGAAATGCCACAAACAACCTCCGAAAACACCCACTACTTTCATCCACATCTAATTCAAACACACTTCCCGGATTCGTTCTCATAGCCGTCTCAACGTACCATCGAAGCTGGTCAAAAGAAGTTGCAAAATCACCAAACAGCCCACCTCTTGCTTATCAACTCCTAACCATGTAACCCGATAAGAAACATCTATATCATATTGCTTCTTCAACTTTTTTTTAACTTCAATAGGACGAGTCAACGGATTATCACTAATATCATTTTGTACAATATCAGACACAAGTCTAGAACCAACCATTTTGCTACAAGATCTACGAGCAACAACCCCACAAGTATGCACATTATCCAACTTCATTATAAAAAAAACACCGGAATCCATCAACACCTTTCCATGCACAAACCATTTACAACCCGTAGACGACTTCATCATACATTCAGCGGTTACTCTTGTTGCATCGTTCTTCAAATAATTCACTGCGAAACCACACTCAACTGCATACTTAGCCAATGCAATGCGGAACACCGGCACTCCACCTTCAAATTCTTGGCCAACACTATCTATAATCCCCTTCCAACTAGCAGACAACAAAACTCTCTCTGGTTCTGGATAAAAACTACGCAACAAACCACCAACATCATCACAATCATTCACAAAAGAACTCTCACAAGTTACAGAATCAATCCTATAAGAATTACCATCATCAACCTCCACAACTCTCTTATCCCCCACAATAACATCAACAACATGACAACCACTACCACCTACCATTGACAGCATATTTCCCAAATCATCATCACATTCAACAATACAATTAGAATATCCAGGAACAGAGAAAAACAAACAAAAGTTACCAACACTCAACTCCTTGAACTTCGCACATATTTTCTCAACAACTTCATCATAATTACATCCATCACTAATCTTAATAGCAGCACAACAATTACTGTATTTGCACATTAACATGAAACACCCCTCCATACTACAAAATCACAAGCCAACAAACAATTGTTCACAGATTCCAAACTGCAAAATTATACAGTTACAACATATCAATACCAACAGTGCACAATTCACAATTCCAAACTGCAAAATTATACACTTACAACATATCAGTATCAAAACACCAGAATTCACAATTCCAAAATACAACTTCAAAACACATTACACTATACGACAAATAAAATCAACAAAATCAAAATCAAACAAACAAAATTTGCTAAACACAAACCACATATCACGCAAATTTGCTTATCTATATATACATACATATATGTATCGACAAATACAAACCACATACACACAGAGACATATATATATATATATATATATGTATATCTATGTATCAACAGATACATACATACACATACATATATCTATCACTAGATACACAGAGAGAGAGAGAGAGAGAGAGAGAGACAACGTATGCAGATATCGCCTGTACACAGAGATTCAGATCGCACAACCAGATCCACCTCACAGCACAATGAGATCGACCACACAGCACAATGAGATTGCCACAACGAAGACAAATCGAGATCGCAGAGACGAAGATTTGATTTCCTTTTTTTAAACGGAGCAAAAATTTGATTTTTCACGTATATATAGATCGCAAAACAAAGGGTAATACAGTCATTTAAAAATATGAAAATAAAAAACGGGACCTCTGGGTATAAAACTTAAAAAACTGTGGACCTATTAATCTATTAAAAATAAATTGGGATTAGAAGAGAAATAGATCCCCTACATAGGACTATATGGGATTTGAGGTTAGTTATAATTAACTAATTTTACGCTAATCAAAATTTATTAAGGTTCAACGATGTTTAATTAAATTAATTCTAGACATAAATTAAAATTGGAAGAAACTAGAATTTTCTGGGTGTGTAGAGAAACTTGTGTGGGTGTGTTGAGTAATCTGTTTGTGTGTGCATGTGAGAGTGTTGTGTTGGGAGCCTTAGATGAGTGCACGTGTGTGTGTATATGAGAGAGACAGCAGGCAACTCCTTTATTTATTTATGGTTATGTTGGAAGAAAGTTGAGAGCAAAAAAAAAAAAAAAAAAGGAGGAGTGTTACTTCGCATTGTTCTGGGCAACCCATGGGAGTGAGAAAGAGAGAGAGAGAGAGAGAGAGAGAGAGAGAGAGAGAGAGAGAGAGAGAGAGAGAAAGAGTTCAAAGCTTAGAACTCTTGTGCTGGAAATGGTGAAGAATAAGGAAAAGCTTGGGAAAATGAAGAATTAAAGAGGAGTTCATGATATTGTCCAGAATTCATTAATTGAAGATTTTAAGTAAGAAACTAAAACTCAAATCTTGTAGATAAATCATCTAGAAGTTGAAATCAAGAGGTAATTGGAATCAATATCTTGTAAAAAAAAAAAAAAAAAAAATTAGCAAGAAGATGAAAAAAAAAAAAATTAGCAAGAAGATGAAAAAAAAAAAAATCAGTTTAGTGTAAGATTATGGAAATAAATTTAGAGAATAATTAGTTGGGTATGATTCTTGTTATTTTTCATGAAGTTGAAACTCATCCTTACATGCATGTTGAAATTTCAATGTTTTAGATTTTAATTCATGTGACAAAGACTTATAAGTTTAAATTTGGAATAAATATGAAGAAAATTAATTAAATCTAAATTTGGATAAATTAAGAAATAAATTATGATGGTATATCAAATATTGGTAGTCTGAAAATAATGATAATCTTGTGGAATTTGGACTTGCATGTGTAGTTTATGCAATTAAAAAGATTATTGAAGATGTTATTTGGCCTTTTAAATCTGTCAGAAAGTTATACGAATTTTTAGACAATTTTATACTCAAAATTTGAAGATTATTTCTTCTACGAAGTTGTTGATAATGGTGTGTAGTTCATCCACAAAATATTTCAACAATTATTGAGTTTTGTATGAATTTACACATATTTTTAACCAAATCTAGAGCTATAGGCATATTTTATTATGTGTTTGAAAAATCATTAAAAATTTTATATTAAACCAAATCTGATAATTTCTAAGCAAAAAATGAAATTTGAGAAGTCTAGTTTCATAATAAAATTTTAGATCATAAAATTGATTTATAAATTTAAGTATGGAATTAATTTAAGAAAATGTGATAAATCTGTGTCATAAACACTCTTGAAATTTTTAAGAATTATTTATAATTTATTCTTGGAAAATGCTTTGTGAAAAATGACCACAACATGTTTATTTAGTATTCTGTAGATTTACATAAATTTTAGAGTTGTATAAGTAATTTATTTATAATTTTATTTGCAAAATATATATTCTAAAAATTTTGACAGATTAAAGAGAAAAAAAAAATTTTCTCTTCAATTATTTATTTATAACTTATTTTTGGGAAATTCTTTCTGAAAAATGACCTAAACATATTTATTGAATATTTTGTACATTTTCACGAATTTTAGAACTGTATAAATAATTTATTTATAATTTTTATTACCTAAGGTATAACCTTAAAATTTATGGACAGATTCAAGACCATCACTTCAATTATTTATTTGGATAAAAAAATTAGTTATTGTGTTGGTCTAATTCATCAAGTATTGTAAATTAGTAATCCATGTATAGGTGTATTGTGGTTTATTTAATATTGTGCTAGTTTAACCTTATAGATTAAAAGTCCATGCATGTGTGTAATTATGATTTATTTCTTCTTCTTTTTTTTTTTTTTTTTTGTATCTACATTATTATTTCATACCATGGTTTAAATGAATTGTTTATTTAAATTTTGTATAATTGTTTATTATTGTGTGACATGTGTAATATTTTATGTTCGGATTCTAATGGGTTGGCATAACATTATTGGTAATTAAATTTTGAATTATTGTGAATATCTCAACGAGTAAAGAGACACGAAATTTTAACCAATGATACATTACTTTTAAAAGTAATGGGGTGAGCCCGGTCCGGAATCTTGCGCAAGTGAGTTGCGAACCCTAACATGGCACGGGAAGATATTTCGGCTCTTATCGGTAGGCGATATAAGGTTGGTGGTGCGGGCGTCACAACATAGACCGTTTCCTTGGAGCAGACCGTGATGTCACGACTTAGGTATGTAACCCTGGTGCGTGGGCATCATTGGTAGTTACTGTAGGTAACATTTGAATATTTGACCAAGGGGGAGTCAGAATTACCCGTGACCATTGCTTAGCGGTTGAATGGAAATAGTGCTCTACGGAGAGTTACTTAAACTTATCTGATAAACGAAATCTATGAGAAATTTAAAAAAAAAAGAAAAAATGGGAATTTTCCTCATGATGAAATATTGCCTCTGTTTGTCATTTTTATTTATTTTTTTATTATCTATTGCTAGTATTTCAACTGATGGCATTCCTATCATGATTATTAAATGCTACCTGTTATTTTGTTACTACGCATTATTCATTGTGGGTAGTATTATCGGGGGTGGGTATTTCGGGTTGTAGTATCTTATTGAGCTCGTCGCTCATTGGCATCCTCGTTGCCCTGGCATTTCATGCCAGGTACCGAAGAAACTGAAGGAAACATCGAGGTGTCGGAAGGCAACATTCAGTCCTGATTAACTTGAAGCGTGCCAAAGTTCCATGAACCATTTTTCTGAGTTTTCTAGTTTTTTTTCTCTAGTTTTTTTTTATTTGTGTACTAAGACAAGTTTTAAGCTTGACTGGAGTTGTAATTTAAGAACTTTTAGTGTTGGTGTTGTTAATTAATGGGTGATGGTAAATTTGGTGGCAACATTGATGAGGATTCTTAATTAAGAAAATTAATTTTAAGTTTTAAACCTTCTTATGATGTCCCTAAATTTTGGGGCGTCACAACATGGTATCAGAGCTCTAGGTTAGAATACCTAGGGACGGTGGGAAGAGGTTTAACCTCAATTGAGGAGTAGTATCATGTGTTAGAAGGAATAGAATTATGTGACTCATAGTTTATGAGAGCCTTATGCTAATCATAGTAACTATCCTCGTTTGATCCTAACTAGCTTGACGCCAAATTTGTCGGATGTAAAATCATCACTTCTCTATCTTCATTGAACCTTTCCAATTCGACAAAGTGTTGCCTTAAGATGATCAATTGGCAATTTTTGAGCCATGATTATTGTATCTTGTATGTTGTTCTCTTGAAAACCAATTGCGCTTTTTTTTTTTTTAATCCTTACAAGGTGAAGAATCTTAGGTGTTTGGTTTGAAATGTGTATGGCCAAACACAATTTCAATTCAAATATCTAGTTTGGTCACCAGCTCCATAATCTTAACCCTATTAAGAGTTCAAAACCATCATGTCATCCGACTGTACTGTCTGTTCAAATTCCATTTGAATTCTTATGCTAGTTATGCTATTGTCGTAGCCATGTCATACTGTTTCTTCTCTACCATGACTGTGTGAATCTTGGGATCAGAGCTTGAACGATTAGAAACACCTATGAGCGTAGCTTCACCGCTAGGAGGTCAAACTCGAGTAGATATCGTATGCAAATCATGTGAACTAGGAGTCTCTAGTTTACGTTTAACTTGTGACCTATGAGTCGTGGAAATGTCAAACTTTGACATTATCCTAGGAATAGACTGGTTATCAGCCCATAGAGCCACCATTGATTGCTATCGAAAGGTGGTGACTGCTTACTCTCAGGATGGAACATGATTCCAATTTAAGGGGGATAGACAAGATTCCCTGTCACTGACACTTGGAAATTCAAAGTGGCACGATCACCTAGTTGGGTGGCTAGCCAGCTTAGTTCTGGAAGATAAATATCGTATGGAACTAGGGCTACCTTATGTGGTGTGCGAGTATGCTGATGTGTTCCTAGAGGAATTACCAGAACTACTCCCAAAGCAAGAAATAGACTTTACCATTGAACTACAACATGGTACATCACCGATTTTAATGGCACCACATCGTCTGACACCAGCTAAATTGAGAGAGCTAAAGACACAGTTGCAAGAATTATTGGACAAGGAATTTATAAGGCCAAGCACGTCCCTATGGGGAGCACTAACCTTGTTTGCTAAAAAGAAAGATGGGACACTTAGGTTGTGCATGGATTACTAACAACTCAATAGAGTCACTATTACGAATCGGTATCCACTACCTAGGATTGATGACCTTTTCAATCAGCTTAGAGTGGCAAAGTATTTCTCAAAGATAGACCTCAGGTCCGGGTATCACCAATTGCGTGTTCTGGAAGAAGATATTCTTAAGACTGCGTTTCAAACTCGTTACGGCCACCATGAATTCGTAGTGATGCCATTCGACCTAACCAATGCACCAGGCATGTTCATGAGCTTAATGAACAAAATATTCACGCCTTACTTAGATCAAATTATGGTAGTTTTCATAAAAGATATTTTGGTGTATTCCAAGTCTAAAGGAGACCATGAATAATATTTGAGAATAGTACTTCAAACTTCGAGAGAAAACCAGTTGTATGCTAAGGCTAGTAAATGTTAGTTCTAGATAGAGGAAGTAAGATTTTTGGATCACGTGGTATCTGACAAGGGAATATTAGTAGACCCAACTAAAGTAGAAACAGTGACAGAATGGAAGCAACCTAAGAACACATTTGAGATTCGTAGTTTCTTAGGATTTGCCGGTTACTATCGAAGATTCAAGACTTCTCAAACTGGCCAAACCAATGACACATTTGACTCAAAAGAGGGTAAGTTTGAATGGAACGAGTCTTGCGAAAATTCATTCCAAGAACTCAAGAAAAGATTGACAAGCGCCCCTATTCTCATAGTGCCAGAATGTGACGTTGGGTACAACGTGTATTGTGATGCTTCCAAAGAAGGTCTGGGGTGCGTATTGATGCAAAATAGCAAGGAGATGAAATTGATAAGTTAAATCAGTTTAATTTCAAGTATTGGACCCTATGAAAGTGTAATTAAATATTCAATTCAGTTTAATAAAACTAAGGTTTGATCAATTGGGTCCGAATTGGAGTTAATTGAGTTGTGAGGATTGAGAATTTAGATTATTATGAATTAACTTTATTTATGAGGTGCTCAATTGAATATGTAATTTATAGATGGAGATTTTGAGTTTGATATGAAATTGAAGGCCTTAAAGGTTTGAGAAACCAAAATTGATTAGCTCAATAAGTTTAATTTGATATTCAGAGCCTTTTGAGGGTTTGATTTGAAATCTGATTCAAAGTGATAAATTAAGCAAAGTTAATTGGGCCTTAATGGAAGTCAAATTAGACCAATTAAATTATGTGGGATTTGTGGTTAGGTTTGATTAATTTAATTATGTGTTAATCAAGATTTATTAAAATTAAGGGTTGCACAATTAAATTAAGCAAAAAAAAACATAAATTGAATTATGTAAGAGTCTAGAAGTGAGAGTGTTTATGGGTGTGGGTGTATTGAGAAATCTGCTGTGTGTACATGTGAGTGATGTGCTGAAGCCTCAATGAAATGTGCTAGTGTCCATGTGCACCCGTGGTGTGGAATGGAAGATGGGAGAGGATGTGAATGAGTTAACACTGGAAACTAATAACATAATAGTAGAGTTTACCCATTTATTACCCACAACTTTTCAAAACCCAAGGACAACTCAAATTTCGAGGACGAAATTTTTTTAAGGAAGATAGATTGTGAAACCCTGTATTTTTATATAATAAAAATAATATATGTCTTTAAATTTCTTAAATAATTATTCACAATCATTTGAATTTAATAGTCTGTATATTTTTATACTGAACATTTATTCAAAATAAAATAAAATAAAATATTTTTTTTTTTTGACTTTATATTAGTACCCAATATAAATTTCTGAACCTTATGATATTTTTATTATATTTTTCTCTATATTTTTTTTTGTGATCAAATTACACCGAAACCTAATTTTTTTATATACTAAAACCCACTCAAAAATAAATAAATAAATAATATATTTAATCAGACTCTAATGGAAGTCAAGTTAGACTAATTAAATTATATGGGATTTGAGGTTAGTTATAATTAACTAATTTTACGCTAATCAAAATTTATTAAGGTTCAACGATGTTTAATTAAATTAATTCTAGACATAAATTAAAATTAGAACAAACTAGAATTTTGTGGGTGTGCAGAGAAACTTGTGTGGGTGTGCTGAGTAATCTGTTTGTGTGTGCATGTGAGAGTGTTGTGTTGGGAGCCTTAGATGAGTGCACGTGTGTTTATGTATATGAGAGAGACAGCAGGCAACTCCTTTATTTATTTATGGTTATGTTGGAGGAAAGTTAAGAGCAAAAAAAAAAAAAACAGAGGAGTGTTACTTCACATTGTTCTGGGCAACCCATGGGAGTGAGAAAGGAGAGAGAGAGAGTTCAAAGCTTAGAACTCTTGTGCTGGAAATGGTGAAGAATAAGGAAAAGCTTGGGAAAATGAAGGATTAAAGAGGAGTTCATGATATTGTCCTAGAATTCATTAATTGAAGATTTTAGGTAAGAAACTAAAACTCAAATCTTGTAGATAAATCATCTAGAAGTTGAAATCAAGAGGTAATTGGAATCAATATCTTGAAAAAAAAAAATTAGCAAGAAGATGAAAAAAAAAAAAAAATTTGAGTTTAGTGTAAGATTATGGAAATAAATTAGAGAATAATTGGTTGGGTATGATTCTTGTTATTTTTCATGAAGTTGAAACTCATCCTTACATGCATGTTGAAATTTCAATGTTTTAGATTTTAATTCATGTGAGAAAGACTTATAAGTTTAAATTTGGAATAAATATGAAGAAAATTAATTAAATCTAAATTTGGATAAATTAAGAAATAAATTATGATGGTATATCAAATATTGGTAGTTTGAAAATCATGATAATATTGTGGAATTTGAACTTGCATGTGTAGTTTATGCAATTAAAAAGATTATTGAAGATGTTGTTTGGCCCTTTAAATTTGCTAGAAAGTTATACGATTTTTTAGACAATTTTATACTCAAAATTTGAAGATTATTTCTTCTACAAAGTTGTTGATAATGGTGTCTAGTTCATTCAAAAAATATTTCAACAATTATTGAGCTTTGTACGAATTTATACATATTTTTAACCAAATCAGGAGCTGTAGGCAGATTTTATTATGTGTTTGAAAAATCATTAAAAATTTTATATTAAACCAAATCTGATAATTTCTAAGCAAAAAATGAAATTTGAGAAGCCTAGTTTCATAATAAAATTTTAGATCATAAAATTGATTTATAAATTTAAGTATGGAATTAATTTAAGAAAATGTGATAAATCTGTGTTATAAACACTCTTGGAATTTTTAAGAATTATTTATAATTTATTCTTGGAAAATGCTTTGTGAAAAATGACCATAACATGCTTATTTAGTATTCGGTAGATTTACATGAATTTTAGAGTTGTATAAGTAATTTATTTATAATTTTATTTGCAAAATATATATTCTAAAAATTTTGACTGATTGAAGAGAGAGAAAAAAAATTATCTCTTCAATTATTTATTTATAACTTATTTTTGGGAAATTCTTTCTGAAAAATGACCTAAACATATTTATTAAATATTCTGTACATTTTCACGAATTTTAGAACTGTATAAATAATTTATTTATAATTTTTATTACCTAAGGTATAACCTGAAAATTTCTGGACAGATTCAAGACCATCACTTCAATTATTTATTTGGATAAAAAAATTAGTTATTGTGTTGGTCTAATTCATCAAGTATTGTAAATTAGTAATCCATATATAGGGTGTATTATGGTTTATTTAATATTGTGCTAGTTTAACCTTATAGATTAAAAGTCCATGCATGTGTATAATTATGATTTATTTCTTCTTTTTTTTTTTGGTGTCTACATTATTATTTCATACCAAGGTTTAAGTGAATTGTTTATTTAAATTTTGTATTATTGTTTATTATTGTGTGACATGTACAATATTTTATGTTCGGATTCTAATGGGTTGGCATAACATTATTGGTAATTAAATTTTGAAATTATTGTGAATATCTCAACGAGTAAAGAGACACGAAATTTTAACCAATGATACATTACTTTTAAAAGTGATGGGGTGAGCCCGGTCCGGAATCTTGCGCAAGTGAGTTGCGAACCCTAACATGGCACGTGAAGGTATTTCGGCTCTTATCGGTAGGCGATATAAGGTTGGTGGCGCGGGCGTCACAACATAGACCGTTCCCTTGGGGCAGACCGTGATGTCACGACTTGGGTATGTAACCCTGGTGCGTGGGCATCATTGGTAGTTACTGTAGGTAACATTTGAATATTTGACCAAGGGGGAGTCAGAATTACCCGTGACCATTGCTTAGCGGTTGAGTGGAAATAGTGCTCCACGGAGAGTTACTTAAACTTATCTGATAAACGAAATCTATGAGAAATTTAAAAAAAGAAAAAATGGGCATTTTCCTCATGATGAAATATTGCCTCGGTTTGTCATTTTTATTTATTTTTTTATTATCTATTGTTATTTTTCAACTGATGGCATTCCTATCATGCTTATTAAATGCTACCTGTTATTTTGTTACTACGCATTATTCATTGTGGGTAGTATTATCGGGGGTGGGTATTTCGGGTTGTAGTGTCTTATTGAACTCGTCGCTCATTGGTATCCTCGTTGCCCTAGCATTTCATGCCAGGTACCGAAGAAACTGAAGGAAACACCGAGGTGTCGGAAGGCAACATTCAGTCCTGATTAGCTTGAAGCGTGCCAAAGTTCCATGAACCATTTTTCTGAGTTTGCTAGTTTTTCTCTAGCTTTTTTTTTAGTTGTGTACTAAGACAAGTTTTAAGCTTGACTAGAGTTGTAATTTAAGAACTTTTAGTGTTGGTGTTGTTAATTAATGGGTGATGGTAAATTTGGTGGCAACATTGATGAGGATTCTTAATTAAGAAAATTAATTTTAAGTTTTAAACCTTATTATGATGTCCCTAAAGTTTGGGGCATCACAGTTCCGGCGATTCGGCACTGCTACGCTTTGGCCAAATCTTCCGGTCGGCTGGGGAGATACTTTCTTAGGGCCAAGAATACTGACCATCACTTGATAACCCTGCTTGCCAGTTCTGGTAAGAGGGTTGATGACATAATGGTCAATGTCCAAGATAATTGGGAGTTCGGTGAAGGCAAAGACCGCCTAGATCCTATTCCCAGACGAAAGGGTGATCCAGGTTGCCGCGTAACGCCTTGTGTTTGTTGACTTACCCTTTACTCGGCTTTTTTCCTTTAATCACCCCTTATTCTTTGCAGGTAACAGATTGAAGAAGATTCTTCCTTCAACAGACGAGGCAGTCCTTGAGGAGATCAAGACTGCGCTCAGATACTTCGACCGTCCAAACGTACAAAAGCAAGGGAGATCGGCTCACATACTCCTCCGATACGAACCTACTTATACTACGTTCTCGGCTGCGGAAGGCATTCCAATTCCATCCGGCGATCAACAGTTTTCGGCTCTTATCTTTCCCAACTTCAAGAGCCATAGGCAAATTGGCCTCAAAGATTCGGATTCGAGGGCAGAGGCTGAGCCGGAGGTAGAGGTAGTTGCCGAACCAACCAGAGAGGTTGCTGAGGAGGTCGAAGAGGTCGACGAAGGGATACGCTCAGCGTTTGAGGCTGCCGAACTTAACCAGCCTTCACCGTCCACTTCGAGTTGGGTGGAGTTTTCGTCTGGAGATATTTTTGCAAATTTGGGGGACCTACCCGGCGATATTTTTGAAGCTATGGCTGGGGAAAGCCTTACGCAGATGGCGCAAAAGAAAAATGCCGAGCGAATGGCTGCTCGAAAGAAGGCCGAGGCCGCCCATTCTGAGCCCACCTTTATTAAAACTTTCATACCCGTTATTGAAGAGACGATTCAGGTCGCTAAGGCCAAAACGGGGGAAGAGGTTGAGGAATAGGTCATTGATAAAAGGCTGATTCCGGAGGAGCGAGACGAAAAGCGTAGCGCTGAGGGAGAGGCTGGGTCGGAAATTAGCCTTTCTTCCAAATGGCCTCATTTAGAAGAGTCGGATGTGGCTACGCCTTTTATTGTTCGGCCTAAGATCAAAGATACGCCGATCTCCTCCGATGCTTCAGCCATTGAGGATCCAACCGTGGCGTTAAGCCTGGCGGCTTCAATTTCCTTGTTGGCTGACGTCACAGCCTTTCGCGCCGTGCCAGATATTATGGTCGTAGCCCTATCTGCACAGTCGGTGTTCCTAGTCAGTGACCATCTCAAATTCTCTTGACTTTGTTTTTATTTAAAGATATCTGACGATCCCAACTTGTTTTACAGACTGTTGGCAGGATCGCGGACCTAGGCCGCCGCCTCCATGATGCCCTCGGCAGAGTTGATCGTTTGCAAGCGGAGGCGGACGGTCAAAAGAGTAGGGCCGAATTTGAAAGGATGAGAGCCGCGGTGGAGAGTGCGCGAGCTAAAGCAGAGAAAGAGAGGGCTCACTCAGCTGAACAGTTCCGCTCTGATGCTGAGAGTAAGGCAAATACGAGCGAAGAATCGCTCACGTTAGCCAAGGAGGCGCTTGCCGAGGCGGAGGTTCAGTTAGCGGAGCTTAAGACCACCAAGGAGAAAGCTGATTCTGAAGCTTCTGCGGCATTTGAGGTAGGAAAAAGCGCCGCATTCACGGAATATGTAGATGAAGTCCCCAGATTCGAGAATCGGGGGTTCAAACATGGATGGCTCAAAGCCCTTGCTGCCGCTGGAGTTACATTAGCCTTGCCAATTCCCTACGAGCAAGTGGACGTTGAGCCACTTGAATCTGACCCCGAGGATTGATCTGGGAGTCATCTTGATTTTTTTTTTAAGTGCTTTTGATTTTGATGTAAGTTTTTGTTCTGTAGACTTTTGTTGGCTCAGGCTAATTTTCATGTATAAATTGGTTACTATTTGTGTTCAATTTATTAATGAAAATTGCCTTGGTATTTCTCCACTACTAGTTCATGGTTTGTGAAGTTATGTTAATGAAGAGTACTTTGCCTTTCACAAATTTAGATAAAATCATTGTTGTGTTTGAGCTATTAGAAATTGAATATCCTATGACAATATTGAATTAACATTCATGTGCCGCGTATTGTGGGTACTGAGGCAATATTGAATTATCATTCATGTGCCGCGTGTTGTGCGTACTGAGCCGAATCGATTGATGAATGTGCCCATGCCCCAGGCGGTGTATGATCATTCAGGCGTCGGATGAAACGATCTTAAGATTTGTGATCGATCGATTCATGAGCCGACTGGCGTACATAAGCCGAATACATTGATGAATCTGCCCGTGTCCCAGGCGGTGCATGATCATTCGGGCGCCGGATGAAACGATCTTAAGATTTGTGAAGGATCGATTCATGAGCCGGCTGGGGGTACATAAGCCAGCTGGGGTACATAAGCCGAATAGATTGATGAATCTGCCCCTGCCCCAGGCAGTGCATGATCATTCGAGTGCCGGATGAAACGACCTTAAGATTTGTGAAGGATCGATTCATGAGCCGGCTGGGGTACATAAGCTAAATAGATTGATGAATCTACCCCTGTCCCAGGCGGTGCATGATCATTCGGGCACCAGATGAAACGATCTTAAGATTTGCGAAGGATCGATTCATGAGCCGACTGGGAGTACATAAGCTGGCTGGGGTACATAAGCCGAATAGATTGATGAATCTGCCCCTGCCCCAGGCGATGCATGATCATTCAAGCACCGGATGAAACGACCTTAAGATTTGTGAAGGATCGATTCATGAGCCGGCTGGGGTACATAAGCCGAATAGATTGATGAATCTGCCCCTGCCCCAGGCGGTGCATGATCATTCGGACGCCGGATGAAACGATCTTAAGATTTGTGAAGGATCGATTCATGAGCCAGCTGGGGGTACAGAAGCCGAATAGATTGATGAACATGCCCCTGCCCCAGGCGGTGCATGATCATTCGGGCGCCGGATGAAACGATCTTAAGATTTGTGAAGGATCGATTCATGAGCCAGTTGGGGGTATATAAGCCGAATAGATTGATGAATCTGCCCTTGCCCTAGGCGGTGCGTGATCATGCTGGTGCTGGATTCATGGGCCGGCTGGGATGAGACGAACTCAAGAGTTTTGATAGATCTGTCTGCCTTTGCCCCAAGTAAGTCGATCCAATCAGCGCTGGGTGATTGAAGTTTTTTACAATTAATGAGATTGCCTCGAGGGTGCTGCCTCTGTAAAGGAGAAATGATTAAAGGTAACACTTTTATGAGCGTAACTGACTCCAGCATGTGAAGGTATCGAGTGAATGTCGAACAGACTTTTCTTTAACAGCAGAGGGGAAGTGAGGACGATGGCTGAGCTAGGTGGAGACATGGATCGAGGTAATGACCCTCCGCGCACAGGGAGTAGGAGTTCCAGGGATCTAGAGAGGAGTCAGTCTCCTCGACGTCGAAGCAGGTCGCCTAGGTGGGACAAGTAGTCGCAGGGCAGAACTTCTCAACCTCGAGTCGAGAGGGGATCTGAGGCGAATCCGCGCATTAAGCTTCGCGGTATTTGTGGGGAATAGACCCATGACAGAGGCAGACTCGATCGTTCAAGACCCAAATGTAGCGATCGAGTTTTCTTGACAAATTTTTCCTCCTAAGGTTCAGTAGTCGATGGTAGGTCGTCAGGACTACGAAGTATTTCGCGAAGGCGTTCATGGGGCGGTAAAGGGGTTGTACACTACCTATGAAATCGGCATGCGGTTGCACGCTGCCCGCCGAGAAATGGAGAAGAAGGAGGAACGTATTCAAAATTTGGAGGCCCGCGCGGAGGCCGCTGAGCGCGATTTAAGGAAGGTCAAGGCGGCTCCGGCACAACCTACCAGGCAGGGAAACCCAATCGTGGAAGAGAGGGTTACCAGTCAGCTCATCAGTTCCGCACTTGCCGATCGTGAAACGGCGAGTATGTTTGCAATGGAGAACACGAAGGGGAGGGCCTATGAGAAAGGTTTCCATGAAGGCCGAAAAGTTGGAATCGCGAAGACCAAGGAAAAACTTGCCGAAGAAGTTTGCCGATGTGAAAATCGTGGATTTAGGCACGGTTGGATTAAGGCATCTCAAGCCGCTGAAGCTCTTCGAGCGGTAGGCATCGATTCGGCATCGCCACTCTACCATAGTAAACATTTTCCGTTTATTGCTTTTGAAGTCAAGAAGAGTGATGATGAGGGTGACACCGTATAAGTATATTTATTGTAAGGCTGAAACGCAGCTCACATTTAAAACTATGTAACTTATTGCTTGTTTTGTTGAATAAAAAACGTTATTGTAATTCATATTCGGCATGTATGTGTTTCGTTTTATTGTGTTGGAATGAACGTATAAGCGTTGACCGGCAGGGTCAATCCATACATGATAGCCGTTTAATCCTGACAGGCTATTGTAACCTGAAGAAGCCGAAAGTCAGTGGGTAGAGTGGCTTTGGCAAATTCAACTCGGCTTGGGACCTAGATTTTTCGCCAGTGCACGTGCTTCAAAAAGTCATTTAGATAACTACGCCGTGGCAACTGTCAACTGACGTTTTTCTCATGGAGTTTAGTGTTAGTGAAATCGCCTCGGGATTAGGGCCTCGAGATCGCTACCAGTATTGAAAATAAAAAGAGTGGGCGCTTCACGCAGATAAACAATCGCTTATGTGAGGTGGGATAAGTGGGGATGTTAGTTAGAGGCTGGAGTTTAGCCGACCTTGGTGTTGCCATGGATCGTGACAGAGGATTCGTCCGTATGGGAAATAGGGCATCTGAAAGTTGGCATGAATCTTCAAGTCGTCGGAGCAGATCACCCCGAAAGGAAAGGCAACGACCGTTAGGTTTATCCCTCCTTGTCCTGGATCTTTGCCTTGACATTGTCAATGGTATCAGGGGAGGACTTGGGCACAGTTGGCTCAAGGCATTGCAAACCGCGGAGGACTTCCGGGTGACGAGAGTTGATTCGGCGCTGCCGCTTTACCAATGCGTCTTCTCCCCTTTTTAGCTTTTGAGATCGGACATGGGTATTGTAATACTCAAATGCAAGTTGCGTTTATGTAATAACTGTCTGATTAAATAAAAATTCTAATGCTCAAATGCAACCTGCGTTTATGTAACTACTATCTGATTAAATAAAAATTATAATGCTCAAATGTGAGTTGCGTTTATGTAACAACTGTTTGATCGAATAAAAAGCTTTATTTCACACATTAGCGTCTTACTCTGAAATTTTGATATGCTCAGTTAAGGACCTTATTTGCATCTTGCTCTGAATTTTTAATATGCTTAGTGAAGCACCTAGGCTTAATCGGCCCTAAGATGACATGCACCTAAGGGGGCTCCGAATCCAGAGACTTAATTGGCCCTAAAGTGACATGTACCAAAGGGGGCTCCGAATTCGGAGACTTAATGTGGCCAGTCTTGATATCCACGAAGGGCGCTCCGAATCCGGAGACTTAATCGGCCCTAAGGTGACATGCACCTAAGGGGGGCTCCGAATCCGGAGACTTAATGTGGCCAATCGTGATATCCACGAAGGGCGCTCCGAATCCGGAGACTTAATCTGCCTTAAGGCGACATGCACCAAAGGGGGCTCCGAATTCGGAGACTTAATCGGCCCTAAGGTGATATGCACCAAAGGGGGCTCCAAATCCATAGACTTAATGTGGCCAATCGTGATATCCACGAAGGGCGCTCCGAATCCGGAGACTTAATCGGCCCTAAAGTGACATGCACCAAAGGGGGCTCCGAATCCGGAGACTTAATGTGGCCAATCGTGATATCCACGAAGGGCGCTCCGAATCCGGAGACTTAATTGGCCCTAAGGTGACATGCACCTAAGGGGGCTCCGAATCCAGAGACTTAATGTGGCCAATCGTGATATCCACGAAGGGCGCTCCGAATCCAGAGACTTAATTGGCCCTAATGTGACATGCACCAAAGGGGGCTCCGAATCTGGAGACTTAATGTGGCCAATCGTGATATCCACGAAGGGCGCTCCGAATCCGGAGACTTAATCGGCCCTAAGGTGACATACACCAAAGGGGGCTCCGAATCCGGAGACTTAATCGGCCCTAAAGTGACATGCACCAAAGGGGGCTCCGAATCCGGAGACTTAATCGGCCCTAAGGTGACATGCACCTAAGGGGGGCTCCGAATCGTCATTATGATGAGCGTCACAATGGGGTTTGTGAAATAAATTGAATGACAAAGAAAGACGGTTTGCATTACAGAAGTGAAATATACACAAGTATCAAAGCCCACAGGTCAGGTCAGTGATAGGGTTTTCATAAAATCGCTACTTGTGCTGATTAGGGGGAGCCACGAATCTCTTCAATGCCATGGGCTGTCGGGAAGCGCAGGAGCTGATGATAAGTGCTTGGAATGGCCTTCATAATATATATCCAGGTTCGCCCCATGATGACATTATACGGCGAATGGAGCTTTACGACCAGGAATTCTACTTCGACCGTTTTGGAGCCCGCTCGGACAAGTAGTATGATCTTTCCTAACGGGTATTCGGGATTCATATTAAAGCCGAACAATGGATGAGGCACCGGAGACAGATCTGACTTGTCGAGGTCGAGTTTGACGAAAGTTTGTAATATATAACCTCTGAAGTACTCCCCGGGTCTATAAGAATTTGTTCAATGGTGAACCGGTTTATGCGTAAGCTAATGACCAACGGATCAGTGTGGGAAGCTGTTGTGCCACTAAGGTCGGAGTCATTGAAAGTAATTGTCGGAGCTTCTTTGGGCCATTCAGTCGGAATACGTTGCCCCTGGGGGATTGGATGCGATTCAATTGTGTGCACGGTTGGGGATGCAGGCAGGCTGTAGATCACATGGATCACACCAAGTGGAGGAGAGTCCTGCCTCAAGGCTAGTGCCTTGGTTGGCTTTCCCTTTCTCACATACTGTTGCAGTCGGTCGTCTTGCACCAGTTCTTCCAAGTGATCTTTTAATGCGTAGCAGCTCTCTGTTTCGTGGCCGTGATCTTTGTGATATTCGCACCGCCTATCCCTTCTTCGCGTGTCGGGCGGCCCCACCATCTTTGATGGCCATTTGAAGAATGGAAGATGTTGGACTTTGGTCATTATTGCAGCAATTGGTTCTGACAACTCTGTGTACTTTTTGTCGGCACGCCTCGAACATCTGCTGTCGACTTGCAGTTGCTCATTCGTCCGGTGGGGACATTGATCGCTTGTTCGGCGAGTATCCCGCCTTTTGTCTCGTCTAGCGCATTGCCGAGGCTCTGGGCTAGGAGGTGGCACGGAACTTATTGGTTGAGCAATTTCACGGAGGGCCGTTTTATTGGACATTTGGCCGGCTTTTATTCTCAAGGCATCATCTTCCACTTTGCAATACTCCTCAACTTTTTTCATTAATACCCAGACTGTTTCGGGGGGTCTTCTGGTCAGGGAATTGCGAAGAGGACTATTAGGATATAGTCCCATTTTGAAGGCGGTGATGGCCATGGAGTCATTGCAAGCGTCGTCGACGAGGTTGAAGCACTCCCAATAGCGCGCTGAATACGCTCTGAGCGTTTCTCCTGACTGAATCTGCATAGCCCAGAGAGAGTCGGCCTTCTCCGGTTGTACCTCGTTGGTGATGAAACTGGCCCTGAAGGACTTCTGTAATTGATGGAAGCTTTTGATAGAGGCCGGCTCCAGCTTGTAATACCACCTGACAGCTAATGGCCCCAGGCTGCTAAGGAATATTCGGCACATGAGGGCTTCGTTGTCTGCATGTAATGTCATGGCCTGCTTGTAATGACGGATATGATCAGTGGGGTCTGATTTGCCATCGTAAAGAGTGAATGACGGAGCTTTGAACTTCTTGGACAGGGCCACCCTTGCAATCCGTCGGACAAAAGGATCGTGCTGGTCTTCTTTGTCTGAACTGCTCTGCCTACGCTTGTTCCTCGTATGTAGACTTTTTTCGGAGGAGCTGGAAGTTTCGGATCGTCCCTTCTTGGTGAGCTCTATGGATAATGAGTTGGAGTCGCTATTGGTATCCTTTGGTTGGGCTCGAGGTCGTTGTCCACCGACCCTCGGAGGTCATTCGGGATATTGGCGCATGGCTTCTTTCGATTTTGTGACTTCGAGGGCCAAATCTTAACGGAGACGTTCATTTTCAGCGATCATGTTCTCCAGCGTTTGTTCGTTCTACTTCGCTTGTTCCATGATCGCCTGCATTGTCTCTTGCGCTGAAGTCGTTAGTGAATCGAAGTTCAAGGCGCATCTTGCAGCGATGGTTTCTTTTCCGAGCATATTTGCTGGAGTGAGGTTATCTCCCTGTGCGGTCTCGTCAATGGCTACCGGAGGATCTTCAGTCACGCCTGCCATGGATGTATTTGAGTATTCTCACAGATGGCGCCAATTGTGGAGAAGTGGTTTGGAAATACTCTTCGAATCTTGGGAGACGCTAGTGATCCTCAGCTAGTCACCTGAAAAGATACAAACACTCCGGTCGGGGGTACCGGAATTAGAACTCCGACGGACAAGTCAGTTCAGACACTCCAGATAGCTTTCTTACTAAGTTAAGTGAAGTGATTCTTACATACCTACCAAATATGTTGTTCCTGTATTTATACCTGTTTCTCTCGATCCTCGGAGCTAGGGCCTACTTTTTGATTATTGTCCTTTACATTATCTGGCTCCAATACTACACACTTATTCGGCCCAAATAATATATTCGGCCCCCCTATTCTCGCCGGATACAGCCGATTATTATCAGCCTTGTATTGCGCGTGCCTTCTGCTTTTGTCAATAAATTCGGCTCCCACAGAGTTCATTTAGGATTATTTTGATATGTGGGCTATTTATATCCCATAAGTTTAGATGGTATTGATTACGGTTGGTTTTGCCATTTATAATTGTGGCATGTCACCGGATTGAGTTTTGGTTATTTATTACTGCATTATTGTATAGTTCTTCAATGTGTTTATGGATTCCTGTTTAAGCTTACGTGTGCCTTAGGCTAAGGCCCTGTGGGCCATAGCCAGTTATACCCGAGTTTGGAGTGTGACGCTATATAGAAGGTGTTTATGACTTAGTTGGTTCCGACTGTCGTATCCTAGGAAATAAACGCTGGTATACCTCTAGGACCCACGGTGAGGTGGCAAATCTGTTTTAAGGAAACTGTGGTATCACACAGGTTTCAATTTGCTTCCTATTTCTTGTTTCAATTTACTATTTTATTCCAGAATATTTGTTATATATTTTTGTGAATCAAATTGTAATCTCCAGCATAAAGTAGTTTTATCATTTGATATTCTATAATCTTAATCTAATTTAAATATGAATCTATTTATTTTATTTTAAATATACATTTTGTACAACACTCATAAACTAGAAGCTGATATGTTTTTTCAACACAAAAACCAATTAATCTGACCAAATTGACATGGTGAATGCTATCCTTTGTCTCAACTTCAACTAAGAATGACTTCTTTACTTAACCAAAACCATTAAGACACTTCACTGCTATGCAAGTGCCATTGCTTAATGTGCCTTCAAGCACAGACCCAAATCTTCGTTCCCCAAGCTTGTTATCGAAATTGCTTGTCATGACTCTCAACTCTTCATAAGGGAATCTAGTTGGCACTCCCAGTACTTGATCGACAAACAACTCTTCAAAATCCTCAGATGTTCATATTTTTTCTAAATAGGAAAAGGCATAAGGCAACCATAAAAAATACACCAAAGAAAGCTCCGAGATTGGATCCCATTATGATTTTGATATGCCTTGGTTTCTTTTGAGGAGAATCGGTTGGTGAAGAAGGATCAAGATATTGTGTAGCCTGAGATTTGTGCACTTTAAGAAATACAATAATGTTATCAACCCCTCCCTCATTATTTATAAGAGAAAAGACTTTAGATAGTAATAAGCAACCTTTCTTTGAACCATATCCCACATGATAAGCAAAGAAAGTGGCTTTGCACGAATAATTTTTCAAGCAACTCTTCTTGCAATCTTCTAACTCTATTTTTTCATCCAGGTAGTAAATGTTTGTGCATGTGAATGTGTATTTTGAGTTTGAGTTGAAGTTGAAGTAACTAGTATTCTTAGGCCTCGTTTGGGAACATGCTAATTTAGTAACTCTTTGGCTATTTGGCTAAAATATGAGCTAAAAAAAACTAGTATGTTTGGGATGACTTTTTGGCTTTTTACGAAAAGATGTGCAAAAAGTAGAGAGAAAAGAGAATCTTTGACTTTTTGGTATGGGTTGTTGGCTTTTTGGCTAATTTAGTAACTTTTTGGCTTTTTAGCTAAAAATGATGGTTCCCAAACAAGGCCTTAACCTCCAAAAGGGTGTGATATTGAGAATGGTCACAAGAAATGGGTGTAATAAGGGAACATCCATTGGGTTGCATATAATTTATTTGCCTAAAAGTCTTGCTGCTACTGCCAGTGGCATCCTTAGGGCAACCGCACTGGCCATTTGAAGAACATATACCGTAATTGCCACACGACATGGGATACCCACTCCCGGCCACGAATACGTGATGTCAGCAGATCCGCTACTGCATTCCAATTCAAGTCTTCTCCCAACTGATAAACCTTCAAATGCCCATTAGGTTCCAACCTCATGAACTGAGGTAATGATGATGATACAGCAGGGATTATCTGCCCGTTGAAGCTTCCACTCTCAAATTTGACATAATTTATAAAAAAATAATTTGGACTGAAAATAGGGCAAGAATGGATAGGATTCTACATAACCCAACAGACTGTAATCCTGAATCGTAAGAGAATACAAACCTGGAGTCCAGTTCGATGCAGATGTGTTGGATGTGAGCTTCTGGCCAGGAAACAAAGTCTAGCCAACAAGCAACAAGTAAGGAGTCAGTTGGGTGATCAAATGACTGCCAAACTGTTGTATTGTTTCGATCAAAGAGGATCAGGTTTCCCAATTTGGTGAATTTCATGCCAAAGAAGGACTTTCATGAGGTATTAATGGTGGACCGTACGAAGTGCCAACGGAGTCTTCCAAGATCAAATCTCCATCTGGAGTGAGTTGTAAGGTGGCGCAATTTTGAACAGGATGGTCCCGATTAGCAGACCAAACTGGTTATCGTGCATTTATCGTGGAATACGTGTCGTAGATATAATCACAAATGGTTTCGAAGATTACAACACCAAAGAAGCATGAAGCATGAATTTGTTGAGTAGGGTAATAGAAGCCACAAAGAAAGTGTGAGGGTGAACCATCATCGAATGATCCTTGAGAACTGGTGTCAGTTTTAAGCTGTCAAATTGGGTGGAACTTGTGTAAATTGAAGGCTGGTTAATCCAAAGAGGTAGATAAATTTGCCGTTGGAAATGGAGATGGAGATAGAAGTTGGGCATTGTTGAAGGGTGCAGAGGCTATGAAAAAGGTGATAATAGCAGCAGGAGCAGCAACATAGTAATAAATAATACAACACAGACATAAGTAACCGGTGCCAATATAGTAGGCCTTTTTTTCTCTCTCTAAAAACCTCTCTTCTCCTTCTCTAAAAACCTCCTTCTCCGGCCTCTTTTTGGGCCGGCTGGCCGCCGTCTTGGCTATGGCGGTCGGCTGGCCTAGCTCGTTCTTTTCTTTGTCTTATTAGTTTTCTTTTCAATAAACTTGAGTCCCTCATTTATACCCACCTAGGTGTGTCTCGGTGCTGCGGGTGAGTGTTTGGTTTTGTCTTCAGTTTGCACTCGTGTGTTTCCACCTTGCCGAAATAAGTGTTTCAGCAGGGGCGTTCTGGTTTTCACTCGTGCACTCTTTGGCGAGCAGGAGTTTGAGGGGTGCATTTTTTGGGCGGATACAAGGGGATCATAGGCGATTCAGTGCTGTCCGGTTGTCACTCGAGCACTCCTCCTTGAGTGAGAGTTTGAGGGGTGAAGTTGGAAGACCTGTTGGTTTTGGTGTGTCGCAGAGGGTTTTGGGTGTAAGTTAGATGTAGTCTTGTTGTAGCGGAGGAGGTGTAGCAAAAGGTTTTGGGCGTTGGGAGAGGGAGGCGTGGGGTTTTGTTAACCTCAGCCGCTAGGATTTGTTACAGGAAGAAGAGTAGCAGCACCATGGTGTGGGCTTGTGGAGTTCGGCAGAGGGTTTTGGGTGTGAAGTCCTGATGCAGCAGTGGAGTTGGTGTAGCAGAGGCATGGGGAGTTGAGGTTTTCTTGCGGGTGCGGAGTTGATGCAGCAATGGAGTTGAAGTTTTCTTCTCGGTGGTGGCGCTGGTGTTTTCTCGGCCGAAGTGGGCATTGGGAGTTGCGAGGCGTGGGGTGTTGTAGCAGTTGAGACGTGGGGAGTTGTAGCAGCTGATGTTGCAGAGGCGTGGGTCTGAGACGTGGGTCTTGGCAGATTGGACGTGGGGCGCTGATTGGACGTTCGTTGGAGGGGTTCGGGCTGCTTTGGTGTTTTAGTTTAGTTTTTGTTTTCTAGTTTTTTTTTTTTTTTTTTTTTTTTTTAAGCAGCTGTGTTGTGGGTCCTGTTTTGTTTCTTTAATTTGTTTTTGGGTGTTGTTGTGGGTTTTTACGTGGGGATTCATGTATTTTAATTTTCTAGTTAAGTTCTTCTTAATTTTATATTTTAAAAAATCGAGAGGCTTAGAGGTTGGTTGTATGGATGCGAGTAGCAGTAGTAGGGGTATTTTTATACTACCGAATCTCTCTCGATGCATCTCATCTTCCTGTACTTTTAATTTCATGCTGTTTAATGAAATTTTTCTTTGCCGATCAAAAAAATAATAATAATAATAATACAACACAGACCCATTGATGGTGGTCTATGTCTATCCATTAGAGCTCTGTTTAATTATTATTCTTCTTTTTCTTATCAATAGGTAGGTTTAAATGAAAGGGGAAGAAGAAGATAGAAGAAAGGCGAGGTGTGTAGTGAAATCCAGAGATTTCGTGGCAACGAAAAAGTGCATTTGAAATCACCTTTAAACCCTCCTTTAAAACCACTCTTTATATCACTATTACAAGAATAATTGCTAGAAATATCATTGGAGAGAATCATGGTAATTTGTTTTTCAAATGTTTTTCACTCCACTCCTTTTGTTTGGTCAAAAAAAAGCGCACACAATTTGTTTTGTCTACATGCACAAAAGATTTTAAAAACCAAAATCCTTTTGTTTTATGTCTTTTATGTGTAATATTATTACAAAAATTTGTAATGTTATTTTTGAACTAAATATTGTCGTAATTCTAGTAAAAAAACAACGTAACATTTATCCGCCCGCATTATATTTGCGAAACTGTCTATTTATATGCGGGTTAGACGGGTTTAGCGGTTTGAGCAGTTTGGATAAACCGTTGCCCACCCCTATCTCTTACTATACAAAGTCGGAGAGAGATGTTTCACTAATTTTTCCTAAATTATATAATTGAAAAGAACGCTAGCTGTTTGGGAACTCCCAAGTAAGACCTCTTTTTTCTTTTTTCTTTTTTAGTGACCATTTTCAAAATTATGTCAAATTTTATTTTTTATTTTTTATTTTTTACTTTTTCAGTTTGTTTTGTATAGACAAATCTAAAAAGTAAATGAAAAGATCAAAATAAGTCAAAAAAATCTACTAATTTTTTTTTGTTTATTTTTGTCTTTTCTGAACTTTTCTAGAATTTTTATAATTTTTTAGTTTTTCTCGTTGAGTATAATTTAAAAGCCTAAAATTTTTGAAAAATTAAAAAATAAAAATCAATAAAGACGAATATAAGCCAACAAAAAAGCAAATCCCAAACACATTAACATAAAAAAGTACTGATTTTTTTTTTCCAAAATGTAATTTTTATTGAAAATTAGGGGAAGTTATTTAGTTCAAAATTTAGCCTTTCGCATTTTTTTAAGTTTAATTTTTGGGCAAGTGAATGTTTTAATATTTTTTTAAGCAATTTCTAACTATATGTAGACTTTTTTTTTTTTATAGGCTTACGGTTATATAATACTATGAAATGCCGTTAAGAAAATAAGTGAAAATATAGAGGTTCGAAATATATTAATTGAAAAACTTACATGAATCTTGAGAAAGAAAGAAAATTTTGAACTCAAAAAATATATAGGTGCCGTTTGGTAACACTTACGTTTTCAGTTTTCAATTTATATTTACAAAAATTTAAAAAACTCAAATAAAAACTTGTTTGGTAAATTTTTGATTTATAAATCAGTGGTCTTAGTTTATAAATTTGGCCAAAAAATGTAAACTTAAAAAATGAGTTTACGTTTTGAGTTTTTTTTTTTTACCACCCAACACTAGTCACCACTCACCACCATTTTCCACCACCATCTTCCGCCACCACCATCCACCCCCCACCACCACCTACCACCACCACTCACCACCCACCTGCCACCACTAGCCACCACCCGCCACCACCACCCACCACCCATTCGCCACCACCACCTACCCCCCGCTAACACCATCGCCACCACCACTACCATCCACCCACCCGCCACCACTACTCACCACCTACCTGTCACCACCATCCACCACCCGCCACCAGTCACCACCACCCACTTGCCACCTACCCGCCACCACCCACCACCACCACCACCACCATCACCCACCACCCACCCGCCACCACCCGTCATCCACCACCCACCTACCACCACCATCCACCCACCCGTCAACACTTTCCACCACCACCCGCCATTTGCCACCGCTTTCCACCACCGTCTTCCGCCATCACCACCCGTCACTTGCCACCACTTCCACCACCGTCTTCTGCCACAATCACCCACCAACTGCCACCATTTTCCACCACCGTCTTCCGCCACCACCCGCCATCATTTTCCACCACCGTCTTCCACCGCCACCACTTGCCATTTCTCACTCTTTTTTATATTTTAATTTTTTTTTAAACATTTTGTCTAAACCAAACGCGTTTGTAGTTTATGTTTTTTTAAAAATAAACAAAAACCAGTTTATAAAATTTTTGTAAATATAAACTGAAAACGTAAACGTTAGTAATTTCTTAGAATTTCATGAAAATGACACTCAGTTGAAAAGAATGCCAGCTCTATGGGAACTCCCAAATAAGACCTCTTTTTTCGATTTATTTATTTATTTATTTTTTTGGTCCTTAGTGATATTTTTTCAAAATTATGTCCTGTGTAGAAGAATCTAAAAAGCAAATGAAAAAGCCAAAATAAACACACAAAAAATCAACTATTTTTTGCTATTATCATTATCATTATTCTTTTATTCTTCATTTTTTGAAATTTTTCTGTGACAATTCTTTAAATTTCTTTGTGATCATAACACAGAATGTAAAGTCCTGGTGTCCCACATCGGGAATAGAGGGGGAGTTCCTGGGCTATAAAAGTAAAAACCTGGACCCTTACATAGCATCGAGGCCTTTTCCCGGGTGGTGAAATCCCTTGCAGAACTCTCCTGTTAAGCGTGCTTAGGCTGGAGTAGTTCTGAAATGGGTGACCCACCGGGAAGAACAAATCCGTGCGGGCATGGCCTAAAAGCGGACAATAGCGATGACATGTGGAGGGTTGGGGCATTACAAATGGTATCAGAGCCTATTCTCTGAAGTATCGAGTGTGAGCCCCTGGTGTCTCACAGTGCATGTGGGTGGGCTCGCGAGCTGGCAGGCTATTGCATGAGGACATGCAGCCTTAAGGGGGTGGATTGTAAGGTCCTAGTGTCCCATATCGAGAATAGATGGGGAGTTCCTGGGCTAGTAAAAACTTGGACACTTACATAGCATCGAGGCCTTTTCCTAGGTGGTGAAATCCCTAGCAAAACTCCCCAGTTAAGCGTGCTTAGGCTATAGTAGTTCTAGGATGGGTGACCTATTGGGAAGAACAAATCTGTGCAAGCTTGGCCCAAAAGCGGACAATATCGATGACATGTGAAGGGTTGGGGCGTTACACAGAAATTTCTCATTCACTTTGAATTTTCTCTATGAAATTTCTCTGAATTTCTATTCACAACAAAATTTGTTTGAATTTTGTCTGTGAACCGAAAGTTCTCTGTGCTGAAATTTCTTTGTGAAAATGTTGAGAGTCCCTAACAATTATAAAAATATTGTATGTCTTTAATCTTATAAAATCTTAATATCAGGGACTTTAAACTAAAAACTTCAAAATTAATAAATTGAGTTGTTATTGTATTTTTTATTTTATCTTTTTTTAAATATAAAAATTAAAAAAAAAATGTAAACTCAAATAGAAAATTATAGATTTGTTTTTAATTTTTTTTAACATATCTTTGTTTTCTTTGCATGAATATGGTTGTATTCTTTTTTTCTTTTTTTATTTATTGAATTTGTTTTTGTATATTTTTTTGCAAAAAATATCATGTATTATATGTAAAATAAAAATAAGAGACGTTAAAAATAAAATTACAGAAAACATGAAATAGATAACAATAGATAAAATTTGTGTGTGAAATTTGTTTCAAACCTGTAAAATAATAATATAAATTTCATAAATTAGTTTGTGAATCTTGCCTATTCTAACTTTCACTTACTCACTATTCTTTCATTTCCAATCTTTATATCTTGTCTATTGATCCATCTATTTTATATTTTTGTTAAAAAATTAACATCAGCTCAAGATAGTGATGATGGCTAACAGAGAAAAAAAAAAAAAAACAAAGACATAGATTAGTTACATACATTGCTGGAAATTAGGCTTTTAGTGGCGTTTTAAAAACGCCGCTATAGCTATAAAAAACGCTACTAATTGTTTTTGTGACGTTTAGTACCAAACGTCGAATATGTGACCGTCGCTGTAACTTTATGATGCTTTAAAAGTGTCGTTATATAAGTATAGGCGGCGTTTTAAAAAACGTCGCTAAATGTGCTGCATAACGGTACAATGACATCACGCAACATTGTCGTGATAGATTTTTTTATTTAAAAAATATAACCGTTTGTATTATTCTATAGTAATGTTAAAAACGCCATTATAGCTTCATTTTTTTTTTTTTTGAAATTGTGTTAATTTTGTGAAATTTAACTAAAAAAAATAAATGTAATAAAGATGAAAAATATTCAATATATTGACTAAATTTAGGTAAACATAATACTGGATCAATTCATGCCTCTCAATATGCAAAATATTTCAATTGTAGTATTGTATGGAACTTTTTCTTGTTAAGTACCAATCTTTTCTTAATTTTCCAAGTTCTTTTTTCTTTGTTTTTTTAATCTTTTTCACTTTGAAACGAAAATCTATGAATTGAGAGCTTCAAAAACTTAGACTGAAGTTCCAATACTAGAGAAAAAAATAATAATAATAAAAAAAATTATACTAATAATCAAACTGAAGCTCTGCTTCCATTGCTGTTCTCCTGAGCATTCCTCCATTCCTCCTTGAGATCACACAAAGTACAAACCAAAAAAAATTATATTAATATAACTCATTAGTAATTCACACAGAACAAAAATAAATCAAGAAGAACATTCCACAATAGTCGTTCAGATAAGCCTCAAACTCAATCCTGGATTATTAACCAAGTTAAAAAAAACACATATTTAGGCCTAACAGAAATTTTGGGGCTTTCAACGAATCAATTCCAGAGACCTGCGTAGGCTTTCTATTGAGGGCAATAGCCACCACAAGTCAGGGGTCACATACGAAATAATAAGTTTTCAAACATGATGTCTCGTATTTGATCCTTTTGTTTTGAAGCATTCTTCGATATTTCTGACCCAGGACGCTCTTATATACATGTATAAAGAAGTAGGTGATAACAAAGGTTTGAGAGATCGGACTAAGCTTATAGGCTTATAGCTCAGTATCTCTCATTTAAGAGATCCATGAGATTGAAAGGACACATGAACAGAGAAGAGATAAAAAAAACCAAAAAAGTAAACTTTTCCACCAAGAAATAAAGCAATTTTTTAGCAATTACCAAATACATCAGCTTTTTTCAGATTGTACAAAAGCAAAAAAGCTACTAAAAAAGAAAATTCCGAACCCACCCAATCAAGGTTTAACTTTCTAGTGAACTTTTAGTCTTAATGCAACTTGAAAAAATAAGATTGATAAAGCCTAAAACATGTAATGTAAAGACTAGCAATGTCATAGATGATGTTGAAAGGATAAAGTAAGAACATAAATGTTAAAACATAAGTGATGCTCACAAAAACCACAAGAAGTTGCAATGACGTTGCACAGACCTTGGTGGGCTCTGAAAGTATGCCAAATGCCTCTGTAATCATCCTACAAAGTCTGTCAGCATTCTTGTAGATTTCATCAGCAATTTCATTCCAGAATTGCCTATTTTCTCCAGTCTCTGCTAGGAACTTAGTAGCTACCTATGTCAACATACACTTATTATAAAGACGACCAAAAATATATACACATATATATATATATTTAATAATAAATATCTAGACAACATATATTAAAACTAGAAACCTTGTCAGGATGATGTCTGAGTGCTGCTTCCTGGCATGCCCTTTTGATTTCAGGTGCCATATCAGATGCCTTGATTCCCCTGCAACTGGAATTTTGAAATAATTGTTGTCTTTAGAAACCTAACAAACATTTGGAATAATTGGAATCACATGAAATAATTTGGAAACCTAACTCTAGAAAGAAGTATCAAGTTAGATTAGTTCATGATTTCCCCATCTTAAAACTATTGCTAAGAAAAATGGTCAATATGTGACACAAAACTGAACTTCATATTTTATTTAAAATTTCTTTTTACAACAAACGCCAAACAGCATTTGCAATTAAAACACATCAAAACATAATAATAACATATGGGAATGGGATACAATTGCATCCAAAAATAAGAGTTTAATAATCAATATTCCGACAAAATCATCCCAAAACTAGATGAATTTTCTAGGAGTTACATACTTTGTACAACAAGAGTTGCCTACAATTGGTAGCAGTGCTTGCTGGAGAGTGTTTCTGCACACTTTTCATTTATCATTTTCAACATGTCCATTATTCTGATGGTGAGTTCTGTGGCTAATTCTCCTGTAATTATATATCAGTCTATGCCCAAACACCATTTCTTCACAAACTCAATCTAGACAGATATACAAATATTAGAATAAAAGAGTTAAGATCAAGAACACACCATCCATGATAAGGCACAAGAATTGACAAATGCAGGAGATGTCTAACAACACTGTTCAACAAAGGGTCGTCGAAAAAGCTTTCGTGGCCACTATAGATTCAAAAAAATAAAAAATAAAAACAAAAACACAAAAATGAGCCTTCAAATTTAATTTCCAAAACAAGAATTGTAAGCATGCTATGCATATTACCAATCATGACCAAGAACAAATAGTGCCCAAAACATTGTCCCATGGGTAGCCCAGTAAAAAGGCCACACAAGCCAACTGTCAAAGAAATTTGCCAATGCAGCTAATCCAAAAACCACAATAACATCCCTAATCACATAACTAATAGATCGCCATGGGTTCTTGACCTAGCAGTGGCTAGGAATGGCAGCTCGAATCTCTGCTATCCTAAATGGGGCAGTGGCTAGGAATGATAGAATTGTTCAAAAAAGCAGGAAGAAACAAAAGTAAATAGCCAACTAATGAGGGCAATGTTATGGAATGAACATGATATTGATAGAAAGAGCACTAGAAGCCATCATGAAGAAACCAAAAATAAAATAAAATTCAAAACGCACTAGATAATTAAGAGTAAGAGATAAATCTAGTACGTATTTATTACAAAAAAAAAAAAAAAAGTTCAAACACATACCAAATGAAACTCCAACTGCCGTTTGCATGGTTTCTACAATGCAGTCATAAGTAATCATACTCATACATATAGTTCAAACATTAGCATGAAGAATCCCATCCCACAATATCCCCTAGTTTTTTTTTACCCTTCTTTCTTCTCCCTTCCTATTTTCTACCTTTTCATCTTTATATTGTCTTCTCCTTGTTCAACAATAGACCTTTTATCTCTCAAACTCCATAGATATAATATTATTTAATCATAAATGGTGGATGAATTGTAGTTTCTATGAATGAGATTGAGGATTTGCCTTTAAATTCCTAAATTTCATATCTTCTTAGTGGAAGGACCTGTATTCACTTCTAATCAATCTTTGTCACAATAAGCAATCTAAAACAGGACAAGCAGATCCACAAGCGTATAATTAAGGAAATCAATAAAGTCAAAAAAGAAGTCAAGTAGAAAGTAGGGAAAGCAAACCTGTTTACTCAATTAACTTGCCTTATCAAGAAATTAGAGATTTGTTCACTTCAATGCATCAAACAATAGTGGGGAGAAAAGAACAAAAAAATTAAAAGAAATGCCTAACAGAAATAAGATTTCAAAGGCTCAATCATCTTTAGGCTTAAATTTGACTCCAAAGCAATCAGGAAACACATGAGAATCAAAAGAATTTAGAACACAGATACACAACACATATAAGTTAACGTATATGTGTATATATATACGGAGAAAAAAAGATGGAGAAGATTCAAAAAAATAGTCAACTTTTTCCTTCCTCTCTCTTTTCCTTTTAGAGTTCTCAGCACCCAAGTAGAGCAGTTACATAACAATGACTAATTAAAATGGAAATGGCAACAGAACACAGTATTATGATCAAAGTACACAATTAAGAACTTCTGCTCCTCACATAGTTCATTTACTTTAGTACTATTCTCCCTTCAAAAATAATTATTTTCCTTGGTACTTCTTTTTAATCATTCAATGTGTTGTGCTAGTCTGAAAATGAATTGACTGTATTAGCATGTTTTAGAAAACAATATGTATGGAATATATGTATATATGTATACAAGCAAACCTATCTTATGCATATAAAAAATAAATAAAAAAAAACTAACCTGCCCTGAAAAAATAGAGTGATGAATAAGACACAGCTGATTTAAACAAAAACAAAAACAAAAACAACAACTTGCCCAAAATTTCTCACTCCAAAACCCATGGAAAAAAGGGGCAAAAAATAGAAATCTAACAGAGAATAATAAAGGGAGAACTTCAACTTGAGCTTGGCATAAAAAAAAACATGTAATATACACAAATAAATCCAAATATACATATACACAAGATTTGAAGTAGAGAAAGTGAAGAGATTGGAGATCTGTACCTCAAGCTAAAGAGAACCTAGAAAAGGAAAGTAAATGTATATATGGAATTGTAAATGGGTAAGTGTATATTCAGAGATCTTTCAACTTTTTCAACATAAGAGATCAGAAAAGGATGTGTTCAGACACAAATCAACTCCTCTTCCTCCTCTCTCTCTCTCTCTCTCTCTCTCTCACATCCGAACTTGAAGCAGAGACTTAAATCTAGTTCAACGAAGCAGAGAGTGAAGAAAAGAAAAAAAAGGATGTTTTCAGACACAAATCAACTTGTAGTTTCTTGCTTAAAATTTCAATTTCAATTTCAATAACCAAATCGAGAGAGACGGGAAGGAAGTGCTTGAGAGAGACAGAGAAATTGATACCTCGCTAGTGCAGATGGCAGTGGCGGTGGCGATGCAGATGGTGGTGGCAGTGGAGCTTCGAAATCGAAATCGAAATCGAAATCAGAGATTCAGATGAAATTGAAATCAAAGAAATTGAGCCGGTGCAGATGGTGGTGGCAGTGGTGCTTCGAAATCGAAATTGCTCTGAATGTCAAAGATAAATCTGTGAATAAGGGTTTAGAGAGGGTTGAGAGAGAGGTGAGATTTGAAGGCGTGAGGATTCCAAATAAGGGTTTACAAAGGGCCTTAACAATTATTCTTAGATTCAAAATAGACATTGAAATTGAGAGAGAGAATCACTGAAACATAAATTTCGAAAACGAAATCGAGAGAGAGAGAACTTCGAAATCAAAATCGAAATCGCCAAGATGAATCACTGAGATTGTATCATTCTGAGATGAATCAGCAAGAGATGAATCGATCCATTGAGAGGGTTTAGAGAAAGAGCGAACGAGAGACTGATGAGTGAGTAAGAGATTAGGGCTACAAAATGAGTGAGTGAGAGAGGCTTCAAAGGCTCGCTATTTAAGGGAGATAGAGAAGACATTTGAAGGCGCTTTTAAACGCCTTCTGTTATTCAAATGGTGCCGTTTTAATTTGTAAAAAAGCGACGTTTAGAAAAAGTCGCTAAATATTATAAAATGTGGCGTTTAATAAAACGCCATTAAATAAACGTTGTCAAAACTCATATTTCCTGTAGTGATATAGTGAAATAGGTATAGATAGATATTGGATTTTTCTATTTTATAGGTATAAATAAATGGGTAAACTACCAATTGGTCCTAATAGTTCTTAATTCCTATTAAGTCCTATTAAAAATAAGTCTTGGTAAAATTATCGCTAAAAATAATTTTTTTGTGACAATTTTTTTATATATGTCGCTAAAAATTGACAATTAATGACTTTTTTTTGTCATGATTTTTATAAATTGTCACTAAAACTTACAATTACTGACTTTTTTTATGACAAATTTTTTCCACAGGACCTATTAGACAACAAGTTCACTTATTAGGATCTATACGTAAGTACCCCTATATAAATAAAGGGTAACACTTTGTCCCTTTATGTTTTGTCATTTTTTTTTTTATTGTAGCCATTAAAATTTATTTTTTATTACTTTATAACCTTTCATATTTCAAGAGTTTTTCCAATTTACTCCTAACTACCACATAATATAAAAAATATAATATCATATAGAGATTTGGGTTTGAGTGATAAATTTTTTTTTATGTCATGTGACTGATAACCTTGGCCGATGGCCTCTCCTTTGTTCTCTGAGCTGTCCATGTCTTGGAAATGTTGAGAACTTGTGTCTTGTTCCACTTCAAATGCCTTTTTGTGACGATTTTGTGAAGTTATGCCTGTGTTACTTCAATTTGCTTATCGAGTTGTTGCTCTTTGATTATCGAGTTGTTACTCTTTGCTTATCGAGTTGTTGCGATTTGTTTATCGAGTTGTTGCTCTTTGCATATCGAGTTGTTATAATTCGTTTATCGAATTGTTCTTTAAGTTGTTTTGTTGGTTGTCAGTTCGTTCATTACCTGATTTAGGCAATGCAATTCGAGCGTACAATTTTCAAACAAAGTTCAATCTCATTTACATGCTGTGTGATGTAATGCGATGCGATGCTTAGATGCAAATGTAACACTTTTTCAATCAAAAAGCTGTTTTCATTCCATCATGTTTTCTTTTGCAAAAAGTACAAAGTTTTAAAGAAAAGAAATCTGACTGAGGTAGTACAATGTGCAAAAACTACAAGTAAAAAGAGAAATAAAGCAAAAACAAAACATCTGAATCAGCGCCAGTCGCCTCAAGAGCGGGAACCCCTCCTCGTCATCTTCCTCGACGAAGGCCCAGAACTACCAGCCGTCAGCTCCGCTACCTGAGTCTAAACCTGAGCCATCTCTAGCCTTATCTCCATCCTGAGAAGACTCTAACTGTGGACTCACTACCTCCTCATCAGACTCATCGTCATCTGGGGCAGGCACCCGCGAACTACTCCCGGTGTGAGTACGCCCGGCTTTGCTACAGCTGTGCATTGGAGTCCCTCGTCCCACTCCCCCTACTGCTCGGGGAGGCATTGAAGGTCCCGCTGAGGCGTCCGCTGTGGTTGGTATTTGGAATGGGGCCTGAAAAGAACAATTTGGCAAATGCATCAGTTATGCTATGCGAAGCTGAGTATGGCATCAAATACAGTATATGATTGCAATGTATGAATGCTATGAGCAGTTTATGAACGCCGTGAGCGGTGAATGATTGCAGTGTGTGAATGTTATGAGCAGTATATGAACGCCGTGAGCGGTGAATGATTGCAGTATGTGAGGGCCGTGGCTAATATATGAGATGCAGTGTATCGGTGCTGTGAGTGGTATGTGAATGTGGTGTATCTAATGCAGTATTGACAATGTGATGCATCAAATAAGTATGGAGCAAATTATAGAGGGTTTTGGGACAGTGTTTGAAAGAACTTACCGGAATATCGTAAATACTGAGCAGGTCCATGCTCCTCTGCAGCATCCCCATCACCAAAGCCGACAGCTCTAGAGCCCACCCAGTGTACTCTATGGGAGCCTGCAAAAGTGTTGAGATAATTAGTAATTTGCGGGATGTCAACTGAAATGAAATGAATGTACAGAATGTAAAGTATAGCATATACCGGAGTCGACCCTTGAACTCTGATGAGCTCATGATTAGCTAAGGGAGGAGCGATGGGAATCTGATAAGTCTCTCTAGTCCGTCCTCGGCATGTCGTGGTAGTGGGCAGGTCTGGCCACTCCTCCCTCTGTCTCCTCCAGGAACCCCTTTTGCCATGGGCCTGGGTCACCCTCAATCCTCCCACTCCTCCTACTGTGGCTGCATGTCTCTCTCTCTCTCTCACCTCGGCAAACACTGGCTAGAGGCGGCATGAGATATGTCTCGATAAAGACAGTGTAGTCGCCCTCGAGCCTGAAGTAGTCGGCGTCCCAACCTATTGTGAAATCGGTCATCTCTTGAGGGGTGTACGTCGTAATATGCCTCATGTGCAAAGGAGGCGGCATCGGAACCACTGGCTCGGGTAAACTAAGGCTCTGTCATAGGAAGTGCTCACCTAGGTACCATGCCCGACAGACCAGACCCTCAATGCAAAACCCGAAATCAGGCAGTCTCTCGAGCACCCATGTACTGGTCTCTAACTGCGTCAGGTAGCACTGCCCAGGGCTGCCAGGTGATCTACAAATAATGGATATACAGGTTGTTATCTGCTATTGAAAGTGCAATATAAAGAAAAGCTCAGATGAACTGTAAGGTTTGAAATACCTTCGCTGCGGCTACAGTGTCAAAATATTGACGGAAGAATGAGAAAGACTCTCGCGGCCTCCGCTCGCATCTCCTACCGTACTGATGTGAATATGGAACCATGGGGGGGTATCTCTACCTCCGGCTCTCGATAGGCATATACCCACAACTACAGAATGTGAAAGGGTAATAATCAGTATGTTTATCAGTAAAGCAATATACAGATAAAGCAGAAATCAGAGAGTCATGTGAAGTGTCTTGTGCAGTGTGTGCAGTGTACAACCAGTGTAAAGCAGATTGCATGTTATGCAGTGTGTGTGGTGTACAGATAGTGAAAAGTAGAACTGTAAATCAAAAGTGAAAGATGTACCTCCCAGGCTCTCCAGTAGCCTCCTAGCAAGTGCCTGCTCCGGCGAGATAAGGAACTTATATATCCATACAGTGTGGCTAGGCCTGCGCCGTTCCAGTCATAGCGCTGGATGCGAGTCACGTCTACCGGTGCGCTCAAGAGATAGAGGCCAATGGTGTTCGCCCGGTCGACGAAGAGAGTAGTGCCCAACAAGAACATGAGGAACGCCCGGGCATAGTGCTCGACCTCATCGCGGGTCGTCAGCGTCTGTCCCCTGAACTAGTCGGTGAACCATGAATATCTCACGAACCCTAGTCGGGAGAGAGGTGGGCGAGTCCCCAGCAAGTAAATCTGAGAGGCATCCCACTCGCCCATATCAGTGTCGAAAGGGATCGGATCACCCCCTACTCCGATGCCGGTGAGCATGGAGAAGTCAAAGGGAGTCATCGTCATCTCCCCTATTGTAGAAAGGTGGAAGGAATCAGTGGTGTCCCACCACCTCTCCACTAAAGCGCCTAGAAGAGGCCGACTCGTAGTGAGGCGCGGGAGTCCCAAGCAAAATACACCAAAACCAGCCGCATCGACGATGTGGCGAACATCATCGGGTAGCTCTATGTACCAATCTCGTGCAATCGTGTTCCCATAACCTCGGAAGGCATGAAAATCTCCCTGTGTTCAAGATAAACAGATGCAAAGTAGTGTGAGGAATACAGTGTATGCATGTGTTTAGAATTGATAAAAATGCAGTGTATACATATGGTCAAGTTGATAGAAGTATCATGAATGTGCTCAGAATGAACTAGGCACGTGATATACAAGTGTGTTTGGGTTAATCAGATGAAGAGTGATATTGGCTATCCAAGACATATGACCTACATTGTAGAAAGTAAAGAGGAAGAGTATACCTCAGCGGCACCATAGGATAAGTGTGACTCCGACTCACGTAGCAGGAGGTCCTCCGGAGCACCTCGCGCAAAGCTCCTAAATTGGCGAATACTATCGGAAGGCAACATGTGTATGTCAGGGTGATAAGACGCTAGATCGAATGGTGGAATGCCCAGCGGCAAAGGCTCGAACTCGGGATCCATCTCCATCCCTACAGGAGCCCCACCTTGTGGAATATCATCCGCCATCTCTAGAAGAGTGAGAAAATGGTTGAAGGCATGAAAAATGGGCAAGAATGCCAAAAGTGAACCAAAAGTCAACTTCGTAGCATGAAAAATGAAAGAAAAGGTCGAAGTGCGGAAGAAGGCACGAAGATCAAGGATAACTCGAGGGAAACAAAGCCCAAGTGATGGAAATCAAGAATGTGTCACCAAAAACACTTTTCAATCGGTTCAAAGTGTTTGAAACAATGAGGGTTTTGCAAATTGAAAGTTGCGGGAGGTTTGAAAACTTGTGTAAAGCTAGGATCGAAGGGAGGAAAGCGATCTAGAGAGAGAGGGGAATGTTTTTCGGCAAGGGAGAAGTGAAAGAATAGGGTTTGGAACCCTATACTTAAAGACCTGAGGCAAAATGTCAAAACTGCCCTGAATTTGCCATTTTTGGCCGATCGGCCAAATTGTTGGCCGGTCGGCCACATTGTTGGTTAATTAGTTTGTTTGGTGGCTGATGGGTGGCCGATGGCTCCCTCTTGTGCTCGATGAACCTCCAATGCCCTTGTTTGGGGTTTTTCTGTTGATTTGTACCCTCATCTTTCGAGAAAGTGTAGGAAAGTGTACCTTTTGAAGCTCAAGCAGTCTCTGTGGTGACCTTGAACCGTGTTTTCCGTGTGCGGTACTCGATCTACACAAAACGTATCCTTTTGTATATTGCTAGATTCAAAAATTATCTTTAAATACATGGCTTTATAGTGTTCTTATCACATTCACGAGGTTTGCATTTGTTATATGCCTCTTTCACTTTTGCATTGGGCATGCATCATTGCGTTTGCATAACATATGCGCGTTGTGTCAAATAGGTATTCGTGTTTACATTGCATAGAGTATGTACATTGCATAGAGCACGTTTTAACCTTGCTTGCATAGAATGTGCACTTCTCACCTTGGCATGAAATGCGCATCTTAATGTTGCATGGAGCTTACATTTCTCGTAGTTGTATTGTTATGCACACTTTACTTGCGTTGTCACACATGTTACTTGCATTGTTATGCACACTTTACTTGCGTTGTCACGCACGTTACTTGCATTGTTATGCACACGTTACTTGCGTTGTCACGCACGTTACTTGCATTGTTATGCACACTTTACTTGCGTTGTCACACACATTACTTGCATTGTTATGCACACTTTACTTGCGTTGTTACATATGTTACTTGCATTGCTATGCACGCTTTATTTGCGTTGTCACGCACGTTACTTGCATTGTTATGCACACTTTACTTGCGTTGTCACGCATGTTACTTGCATTGTTATGCACATGTTACTTGTGTTGTCACGTGCGCTCTACTTGCATTATTATGCACACGTTACTTGTGTTGTCACGCACGTTACTTGCATTGTTATACACACTTTACTTGCGTTGTCACGCGCGTTCTACTTGCGTTGTCATGCACACGTTACTTGCATTGTCACGCACGTTACTTGCATTGTTATGCATTGCATTGTTATGCACACTTTACTTGCATTGTCATGCGCGTTCTACTTGCATTGTTATGCACACGTTACTTGCGTTGTCACGCACGTTACTTACATTGTTATGCACACGTTACCTGCGTTGTCACGCACGTTAGTTACATTGTTATACACACTTTACTTGCGTTGTCATCTACGTTCTACTTGCTTTGTTATGCACACTTTACTTGCATTGGTATGCACATTCCAGTTGCATTGTTATCCACCTCTTCACTTGCGTTGTTATGCATGTTCCAGTTGCATTGTTATGCACCCCTTCAGTTGCATTGTTATGCACTGTTCCCCTGCATTGTTATGCACCATTTCACTTGCATTGTTATGCACATCTCCCTTGCATTGCTATGCATCTTTCATTGGCATCATATGTGTACGCGTTTATCTTGTATTGAAATTGTATCTTGATATAGCATTGATCATGTGTTCCTATTACATTGTACTGGTCAAAATCTCTCTTTTGTGCAGGCATGATATTATATGTACGATTCATTCGAAGTTGATGCAACCAGACGATATTGTATGTACGGTTCATTCAAGAGAAGTTCCGGTTCAGTTTGACTGCTACCCTTCTCCACTCGCGTTTGATGTGCGTTTGGACGTACCCTTCTCCACTCGCGTTTGATATGCGTTTGGACGTATCCTTCTCCACTTGCGTTTGAAATGTGTTTGGATGTATCCCTCTCCACTTGCATTTGACATGCGTTTGGACGTATCTTTCTCCTCTCGCGTTTGACATGCGTTTGGATGATTGTGCTTTCTTACATATTCCTTCTCCTTTTGCGTTTGATAAGCTGGGAGGTGTTTTGTTTGAGACTTTGGGTGTTCCCGACGGTCGCTTTTAGCCTTCTCCGCGTGAGACGTAGTGAGAATTGTATAATTTTCTTACATCCTTTTTGCATGAGATGTAGTTTGGTTCGTGTTTACTTACTTATGTACGAGTTTGCTGTCGCATTTCTTTGCATAACATTCACTTAAACTGTTGTATTTATTTTGCATGAATGCTTCATTACAGCCCTCTTTGCATAATCATAAGTTATGTTCTGCATTGTGCATGTCATTTGCATCTTGCCCCTGCCTACGGACGCATCTCATTCTCATTTTGTATGTTTGTCTAAGTTTTTGGCCTTGTCAAAAATGGGTCGTCTCTAGGCTTTGACATTCACTCCCGTTATCTCATGACTTCCGAGTTCTGTCAAAGAGGGGCAATTGTAGGCACCCCATTTTTGACCGTCCTTAAGACTTGGACATCATCATTTGAACACTCAATGATTATCCATACTCGTGTTCGTTTTGAGTTTCTGAAGGTCTCGGCTGTGCGCCTTGCCTTGGAGCCTTTCAACTTGTTTGTTTTGTGCTTGGTTGTGGACCAAGAGCTTGTGGCTTTGTTTCTGAGGGAAGGGGGTGGCTTGTTGGCCAGCCCTACAACCCATCGGTTAGGCCCCATACCTATCGGCCATTCCTTCTTTTCATCAGCCATCAGTGGTAGCTAGTCGACCATACTTTTTGGCTGAGGCCTTTTTATTTGCTTTTGTAGATATTTTTTTGCCAGCTGTGACAGCTGGTGAGCATAAAACTCATCCTCCATACACGTGTATGGAGGGATTGAACCAAGCCTCTAGCTTGTTCAACAAAGCTTGAGACTTGGATTTCTATAAGAGGGGAGGTCCCTCTCCTTCTAGAGGTTTTAAAATTTGCATTAGAGACAAGATATCTCTTTCTCTCTCTATATTTCTTCCTCTCTCTCTCTCTCTCTATTTGCACTTGTTTGTGCCTTAAAGTGGTTTTTCTTCACACTTTTGCACTAAAGCACCTAGTGAAACACCTTCACTCTTGAGCTGAGGTTCTTGGAGGTTTGTTTGAAGCTCCTAAGCTTGGTTTTGCCTTAGAAGTTGCTGCTTTGAAGTTGTTCTTCAAGGGTGAGTCTTTACCCTCTTTATAGCTTTGTTTTTGATTAAGTCTTGTTTTAGGCTTAACTTAAACTGCAAAAAGCTTTATTTTCAAGTGCTTAAAATGTTTGTCTGAGGCTTCTTTGGTGTTGGGAGTGTTTCACCCCCTTGTATGCCTTATTTGCTAGGCTTTTGAGCCATCCCTTGAAGCTTTTGTTTTAGCCTTTGTTTGGCCTCTTCACCATTGAATTCCAGAGGAATTTCAGTGGTGGAAAGTGTGTTTTGAGGCCCCAATTGGGTGGGGGTTGTTCCCCCTCCTCTTCTCTTATGTGCTTGTGTTGATGGCTCATCAAAGTAGCATGTTTGTTAAGCTTGTTTTGGCTCCATCTCAGCCTATTTTTGACCTTATTTCAGTATGGCATACCTCTATCTTGGCTTAGTTTAGGCCATCCTTGCATGCTTTATACACTTGTAGTGTAATCCTTGTAAACTAGCCTTGTATGCTTAAGGTTTTAGCTCACCTTTCTAGCATGTATTGGTTCCATTTTAGCATGTTTTTGGCCATTATTTAACATGCCTTAACTCTAATTTTGGTTGGTAGAGTTATCTCTTGCTTGGTTTTCACACTTGTAGTGTAATCCCCTTTGTTGGCCTAGTATGCTCCATGTTTCATGCCTCTAATTCTAGCATGTGTTGGTTATGTTCAAGCATGCTTTTGGCCTTGTTTTGACCTGCCTTGGGACTATTTTGAGTCACCTTGGCCCTTTGGGGCTTGCTTGATATGGCTATGGTGCTAGTACCGTTGCTAGCCTTAAGCTTTGAGCCTCCTAGCATGCCTCATTTGTCATATGTACATGTTTTGGCATCATTTGGAATGATATTTTAGAGCATATAGTGTTGTCACACTTCTATGTTTTTCACTCTTTAAGTGCTCTTGAGAGTTGCACCTTCATGCCTAGTTGATGGGCCAATGCATGAGCATGCATTTTATTGCTTTTATTGCTATCATTTCAGATCTTTTTGGCCATTATTTTGGCATGCATGAGGACTGTTTAGGGTTGGTTTAGTCTATTGAGCATCGCATTGTATAGCCTTAGTGATGTGTACTTTATTAGCTTTAATGCTTGAGGGCCCTAGCATGCCATGCTTGTGTTGCTTGCATGATATGTCATCATTTCTCACATGATTTCAGTGCTTGTACCTATGCCATGCTCTCATATTCGTCACTTCTTCATTGTGTTTGAAAGTTGACCCTTATGCCTAGTTGATGAGCCATCACATGAGCATGTGTTCTTGCCCCTTTTGTGCCTAAGTTTTGGTGTGTTGGCCACTGTTTTGGAGCCTCTTAGGTCTGTCCATATGTGGTTTAAGTCCATGGAGCATTGTATTGCATGCCTCTTGTATGATGCTCTTTACTAGCTTTGATGTTCTTGGCCTCCGAACATATCTCACATGCATTGTTTGCATGGTAGAATCTGGTGCATGTCATTCTAGCATTGGTAGAATAGCATGTTGTTTGCATGTTCTTGCATTGCATGTTGTTTGCATGTTGTCACATTGCATTGTGTTTGGATTGGATGTTAATCCAAACACGAGAAACGAGGGGTGTTTCATACTTGAAGTGATGAAACGCGCCTCATTTCTTTGTTGCCGACCCTCTTGATCAAAACATGATAGAGGTATAGGCTCATCGAGTCCTATGTGTTACTTGTGCATTCATCGAAATTGTGCAAGCTCGACTCTTTGGCCATCATGCATTGAGATGCGTGATTGGTGGCTCGAGAGCCAAGCACTACACTCCTTTGAGCTTGAGACATGATAAGGAGTGTGGTTGCATACACATTTCCTTGCAAATACACTACCATGGCTCTGTTTGTGCTTTGTTGCAGCAAAAGGAGAAATTGTAGGAAGCAGTGGTCGACCGGCCATCAGAGCTGCCGCCCGGCCACCAAGTCTGCCGATCGGCTATCAAAATTGCTGATAGCCATAAACTCTGGCCGATGGCCATTCCTCTTGGCCGACCACCCGTTAGCATGTTCCTAAGGTGGATCAGAAGCATCTGGAAGTTGGCACAATTTTCAGAAGTCCAAAAGAGTGCAAACAGAGGCAACATGAGGCACGGCAGTGGATTTCCGAGTGAAGTCGACCGAGCATGCATCTCTTGCTTGCTCGCGAGGCCATTTCATTACTTATGATTAGTTCGTGTAAATTAGTCAATTGATTTGTTTTGTAACATTCTAATTAGCTTAGCGTAGCTAGTTAGTTGATTTATTCGGACACTCCGTCAAGCGGGCACAATGTTGTAATAAGTGTGCGTGAGTGTTTGAATGTCTTCCAACCCCACATCTTTCTCCCTTTTACTTATCAGCTTTTGGTGGTTAGTTTTAGGGCATGTTTCAATTAGCATGCGTATGTTTTGCATGCGTGTATCCATTCATCTGTCTTGCATGCATCGGGCGTCGCGCATCATTCAAATCGCATCGTATTTCAATATACTTACTTGACTACGTGTTTCAAAGCATGTTATCAGGTGTTGCATTCATATGCCATTCTAGATAGCCGAGCCTACTTAGTTGCATCCTGCATGTGTTGCATTAGGCATCTTAACATAGCTAGGGTCATGCATGATTTCTACCTAGCTTTTGTTTTGGCTCGGAGTACACTGTGAGTGTTTACGCTTTAGCATACTGCATGAGATGTGTATGTTGCCATGTATAGCATGCTTGCCATGAGGCTATGTGCTTATGTGTTTAACTGCATGAGTGCCTGTGGATGAAGGCTTGATTGCTTGAATTGGAACAATTCATCAAAATCATGTTGTTTCAAGCCCACTTGAGGGTGGCAAATCCGCGCTTTAGCCTACTTGCGAGTAGCAATTCCAAACCATTTTCAAAAAACAAACATGAGATGTTTTGTTCCAAATTGAGTGATTTAGTCTATACTTGTATGCTGTGCGCATCACATAGTAAGCTAGCTAATAAACCGGAATAAGAACACATGTGTTTTCAAAAACAACATATCATGTTTAGTAGAGGCCGATTTTTGATCGGGCGAGTGGGGGTGCTCATTTCAGGACCTTCCCCTCTCGTACCCAAGTTCCTGAGCCGAGGCAACTTTGGTGATGACGGACACGTGGCCTTTGGAACGAGTCAGGGTTTCCTAAATTTCCCAAAACAAAATATTTAGGTGGCGACTCTCAAATCTGGCAAAGCAATCCATGTTTGGCGCTTTTTGATTCGAAATTGATTTTTCAAAACCAATTTCCGAATTTGGACTATTTGGTGATTTATTAGTCTTACATTGCACTTTGTGAGATTAGATTTAGAACCGTGACAGGAGTCCGAACTGTAGTAACTAAAAACAACGATTCATGCCCTCGCGCGCAGAGCGGAGTTCGGGCGGTCTACAAAATGCAATGTAAAGAAACACATAGGTGTACATAAAATAGCATATCATCAGTTCGAGTCAAGTTCTCTAAGTCCCCAACAGAGTCGCTAGAAACTGTAGACTCGACTTTCTTCGGACTCCAGTCACGGTTCTGAATCTAATCTCACAAAGTGCAATGTGAGACTGATAAACACCAAAGAGTCCAATCCGGCAAATCATTTTGGAAAATTAGATTTTGAATCAAATAATGCCAAAATTTGACTGCTTTTCCAAATTACAGAGTCGCCACCTAAATGTTTTTATTTTTGGAAAATTTAGGAAACCCTGACTCGTGCCAAAGGCCACGTGTCCGTCATTACCAAAGTTGTCTCGGCTCGAGAACTTGGGTACGAGAGAGGAAGGTCCTAAAATGAGCACCCCCGCTCGCCCAATCAAAGGATTAGCCTTTACTAAGCATGATATGTTATTTTATAAACCTCATGTGTTGTCCAGTTATTAGCTAACTTTATTTTGTGACGCACACATACAAGTATAGACTAAATCGCGAGAATTAGAAAAAACAATTCATGTTTGTTTTCGAAAATGGTTTGAAGGTGCCACTCTCAAGTGGGCTAAAGCGTGGATTTGCCATCAAACATGATGGGCTTAAAACATGATTTGCCACTTCGCAAACTGGGCTTAAAACTCACATTTACTAAATTGTTCCAATTCAAACAATAAAGCCTTCATCCACAGGCATTCATGCAGTTAAGCATTTAAGCAAATAGCCTCATGGCAAGCACGCTAAACATGGCATCACTCACACTCATGCAAGTATGCTAAAGCGTAAAAACTTACAGTGTACTCTGAGCCAAAACAAAAGTTAGTTAGAAACAATGCATGATCCTAGCTATGTTAAGATGCCTAATGCAACACATGCAATAACGCAACTAAATAGGCTCGGCCATCTAAGATGGCATATGAATGCAACAACTTGATAACATGCTTTGAAACACGTATTCAAGTAAGTGTATTGAATTACAATACAGTTTGAATGATGCGCTGAGCCCGGTACATGCAAGACAAATGAATGAATGCAAATATGCAAGCATAAGGTATGCTAATCGAAACATGATCTATAAACTAACCATCGGAAGCGATTAAGTAAAAGGGAGAAAAATGTGGGGTTAGAAGACATGCACACACACACGCACGCTTATTACAGCAATATGCCCTCTCGAAGGAGGGTCCGAATAATTAAGCTAAGGTACACTAAGCTAAGCTAATTATTACAAATCAACTAATTAACTATTCTAGCAAATTAATTACAAACTAAATTGAACAACTAGCTATGCTAAGCTAATTAAAATATTACAACTATTGAATCGAATAATTAGCTACGCTAACTAATTAAAACAATTAAATGGCCTCGAGGGCGAGGGACGCAAGCATGCTTGGTTGGCTTCGTTCCGAAAATCCACCACCTTGCCTTTGGATGCCTCTGTTTGCACTTTGCTTTGCATTTTGAACACTTTGCCAAATAACAGACTGTTTCTGCCCCAACGCAGGAACATTTTGAACAAATTTCCCACTGATGGCTGGTCAGGCTACCATAGGTGGCTGTCAGCCACTACTGCTGGCCGGTCGGCCACTGTTTGTGGCTGTCGGCCACCCTTTTCCCTAAATTTCTCCTTTTTGCTGCAATGGAGAGCAAACAGAGGCAAAGCAGTGTATTCTTACATAATATATGTACTATTACCCTCTTATAATTTGTCAAGCTCAAAGGAGTGTAATTCTTGGCTCTCAAGCCACCAACCGAGCATTTTCAATGCATAATGGCCAAAGAGTCAAGCTTGTACAAAGTCAATGAATGCACAAATAAGACTCGAAGGGCCACCACCCTATCATGCATGATCAAGGGTGATGGAGACAAAGGAGATTGGCTCATTTCATCACCTTGAGTATGAAATGGACCAATCTACCTTGTGTTCAATATAACATCCGATTGAACACAATGCAATGCAAACACAACATGCTTATCTTGGTCATGTTTTACTTGTCCAATTCTTGTTTACACATTTTAGCATTACCAAGCCATTCTTTAACCAGTTAAGTCCAATGTGAGAGTCCTCTAATGAGAGAGGGGTCAACCAAAGGATGATTTAAGACATGAGAGAGCTCATGCCTTTGGCTAGTAGAAACCATCGAAAGAGGATTAAAGCCATTGAGCACAAGCTCCATCTCAAGCTTAAACACAACCATAAGGTCAACTAACCTTCAAAACAAATGGAAAAATGAAGAAATGAGGGAGGTTGCAGAATTTCAATGCTGAAATGGCATGAGAAATAATACTATAACATGCAAGCAACACATGTACAACATGTTAAGAGCCAAAAGCATTAAAGCTAATGAAGACCATTACACTAGAGACATGCAATATCAAGCTCAAATTATCAAACCAGCTTTGGATAGAGCTTAAACATGTCAAAACAGTGGCTAAAACATGCTGAGATGGCAGCACAGAGGGCAAGAAAAACATGCTCACATGTTGGCTCACAAACAAGGCTCAAAGCACAACTCTCAAAAAGCAATGAAAGTGTGGAATAAGTGAGTGTGACAAAGCTATACACACTGAAATCATATGCTAAATGATGCTATAACATGCAAATAACTCATGCACAACATGTTAGAGGCCTTAAAACACAGAGCTAGTGAAGGCATTTGCACTATAGCTATACAATACATGGCTCATATGATCAAGACTAGCTCAAAATAGAGCCAAATCATGGAAAATTAGTGGCCAAAGCATGCTAAGATTGAGTCACAAAGAGGTAGAAAAACTTGCTCACATGTTAAGCTATCTACACATGCAAACAAGACACAAGGAGGGGAAGCCACCCCCTCCTATTTTGGACCTCAAAACATGGTTTTTGTCACTGAAAAACCTTTGAGTTTCAGTGGTAAAAAGGCCCAAAAAGTTTGATTTGAAGGTGATGAGAAATGGTGCAAAAAGCTTAACAAGCTAAAGAGCAAAAGAGGGGGGGAGAGGGGGGGGGGGGGACAACCCCCTAACTCACAAAGGCTCAAACCACCATTTTTAGGACTAAAAAACAAAGATTTTTGTAGTTGAAAACCAGGCCAAAAATAGTTTGCAAAGGAGGCAAAACAAGTGTGCAAAATAAGCTTAAATGGGGTAAGTTCTATACCTTTGAAGAAAAGCACACAATAGGCACAAATTGAGCTTAAACCACCATTTTAGAGCTCAAAGGGGGCTCTAAGATAGCTTTAAGCAACCTCAGCCCAAGGATGAACCACTTTGGTTAAGGGTTGATAGGTTAAAGTTTGAAGTATGCAAGCTTCTAAGCACAAAAGCTCAAGAGAGAGAGAAATCTAGAGAGAGAGGAATGTAGAGAGAGAGATTTTAGAGAGAGGCTCCCAAACATTCTAACCTTCCAAAATGAGAGATATGGCCTCTATATATAGCAATATACAAGCCTTGGTCGAAAATATCTGATTTAGAGATAGCTGGAGCAGTATGTAACAGCTGGAGGGGAAATATCTGCAAAAATCTGAGTTTTGGACATTAGTGGTAGACCGGCCATCATTGGTGGCCGACCGGACACATTCGTGGCCGACCGTACACACCCGTGGCCGACCAGCCACTACCAATGGCCGACAGCAAACTCTGCTCTCTAGGTCTAACTTCAAACGGGCATAACTCCTTCATCTAGACTCTTTTTCACGTCATGCTTGTGTCTAAATTGAAGCCCCGGAAGTAAGCTTTTGAATGGAGGAACCCTCACATAAAAATTCCAAGTGTGCGAAAGGATATGCCTCTTTTAGTGAAAACTGCTCATTTCTAGCTCAATCGGATTGATGCCTAACTTCAACCAGCCATATCTTCCCCATCTGGACTTGGCTTTAGGAGATTCTTGAGTGCAAAATGAAGCCCCAGAAGTCCACTTTCCAATGGTGGTAGACTCATAGCAGAAATCTAAGCGTGCAAATGGATAGGCCTGATTTAGTAAGGGTTGCTCGACTCTCTCTTAACAGTTCATGCCCAACTTCTTCCCCTAACTAGGTTTCTTCCCTCTCCTCCAATTTTCCTTAACTCTAAACCCCTAAATAAGGTGTTTTAAAGATTTTTCAAAAATTTCACCTCTCTTTCATGCATCTCCACTTTGTCCTTGCTTAGTTTATCGAAAAGCGCAACGTTTAACGAAATGTGAGTCTCAGAACGTCGTAGACACTTCTTTCAAAAGATTTTTGAAAGAGAGGGTTTTACGGTCTAAAATCATTTTGGTCAAAAGGCTTTGGTCCAAAGAGGGGCGTGAGGTTGGGATTTGAGGCTCTTTTTGCCGAAGAAATCGACCCTTTGCATTGCACATCTTTCATCACCAAGCAAGCAATCAGTGGAGCCCAAGTCTTAAGGGCGGTCAAAAATGAGGTGTCTATAGGGTACTTACACCGAAAGGGTCAAATGGGCATGAGTACATTCTGGTAGCAATTGATTATTTCACGAAGTGGGTGGAAGCTCAGTCTTATGCAGTGTTGAAGGCAGCGCATGTGGCTAAGTTCATCCGAAACAACATTATTTGCCATTATGGAGTCCCGAATGAGAACATTTCACACAATGGCTCCCATTTCAAGAAGGAAGTGATTGACTTGTTAGAGAAATAAAACGTGGCTTTTCATAAGTCATCTACATGTCGGCCACAAACCAACAGAGCTGTTGAGGCTGCCAACAAGAACATTAAGCATATTTTGCAGAAAATGGTTAAGACTTACAGGGATTGGCCAGACAAATTGCCATTTGCACTCTAGGTTATTGGACTTCAATTTGGATGTCTACCGAAGCAACTCCTGTACTGTCTTGTTTATGGGATGGAAGCTGTTCTACCGATTGAAATAGAAGTTTCGTCGCTGCAGGTTATGGCTGTGTGTCAGATAGCAAAGGCAGATTGGCATTAAAGCAGGTTCGAAGAATAGATGTTTTTCAATGAGAGAAGATTGAAAGCATTGTACCATGTTCAAGGCTATCAACGCAGGATTGCCAGGGCTTTTAACAAGAAAGTTATGTCTCGGAATCTTAAGGAAGGGGATTTGGTGCTAAAAGACAACCGAGCTTCCATTCATGACCCTAGGGACATGTTCAAACCCAACTGGATTGGTCCTTACATCATCAAGACTATTTGGTCAGGTGGGGCCATTATTCTTATGGACCTGGATAGCCTAGAATTTTCCCGATCCGATCAACATGGACAAATTGAAGAAATATTACCCTTGAGAGGCTCGCTAGGCCAAAAACCTGGAAGGGCGGTACCTAGGCAAAAGTTAGAGCACAAAAAAATTGGAAAAAGAAAAACTGAGCTCGCAACGTTGATAACCTAGAAAAGGGCGGCCTTGGCAAAAGTTAGAGCGCAAAAGGAGAGCGTTAATACCCGAGCAAACCCGAACCAAACTACGTAAGGCCTGATTCCCATGTTCAGGATACGTAGGCAATTTCATTCTGAAGTCTGGCCATAAACACCTCCAAATCACTGTGTCCATGTGTTTGATCAAGGCATCCTTATCTTTTCGTCATCTGAAAGTTCGGTTGTGATCCTTACCCTAAGAGAAGAACTAATTACAGTGTTGAGTAGTGCTATTCAGTCTAGAAGGCAATTTTCCATTTTTGGATTCGGGTTTGTACATCTCGAGGATAGATTCTATGTGTGTCAAGTGGTGATCCTTATCGAAAATGGCTTTGAAAAGTTTTAATAAAAGTTGATTTTGTTCAAATTAATCTTTTTACAACTTAGATCATTTTTGGACCAAAAGAAAAATTTTCAGTGCCACAACTTTAATTGCGTTGATTTCAATACAAAGTTCTCCAACTCTCAATACACATCAAAGTTGCTTTTTATTACATGCATAAAACTTGAAAAGTAAGATCAAAGAAATAAACTTGGGGCATAGATGAGTCAGGTGTTCCTGCGTCCCCTCCCTAATGCTCATAGAAGCTTCAGATGCTAAAGTAGGCCCTAGCTTGCACCTCATCTTCAAGCCAAGTTAGGCACTCGCCAGAAAGCGCACAATTGAAATTAGGGGCAGGAGCCAGAAGCTCTCTTGTCCTCCAAGCAGCTGGGTTACCGAGCCAATTGTGAACCTCAGGATGGGGAATGAAACTAGGTACTCTCCTCCCTCTTTTGGGCAAGTTTAGTCATGTCCTAACTTTTTGTTTGAATCAGAACAGAAAGTAGAAAACACAGTGTGTCAAGCCAATCAGTTGAATGTCGGGTTGCCGAGCCATGTTGTAGCTCATCTCGGGAAAATCAAACCAGGGGCAACTGCCAAGCAATGTCAACTAGCAGACTTGTTGCACATCCAATGGTACCACCATCTCTTGTTCAGGAAATCCACTAGCTGCTGGCAAAAGAAATAGCCTCGTGCTGAATATGCAGAGCAAGAATCCACTACTTTTAACCTATCCATAAGCTATATTGGGGAGGGATGAAAGAAAAGAGAGATTAAAGAATAGAGAGGTGTGCGTTGAGAGAAAAATGAGAAAAGGGCTTTGAAAGAAAAATAGAGCATGAGTGCAAGAGATGTAAGAAATACATATGAGAAGGGTGGGAAACATTACCTGAGGAAGTAGTGGACTTCCTGCAAATTTGTTTGTCTCTTGCCGGTGGAAGGCGTCCAAGCCCATCAAAGTCTTGGCTAACACTAAGTCGATGCAACTCCTACCCTCTTTCAAACCTTGGGCTACTTCAACTAATCGAATGCTAGACCCTCCTGGAACTAGGGGCAAGGAGAAAATGCGCTAGCATGCACAAACAAAGGGTGTGTTACCGAAAACCCCGCCAAAGAAGATTACCTCGATCACCAGCGTCAGAAAATCGATAAATCAAACTGGGGATGTCCATGTAGCTCGACTTTTTTGCGCCCCCTTTCGGAGAGCTCGAATCAGTCCTACAATTCAAACTCCTATCACGGTTCTGAATCTAATCTCACAAAGTGCAGTGTGAAACTGATAAACACCAAAGAGTCCAATCTGACAAATCATTTTGGAAAATTGATTTTGAATCAAATAATGCCAAAACTGGACTACTTTGCTAGATTACAGAGTCGCCACCTAAATATTTTGTTTTTGGAAAATTTAGGAAATCCTAACTCGTGCCAAAGGCCATGTGTCCGTCGTCACCAAAATTGCCTCAGCTCAGGAACTTGGGTACAAGAGGGGAAGGTCCTGAAATGAGCACCCCTACTCGCCCGATCAAAGATCGGCCTCAACTAGACATGATATGTTGTTTTTATAAACACATGTGTTCTTATTCTGATTATTAGCTAACTTTATTATATGACACACACACAAGCAAGTATAGACTAAAATCGCAAGAATTGGAATGAATTCAACTTATGTTTGTTTTCGAAAATGGTCTGAATTTGCCACCCTCAAGTGGGCTAAAACGCAGATTTTCCATCAAACATGATGGGCTTGAAACATGATTTGCCACTTCACAAAGTGGGCTTAAAACATTCATTCGTTGAATTGTCCCAATTCAAGCAACAAAGCCTTCATCCACAGGCATTCATGCAGTTAAGCAAATAAGCACATAGCCTTATGGCAAGCATGCGAAACATGGCATCACTCACACTCATGCAATTATGCTAAAGCATAAAAGCTTATCAAGTATTCCAAGAAAAAAAAAAAAAAAGCTAGTTTGAAAAATGCATAATTCAAACTAGACAAGATGCCTAATGCAATACATGCAACATGAAATTAATAGGCTCGGCTACTAATATGGCATACGATACAATTTGATAACATGCTTTGAAACATGTATTCAAATAAGTGTATTGAAATTTGACAATGCAGTTTGAATGATGCGCCGAGTCTCGGTGCATGCAAGAAAAATGAATGGATGCAAACATGCAAGCATAAGATATGCTAATTGAAATATGATCCTTAATCTAACCATCGAAAGCGATTAAATAAAAGTGAGAAAGACGTGGGGTTGGAAGGCATGTACACATGTATGCACACTTATTACAACATTGTGCCCTCGCGAAGTAGGGTCCGAATGAATAAGCTAACTAGCTACACTAATTAAGCTAACTATTATAAAACAAATAAATTAACTATACTAAGCTAACTAATTATTACAAACCGAATTGAATAACTAGCTATGCCATGCTAATTAAGATATTACAAAATGAATTAAGCTAATTAATTACAACACATGTATGAATGAATTAGCTAACTTATTCTAAGCTAAGAAAAGAAATTAAATGGCCTCTGGGCGAGGGATGCATGTATGCTCGGTTTCTCCACCAAAAATGCCATTACGTTGCCATCGGATGCCTCTATTTGCGGTTATTTGATCTCTGAACATTGTACCAACTTTCAGATTGCCTCTGCTCCAACACAGGAACACATTTGTGCAAAAATTCACTGGTGGCCGGTCGGCCACAAAAAGTGGCTGTTGGCCACCTCAACTGGCTGGTCGGGTACTTAAAGTGGCCGATCGGCCACCCCATTTTTTGGACTTCTACTTTTGCTGCAACAGAGAGCAACAGAGGCAAAGCAATGCATTTTCAAGAAATGTGTGTACTTCTACCCTCCTTATCATATCTCAAGCTCAAAGGAGTGTAGTTCTCAGCTCTCAAGCCATTAACCAAGCATTTTCAATGCATGATGGCCAAAGAGCTAAGTTTGTACAAGTTTAATGAATGCACAAACAAGAGCAAAACAACCACCACCCTACCATGCATGATCATGGGTGATGGTGACTAAGAAAAGTGGCACATTTCATCACTTCGAGTATGAAACGTCCCAAATTTCTTGTGTTTGGATTAACGTCCGATCGGAACACATGCAACGCAACACAAAGATGCTTATCTTGCCTTTTTTACTTGTCCAATTTTATTTACTCATTTTAGATTACTAATCCATTCTTTAATTGATTAGTACAAAAGTGAGTGTCCTCTAATGGAAAGAAGGCCTAAGCCACAAGTACCTTGAGTATGAAAGAGGCCTCATGCTGTTAGTTAGTAGAAACCCTCAAGAGATGATTAAAACCATTAGGCATGAGGGTCTCAATTCCACACTCAAGCCAATAAGAGGCTCAAAGCCACTTTCAAAACAAAGTAAAGAATGAAGAATAGAGGGAGGTTGCAGATATTTCAGAGCTAATATGGCATGTAAAAATGACACTAAATCATGTAAGCAACACATGCAAGTTATGTTTAAGAGCCTAACTCATTAAGCTAGTGAAGACCATTACTCTATAGCCATGTAATACAAGCCTCAACTGAGCAAACCAGCTAAAAAAAGAGTTAAAACATGCTAAAACAGTGGCTAAATCATGTTGAGATTAAGGCACAAAAAGCTAGAAAAACATGCTCACATGTAGGCTTGCAAACAAGACTCAAAATGAAAATCTCAAAAGCAATGAAAGAGTGAAACAAATGAGCATGTGACAGAGCTATATACACTAAAATTACATGTTAAAAGACACTACAACATGCTATCATCTCAAGCAAAACATGTTTGAGGGCCTAAAACACTAAACTAGTGAAGTCTATTTACAACTATACAAAACAAAGCTCATATGCCCAAAGTAGCTCAAAACTGAGCTAAATCATACCAAATTAGTAGCTAAAACATGCTTCAATTAAGCTAAGTTAAACCACAAAAACATGCTACCATAGGATGCTAACTATGCATGAAAGTGAGACACAAGGAGGGGAGGCTACCCCCTCCATTTTTGGACTTCAAAACATACTTTCCACCACTGAAATAACTTTGAATTTTAGTGGTTTAAAGGCCCAAAAAGTTTGATTTGAAAGCCTTGAAAGATGGCACAAAAAGATATATAAGCTAAGGAACAAAAGGGAGAGACAAAGCTCTAACAAAAAATGGCCTCAAATCACCATTTTTAAACCATAAAAATAGAGTTTTTTGTAGTTGAAAACTAGGCTAAAAATAGTGTAAAAAGATGGCAAAACAAGTTATGCAAAACAAGTTTTAAAGGTAAGTCTTATACCTCTTGAAGCCAAGCACACTTTAGGCACAAATGAGGCAACAAATCAAGCTAAAATCACCTTCTAAAGTTCAAAGAAGGTCCCAAGGAATCTCAGCCCAATGGTGGTCAAGTTTGATCAAGGATGTCTAGGCAAAGAAGAAGTGTATCTCTACTTGTATGCACAAAAGGGCAAGAGAGAGAGAAATCTAGAGAGAGAGAGAATTGTAGAGAGAGGATTTTTAGAGAGAGAGGCTCCCAAAATTTGCTAACCTTGCAATATGAGAGATATGGCCTCCATATATAGCAATATATGAGCTTCATGTCGAAATATCTGAATTAGGACAGTTAGAGCTTGTGTAGAATAGCTGGAGGGAAAAGATCTGCAAAAAATTTGAGTTTGGGACATTAGTGGCCAACCGGCCACTTTTCTGGCCTACTGGCCACTTAAAGTGGCCGACAGCCCACATTTGTGGCCGATAGCAAAAATTTGCTCTTCATGTCCAACTTTAAGCATATCTCCTTCATCTGGATTCCTTTGTAGGTCATTCTTAAGCCTAAATTGAAGCTCCGGAAGTATTCTTTCCAATAAAGGTATCCTCAGATCAAAAGTCCTAAGAGATATCCCTCTTTTAGTGAAGACGGCTCAATTTCGGTCCAACCGGATTGATGCCTAAATTCAACCAGCCATATCTCCCTCATCTGGCCTCAGCTTTAGGAGATTCTTGAGTGCAAAATGAAGCCCCGAAAGTCCACTTTCCAATGGTGGTGGCCTCATAGCTGAAATCCAAGTGTACAAATAGATAGGCCTGATTTAGCGAGGGCTGCTCGACTCTCTCTTAACGATTCATGCCCAACTTCTTCCCCAACTAAGTTTCTTCCCTCTCCTCCAATTTTCTTCAACTCCAAACCTCTAAAAAAAATGTTTTAAAGATTTTTTACAAAGAGTTCACCTCTTCTCTCATTCATTTCCACTTTGTCCTTGCTCGATTTACCTGAAAAGCGAACATTTAATGAAATGCAAGGCCTCAGAACATCGTAGTAACATTGTTTCAAAAATATTTTGAAAGAGAGAGTTTTAAGGTATAAAAATCATTTTAGTAAAAATAGTTTTGGCCCAAAAATGGGGTGTGAGGTTGGGATTTAAAGCTTCTCTTGCCGAAGAAAGCGAACCTTTACACAAGATAGTGTGCACCATCAAGTAAGCAATCAGTGGTGCCCAAGTCTTAAGGGCGGTAAAAAATGGGGTGTCTACAGTCTAGCTCCCCGATTGAGGACAAAAGACCGGGCCTCGTGTAGAGTAAGCCCACACATTCGTCCCTAAAGTTTGGATATGACCAAAACGGGGCTGAGGCGATATTCCCTCATCATCGCCGGGACTCCATTATCACTTGAAACTCTTCGATTATCGGGCATAGCTCTTGTCCCCCGAAGCTAAACACGTGCGTAACTGAATTCCAATATCTAGCTGCGACATGAAGGAACAGAATAGTGCATTTATGCCGAAACCCCAGAAACTCAGCTTTTTCGAGCCATCTAAAGTTGCAATCCAATCGGAGAGTTTTTCAACAAAAAATGGCTCCATTTGTGGTAAAATAGCAACTGAAATGAAGAAATCACGAAGTTGGAGCTTTTATAGAAAATAAGGCAATGAATGGAGGCCAGGTGTCAATATTTTGGAGGTCCCACACGTTGATGCCTGGCAAGGCTCATTGATGGTCGGTAGGGGTTCATTGATGGCCGACAACAGGAATAGATGGCCGGCAGACCAACCCTCATGGTCGGCGGCCTTCCTCTTGTGCCTGTTGTCCTTCTTGGTGAAGATTCAGTTGGATGTAGGAGTTTTATTATGTTATTTGTGTGTTTTAAGGTCTTGTTTTGAGTCCTTTTAACTTTAACAAGTTGGCTGTGTTGTATTTAAGTTGTTTATCAAGTTGTTTTGGTAACCGAGTTCTTTATTGAGTCATTTTGTTGTATATCAGACTGTTTTCTTTATCGAGTTGTTGTTATTTTGATTATCGAGTTGTATTACTTTGTTTATTTCAGTTGTTGGTCGGCTCGTTACCTAATTCAGACTGTTGTGACAATACAATTATTTGATTTTCAAAATCAAATCCAATCGCATTTTCATGCGATGCGGTGCTCATGATGCAAAGTACAACATGTTTTCCAATGAAAGTTGGTTTCCATTCTGATCATAGTAGTTTTTTACAAAAGTGCAGTACAAGTTTTTAAAGAAATAAAACTCATCTAAGGTTGTACAAAGTGCTAACACTACTAACAAAAAGAAACTAAGTAAAAATACAAAAATCAGTGATATCCATCTCAGGATCTAGGGGCCCTCTTTGTCCTCTTCCTCGGTGGAGTGGACTCTGTAGCACTGTCTCCATCGGTACCACTGCCTGAATCTGGATCAGAGTTTGAACTGGAGCCGTCTCCGCTCTCCGCCTCGGAGCCCTCCTCAGCCTTAGCATCCTCACTCTCACCTGAGCCAGCGTCATCGTCTCCGCTCTCTGACAACTCTAAATGTTGACTCACTGCCTCCTCGGTCTCTCTGGTCTCAGTATCATTCTCGCTTAGAATCGGCTCTGAAGGGCCACTCTCAGCTCGAGTGCCCCTAGCTCGGCCTCGGCTGCGTATTGGAGCCTGTCTCTCTCTCTCCCTACTGCCAGAGGAGGCACTGCTGGTCCTGGTGCTACTCTTGCTGGCGCACCAGTTATGGGTGGGACCTGAAAATGCAATTGTCTTATGTCAGCCACAGTATGTATATCATATGCAAGTATGGGGCAAAGTGTGGAAGTGTAGTGTTTTAGAGTATGAATGTCGTATGAAAGTGCAATACTTCGGGTGCAGTGTATTAGTGCAGTATGGGGGAGTTCTCATGTTAGTTTTAGTGTATCAGTGGAAATGTGATGACTGGAATGTAAGAAAACTGAAGAAATTACCTGCATACCATGGAAGCCGAGCAGTGCCTCCCTCCTCAATATCATGCCCTCGAATGAGGCTAATAGCTCCAGCAGATCCTCGGCGTATCCTGGGGGTGCCTGTAAATGCATTGGGAATGATTAATGTCTAGAACAAACAAATATCAGAAAGAGATGGGAAAACTAAAAATGTGGTACATACCGGAGGTGCGTCCTAGGCTCTGGTCTATCTATGCCCAGCTGCTGCGGGCTCAATTGGGATCTGATATGCCTCTCCAATATTGCGCCAGTAGGTAAGTGCAGTAGGCAGCTCTGGCCACCCGGTCTCCTGCCCCTACCTGGGAAGCCCCTCTACCACGAACTCTGCTCACCCAAGACGCTCTGCGTCTCACCCTCATGGCAGGAGCTCTCACTCCCTCACCCCCACTGAACGCTTGTCAGAGGCGGCATCAAATGTGTCTGGATAAAGGTCGCATAGTTGCCCTCTACACGGAAATACTCTGCCTCCAAGCCTACCATGAACTGGATCACCTCATCGAAAGATAGGCTGTGTGTCGCTCTCATGGACACTAGTGGTGTGATCGGTATAAACAGAGCAGGCAGGCTAAAGGTTTGACACACAAAGTACTTGCCTAAGAACCAGGCTCGACAAATCGGGCCCTCAAGAAGAATGTGATGGCGGGAAATGCCCTGAGCTGCATTGTACTGGGCTTGAAGCCTTGTCGGTATTATGGCCCAGGGCTGCCATGTGATCTGAAATAGAAAGTGAACAGATTATTAGTCGCTGTTAGTTGCTAATGTATAGAAAGAAAAAAAATGACTTTGATTCGGGTTACCTCTTACGTCGCTACTATGTCAAAATACTGGTAGAAAAACATGAAGGACTCACGAGTCCTACGGCGAAGTTGGCCGTCGTATACCCGAGAAAAGGGTACTGTTAATGGAACCTCGTCTATAGGCTCTTGGGCAAGAGCTGGGAAGTATGCGTATACCCATAACTGCAGAAAGAATGCAAAGGTATATAATCAACACAGTATGAACAGATGCAGAAAGTGCAAAGCAGAAAGCACATGTGTGGAACAGATATAAAGCAAGAAATGCTGAGCAGAAAATGTAAAGTGTAAAGAGGGAATTGAGATGTGTACCTCCCAAGCTCGCCAGTAGCCTCCAACAAAAATCCCTCGTAGACGGGAGGAAGAGCCCATATATCCGTATAATGTGGTGAGGCCGGCTCCGCCCCAATCATAAAACTGAACTCGAGGGAGGACCACTAAGGCACTCAGCAAATACAGGCCCACGGTATTCCACCTGTTTGAAAACAAGGTGGTACCGAAGATGAACATGAGGAAGCCCCTGGCATACTGCTCTATCTCCTCAATCATCTTGGGCTCAGTCCCCCTGAACCGTTCCTCAAACCAGCTATATCGCACGATGCCCGCCCAGTATATCGATGGATGTGCCCCAAGCAGCTCGAGCCAGGCTGCCTCCTACTCCCCTCATATCAGGATCGAGAGGGATCGGATCACCCCTTACCTCTAAGCCGGTGATCATGGCAAAGTCATAAGGAGTCATCGTCATCTCCCCCGTGGTGGAAAAGTGGAAGGAGTTGGTAGTGTCCCACCACCTCTTCACCAATGCTCCTAAGAGAGGACGACTCGCTATAAGCTGAGTCAAGCTGGAGCAGAAGAGGCTGAAGCCTGTCTCGTCAACAATGTCACGAACTCCACCTAGGAAGCTCACCATACCAATCTCGAGCAGTCATTGTACCACAGCCTTAAAGGCACGAGACTCGCCCTGTGGCAATGCATGAAGTGCAATCAAACCAAGGCAATGCATGAAATGCAATCAAATCAAGACATTGTGTGAGATACAGTTAAATGAAGGCAGTACAAGAAATGAAAATAGTTAAGGGCATAAATGTGTAGAAATAGATTTGTACCTCAATGGGAATGGCCGATAAATGAGATCTTGGCTCTCTCAACAAGAGGTCCTCTGGCGCGTCATCAACGAAGTCAGTAAAACATCTGATGCCACCTGCAGTGGGCAATATGTGTGTTTGAGGGTGATACCTCGCTGGATCAAAAGGTCGTATACTCAATGGTAATGGCTCCGGCTCGGCCTCAAAGTTCACCTTGAAGTCTACTGGAGGAAGCTCGGGAGGAACCCTATCATGAAGGAGATCATCCGTCATCTGAAAAGGTGCAAGATAGGTCAAAAGTGAAAAAAAAAAGGGGAAAACTTTGAAAAAGTCAACCCTAAGAGAGAGAAAATGGAAGAAAATTCAAAGTTCGGAAAAACGCACAGAATTCGAGAGAAACTTGAGGGGAATGAACCTAGAATGGTGGAAATGAGGAAAGAAGCGTCAAAATCAAATTCCAATCAATTCAAAGTGAAGAGAACAATGAGGATTTAGCGAATAAAGTCTGTGTGGGGTGTTGGAAAACGCGTAAAAGGCTCAGATCTAGAGAGGTAAAGCACCTAGGGAAGGATAGAGAGCATTTTCGGATGTCTTGTTGTGTGGAAATGAAGCCCCAAGCCTTTCATTTAAAGACCCATGTGTGAAAAGGCAATTGTGCCCCGAACAGGCACCATCGATGGCCAGCAAGGCATACTAGTGGCCGGCGGCCCCCTCTTGTGGCTAGCAGGTTTCCAATGGTCTCCTCTGTGTCCCTGGTTCTATTTTGTGTTCTTGGATTCCAAGAAGTGAAAGGACTGTTCAGTGTTTGGTTCATAATGTCTTCGCAGAGGCTCAAAATCGCGTTTCCAAGGAACAATGTTCGTCGCTCATCAACATAAGCAAGGTGTATCCTTTTAACATATTGCAACTCTTCTGAGAGGTAAATCGGGAGTTGTTCTTGAATTGGTTTTAACGAATACGCTTTTGTTGTTGCATAGAATATGTGTTTCTTTGTCATTGCATGGAACATGCATTCCACTTATACTGTTGCATAAAACATGCTCTTACTCTAGCTGCATAGAGTGTACTTCTGCTCTTGCATTATGCATAGAACATGCTTACTGCCTTCGCTCGTGTACTATGCATAGAATATGCCCTCAAAGTATTTGGTTTGCGTAAAACATGCTGTTATATCTCAATTGTTATCATGCATAGAATATGTGCTTTTCACACTTGCATAGAATATGCACTTGTCACATTTGCATGGAACATGCCTTACCATTATTGTAATTGTGCATAGAATGTGCACCCTTAATATGTTGTACTTGTTGAGTTTCTTTCTTATGTAGGTACAATATTGTATGTACGGTTCATTCAAAGAAGTTTTGGATAAGATCATTCATGTCTCGGTAAGAGAACGTCTTCCCTAACTTGTTCACTTTGTGCATCTATCGCACTCCCCCAACTCGTGCATCTATCAAACTTAATCACTCGTGCCCTGTGCATTTTTTTTCACTTTCCCCTCTCGTGTTTGGATGTGTTGGGATCACTCCTTTTGGTTAAAAGCATTCGGGTGTGCCCCGGTATTTACATCACTCATTTTGGTTAAAAGCACTCGGGTGTGTCCCAATATTTACACCACTCCTTTTGGTTAAAAGCGCTCGGGTGCGTCCTGGTGTTTACACCACTCCTTTTGGTTAAAAACATTCGAGTGCGTCTCGGTGTTTACATCACTCCTTTTGGTTAAAAGCATTTGGGTGTGCCCCGGTGTTTACATCACTCCTTTTGGTTAAAAGCACTCGGGTGCGTCCCGGTGTTTACACCACTCCTTTTGGTTAAAAGCACTCAAGTGCGTCCCGGTGTTTACACCACTCATTTTAGTTAAAAGCACTCAGGTGCGTCCTGGTGGTTACACCGCTCCTTTTGGTTAAAAGCATTCGGGTGTGCCTCGGTGTTTACACCATTCCTTTTGGTTAAAAGCATTCACGTGTGCCCCGGTGTTTACACCACTTCTTTTGGTTGAAAGCATTTGGGTGTGTCCCGGTGTTTACATCACTCTTTTTGGTTAAAAGCACTCGGGTGCTTCCCGGTGTTTACGCCACTCCTTTGGTTAAAAGCATTCAGGTGTGCCTCAGTGTTTATACCACTCCTTTTGGTTAAAAGCACTCGGGTGCATCCCGATGTTTACACCACTTCTTTTGGTTAAAAGCATTCAGGTGTGCCCCTGTGTTTACACCACTCCTTTTGGTTGAAAGCACTCGGGTGCATCCTGGTGTTTACACCACTTCTCTTGGCTAAAAGCATTCGGGCGCGTCCCGGCGTTTACACCATATTTTCCCCTCGCGTGTGAGACACGCTTGGATTGTTTGATTTTGGTCACAAACATTCGAGTGCATCCCGATGTTCACACCATCCTCATTTTCTTCCACGTGCGACGCGTTAGGATCTCGGTTAAAGACCTCGGGTGCACCCAACAGTCGCTCTTCGCCTTTCCTACGCGTTGCGTAGTTAAGTTTGCATAATTTTCTTACATCCTTTCTGCATGAAATGTGGTTTGGCCCGTAATTCCCACGCGTGGCGTGTTTGCTTACTCCTTCTTATGATTGAGTTTGATGTGCCCTATTTCGGTTTGTTTAAATGTAGCATGTTCTTTGCATAGCATTTGCATTTAAAATGTTTCATTGTATAGCCTCATTGCATGATCATAAGGTATGTTCTTGCATCTTGCATATCATTTGCATTTTGCCCTTGAACTACGCTGGTTTGATTTCTTGTAAGGGGATACGTAGGTAGCTTGTGGGCGTAACCATTTGTTTTCTGTCTTGTTTGTTTGTCCAAGTCTTACAGCCTTGTCAAAATGGGTCGTCTCTAGGCTTTAGCATTCACTCACGTCATTTCATGACTCTGAGTTCTATCAAAGAGGGGCAACTGTAGACACCCCATTTTTGACGGCCCTTTAAGACTTGGATGTTGTTGCAGGTACATCCGATGGTGAGTCTGATTGCTCGCCGAGCGCTCGAAGTCCGCGGCGGGACACCACAGGTTTGAGCTTTCCAAACCCTACATCCATTTTGTCTCATCTTTGGACCATGTCTGGTTCTTCTTAGCTTGAAGTTGTTGAGGGCCTACCAGCCATCCTTGAAGGCTGCCGGCCATTGATGTGCCTTGCCAGCCATCAGTGTTTCTTGCAGATATTTTGTGATATTTTGTGCCAGCTATTTGCACAGGTTTATGCATCTTCCAATATGTGTGTGGCTGGATCTTTGTGAGGAAAATTTGTGTTTTCTATATATATTACCTCTCTCTTTCTTGTGTGGGGGTTAGAAAAATTGAAGACAAAAAAATTTCTCTCTCTCTCTTACAATTTTGTGCCTTGAAGCGCTTTTTCTCTACACTTTTACATACGCTACCTTCATCAAAGTTACTTCACTTTGAGCTGAGGTTTCTTGAGACTTGATTTTGGCTCTAGAAAGTGGTTTTAGCTTGGATTTGTGCCTAGAGTTGCTCTTTGCTTCAAGAGGCAGAACACTTGTTATTTAAGCTTGCTTTGAATGCTTGTTTTTCCATCTTTTTCAACTGTTTTTAGCCTAGTTTTCAACTGTCAAAAGCTCTATTTTTATGGCTTAAAAGTGTTGGTTTGAGGCCATTTTTAGTTAGGGGGTGGTCCACCCTTCTAGCCTCTTTGTTTGTGAAGCTTTTGTGCTATTATTCATCACTTTCAAATCAAATTTTTTGGGCCTTTTAACCATTGAATTTTAGAGGCTTTTCAGTGGCAAAAACCTTATTTTGAAGTCCAAAATTGGAGGGGTTAGCCTCCCCTCCTTGTGTCTTGTTTGCATGCCTAGTTAGCTTCACATGTTAGCATGTTTTTTTTAGCTTAACTTAGCTTAAGTCCAGCAAGTTTTAGTCTATGAAATGACCTGTTTTGGCTTTGTTTTGGGCTGGTTAATTCATTTGAGTCTTGCATTGCATAGTTGTAGTGTATGCCCTTGCACTAGCTTGGTGTTTTAAGGCTCTAAACACCATTATTTTGAGTTGATAGCATGTGTTAGTGTTGTTTTGCATCTAATTTCAGCACTATAATCTCTGCAATCTCCCTCAATTCTTCACTCTTTTGTTTTATTTGAAAGTGGTTTCAAACCACTTGTTTGCCTAAGTGTGAAATGGAGGTGCTACACCTAATGGTTTAATCCCTTAGGGGGTTCATTACCAATAGTGTAATGTCTCTTTCATGCCCAAAGCAACTTGTGGTTTGAGCCATCTTTCCATTTAGAAGACACTCACCCAATGGACAATTGATTGCAGAATGATTTGGTAATTAAAATAAATAAACAAAAATGACAAGTAAAAGAGGCAAGATAAGCATGTCTTTGTGTTGCATTGCATGTGTTCAAACTGGACGTTAGTTTGAACACAATGAAAATGGGACATTTCATACTGAAAAGTGATGAAATGTAACATTTTCCTTGGTCACCATTGCCCTTGATCATGCATGATAGGGTGGTGGCCTTGTTGATCATATTTGTGCATTTATCAAAATTGTACAACTTGGATCTTTGGCCATCATGCAATGAAATTGCTTGATTGGTGGTCTTGGATCCAAGGGTGTTACTCATTTGAGATTTTGAGATGATAAGGAGGGATACAGTACAAACAAACCCTTGGAAAAACCCCCATTTTCCTCTGTTTGTGCGCTGTTGCAACTTGGTGATCCAATGCATCAGGGGCTGGCAATGCACCACCAGTGGATGGCAGTGCATCATCTCTGGTCAGTAGTACACATTTTTGGCCAACAGATGGCCGGCAGCCGCCATCCATGGCCGGCGGGCCATTGATGTAAGCCTCAGAGAACATTTGGTAAGGTGGAGCAGAAAGATTCAAGAAATGTTCAACCTTGCAAACAGAGGCTGCCAAGAGCAAAATGGTGGTCTTTTCGGGGCAAAAACCAAGCACGTGCATCCCCCATTTCTTGAGACGGAGCAGTGGCAACATAGTTTAAATGTCTTACATGCTTACTTTGTGTGCATTTGTTTTGTAATTTAATTAATTAGTTTACTAGTTAATTAAAGTGTTGTAATAATTAGTAATTAGCTTAGCTAGTTATTCATTTGGCATGTAATAATTAGTCTAATTAGCTTAATTAGCGTAGCTAGTTGGTTAGCTTATTCATTCGGACCCTCCTTCGTGAGGGCGTAATGTTGTAATAAGTGTGTGTGTGTGTGTACGTTTTCCAACCCCACGTCTTTCTCCCTTTTATTTAATCACTTTTGATAGTTAGATTAGGGTTATCTTTCAATTAGCATACCTTATGCTTACATCCATTCATTCGTATTGCATGCAACGAGGCTCAGCGCATCATTCAAACTGCATTGCCATTTCAATATCTTATTTGAATACGTGTTTAATCGCATGTAGTTCAAATCGATCCATATGCCATATTAGTAGCTGAGCCTATTAATTACATTCTTCGCATGCGTAGCATTAGGCATCTTGTATAGTTAGGCACTACAACAAAAAAGGATTTTACGACGCGCAATGCACCTCGTAAAAACCCTTTTATGACGTGCAAGCGCAAGTCATATTATGATCGGTCATGGAAAGTTATTCACTTTCAATGACATGCTTCGTACGCCGTTAAAAACTATTTAACGACAGATTTTGTGTGTCGTTGTTACTTTTTCTACAACATACTATAGTACACCGTTAAAAACTATTTAATGACAGATTTTGTGCATCGTTGTTACTTTTTCTACGACTACTTTTGCACGTTGTTAATTGGTGAGACAAACAACAACGCTGATTGCACGCCGTGGAATATTTTATATAATGACCTAATTTGCTTTCCGTAGAATGTTCATTTTTTTTTTTTTAAATCAGCAGATTCTATATTTGACCTGTTTTGTACAATCTAATATTACAAACAAGCTTCACAACATGTTAATCAACCAACAAAATATTATTTCAACCATGAAAAATAAATTATATCTATAAATTATAAACATTCAAAAATTATCAATATATACATTCCAAACATCCAAAAGGACTATCCTTAAGTTCTAAATTATCCAAAAAGCTATAAGCCATCCAAAACTGTACATATATAAGTTTGTAAACATTACCAAAAACTATTCAAAAATTATAGAAATCTATTCATCAAAGTCCTCAAAAACTATCCATAGATGTTAGTTCTACTCAAAGTCAAAACTAATGAAATGGGTTGGCCAAACAACAATGCGTCCAATAGCATCTTCAAACATAAATCCAAGCCCTCTTACCCTACCATGCCGTTTTGGACCAAATGCATGAACAATTGCATCATCTTTGATAAAAGTTGGCCCTTCTTCTGTAGAAGGCTTGTGAAGCTCTTGAACCTTATTCTACAATATATAACATTTATGATAAGGAACCCAAGTCAGAAAATGTAACAACAAAGGTAAAACAAACATTGGTTCATACAGAATAATCAACTCATTCTTCACAAAATGATTAAGAAGTTGTCATCTAATTTAAAATATTCCATTTCATTTCGAATGAACTATTTTTCTTTCAATTTCTATCCAAATTGCTTCATCATTGTTATCAATTGAACTAAATAGATCTAATATAAAAAAAAATTACAGTGAAAATTGATTGAATTGAAATTATAGAGACCCAATTATCGGAGAGCAAGACCATAAATAAAAAATAAATTAGTATCTTTATGGGCCTTTATTAATTATTAGCTAGCCACAAAACAACCTAAGACTACCTAATCCAAACATCTATTCACCAGCACAGCATATCAGCATATCGTCAAGCATTTATTCAACATCCATATCAAAACAAAACAGCACAGCAACAGCAACCCAAACAAGGGATGACTAGAGATGATTGTAGGAATTTAGAGTTGGAGATAGAGAGTGTTCTATAAAGCAGTTTAGTGAGAAGAGGTAGTTGAGACCACCATATTGATTTTCGAATTGGGAAAGCAGCAGGATATCAGGAATATATGTACATGAAATCTTAGAGTAAACAAAATGAAATTCTGGCATTTCTTTTTGCTCACCCAACTCTTTTTTTATGTGATGGATCAAGTTTTACGAACAAATTAAAAAATAAAAAATAAAAAGAAAAAAAGAAGATATCCGCAGTTTATATCCATGATGACAATATTCGAAGATTCAAGCCCCAATATGTCACCACCCAGTCTAGCAGCAATTTACAGCAGATGATCTGATCTAAAAATAATGCATCAAAAAAAAAAAAAAAAAAAAAAAAAAACTAAAAGATTTAGAGATTGGACTAGAAGTTGTAACGGAACAACATCATGGTGTGAAATTGTTTTACGGATTTAAATTATAAAAAAATCACAAAGATCTAGAGGAAGAACCATTTGGGCTGTCAGGGAATAAATCATAGGCCAAATAAACATAGACAAAAATCAATTGAGAGAATGTCAAAATGTAACACAAGAAAGAAAGGGCTGCAAAGCAAAGGTATGTGACTTCTTTTTCATCCCCTTCAAAAATCCCTTTCACTGCTCCCACTTTTGATTAAGACCTGTTTGTTTAAGTATTGATTAGAATAAAAAACTATCAAACCCACTCTCGTTGCTTCTAGGATAAAGATAGGGACTTCACGAGACCACCTAAAGCTCTGAGCCTAGTCCTTGCACTTTACTGATCTGTTATTGACCCTTTTAGGAGGGGTTGCTTTGATGGTGTTGAAATAATGCTCCAAAGCAAACCATTATTTAAAAAATAAAATAAAATAATAAATTTTACAATTTTAACTAATAAAAATCAGTGTTCGATGAAATGGTTTGATGAAATGGTTTACTAATCCATCAGTGGTATTAGGGTTCTTCTGTCATCTATTGTATATATCATCCATGCCCTGAACAAATTCAATGGCGTAACTTAGAATTTCATTCAACTAGTTATCATCAATGTCATTGCATTAGATTTTTTATTTCTATAACAAAATCAACTTTCATATGATGCATTGTAATTTTATATATTCCCTATAAACAAAGTAATTCAAACCCGTCAAATCACATGAAAAACAAAAAATTTAGACACCACTTTAGCATATTTCCGCATGGGTTAAAAAAAAAAAATTAATTTATCTAGTGTCATTAATTGACACCTCTCTTAAACATGGCTCCGACATTGTCAAGGTAATATTTCAAACACTGATTGATAGACTGAATAAATTCCCAACTAGTTAAATCCCTTACAAGAATGATCTCCACTATAGCTAAATAGCTAAACAGCACAAAAGCATCTTCCCTGTTCATAAGCAGATTTTCTACAAATACGATGAAAAAAAGTAGACTTGAACAAGTCATTCAAAATCACTTCTATAACGTACCAACCTGTCCTTTTCCTATTCAAATTATAATAATCACCTTGTTATCATTATTAAATAGGCAGAATCTTCCAACCATTTTTAAGACCTTGATTGCAACAAACCAGCAACATGCATTAAAGGCCCATAAAGATTATAAATAAGGGTATACTCTCACAAAACTCAACCCTCAGACACTCCCAACTCAGAATTGAATGACAGGTAAAGATTATAAACCTGTACAACAGAGATTATAAATAAGGGTACTCACTTCACTCAACCCTCTCTTTGTATTAAATTCTTTCTTAGTTTCTTGTTTCCTTTTCTTGGTTTTCTTGTTTTGAATGATTTTCAACTCTGTTTCCAATCCTTAGTACAACATGAGCAACACCGCAAGACCAATAATGAAAGTCACTTTTCATTTGGCTTGTGACAGAGGTTAAGCAAATCCCAATCTCCTTGTTAATTTCTCCGATCCGATTTTGTGCACGTAAAAGAACTGTATAATTAATAATGAAAAAGGTGTTGTGTGTGATTTTTAAGATCAACATCTACTTATGTCTTTCCATTTCAATCTCTTTTTTTTTTTTTTTTTTACCCTTTTTGTGAAGTTATTGTTTTTCCATAGTTTTTATTCATCAAGAAATCAATGGATGTGATTAACACTTTTTCTTGGTAATTTTTACTAATGATGATAAAATTGTTATTACTTGAATTCTAACAAAACACAAACTTGAATGCTAAATAAAAATGGGTCCTAAGGGTAGGATAAGGTATGCCAAATCTAAATGTCAACCATATTTATGTAACTACCAGCAGGTTTAGGAGGTCAGATCAGCATGACAATTGAAAGACACGAGGGCTACATGGCTGTAGCCATATCCACAACATGGGCATTGGCTAAAGCATTCCAAGTTAAGGCAGAGTTGCAGCTAAGGCCACAGCCATAGCCACAACTCAGAACAACAGAACAGCTGCAGCAGTTGCAGCCACAGCTCAGTCCAATAGAGTAATTGCATCAGATTGCAAATACATTCAAGTTCTTCTTTGATTTTGTTTAATTTTAACATGAGGAACAAGTGTAAAGCAACAACCAGCTGTGATAACCTTGTTCCGTATTCTGCTAATTGGTCCTTATTATAAATGTGATTATGTGTTTGATATGATTTTGTGTGCCATTATGTGAAAATATGTGGTTTTGAATTTCTATCTGTTCACCGTAGGAATATCTGTTTGATTATCTGCTTTGGAATTTAAATTGAAGGCCTTATCAGCCACATAACCCGAAATTGATTACGCCTTTATGATTAGTGTAATTTTTTGCAGCCTATGGTGAAATTTAATTGGAAATTGATTCAGATCAAATTAATTAGATTAAATTAATGTCATAGTGCTCAATTAATTGGTATTAAAATAATGTGTTTGAGTGGGGCCATATAAAAGGCCTTATTATGTTTAATTCCTCTCTTTAATATGATTTTGGCTGAAATCAACTCGCTAAAGAAAGAGAGTGTCGACCTTGAGAGAGAGAGAGGAGACACCTTTGTGTATTTTGGCTCAAGATTTGTGAATTGGGAATGCTAGGTGCAAGATTTAACCACAATTGTGAGAATTAAGGCTCCTAGGTGAGTAATCAACCCTTGACTCATGGATTTTAGTTTGTAATTTATGAATTCAAAGTTGAATGATTATAAAGAATATGAATTGAGTTAGTTTTGTTGAATTTGAAGTCAATAGACACATGCATGTAGGAAATTGCTATAAATTTCCATGTTTGAGCATAAAGTGTGTAATCCATGTTGAATGTGAATGAAGTCCACCTATTTGATCATCTCTTTACCAATTAAGTTGGGAACAATGAGTATATCTCACGTGCATGTACAATTTATAAGAATATGAGTTTGAATGCATGAATTTGTTATGTTGGAAATGAATTTGATGTGAGATTGGGACATGTATGTGATTAATTTGTGAAATTGGACTTCATAATATTGTAATTTAGTGTTTGTACCATGTTAGTACATGTATATATGAAGTTTGAGTTGAAATTATGTGTTTGGAGCCTTTGAATGTCAAGTTGAAGCTGAAGAACAAGTTCTGGAAAATCCAAAAAATTTGATGTCCGCTCGAGCGGGAGAACTGCCGCTTGAGCGTAAAATTCGAGCTCCTAGTATTTTCTGCAGACATGACGTCCGCTCGAGTGGGGAAGTTCACACTTGAGTGGGGAGCTATGTAGACCGAGTTCCCGCTCGAGCGTCCGAGTGCATGCTCGAGCGTAAATTTGATGTAACCAGCACTTTTGCAGACCTCATGGGTCCGCTCGAGCGGGGAAGTCCACGCTCGAGCGGGGACCCTGTTTCTGAAAATTTTGAAAGTGCATTCTGTGTTTCGTTTTTCGTTCTCTTTCACTTCTAAGTACTCTTAGGCATGCATTAAGTACTGTAAATGAACTAAAGGGATAAGAATAAAGCCTAAAGAGGAATATGCGAATTAAAGAACGGATTGAATCATTTGTGACCCGTATGTGTTATGTGATGTGTAGAGTCAAGCTCCAGGGCAAACCAACCAACCGACCATTGTGAGTAATATCTTGACAAAGATATCTGAAATATGTTGTTGTCCAATTGCTTACTTCTATGTAAGTTTATAAGTTTGTTAATCTGAATGGTGGACAATGTTTGCTATGCCAAATGAATGGGCCAAAGGCCAGTTTGACATAAAAGTATGAATGGGCCAAAAGCCAGTTTGACATGAAAGTATGATTTGAACGATAGAATGAATGGGCCAGAGGCCAGTATGATCTGAAAGATAGAATGAATGGGCCAGAGGCCAGTATGAGCTGAATGAAAGAATGAATGGGCCAGAGGCCAGTCTGACATGAATGAAAGACAAATGGGCCAAATGCCAGTTTGACATGAATGGATTGGGCCTGAGGCCGTCCGAAGTATTTGGAACCAAAGTCATTTGATCTATAGCTATTTATATACTAGATAGAAATATGAATTGGGCCTAAGGCTGTCCGATGTATATTGTTCCAATGTATCTTCTTCAATTGATATTATTCACTAGGCTTTCGCTCATGCTCATTCATGTGTTTGTAGGTGAGCCAAGAGAGGTCCAGACCCAGCCTTAGTGAAGTCGGTATGGAACAACCAAGGTGTTGAAGAGTCAGCCCTCGTGTCTCACACACGAGACTCGTCTTCGCCCTTTTGTTATGTATTTATATTTTGTCGTGTTGGCGAAGACTTTGAATCTATTGTATATAGTTTCATGGGTTGACTTGGACTTAAATGATCCTGTCTGTAAAGAAATTTATGTTACTATGTTCTCTGTTGTGAGCTATTAATATGTCTATGTATGGTTTGTTTTGATGTGCTATGTAAGCACAGCTCTATGGACAAAGATTTAAATTTTGCTTCTGTTTGGCCCCTTTACTCTGACGAGTTATGTCTGATTCGGTTTGAGGCCGTAGGTAATCTCAGGATTACTGACCGGTTATGTCCTTAACCCATAGGGGCGGGTTCGGGTCATGACACCAGCAATCTTTCAATTGAATTGAATGAAATCACAAGCTTTAATAACATATGGCTTTAACCAATGAAACCAAAAAGGAAAATAGTAAGTAAAACTTATAGGAAAATGCAGACCAGTTTAAGCATTCTTAAGGAGAACTGTGTCCATATGCATTTGTTTTTACATAAGGTGCCTATGTGTGTCTCAAGGTGAACTTTCTGCATGTGTGCAAAACTAGAAATCATACCTTCTGCAAGCTATCACTACTACCAAATGGAGAGGTCAAAGGAGAACTTCTTCGAGTGTATGTTCAGGGACTATTAGCTTCAGATGGAATACCATCACTCCTTGATTCTGTTCTCCACTTCTGTTGATAACCACGTGAAATTAATGCTTTTAAACCAATAAACCATTGCTCAGCTTCATCTTTATCTTTACAAATCTGGAATGAAAGTCATTTACCAAATTACAAATAGAGTAAAATATACATCTATTTGGAAACAACTCTAAAATAGCATGAGAGAATTGGTATTTTAGGAAGATCATTGCAGCAACTGAAAATTAAGAAGGAAATGGATATGTCAAATGAGATGCTTACCAAATCTAGTGACCTGTCGTTCTATATAAGAGAGAAGGACTGGTACTCCTTCTCAGGCCGTGGATACCTTTGAAAGATCGGCTGAAAAATATTACACGATGAAATGAAATTTTAGGGCCTTAATTTAGTCAGTCCATATCAGAAAGAATTTATATTTTATTAGAAGTGCTGAAACTAAGTCTACAAAAACTAGCTGGCAATACAAGGGCAAAAAAGTCAGTCAAGAACACAAAAATTCTAACAAAATTCACCATCTCTAGGCCTGTTGCTTCTATCAACACCACAACAGAGGTACTAGAGTAAAAGACGTCAATGAAACTGGTAGCAACAAAACAAACAAAAGGATTCAGAACTCAAGAAGCTCAAAATACAAAAAATAGATAGAGTAGTGAATGTTTTCTCTTTCCTTCTTCCTTTTGAGACACAAAAGAAAAACCAATAAAGGTTTTTGGAACAAGAATACGATGACAGGTATAAGCAATGTCCATTACCTCAAGGGACTAATTCTTATTGCTAAAAATTCTCACTATGATCATTGAATGCTTAATTTGTGGCAAAAAGCTAACAAAATTATAATTGAAGTGACTTCTATTAGTTTCATTAATTGAAGTGAAAAAATGCAGTTTTTAAAATGTCATTTCCTTTCTGAAATATTTTCCGGATTTTCAATCCAGAACTAAATTGACAGATCTAGTGGATGAAACTCATAGAGGAATTAACACTAAAATAGAAGTCTGGAAAGAACAAAAATGCATTTGGCAAGGAAAAATCAATTAGGGCACATAAATTGCAATTTATAGGGCAAAGAGAGAGAAGAACCCCAGCTGCAAATTTGTCAACAGAAAAAAGAAGCTAAAATTGTTGGGGGAAAACAATGAACCATAACCATAACTACCTAACTTGACTATAACTATCTAACTAAACCATATAGTTAACCTTTAACAAACTAACAGCAAATTTGCAACTTGCTTTGCAATTCACACGTGCTTGAAATGAGGGAGAGACTTCAGCTGATAAGAAAGGGCTGCAGCTGATGCTGCAGCTACTATAGCATTAGCAGCTCTGTCTGTTTTGAGCTGCAGCCTTGGCTGTGGCTGCTAGCTGCTGAGGTGTGGCCTTAACTGCTCTGCCTTATCACTGTGGCCTTGGCTGCAGCTGGCTAGTTTTCACTGCCTTGACTGCTGTGGCCTTGGCTGCAGCTAGCTGCTGTGGCTACTCCATATCACACACAAGGATACCAAATAGCCATTCTCCCTTTAATGAGATCACACAGCCACCCTAACCTTCACTACTTCACCCAAAAATGAGTTAGCCCATAAAACCACCCTAACCTTCACTACTTCACCCAACTCAACACAAGAAGGCTACCCATTATTAAATACACAATCATTCTTGAGTTTCCATCTCCTCTCTTCTCTCCCCAAAAACCTTCATCCAATGTTACTAAATTGGAGACCATTATTGAAGAAGGATCCAACAAGTTTGACCTAGTGCACAACCACAAGTTGATGTATCTTCTTCATGTGGTTCTTTCTATTGTTTCCTACATATTGATAGACAAATACATCATTGCTTGAATTGTAGTCCTTTTCACACATTTCATATCCCTCCTTTGATGGACGAAGAACCCCTTTGTTGTTCTGTCTCAAAACAATCCCAACCGTTTGATCATTTGATGACCTGAAGACATGATCTAATTGCTATGCATATTTCGAGACAACAAGACGGAGGAGATATGTGTGTCTATGAATTTGGTTAAGATTGTACCTGCCCTTTCAAATCTCTCCAAAGACATTCATTCTATAAAAATAGACACATTTCTTGAAGAAAAGATGTACCTAGTTTGATGTTGTACACATCATGTTTCTGTGATCCTGTGTTTCTATCTTCTCTGTATAGCTAAATAGATATGTTCTTAATTGATGTCAACAAGATTGTAAAAGGGATAAGAGAGATGTGAGATGCAAGAAAATTAGATATGGAAAAGTGTACTAACAGATTATATGCCCCCACAAGGGTTAGGTGTTTCTAAAGATAGCATCATAAAAATAAAATAAAAAATCTCATTCTATTCATTAATATATATAGAAATAAAAGAACTTCAATTTTAATAAAGTAACATACAATTAATCATAAAGACGATTAAACTAGAATAAGGCTGCAAAGATAAAATCAAAAACTTCTTGAGAGACGGGAAAGCTTAACGGCTTCTTTAGGCGCAAAAAATATTTTACACAAAATCAGGTTGTCAATGGAGTCTAAAATGCAATATAAAGCAAGGGATGATATCAACAAAGCTCACTTTTTCTTTCCTCTCTTCAGCAAAACAAGATTAAGGTAGTCAATATGTATGTAAATAGCATTCTATTGAAAAGCAATCCAAGCAAAGTCGAAAAGCACAAGTTAGAGATGCCGGTTATCAAAGAAATATCACCCTAACACACAACAAAACCAACCCAACTCCATAAGTTTTCAATCTTCCAAGAACCATCTACTCCATAATCTCTGAAGAAGCCTACAAAAATGAAGCCATAATTAACAACACTACTCCGTTCATTTATACAAGTGAATTTCCTTGCACCTTGAAGAAAAAAATTAGTATGTCTCTTTAATTAGCTTTGAGGGGATTGCTAAAAGAAATTATTTTCATAGTTAAAAGTAACATTTTCGAACAAATTTTTTTCAACAAAATAGAGTGCCAACTTGCCTATCTGCTACAAAGAGAAACCAAGTGGACCAAGATATTGTGGGGGCATCGGCATGGATTCTCTTGTCCTTGTGTGGTGTGTTGTCATTTATGAAAAGAGCAGTTTGAAGTCAAGTCAATGTTTCTTTTCCATTACTTTGGTGCATTTTCTAACAAAACAACATCCTGTTCTGTAGGATTTTGTTTTCCTTTTAAAATTCAATGATTGATTATAAACAAAATATGATTTAACAATTTCCACAACTAAAAAAAATACATAACAGAGTGCATATAGTGCATCCAATGATTGATTATAAACAAAATATGATTTAACAATTTCCACAACTAAAAAAAATACATAACAAAGTGCTTATAGTGCATCCAAGTTAGACATGTTTCAACTTAATTCTGTTAGCTCAATAAGCAAATTCATCCAATTGTAAATCAAAATATCCAAATAAGCATAATTTGCAATAGTAAATACTTACCAAATCATCATAATTATCCCCAAAAAATAATTTTTTTTTTATAGGAATCACACCATCAATTTTCACCAAATCAACACCACCAAGTTCACATACTACTTCAATCTCTTAGTCATATCTTATAATCAAGTAACACACAAGTAGAACTCAGAATTTGCACAATCAATGCAAAAACGTGTGCACAGCAGTAGATATATAAACAATAAATGCACAGGTCACCAATATAATCAACGCTGCGATAGCACGAACCGTCGATTTGCTACCACAAGACAGAGTGGAACATATACCCCTTGTTTGTTGTGCTCTATAAAGGAACATAATCTATGTCTGATAGAGAAAAGAAAAGCTAAGACGAATAGCATTTTCTAGTAAAATAAATTATAAATGGAAAAAAAAATTAAGGTAGGTTCTTTGACAAGTAGATTAGCCAGTGATTAATGAAGAACACTGCAGCAAACATCAACTATGGGGCCAAAAACTGATTACAAAATATTATTATGAACAATATAAAGCATACCTGCAAGAGTGCAGTGATAGTACCAAAAGTGTTCGACAACAGTGGAGCCAAATCTTGAAATAATTCTCTTTTCTAAACATATAAACAAAGATAAACACAAGGCATGAGTAACAAGGCATAGTACAAAACAATTCTCTCTTCTTTCTAGATTTTTTCCCCTTCTTAGTAAGGTACAAGAGGAAGGGGAAAAGTTGACACGACATAAGTAACAAGGCATGGTACAAAACAAAAGTTAGGCACTGGTATAGGGCTGCCACCAAGTAGTGTATAAGATGGCTTTATCCATTCAGAAATTAGGCCCTTTTAGAGGTGTTTCTTGTAGTTGCTGAGAATTACTTTCTCTTTGGGAGTTGTAGATGCGCCCTTGGGCCTTATGCTACAGTTCGGACTCAAATGTTGTCACAGTTCTTAATCTGATCTCACAATGTGCGATGTGAGATTGATAAATCACCAAAGAGTCCAAATCCGGCAAATCGTTTTGGAAAACTAATTTTTTTAGAAAGAAGTGCCAAACATGGACTGCTTTGCCAAATACAGAGTCGCCACCTAAATATTTTATTTTTTTGGGGAAATTTAGAAAACCCTGACTCGTTGCCTAAGGCCACGTGTCCATCATCACCAAAGTTGCCTCAGCTTGGGAACTTGGGTACGATTGGGGAAGGTCATCTATGAGCACCCCCGCTTGCCCGATAAGAGATCAGCCTGTACTAAGCATGACATCTTGTTTCTGAAAACACATGCGTTCTTATTCCGGTTAATTAGCTAGAATTACTATGTGATGCGCACAACACACAAGTATAGACTAGATCGCCTAATTCGGAACAAAGCATCGCATATCTGTTTGTTTGAAAATGGTTTGAAGTTTGCTACTTGCAAGTAAGCTAAAACACAGATTTCAATGAATCGTTCCAATTCAAGTAATCCAACCTTCACCCACAGGCATTCAGGCAGTTAAAACAATTAAGCAAATAGACTCATGGCAAGCATGCTGTCATGGCAAAACTCACACTCATGCAAGGATGCTAAAGCATAAACACTTACAGTGTACTCCGAGCCAAAACAGAAACTAGTTAGTAATCAATGCATGATCCTAGTTCATGTTAAGATGGCTAATGCAACACATGCGAAATGCAACTAGAAATAGGCTCGGCTATTCTAAGATGACATATGAGATGCGACATTTGATACATGTATTCAACTTGGAATTGAAATACAATGTAGTTAGTATGATGCGCCGAGCCCAGTGCATGCAATACAAATGAATGATGCAAACATGCATAGCATAAGGATGCTAAATAAAATATGCCCTAAGACTAACCATCAAAAGCAGGTAAGTAAAAGGGAGAAAGACGTGGGGTTGGAAGACACGCACACACGCACGCACACTTATTACAAAATTTGCTCTCTCGACGGAGGGTCCGAATGAATAATACATGCCAACTAATTAACTAACTAACAAGCTAATTAATTATTACATAGCCGAATGAATAACTAGCTACAACTAATTATTACAAAACTTAATTAATTAACAAATTAACTAATTAAATTACAAAATCAAATGCTAACTAACAAGTAAGCAATTGAACAACGCTGCCTCGGCAAGTTGAAGAAGGTGAACATGCATGCTCGGTTCCCGTCCCGGTAAGCTCTCTGGTTGCTCTTTAGAGGCTCTGTCTGCAGGGTGTCCTTGAGACCTTGCTGCTGGAACTTACCAAAACTAGTTTGGGGAATGCATCAGTGGCCTGCCGGCCATGGAGAGATGCTGCCGACCACATGCCGGCCAAGAATGAAGGACTGCCAGCCATCTGTAGGGCACTGCCAGCCACTGATGTGCTGTGACACCGAGCTATAGTAGAGCACAAAATAGAGAAAATGGAGGGTCTCTCAAAGGTATGTATGCACTATGCCTGTAAGGACCCACATTTCATGCCTTAGTCATACTTGTATGCATTCATGAGATTTGCCATGATAAGATTTGCCTTCATGGACTTTGCCTTGTTTTGTACTTACATGAATTGCCTAAGTGTTTATGTATGCTTTGTTTCCCCTTTTGCTGTGTGAAGCCTAGGTCATGATGAGCCTAGGATATGTTAAGCCGAGGTCATCCTAAGCCTAGAAGTACCTTGCTTGACCTCCACCTTTGTCCAGGCATATTGGCCGAGATGATTATCATCTGGGCCGAGGTGTGTATCGCCGAGGCCGAGATGTGTATTATCTGGGCCGAGATGTTATCTTTGTACCGAAGTGATCTTGTCCGGGAGTGGTATGACCTAGACCGAGGTGTGGCACACCTAGGCCGAGGTGTGGCACAGCTTAGTCAAGAGTTGTCCTACCTAGCCGAGATCATTGTTACCTTAGTGCCGAAGTCTTGTTTCTAGCCGAAGTCATCATCCTTTGTTTGCCGATGTCTTGTTCTTTGCCGAGGTCATTCCTGGCCGGAGTGTTTGCTGTGTAGCTTGTTAGATACGCTTTGTCAGAACCTTGTCTTATCAATCAGTCACCTTTTTGAGGAGAACCAATTAGCCGTTGCCACGTGTCCGAGCTGAGTGCTTATAGCCGGCAGAGAGAGAGAAATGCATCATTTGTCATGTTTATGTTTTGAAGAGTAGAGAGAGAAGCTCTAAGGGAGGGAGAGGCGTTTTAGAGAGAGAGTGGACTTCCAAGCTTGATTCCTAGAGATCCAACCGTTAGATTCGTGATCTAAGGACTTGGACCTTTGCCTTGATCCCGACGTCCCAAGGACTAGGTGAGTGGTATTCTTAATAAAGTTATGTTGTAAAGATTTGTTAAAGCTTTGCTTGTTTCATAAAAGTATTTGTTAAGCATGGATGATTGTCCCTCTTTTGTATATCAAGTATGAGCTTTGCGTATCTAAGTTTGTTAAGTCACTTTGGAGCACGTGGTGCGGGGGAACTAAGCCCCAATAACCCGGCCTAAGTTTGTTAAGTCACTTTGGAGCACGTGGTGCGGGGGAACTAAGCCCCAATAACCCGGCCTAAGTTTGTTAAGTCACTTTGGAGCACGTGGTGCGGGGGAACTAAGCCCCAATAACCCGGCCTAAGTTTGTTAAGTCACTTTGGAGCACGTGGTGCGGGGGAACTAAGCCCCAATAACCCGGCCTAAGTTTGTTAAGTCACTTTGGAGCACGTGGTGCGGGGGAACTAAGCCCCAATAACCCGGCCTAAGTTTGTTAAGTCACTTTGGAGCACGTGGTGCGGGGGAACTAAGCCCCAATAACCCGGCCTAAGTTTGTTAAGTCACTTTGGAGCACGCGGTGCGGGGGAACTAAGCCCCAATAACCCGGCCTAAGTTTGTTAAGCTACTTTGGAGCACGTGGTGCGGGGGAACTAAGCCCCAATAACCCGGCCTAAGTTTGTTAAGTTACTTTGGAGCACGTGGTGCGGGGGAAACTAAGCCCCAATAACCCGGCCTAAGTTTGTTAAGTAAGCAAGCTTTGAATAAGTTATGACAAGTGTGTGTTTGATGCAAGTTATGCCAAGTACATGTTTTGAAATAGTTTTGCCGAAGTACATGATTTGAACATGATATGATATGTATGTATGTTTTGCCAAGAACCTCGGGAATCATTCATGAAAACCCTTTATTACTTGTACCATTCACTGAGTTTCCAGACTCACCCTCTCTATATATATGTAGGTTCCAAGCAAGAAGTCGGCTCCGCCGAGATATGTGCTTTGTGCCGATGTTTTGTATGCATGTTAGGTCGGCATTGAGGATGTCGGCAACCATGAAGATTATGTTTTGACCTTGTAATTCATGTATTAGATTATGTCGGCTGAGAAGCCTTTTGTTAAGATGTAATGTATGTATTTGATTTATGTTGTAACCAAGTTGTAAGACTTTAATCAAAGATGTATGCCATTTCATTGGATCTATGCACAGCTCTTGTGGACTATTTAGTTTTAAATATTGCTTCCGCACATGTTAGCCCCATATGTATACTCTGATTGTGTGTGATCTTTTGAGTGAGGCCTTTGGTAATCTCGGATTACTGGCCATCATGGCACCAAACTACTAGGGGCGGTTTGGGGTCGTGACAGAATGGTATCAGAGCACAAGTTCCTTATAGTACGTTGTTCACACACTTTGAGTCCTAAAGAGCATAGGAATTTTCCTTAGACTTGATATTAGGATTGCATCATGTTGCTTGCTACTTGACAAGGTGTGCATTATTTCGGCATCAGCATTTGTTACATCGGCATGCTCATACTCACTTGCACACATGTTTATTTGTTATTTTATTTAAGAGCCACATTTTTGCATACACTTAGCATTATGAGAAGAGGTAGACCCCCAGTTCGCCGAGATCAGACCGAAGACAGGTTGGACAGACTAGAAAGGATTGTTGAAGGTTTGGTCGGTGAGTTGAGGCAAACAAGGCAACAGAACATTGGTGCTACATCTACTCAAGCCGAACAAACGGCTGGCCGACAAGCAGTACCACCTCCACCTCCTCCAGTGGAACAAGTGCCTCCACAGCCAGCTTTGTATGGGGATGATACACTGACTTTGATCAAGGAGTTCAAGAAGATGCAACCGCCGACGTTCCAAGGAGGTATGGAGCCGATGAAGGCAGAAGCATGGGTTCTCGGGATGGAGAAGCTGTTTGAGGTTTTTCCCAGCACGGACGCTCAGAAGGTGTCATTGGCAGCATTTACATTGGAGGACGATGCACGAAGATGGTGGATGATGATCCGAGAAGGTAACCCAGACTTAACTTGGGCCAGATTTTTGGAGTTGTTCTACAACAAACATTTTCCCCAAAGTGTTCGAAACCAGAAGGCTACCGAATTTCAGATTTTGATGCAAGGCAACAATACAGTGGCAGAATATGACCGTGCCTTTACTGAATTAGCGAGGTTTGCACCCCACATGGTCAACAATGAATATATGAAGGCTAGAAAGTTTGAGAGTGGGCTTCGCGGACCAATACAAGATCAGGTGAATTTGCTCAACATGCCGACGTATGCTGGAGTGTTGGATAAAGCCATTCTGGCAGAAGCCAACCTGAACAGAAGTCAGAGTTCGGGAGGGAAACAGAAGAAGAGGCAGACTTATGACAATCGCGAGGAAGAAGCAGACCTGGATGATGACGACGAGGGGACAGTTATGCACAATCCCAACAACACAAATCAGGAAGGGGATACCAGGCCGACATGTACAAGTTGTGGGAAGCTACATCTTGGGGATTGTCTTCGAGCGACTGGAGCATGTTACGGATGTGGTGAGAAGGGTCATCGTATTAAGGATTGTCCCAGAGTGAAAGCTAATTCTGATAAGAGAAGATGAGAGTCTGACATGCAGAGAGGTTTTGGGAACATGGTAAGTTAAGTTTGGGGACCAAACTTCTTTAAGGGGGGAAGGATGTAAGGACCCACATTTCATGCCTTAGTCATACTTGTATGCATTCATGAGATTTGCCATGATAAGATTTGCCTTCATGGACTTTGCCTTGTTTTGTACTTACATGAATTGCCTAAGTGTTTATGTATGCTTTGTTTCCCCTTTTGCTGTGTGAAGCCTAGGTCATGATGAGCCTAGGATATGTTAAGCCGAGGTCATCCTAAGCCTAGAAGTACCTTGCTTGACCTCCACCTTTGTCCAGGCATATTGGCCGAGATGATTATCATCTGGGCCGAGGTGTGTATCGCCGAGGCCGAGATGTGTATTATCTGGGCCGAGATGTTATCTTTGTAACGAAGTGATCTTGTCCGGGAGTGGTATGACCTAGACCGAGGTGTGGCACACCTAGGCCGAGGTGTGGCACAGCTTAGTCAAGAGTTGTCCTACCTAGCCGAGATCATTGTTACCTTAGTGCCGAAGTCTTGTTTCTAGCCGAAGTCATCATCCTTTGTTTGCCGATGTCTTGTTCTTTGCCGAGGTCATTCCTGGCCGGAGTGTTTGCTGTGTAGCTTGTTAGATACGCTTTGTCAGAACCTTGTCTTATCAATCAGTCACCTTTTTGAGGAGAACCAATTAGCCGTTGCCACGTGTCCGAGCTGAGTGCTTATAGCCGGCAGAGAGAGAGAAATGCATCATTTGTCATGTTTATGTTTTGAAGAGTAGAGAGAGAAGCTCTAAGGGAGGGAGAGGCGTTTTAGAGAGAGAGTGGACTTCCAAGCTTGATTCCTAGAGATCCAACCGTTAGATTCGTGATCTAAGGACTTGGACCTTTGCCTTGATCCCGACGTCCCAAGGACTAGGTGAGTGGTATTCTTAATAAAGTTATGTTGTAAAGATTTGTTAAAGCTTTGCTTGTTTCATAAAAGTATTTGTTAAGCATGGATGATTGTCCCTCTTTTGTATATCAAGTATGAGCTTTGCGTATCTAAGTTTGTTAAGTCACTTTGGAGCACGTGGTGCGGGGGAACTAAGCCCCAATAACCCGGCCTAAGTTTGTTAAGTCACTTTGGAGCACGTGGTGCGGGGGAACTAAGCCCCAATAACCCGGCCTAAGTTTGTTAAGTCACTTTGGAGCACGTGGTGCGGGGGAACTAAGCCCCAATAACCCGGCCTAAGTTTGTTAAGTCACTTTGGAGCACGTGGTGCGGGGGAACTAAGCCCCAATAACCCGGCCTAAGTTTGTTAAGTCACTTTGGAGCACGTGGTGCGGGGGAACTAAGCCCCAATAACCCGGCCTAAGTTTGTTAAGTCACTTTGGAGCACGTGGTGCGGGGGAACTAAGCCCCAATAACCCGGCCTAAGTTTGTTAAGTCACTTTGGAGCACGCGGTGCGGGGGAACTAAGCCCCAATAACCCGGCCTAAGTTTGTTAAGCTACTTTGGAGCACGTGGTGCGGGGGAACTAAGCCCCAATAACCCGGCCTAAGTTTGTTAAGTTACTTTGGAGCACGTGGTGCGGGGGAAACTAAGCCCCAATAACCCGGCCTAAGTTTGTTAAGTAAGCAAGCTTTGAATAAGTTATGACAAGTGTGTGTTTGATGCAAGTTATGCCAAGTACATGTTTTGAAATAGTTTTGCCGAAGTACATGATTTGAACATGATATGATATGTATGTATGTTTTGCCAAGAACCTCGGGAATCATTCATGAAAACCCTTTATTACTTGTACCATTCACTGAGTTTCCAGACTCACCCTCTCTATATATATGTAGGTTCCAAGCAAGAAGTCGGCTCCGCCGAGATATGTGCTTTGTGCCGATGTTTTGTATGCATGTTAGGTCGGCATTGAGGATGTCGGCAACCATGAAGATTATGTTTTGACCTTGTAATTCATGTATTAGATTATGTCGGCTGAGAAGCCTTTTGTTAAGATGTAATGTATGTATTTGATTTATGTTGTAACCAAGTTGTAAGACTTTAATCAAAGATGTATGCCATTTCATTGGATCTATGCACAGCTCTTGTGGACTATTTAGTTTTAAATATTGCTTCCGCACATGTTAGCCCCATATGTATACTCTGATTGTGTGTGATCTTTTGAGTGAGGCCTTTGGTAATCTCGGATTACTGGCCATCATGGCACCAAACTACTAGGGGCGGTTTGGGGTCGTGACCACCCCATATCACCTCAAAACATCAAGGGAGAGGCATAGTCAGATCCAAGACCATCAATCACGCATCCCGATGCATGATGGCCAAAGATCCAACATGTGCAAATCAATGTGAAATGAATGCACAAATAAAACACATAAGTGCCTAGAACTCTATCATGGATGATCAAGAGCGTTAGCGACCGAGATTTGAGACACATTTCATCACTTGAAGTATGAAACGTCCCTCGTTTCTCGTGCTCGGATTAAGACTTAATCCAAACAACGATGCAATGCAAGATGTGCCAAACACGATGCTAATGCAATATGAACAACCTAGGAAGGCTAATGGCATGCACAATGCTAATGCACTTGGCACACAATACGATGTAAGGCAAGCATGCGAACAACATGTAATGGAACTAGTATGCGACAACATGCGAGACAAACATGCAACAACATGCAAAGATGGAGCAAGCATACAACAATATGCAAGACAAGCATGCAACAACATGCAAAGATGGGGCAAGCATACAACAATATGCAAGACAAGCATGCAACAACATGCAAGGGTGGACTTAAACCAAAATGGGTAGACCTCAACTATGCCCAAATCAATGGCCAAAATGCATCAAAACTAAGGCATGAAAGCATATATAAGCATGCACAATGCAATGGCTTAACAACTAGACCTCAAAACACAAACCTCAATCATGATAAAGAAGCAATAAACATGGAAGTGTGACAACACTAAAGTCTCTGAAATCAAGTGTGGAATGATACGAAATCATTCAAACAACACAAGTAAGGCATGCAAGAGGACCTAAGGCACAAAGCCATCAAAGGGACTACACAAAGGGCATGCAATACATGGCACAAATGATTGAACCAAACATGGACAGAGGTTAAATAGGTCTAAACAAAGACTTAAACATGCTGAGATAAAGGCTAAAATACCTAGGCACGCAAGCATACAAGCTAAGCCATAAACTAGGCAATAATGCACAACACTCAAAGACACTTAAAGCATGAATGAAGTGGGAATATGGCAATGCTACATGCTCTAAAATGAAGCATTAAATGATGCCAAATCATCTAAATAGCTTAAATATAGCATGCATGAAGCATCAAAACACAAAGCTAGCAAGGCCAATTGCACTACAGCTATACAAAGCATGAAGGATATGGCAAAGGCAACCCAAAACAGTCCTAGAACATGTTAAAATGAGACTAAAACATGTATGGAAGTAAGCCAAAACAAGCTATCATGGTGAGTATGAGGCATGATGCATACAAGGCAAATAAGGTGAATTACACTACATCTATTAAGACCAAGCATGGGATGACTCAACTAACAAAAAATAGAGTTAAGGCATGTCAAAATAACCCCAAAAACCCACTGAGATGGCATCCCAAAGATCTAAGTATAGAGGCATGCACAATGATCCATTCATGAGGCATAAAACACAAACTCTCTAAGACATTGAAAGCATGTCAAATGTAGGTGTATGATGACATTTCATGGACTGAAATAACATTCAAGATGATGGCAAACTTGGAAACATCACATGCATGGCATCGTAGGGGCCCCAAAACCCAAGGCTAGCCAAAGCATTTACACTATAGCTATACAAAACATGAGTGATATGACCATGGAAGCCCAAAATAGTCCTAGAACAGCCCAAAATAAGAATAAAATCATACTGGAGCAAAGCCAAAACATGCTGGAATGATGAGTCAAAACATCATGCACGTAAAGCTAGTAAGCAAGATTTGTTCTACAAGTATATGGAGCATGCAAAAGATGACCAAACCCACTTTAGACAGAGTTATGTCATGGCAAAGCATCACCAAAAACATGCTGAAATGGACTCAACATAAGCTAGGCAAACATGCTACTTTGATGAGCCACAAATGGGATTACACTACACATATAAGAAGCATGCAAAATATGACCAAACCAGCCATGGAAAGAGTCAAGGAAGGTCCTAAAAGTCACAAAAAAAGGCCTGAACCAAGCCTCAAAAGTAAAGGGATACATGCTCCTTTGATAGACCAAAAACTCAAGCAAACAAAACAAAAAGGGAGGGGGTCACCCCCCTCTGGTTTTGGACCTCAAAACCACATGCCTAACATTGAAAATCCACTAAATTTTAGTGGCTAAAAGGCCAAACAAAGCCTAGCTCAAAGGCCTTAAAGCATGGCTCAAAACAAGGCCAAACAAAGCATACAAGAGGGTTGTACACCCCTAACACCAAAAAGACCTTAAACAAACTTCAAAAGCACTTAAATACAGAACTTTTTTCAGTTAAAAGCAAGGCCTAAAACAATATGCAAGGATGGCCAAAATGAGGTACAAATAAATGCTAAAAAGGGGAAGAAACTCACCATTGAAGACCAACTTCGAAACCTGCAATCTCAGGGGCCAAAAACCAAGTTTCAGAGCTCTAGTAACCCCCTCAAGAACTTTAGCTCAAAGATGGTGGTGTATCTCTATGTGTTGTAGTGCAAAAGTGCAAGAAAAATGGACTTTAGGGCACTATTCTATGCAATATATATATAGAGAGAGATACAACTCCTTCAAAACTTTCTTCAACCTCTGATATAGAAAAAGGCTCCTTCCTTATATAGAAGAATACAAGAAGAAGCTTGTTAAACAAGCTTGGAAAGAGCTTCATCCCTCCATATATGGAGGGGAGAAGAGTGAAAACCAGCTGGCTCAAAAGATCTGGCACGAAACCTGCTGAGAAAAGGGGTCTGCCGGCCATCAGTGGTGGCCGGCAGTGGCTCACTGATGGCTGGCAAGCATTATCAATGGCCGGCAGGGCCAAAAAGGGGCCGGCAGTGCCTTCCACAAAGCATGCAGAAAGGGCCAACACATGGTCCAAAAGAAGGGGCAGGAAGAATACAGGGTTTGGAAAGGTCAAACCTGTGACGTTCCGCCGCGACAGTTGAGTACTCGGCAAGCAATCGAACTAGTTGTTGGGTGTACCTACAAGCACAACCAAGTCTTGAGGACGGTCAAAAATGTGGTGTCTACAGGAGTGATCTTTAATGGCCCAAGTTCTTGATAGAACTGAATGTGTACGACCTCTGGCAGGTGGTCCAATGGACCATCAAGGTACTGTAGAGATCAAGGAAAATTTAATGTGTAATAATTTCCTAGTTAAGTATTTAAATGGCATCATTCTACCTGAACTTTTGTATTTGGGATTAAGATTATCAGTCCAATTGTTAGAATAATGTGGCCTTCAGACCACAAATTTATTTCATCATCCACGATTACAAATTCCTTCTAGGATTTAAATAATTCAAAGCACAAAAGAATTTCACAGAATAGGACACAGATGAGCTACAAATGCAGATGTGTTCATCACCCACCAAGATTCAAACCACCGAGTAAATGAGCTTTAGCTCGAATTTTAGAACCTGGTTTGAACCTTCAATCCAATTCTTAATCAAAACCCTCAAGCCTCGAATTCGGATACCCTGAATTGGTGTGAATTTGAAACTAAGATTTCATTAACTAAAAAGAAAAATTAACTTAATCAATTCAGCAAATTGTCACAGTATTTGACCAAAATTTTGACCAATGAACCAGTGAATAACTCAATATGTGTGAGAATGAGGAAACATATCAAAAGAATCATTATCAAAGGTAAAAAAAAAACTTGATGTAGCACCAACAGATCAGAAGAGAAAGAAACTGTGGAATCAAATCCCAAATTAATATACCAATATCCAAAATCATATCCTAGTCCAATAAAACCCATTACATAATGCTACCAATGCCTTTTCGATCCCCTTAAGTAATAGAAAAAACATGAGAAAAAGAAATTAGGAGAGGGTCATACCCTTTCCAGTTTGATGCCAATAAAGCCCTAAATTTCCTTGTTTAATGTCAAACAGTGAGCAAAATGAAGAAAATAATTAGCCCTAAATAAGGTCTACGACTTGATAAGATCAGAACTCTCGAAGGATCTTATAACTTGTAGCTAGAGTATTTAAAGTAGCCTTCCAAATTTTATAATCTCGTTCTGATGTTAGGCTTGGAACAAGCTGCAAGGATTTCAACTATCCCAAAAAATAATTAGCCCCAGCAACCGATTCAACTGCCCTACATCAAATTCCTCGGCACACAAATCAAGCTCCCTTTGTTCATTGGAAACCCTACTCATACCCTCCAAGCTCTCAATCTCACCTTTCCCATCCTCCACCATCGAATTCAACCCCCTCAATTCACACTTCAATGCCGAAAAAGGAGAATTAGGCAAAAAATCACCGTAATGGCTTCGAAAAGCTAGACCAATAATGTTGACCACATCTAGGGTTTTAGCTTCAAAAGATTGGGTAGATGATCGGAATTGAAATGCTTTGTAGTCGTGGAAGTGGATCAATTGGGCTTTAAAAGGGATCGTGAGGAGGAAGAATGGAAGGGGATAGAGAGAGAGAGAGAGAGAGAGAGAGAGATTAGGGTTTGCGGGAATTGTGGAGTGGGGTGATGGAGAAGAGAGAGGAGGTGACGGAGGACTCGCACATGAAGGTGCGGAGGGGGGGTTTGGTGGTGGCCAGAGAAATTTGAAGAGCAGAATCAATAACCAAGTGGAAACAAGCATACCTCAAGAATCGATAACAAATGTACCTCCAGAATCAAACTGAGATTTTTTCTAGATCGAAGAAAAAAGAAAAACGAAACCCTTTGCCTTCGAACCATCAATCATCATCGTCGCCGAACCAGTCTCGCCGCCGAAGAGAAAGCTCTGTTCCAGGTCGAAGTCTCACCGCCGCCGAACCAATCTCCCCTTTGAACCCTCTCTATTCTCCTTCTCTTCTTCGTTTAGCAACTTACAATGTTCCTTCAGAACCCATTTGAAGCCAAAAGTTTGTATTTTGATAAACTTTCCTTTTTCTTTCTGATATATTTTTTGTGATTGGCGCGTTTTTTTTTTTAGTCCTGTCATTTATGATATAAATGGTGCGCCGTAAAAAGTAAAATATGTTTAACGGAGTACATACGTGTGCCGTGTATAGTTGATGTATTAACGACATACCATATGCACGTCATAGAAAGTTTTATTATTTACAACTTACAGTGCAAGCCGTAAAAAAATCATCGTTATTAGCATTCACGACATACGCAAGAGACACGTCGTGGTTGGGAAATTATTTACGACATGCAAAAAAAGTAAGTCGTAAAAGTGAGAAACCACGGCTTGCATTTACTGCATGTCGTTAATGTGACGCTGTAAAAACTCAGTTTTGTTGTAGCGAGGAATCATGCATATTTCACTAACTCATGTTTTCCTAGCTCGGAATACTAGGTGAGTTTTAACACTTTAGCATATTTGCATGAAGTGTGAATGTTACCATGTGTAGCATGCTTGCCATGAGGCTATGTGCTTAAATGCTAAACTGTATGAATGCCTGTGGATGAAGGCTTGTTGTTTGAAATGGAACGATTCAACGAACGTGCATTTTAAGCCCACTTTGTTGAGTGGCAAATCATGTTTTAAGCCCACTATGTTTGGCGGCAAAACCGCATCTTTAAGCCCATTTGAGGTGGCAAATTCAAAACATTTTCGCAAACAAACATGAGTTGAATTGTTCCAAATTGAGCAAACTAGTCTATACTTGATTGTGCGCGTTACATAGTAAAGCTAGTTTAACAACCGGAATAAGAACACATAATGTTTATAAAAAAATCACATCATGATTAGTAGAGGCCGATCTTTGATCGGGCGAGCGGGGGTGCTCAATTCCTGACCTTCCCCCCCAGTACCTGTAACAACGCCCGCGGGGGGCCTCGCTACAGTTCGGACTCGATTTTGTTGCGGTTCTAAATCTCGAACCAAAGAGTCCAAATCCGGCAAATCGTTTTGAAGGAAAACAGATTTTTTGAAAGAAGTGCCAAACATGGACTGCTTTGCCAGATAACAGAGTCGCCACCTAAATATTTTTAAAATGGGAAATTTAGGAAACCCTGACTCGGTGCCGAAGGCCACACGTCCGTCATCACCAAAGTTACTCGGCTCGGGAGCTTGGGTACGATCGGGGAAGGTCAGCTATGAGCACCCCCTTTCGCCCGGTCCGAAAACCGGCCTCTACTAACCGTGATATCCTTTTTTGAAAACATTACATGCCCTCATTCCCATTATTAACCTAGAATTACTATGTTATGCGCACAGCAAACAAGTATAGACTAGATCGCCTAGTTTGGAAACAAACATTGCATATCCGTTTTTGTCTCGAAAAACGTGTTAGATTTTGCTACTCGCAAGTAGGCTAAAATGCAGATTTCAATGAGTACTCCCAACTCAAGCAATCCAACCTCCACCCACAGGCATTCATGCAATTATGCCACATAAGCACTTAGCCGCATGTTAATCCTACTGTCATGGCAACATTCACACGCATGCGGTATGCTAAAGCATAAAAGCTCACCTCGTACTCCGTGCCAAAACAGTAAACTAGTTAGCAAAACGATGCATGACCTAGTTCATGTCAAATGACTAATGCAACACAGGCATGGATGCAGTTAGACAGGCTCGGCTATCCTAAGCATGGCATATGGAATGCTATCACATAGCACGTATTCAATTTTGGAATTTGAAAATTGCAATGCAGTTTGTATGATGTACCGAGCCCGGTGCATGTAAACAAATGCATGGATGCACGCATGCATTGCATAAGGTATGCTAATTTAAAATGCCCTAATCTACCACTGAAAGCGGGTAAATAAAAGGGTTAGAAAGAAGTGGGGGTTGGAAGACATACACCCACTCACACACACTTATTACAAATTCGCCCTCGCTCGGAGGGACCAAATAATAATACAGGCCGAATAAATAATTAATTAAACTAGCTAATTAGATATTACAAATTAACCAAATTAATTAATCTGACCAATTAATCTAATTAAGCATTAAATGCCTCGGGATGAGGGCTAACTGCAGCGCATGCCCGGGATTCGCTCGGAATCACACTGCCGTGCACGGGTTGCCTCTGTTTCCTCTGCTCTTCAGCTCAGAAAATTGCCCAAATCTCAGGGATGCCTCTCAGGGCGTTGGAGATCACCACCGGCTGGAGGGATTAGCCATCGGCTGAAGAAGGTATCCACCGGCATTGAATTTCCTTATCGGCTGCCCAGTGGCAGCCGGTCGGCACTAAAAAGTGCCGGTCGGCACAAAGTCCCTGCAGAACCTGCAACTCACAGCAGCAGAGGGAACAAAAGGCAAGGCAATGCAATTCAAGGTATATATGCACCAAACACATCCCAAATCATGCTATGGACTTAAGAGGGCATGTGCCTCGATTCCCGGGCCACCAATCGCGCATTTCCATGCGTGATGGCCCTAAGGACCAAGAATGCAACTTTGATTTCAAATGCATGCAATGCAAACGAAGGTGCCAAACCTCTATCAAACTCACTTCAAGAGGCTTGGCATGCACAATACCAACGCAACCCTAAGCATGTCATCTAGCATGCAATATGGCGATGCAATGCAAGAATATTGTTGTATAAACATACAAGCATGCAAAGCAAAGTAGGAATGGACTTACACATGAATTGGACAGCTCTAAAAGGCCCAAGAACAGTGGCCAAAATGCCTAAAGATGGGGTCTAAACATACATGCACACATGCACACATTAAGGCACCAACACTTGAGCATAACAAACAACATTCAAGCACACTTGAAATGAGTTAAACATGGACTAATAGCATGCATTGTAAGCTCTGAAAATCAGCTATAAAATGATGCCAAATCAATCAACGAAATAAGCTAATCATGCAATGAATGGCCCAAGGCTTTAAGGCAAGCCAAGGGGCATTGAACTACACCTATGCACAATCATACATGGCAAAATTCAAGCACTTAAAGACAAAGTTTTAACACATAAAACTAAGCCTAAACGACTACCTAGATGGCATCTAGGAAGAAAGTGATCTAAGGCATGCAATAAGGCCTAAGCATAGGGCCCTTAACACAAGCTTAAGAAGTCACAAAGAGACATGCAATGTAAACATACATGTACCTCTAGGGGACTGAAATAACATATGAGATGATTCCAAATCATCAAAACAAAGCAAGCATGGCATGCTACACATCCAAAATATTAAGGCCAACAAGCCAAATGCAAAGGGACTATATTAAACATGCTAAGATTGACCAAAATGCTTATGGACAGACCTAAAACATGGTAATATGAGCACAAAATCTTCACAAGTCCAAGCTTAAAACATGCTAGAAACAAAGGCTAACAAGCTAGACATGTTAAGGCATAAAAGGCATTACAAAGTAACTATGCAAATCATGCAAAGAGTACTAAAACCCACTTGAAGGCATGCTATAATATGGCAATATAAGCATGATAAACAATCAAAACATGCTCAATATACAACTAAACATGGAACTCTCTTAAAGAGCAAGATTTGTCCTTTTCAAGGACATCAAGGAGAGGGGGTGGCCCTCTCCTTCTTGAGACTTCAAGGCATACTCTTCACCACTGAAATCCCTCAAGATTTCAGTGGTGAAGAGATCCCAAGACCAAAATCTCGGATCTCTCCAAAATGGCACAAAAAAGTGGCCTTTTCAAGGCCTAAAGGTGATCAAAGTTCCTCAAACCACAAAGCACTCTTAATATACAATAAAGAGGACTTAAAAACAGAGCTTTTATGTGCCAAACACTAAGCTCAAAAACTGTTTTAAACTAGGTAAAAACAAGTTGCAAAAATGGGGAATAAAGTGTAAGTTTCTTACCCTTGTTGACTACCTTCACAAAGGTTGTTGTGCTTGGTCCCTTGAGCTCCAATCCAGTCAAGAATCACCTAAACTAACCTCTAGAACCTCTGGACCAAGAGAAAGGTGGGACACTAGGTGCTAGTGTGCAAAAGTAAGGCACAAAACACCTAGTTAAACAAGAGAATGGGAGAGATATAGAAGTTATATCTATTCTAACCCTAAAACCAGAGCTCTAGCTCTCCAACAATGGCTAACCTTCTGAAAATTGCTAACCCCCAAGCCAAGAGGGAGAGCTTCCCTCTTATAGGCCAAAAGCTTACAAGCTTGGCCACTAAGCAAGCCCATCCCTCCATACACGTGTATGGAGGGGAAACAAGTTGCATACAGCTGTGAGAAAATATCTCACACAGCAAGTGCACAGTGGTCGGCAGGGCAAAATGGTCATTTCGCCCAAAACAGTGCCGACCGGCACAAAAAAGTGCCGACCGGCACAATATAGTGCCGGTGACAACTACAGCCAGCCGGTGGCCTCTAGCCCCAGCCGGTGGTGTGTGGGGATGCCTCAGAAGGCATTCCCTGCCCCTCAAAGGCAAAACACAAGTGTTTGGTGCAAAACCAAACACAAACGGTCGAGTTCGGAGGTCCTGAGGCACGGCGCGCGAGCCGAGAACTCCGGGAACTCCAAACGAACACACACATGGATGATCACCGAGTGTTCAAACGGTGACGTCCAAGTCTTGAGGACGGTCAAAAATGGGGTGTCTACAGTTGCCCCTCTTTGACAGAACTCGAAAGTCATAATAATGACGGGAGTGAATGTCAAAGCCCAGAGACGACCCATTTTTGACAAGGCCGAAGACTTGGACAAACATACAAAGCGCAAATGGTTGAACTCGCAAGCTGCCTACGTATCCCTTAAGGAATCAAACCAGCGTAGTTCATGCAGGAGGCACACATGCCAAGGATAAGATATGCGCCCGTAGGCAGGGGCAAAATGCAACTGAAAATGCAAGAAGCCATGCATAACTTATGATCATGCAAAGAAAGCTGTAATGAGGCACACATGCGACAGTTATAAGCTAACATGCAACAGTCTACACTACAATGTAGAAAGGATGTAAGAGAATTATGCAATTCTCAAAACGTCTCACTCGGAGAGATACAATACCTGTGCGACTCGTCCGGTTTCACCAGCGGTAAATGAGCCGTACATACAATATCGTGCCTGGAAAGAAAACAAACTTAACAGGTACAATATGATTAGCAACATGCATGTCATATGCAATGTGAATGCTGAATATATACAAAACTATGTACAGAAAATGCAAATGAAAATGTAGTGCAACTAAAACTAAATGCGAACTACATGCAGGGCAATTGAATCATGATTCAATCATGAGCAGTTCGAAACCACACAAATGTCAAATAGATTGATGGAGGTGACAAGTCCGTCTCCCATAGAACGATGTCTGATCTATGAGTACTTCGCACGGACACAAGAACAAGTATTGGGTGGATTGACATAAGTGGGGTAACGACCCGCTGACGAAAGAACAATGATCCTAATGCCGGATGCAACAATTACACTACAATGTAATGGAAATGGATAAATGATACAATGGATATGGCACGCGGGCCAAACCAGATCTTGCCTAGGAAAGGCATGTACACATACAACCCATGTCTAACACAGCAACGGTGCCGCTACCCTCAAGGCTCGGACACAAAAGCTCGACAACTGTGCTTTGACACGAAAAATATGGGCACATACCAGACCAAGCTCAACTTGGAAAGGCGCAAGCCATAGGTGGAAGGAGATGCAGTGGATGCATGCAATGGAATAGATACAATGAATATGGCACGCGGGCCAAACCAAATCTTGCCTAGGAAAGGCATGTACACATACAGGCCATGTCTAACACAGAAGCGGTGCCGCTACCCTCAAGGCTCGGACACAAAAGCTCGACAACTGTGCTTCGACACGAACAACATGGGCACATACCAAACCAAGCTCAACTTGGAAAGGCGCAAGCCATAGATGGAGGTGATGCAATGGATGCATGCAACTAAATGCAATGGATATTTACAGAAAATGCATGACCTATGCACTATACTACAATGATGCATGACATATGCATGTTTGTTTTTTTTTTTGAAATGCAATGCATGACATATGCGGTATTTACAATGATGCATGACAATGCATGTTGATGCAATGACTATGATTGCAGTTTTCCCTATCTTACCAACCGGGCGATACACTAGGTTGGTTCAGTATCCAGAATTGAGGCGTAGACACGCCGCCTCAACCTATGGGGCTTCCATACAGATTTCAAGCTGAGGGTTCATCCCCCTGGGTATTTAAACCAGACTTTAGTCTCGGAAATTCCGAACCTTTGCGTTCTAGGCATAAGCCTTTCGAACTCTAGTTTTCACCGTCCCAGTTGATCTTCTAGGAACTCACCGCGAGCATAGACAGGTGGCTTTACCAGACCACCGAAAGTCGTTCGGGCACGACAAAACCGAAGGAATTACACCTTCAGAGGATTTAAGGTCTCCTAGACCGGGATGCAAAATGTATGCATGCATTTTTTGAAATGCGCGCCAACGCGCGGCTTTGAGATGCATGATAATGCAAATGAGCGGGTTTAAGGTCTCGCCGGACCTAGGGGGGCAACCGATGAGGTGCGCTAAACAATGCGATGGAATGCATGCCAAATGCAATGAGGTGCAGAACACAACGCTATGGAATGCATGCCAAATGCAATGAGGTGCTCTTGTAATGCACCGGAGGTCTTACACCTCCCGAGGTTTTAAGGTCTCCTAGACCGAGCGTGTTTAAGGTCTCACCAGACCGGGGGGCAACTGTTACACAGTATTCAAGAGCATGCGATGCAAAATGGGGCAATTGAGACGTGCGTGTCTCAAAAGATGGAAAATGGAGTGCAATGAGGTACACGTGCCTCAAAGGATGGAAAATGAAATGCAAATGAGGGTGCGCTAAACGGCGCGATGAAATGCGCGCCAAATGCAATGAGGGGCAACTTAACACACCGAAGGTCTTGCACCTCCCGAGGATTTAAGGTCTCCTAGACCGGGCGTGTTTAAGGTCTCGCCGGACCCCAAGGGGCAACGGTGCAAAGTGCAAATGCATGATAGTGCTTGTAATAAAGCACGGGACAATGTAGTCAAGCGGGTTTAAGGTCTCGTCAGACCGCGCGCATTCTTGGTCCCGCCGGACCAGGCGTGTTTAAGGTCTCGCCAGACCGTGCGGGGCAATTTGCATAATGTGACACACGTGATGCAAAAGCAATGCGAGTAAAGGAGAAATGAAACAAGAGGCACGCATACCTTATTGGATGGAAAATGAAGTGTAAAACGAGGCGTACGTGCCTCGAGATGCAATGAAATGCGAAATGGGGCACACGTACCTCATTTGATGGAAAATGAAGTGCAAAACGAGGCGTACGTGTCTCGAGATGCAATGAAATGCGAAATGAATGTAACGAGGTGCTCCTCAATGCACCGAAGGTCTTGCACCCCCCGAGGATTTAAGGTCTCCTGGACCGTGCGTGTTTTCGGTCCCGCCGGACCCGGATGGGTGCATGGTTTCAAAATGCGCGGCGATGCGCGGCTGCCGAGATGATGATACATATCAATGCATAAAGGTTTCGCACCTTCGAAGGATTTAAGGTCTCCTAGACCGTGCGAAAAGATGCACGACGTACGTGAGACACACATGCCAATGTAAATGACGCGTGCACGTTGATGCAAATGAGAAATGAAGTACAATGAGGTACGCGCGCCCCAAAGGATGCAAGACAATGCAAAGAGGGCGCACCAAACGGCGCGATGCGCAAAATAGCGCGAAAAAGTAATGCACAAGATAGTGCGCTGCGCAAAATAGCGCCATGCGTTAGACAATGCACATGGGGCAACTTTTGAATCTCTGTAAATGACAAAAGGATACAATCTTCGCTTGAATTTGAGCATCACGCACAGTAGAGACGGTCCGAAGTCAAAACGGAGGCCGGTTGAGCATCGGGGATGCATTTTCTTGTAGTTTCTTGAGCTATGAAGACCCAAAACTCATCAATTTGCCTAAAAAGGGCCTTGGGAACACCACCGGCTGGGTGGGGTGGTCACCGGCTGCCACCGGCTGCATGAACTCATATATCGGCACAAAATAGTGCCGACCGGCACAAAACAGTGCCGACCGGCCAAAAATAGCTAATCGGGGGCAGTTTTGACAATTTGCCTCGGGTCTTATAAAATAGGGTTCCCAAACCCTATTTTCTTCACTTCAAGCCGCCGAAAATCTTTGCTCTCCCTCTCCAAAGTGTTTTCGACCCTCGATCCTCGCGTTTTCCTCGTGTTTTACGTCATTTTCGTCGTCCGATTCGCGAATACCTTCGCGTTTCGAACACTTTGAACCGAACATTTCTCCATTTCGGTGTTCCTTTCGCTATTTTCACCTTTTCGGGACTTGTTCCCCTCGATTTTCTCTTCATTCCCGCGTCTTTTCACATTCCGACCCTTCCGGCCATTTCCGACCCTCTCGGGGTTGACCTTCTCGGTTGACTTTTCGTATTCCGACCCGGTTTTCATTTTCCAGTCACTTTCTCACCATCATTACCCATGGCAGACGATATTCCACACGTCGGGACTCCCCCGGACCATGAGATGGACCCCGGGGTCGAGCTACTCCCGTTGAGCGAGCGCCCATTCGATCCGGCGACCTATCGCCCAGCCATTCACGTGTTACCACCCGATGGACTCCGCCACTTCTGTGGCTTCGACAGAGTTTTGGATCCGGAGCTTTTGCTGCGTGAGCCGGCCTCCCACTTGTCTGCTGGCGCCACCGAGGTAACATTCTTGCCTTTTATTTTCTGCAATGTAGGATTTTTTTCCAACTGCCATAGCTAACTGAACCCATTAACTGCTTAGTTCTGACGTACTGTACTGTAGTTGACTGTAGACAACTTCATAACTGACATCTGATTAGGACCGACACACATGCACACACACTGCACTAGTCTGAATCACCCAAACACACGGCACACATCACACTGTAAATTCACCGACACCCGGTGCTTATTTGATTCTGAAAACTCGCACGCATGCTAGATTTGCACAAAACTACGCCAGTACGCGGACACATCACACGTTGTAGTTTACTGAAACATACCGAAACTTGGCTTCTTTTTGAACGTTGAAAAGCACGCACACACGCTGTTTACACCGATCTTCATAGGAGCACTGGCGTGTCACAGACCGTAGCCCACATACTGGTAAGCTGAAACCCGATACCTGCTTGGATCTGAAAAACGTGCACACATGTACCGTATCTGCATGCGAACCTTCACAAACATACTAACACATCACAGGCCGTAGTTCACCGCAGTATACTGAAACCCGACATCTGCTTGAATCTGAAAAATGTGCACACATGCACTAAGTTTATACTGGAACATCTAAAACATATTGACGCACCATGGGTTTGTAGTTTAATATAAGCACACCGGCACCCGGTTTCTGTTTGAATTTTAAAGACAATCTGTACGCGTACTAGATTTATACCCACTGCATATTTTCATATGGCTTTGCAATTTCTTGACTACAGGGGGACTCCCATACTCTCCGCGGGTATGGGAACATTACCGCTCGCGCCTGGTACGCCGAGCTGCCCGACGCCGTTAGCCGCATTGTGGATCGGGCCGGCTTCGGTACCTTCTGCAGGGGACTTTCCAGACTCTCCACTTGCCGACCTCTTCTTGCCGCTCTGGCAGAGAGGTGGTGGGACACCACCGATTCTTTTCATCTGTCAGCGACCGGGGACATGACGATGACCCCTTTCGACTTCTCGATGCTCACTGGCATCGGGGTTGGGGGTGATCCGATCCCCTTTGACACAGACATGGACGAGTGGATCGCCGCCCAGGTTTATTTGCTCGGCGAGGCGCCACCGCTTGTCCGTCCAGGGTTTGTCCGCTATTCCTGGTTTGAGGTACAGTTTCGAGTGCAGACCATGCTGGTGGACGCGGCTCCGATGACCCAGGAGGCTGCCGAGAGGTATGCACGCGGCTTCCTCATGTTTTTGCTAGGGACCACCCTATTCGCCGACCGGGCGAACACCGTGCCTCTCTGTCTCCTCAGCGCACTGGTGGACGTCCGACGGATTGTGCAGTATGACTGGGGTGGTGCGGCTCTGGCCACCCTTTACGGCTACATGAGCTCCGTCTCTCGTGGCAGCGGGCAGCTGCTAGGAGGCTACTGGCGAGCCTGGGAGGTATGTCTTCTTCTCTGCTTTTCATTTCTATTCCGTACTTTCTGTACTCTGTACACTGCGCACATCGTTGTCTGTATACTGTACACACGGCATACACATACTTCTACTTTATACTGACTGTACACTGTTCACACTGTACACTCTGCTCAATACACTGTACAACACACGGCTCTGTCATTTCTGCTTTATTCTGTACTCCGCTTTATTCTGATAATCGTACTGACGTCTGTTTTGCAGCTGTGGGTGTATGCCTACTTTCCCAGATTGGAGCCAGTACCGGAGACGGAGACCCCTCTGGTCGTCCCCTTCTCTCACCGTTACGACGGGCGATGTGTCCGGAGACCCCGGGACACGTTTAGCTTCTACCGTCGTTTCTTCGACACCATCACCCCCACTGAGGTATGTTTTACTTACAGTCCGTTTGGAGCTTCGCTTTCACGTGTACATTTCTGTATCAGTAGATAATCCATTGTATTTCATCTCAGGTCACCTGGCAGCCGTGGGCTTCATTACCCGCGGTGATACGGGACAGGTATGCTGGCGCCACCGAGACCTCGCGCTATCGGATTCTCCTGGAGGGCCCGGTCTGTCGGGCCTGGTACCTGGGTGAGCGCTTCTTGCGTCAGACCCTGGGATCGCCGGAGCAGATAGTTCCGATCCAGCCTCCCGAGCACATGAGGGATACCGAGAGGTTTTCTGTGCAGCAGATGGAGGACTACACCCTTGGCTGGGCCATAGATGTGGATGCTTACAGGGGCGAGGGTGACTATTCTGAGTACGTCCGGACCTTCTTGATGCGGCCCCTGAGCCGGGGCTCTCGAGCTGATCCAGAGAGACCTGCGGCGCCAGCGGCTCGAGTAGAGGTGGGGGCAGGAGTGGGACCGTCACAGCGGGCTCGAGCTCGAGTCCAAGGCAGGGGCAGGGCGCAGAGGGGACGAGGTGCCGGTTGGCCTGCTCTGCCTACTATATTGACGTACAGGAGGCAGAGTGGGGAGACCTACCAGATCCCTTTCGCTCCTCCTCCGGCTGGTCACGAGTTGGCCGGCATTCCCGAGTTGCCTCCGGTATGTATTACTTGTATTCTGCATCTTGCATTGTTATTTCATTTCAGCTCATTCAGATATCCCACAGAATACTGATGCATTTAATACTTTTGCAGGCTTCCTTCGAGTATACCCGTCAGTCTGTGGAGTTGAATGCCTCCCTGCTGGGGATGCTGCAGCGGACTCTCGATGCTTTGGCCGCGTACGGCTTGCCGGTATGTTCTACTGGCCACAGTCTCAAATCATACTTTGCTTCGCACAACCTGCTACACTGCACAAAAATCTGATAAACTGCTCACGGTTTTCATACATTGTACTCATATACTGCATTCTGTACTGATAAACTGCTCACGGCATTCACACACTGTACTCATACACTGCATTCTTCATCGATAAACTGTTCACCGCATTCACACACTGTACTCATACACTGCATTCTGTACTGATAAACTGCTCACAGTATTCACACACTGTACTCATACACTGCATTCTTCATCGATAAACTGTTCACCGCATTCACACACTGTACTCATACACTGCATTCTGTACTGATAAACTGCTCACAGTATTCACACACTGTACTCATACACTGCATTCTGTACTGATAAACTGCTCACAGTTTTCTGATGTGTTTGTTCTTTGTATTTTCAGCCTCCTTTCCCGATCCCTCCAGTGGGTGACACTGCTCCAGCTGGGCCTCCCGTCTCTACTCGAGATGGCAGGATATTCCCTCGTACCAGAGGGGGACATGGTCATGTGGGGAGCAGCTCACGAGCTCCAGTTCCAGGAGATGGGGAGTCGGAGGCGGGGACTGAGTCATTTGCGGAGGAGACCGGGGATAGCTCAGGCTCGGGCTCTGACAGTGACAGTCCCGACGATGCTTTTGTGCTTCTGCCCAGGAAGAGGGCGAGGACTGACCCTTAGGCATGAGGCCTACTGCTGATGATGATGATTTTTGCTGCTTCTTTTCCTTATTTCTTTTCTTGTACTTTTCTCTTTTTGGTAGATAGGGTACTATGTACTGCCGCAGGCAGGTTTTTGCTTTCCAAAACTATGTACTGGAAAAGATTATATATAAAACAAACTTTTTGTCTAAAAGAGTGTTATATCTGTATGTCTGCGTATACCTGCACATTTCATACTTTGCATCGCATTGCATCATACTACACCTCAAGTGTAAATGATATCGACTTGTATTTGACAATTGAACACTTGCACTGTGATAGTCAAATAACCAACCAACTAAGCAGCAAAACAGCTCATACAAACCATTGCTCAATCCGAATATATAACCCATACTCTGCTGAGGATTGGGGCTACATACGGCCTGCGATACAATACTCGGTTCATTCTGCCCACAGCAAATCTTAAATGAATAACCCAATCTGACAAGACGGATCACAAAATTGATACGGTTGCAGTTGAAATACCCTCGGATGCCTCAAATCTTGCATTTCCTTTTCTTGCTTTGCACGGATGTAGAGAATGGCACAGCATTCTGAGCACGAGCAATTGCCTTTTGGAAGAGGATGGGTTTTCAACCGGGGTATCGAGCCTACCACAGGACACGACGAGACAGACTCAAACGAAGAAACAAAAGGCACACGACCTAGCATAACGAGACATACTTGGAAAAGACTCCAAGCCAACAATGAGACTGACAAGTCAAAAGACACGACACACGGACATGTTTAAAAGAGACCTCGAATTTCGAGGAGCCAGTTCCTCCGGGTACACCTCCCACCCTTTCTGATTTGCGTGATTCTCACATCACTCGACCCTCAGGCTCGGTTTTTCTCACAAAAACCCTTCTCTCACTTTTCTCTCAACTTACTCCTCTCTATTCTTTATTCTCTCATTTTGCATCCCTCCCCGAGGTGAATGACAGATGAATAGGAAGTTGCGGGTTCGTGCCCGACACGACTAGCTCACGACTATTTCTTTTGGTAGATGGGGGTGCCTTTCTGGCGAGCGCATGCTGACGGTGGGGAAAGACAGGATACCTGGCTCAACTGTGCCCCTAGTTCATTATTTTGACCATTTTTTGTTTTCTCCTTAAAACAGTTTTGATCAAAATGAGAGTTGGATTAACACACTTATTCAATTTTTGATTTGAAAATCATGCGAATCAGGCTGTGAGCACTGAAAATTCTCCCTTTGGGGTCCAAACATGGTCCAATTTTGAAAATGAAATAGTTTTCGAGAAAATAAGTCAACCTCAGCGAAAATTTTTCAAAGACTATTTTTGCAAATAAACGATGCTCAACAGGCATGAAACTTACCCTCGAGACATGCAACCTCGGATCGGAGGCAATGGGAAATTGCCCCTTGCTTGAAGGGGGAATATGGCAACGGGAAGTTGCCCCTAGTTTGAATGGTAACTTAGGGCAACTTTTTGGGCATGGATGGCAACGGGTGGCAACGGAAAGTTGCCCCTTGTTTGGATGATGCCGCGGCATGTTGTATGTCACTCCTTATTGATGACGATCGGACCCTCGGATGCGGAGACGTCGAAGATGGCTTGAATCAATATATGGACACAATCACCCGGGAGGTGTTGGTGGTTGGGCTCCAAGAGAGAATTGATCACGCAATTCCAGCCGTTGTAACCGAGACGTCGGATTAGGAGGAGGCAAGTGACCAAAACCATGACATGGACTGGGACGCTATGAAAGCGTTGGGGGCTGGACTTCAGGATGAAGTTGCCTACGTATCCCAAACATGGGAATCAAGCCTTACGTAGTTCGGGTTAAGGTAGTCTCGGGTATTTAACCTCTCCTTTTTATGCTCTAACTTTTGCCAAGGCGGCCGATGCAGGTTTTCGACCTTGCGAGCTTCTTTTTCTTTCCTTTTCAATTCTTTTTCATTTTTTCTTCTTTTTTTTTTCTTTTTCTTTTAGGCTCTAACTTTTGCCAAGGCGCCCGATGCGGGTTTTCGACCTTGGGAGCTTCTTTTTCTTCTTTTTTTTTTCTTTTTTTTCTATTCTTTTCATTCCTTTTCATTTTTTCATTTTTTTTTGCATTTTTTTATTTTTATTTTTCTCTTGCTCTAACTTTTGCCTGGGTCGCCCTTCCGGGTTTTCGGCCCAGCGAGCCTCTCAAAGGGTAAAAAGTGTAACAAGTCCATGCCAAATGGTTTTCGAGATTGAAGCCATCTGTATCCAAAAGAGTGGCTGTTGTATCGATTTGCAGAAGGATCCATCTTCGGCTCTTCGAGCACATCGGATATTTTTTGCCCCTAGTTCAAAGGGGGGGCTTCTGATCTAGCTTCCCAAGCCTCTCTTGACGACATCTGATCTTCTTGATTTGACTTTCTTGCCTCTTGTTCGAGGGCTGCTTTGAATCTGGCCATACAGGCCTTTCGTGACACTGATCGTCTTGAACCGATCCCGGGTTTGCAACGGACGAAACTGAATTATGAGACTGGGAGCGATCCTGGGCTGCACGATCTCGAGAGCGATTCCACACAGGTCTTCGCATCAATTGTGCAAAATATTTTGTTTTTTGAAAGTTTTCAAGGAAACGACAAACCTCTCGCACAGAAGATAGTGTGGAACCAGTCTGGATTGGACCAGGATCCTTCTCAGTACTCACGCTGACAAGCCTGATTTCATTCATTAACAGCTTAGTATGCCTCTCTTTCTCTCAATGTGATCAAAATTTTGCAAAAACCCGAGGAATTCCTTCCTCTTCGTTTTCACCACAGTGTTCAAAAAGTTTTGAAAAACTTAAGTCAAAGCAATAATCTTTAAGGCACAAAAGAGCAGGCGGAATGCGCTGTCACCCCATTCGGATTCTCTGGCACAACTAGCCCAACACAGTCAATAAACATGGGAACACGGTAGCCACGGCTGTTTCATTCAGGTTCCCCGGATGTAAATTGGCTCCAACAGAGGCAGACCCAAAAGGAAAGCAAAAGAAGTAATTACAAAACAAAACGGTGCTTGAGGCAACAACCCCGAAGTCACCTAGCATTCTATACAGAAGAGAGATTGACTCATTACAATTAGACAGACCCTTAAGCAAAAGGACTGTCTCAAAACAATGAGACAAACAAAACAGAAGACTGACTCGACACCCAAGTCAGGATTTACAAAACTAGCATTGGCGGGTACTCAAAATTGCGTGCCAAACGCTACATCAAAAATGTACCAAATGTTGCCCGCAGGCGATTCATCTTCTGATCACATACTCGCGATATCTGTGCCTTCGGTATCTGTATCCTCGTAGTCCAAGAACTCCGTAGTAATTGACTTGGCCGAGGTTGGCGGAAGGATGATCTTGTTATCAATCAAGTCTTGTACCTCATGGCGGAGGCGGAAGCAGTTATCAGTAGCATGGCCAGACTGTTGATGGTACGCACAGTACTGAGTGGCATCATGGTCCGCTGGAAGGGGTTTGGGGAGTGGCCTAGGATCGAGAGGTGTAAGATGCCCCTTCTTGGCCAAAATCAGAAGTGCCCTAGACAAAGGCATGTAAAGAGGATGGAAGGCCCTGCGCCCTCGGGGCAGGTACTTTGGAGCCTGAACACTCCTGCTAGATGTACTGGCGAATGGGTCGGCAGGTGCGGCCTTGGGTTTCTGATTCTTTCCCAGTGCAGGATTGGGAATGGGAGAAGCTGTTTTGGCGTGACGGGGCCTGTCCCGATTCTCTGGTCGACTGGTACTGCCCTCAGGCGGGGTGGGGAAGGCATTCTCCATTGCTTTTGTCATAACTGCGGATACCTGCTGCTTATTCATTCCCCCGGCTTTCAAAGCCTCTACTGCCCACAGCAGTTGTTCAATGGGGTCGGCCTCGGCCTTTACTTTGTCTTTGCCTCTGGCCTCAGCCTGGTGAGAGATTTGGGTTGGTACTGGTACATTGCTGTTGTGGGTGGAGGTCATCTCCGGCTGATTGAGCTCGATCACAATCCGCCCCAGTATCGGGGGCTCTTGGGGTTCGAGATTTCCGGCATACGGTGCAACCGGTGGTGGGGCTGACATCCCATAAGCAAGGTCTGCCATAGACCTTTGGAGATCACCTATCATCCCCATTAACTCGAATGTGGTGGGCTCGCGAGCCTGGTAGAACTGGGGAGTCCAGACTGGTTGTGCAGCGGGTGACCTGGGCGGGTGCGGCATATCAACAGCAGCATCACTCTGCGGGATGGTTTCCTGACTCAACGCGGCCGTCATGACCACAATCTCTTCAGAGTTCTGCGTCATGTTCAGTCCTGCCTCAGCAAGGAGAAGACACTAACTGCTCTGGATCAACTCACTGAATTTCTGAACTGAAACGGAAAACAGACGGTATTTCAGCCCCAGACAGATCAAACACAGATGTAGCCGAACAGCGGTACTATACTGCTGATCACTGTTCCCCAGATTTACTGTTCAAAACTGTACTGATATCCACGGATATAACTGATTCCCAACAATCACTGATACTAGTGCCCTCGGGTTGGATATTCAGACTTGCAAACTGGTATATGCATTCCTGTAGAGATACGCTCTAAGAGCACATAGCAAGTAAATGAGAGCCAATACACCCCTATGTTGGGGTAGGGTTTCCCTGTCCTATTTTGTCAGGAGCTAGGGTTTCACTATGCACGCAGCGGTTTCAAACAACCTAAATCGGGTGAGCAACCTGTCCTAGCTTGGAATGGTCACTACGGATTCCGACTATGCAACTAGGTCGAATGGTCCAAAAGGGTGCCCCGGTAAAAACCGGGGTTTGTGTTCCCATACTGGCAGAGCCCGCAACCGGTCAGCCTTATGGACATGCCTTGACAAGACAAGCCTCCAGCAAACCGTTCAGGAATAGCAGATGACCAACACGGTGTCCTAGGCGCACCAATGCACATGCAATGCAAAGAAACACATAAGTGTAGTCAAAACAGGGTATCACGAGTTCGAGTCAAGCTCTCTAAAAATCCCCAGCAGAGTCGCCAGAAACTGTAGCACGTCCCACGGGGGGCCTCACTACAGTTCGGACTCGATTTTGTTGCGGTTCTAAATCTCGAACCAAAGAGTCCAAATCCGGCAAATCGTTTTGAAGGAAAACAGATTTTTTGAAAGAAGTGCCAAACATGGACTGCTTTGCCAGATAACAGAGTCGCCACCTAAATATTTTTAAAATGGGAAATTTAGGAAACCCTGACTCGGTGCCGAAGGCCACACGTCCGTCATCACCAAAGTTACTCGGCTCGGGAGCTTGGGTACGATCGGGGAAGGTCAGCTATGAGCACCCCCTTTCGCCCGGTCCGAAAACCGGCCTCTACTAACCGTGATATCCTTTTTTGAAAACATTACATGCCCTCATTCCAATTATTAACCTAGAATTACTATGTTATGCGCACAGCAAACAAGTATAGACTAGATCGCCTAGTTTGGAAACAAACATTGCATATCCGTTTTTGTCTCGAAAAACGTGTTAGATTTTGCTACTCGCAAGTAGGCTAAAATGCGGATTTCAATGAGTACTCCCAACTCAAGCAATCCAACCTCCACCCACAGGCATTCATGCAATTATGCCACATAAGCACTTAGCCGCATGTTAATCCTACTGTCATGGCAACATTCACACGCATGCGGTATGCTAAAGCATAAAAGCTCACCTCGTACTCCGTGCCAAAACAGTAAACTAGTTAGCAAAACGATGCATGACCTAGTTCATGTCAAATGACTAATGCAACACAGGCATGGATGCAGTTAGACAGGCTCGGCTATCCTAAGCATGGCATATGGAATGCTATCACATAGCACGTATTCAATTTTGGAATTTGAAAATTGCAATGCAGTTTGTATGATGTACCGAGCCCGGTGCATGTAAACAAATGCATGGATGCACGCATGCATTGCATAAGGTATGCTAATTTAAAATGCCCTAATCTACCACTGAAAGCGGGTAAATAAAAGGGTTAGAAAGAAGTGGGGGTTGGAAGACATACACCCACTCACACACACTTATTACAAATTCGCCCTCGCTCGGAGGGACCAAATAATAATACAGGCCGAATAAATAATTAATTAAACTAGCTAATTAGATATTACAAATTAACCAAATTAATTAATCTGACCAATTAATCTAATTAAGCATTAAATGCCTCGGGATGAGGGCTAACTGCAGCGCATGCCCGGGATTCGCTCGGAATCACACTGCCGTGCACGGGTTGCCTCTGTTTCCTCTGCTCTTCAGCTCAGAAAATTGCCCAAATCTCAGGGATGCCTCTCAGGGCGTTGGAGATCACCACCGGCTGGAGGGATTAGCCATCGGCTGAAGAAGGTATCCACCGGCATTGAATTTCCTTATCGGCTGCCCAGTGGCAGCCGGTCGGCACTAAAAAGTGCCGGTCGGCACAAAGTCCCTGCAGAACCTGCAACTCACAGCAGCAGAGGGAACAAAAGGCAAGGCAATGCAATTCAAGGTATATATGCACCAAACACATCCCAAATCATGCTATGGACTTAAGAGGGCATGTGCCTCGATTCCCGGGCCACCAATCGCGCATTTCCATGCGTGATGGCCCTAAGGACCAAGAATGCAACTTTGATTTCAAATGCATGCAATGCAAACGAAGGTGCCAAACCTCTATCAAACTCACTTCAAGAGGCTTGGCATGCACAATACCAACGCAACCCTAAGCATGTCATCTAGCATGCAATATGGCGATGCAATGCAAGAATATTGTTGTATAAACATACAAGCATGCAAAGCAAAGTAGGAATGGACTTACACATGAATTGGACAGCTCTAAAAGGCCCAAGAACAGTGGCCAAAATGCCTAAAGATGGGGTCTAAACATACATGCACACATGCACACATTAAGGCACCAACACTTGAGCATAACAAACAACATTCAAGCACACTTGAAATGAGTTAAACATGGACTAATAGCATGCATTGTAAGCTCTGAAAATCAGCTATAAAATGATGCCAAATCAATCAACGAAATAAGCTAATCATGCAATGAATGGCCCAAGGCTTTAAGGCAAGCCAAGGGGCATTGAACTACACCTATGCACAATCATACATGGCAAAATTCAAGCACTTAAAGACAAAGTTTTAACACATAAAACTAAGCCTAAACGACTACCTAGATGGCATCTAGGAAGAAAGTGATCTAAGGCATGCAATAAGGCCTAAGCATAGGGCCCTTAACACAAGCTTAAGAAGTCACAAAGAGACATGCAATGTAAACATACATGTACCTCCAGGGGACTGAAATAACATATGAGATGATTCCAAATCATCAAAACAAAGCAAGCATGGCATGCTACACATCCAAAATATTAAGGCCAACAAGCCAAATGCAAAGGGACTATATTAAACATGCTAAGATTGACCAAAATGCTTATGGACAGACCTAAAACATGGTAATATGAGCACAAAATCTTCACAAGTCCAAGCTTAAAACATGCTAGAAACAAAGGCTAACAAGCTAGACATGTTAAGGCATAAAAGGCATTACAAAGTAACTATGCAAATCATGCAAAGAGTACTAAAACCCACTTGAAGGCATGCTATAATATGGCAATATAAGCATGATAAACAATCAAAACATGCTCAATATACAACTAAACATGGAACTCTCTTAAAGAGCAAGATTTGTCCTTTTCAAGGACATCAAGGAGAGGGGGTGGCCCTCTCCTTCTTGAGACTTCAAGGCATACTCTTCACCACTGAAATCCCTCAAGATTTCAGTGGTGAAGAGATCCCAAGACCAAAATCTCGGATCTCTCCAAAATGGCACAAAAAAGTGGCCTTTTCAAGGCCTAAAGGTGATCAAAGTTCCTCAAACCACAAAGCACTCTTAATATACAATAAAGAGGACTTAAAAACAGAACTTTTATGTGCCAAACACTAAGCTCAAAAACTGTTTTAAACTAGGTAAAAACAAGTTGCAAAAATGGGGAATAAAGTGTAAGTTTCTTACCCTTGTTGACTACCTTCACAAAGGTTGTTGTGCTTGGTCCCTTGAGCTCCAATCCAGTCAAGAATCACCTAAACTAACCTCTAGAACCTCTGGACCAAGAGAAAGGTGGGACCCTAGGTGCTAGTGTGCAAAAGTAAGGCACAAAACACCTAGTTAAACAAGAGAATGGGAGAGATATAGAAGTTATATCTATTCTAACCCTAAAACCAGAGCTCTAGCTCTCCAACAATGGCTAACCTTCTGAAAATTGCTAACCCCCAAGCCAAGAGGGAGAGCTTCCCTCTTATAGGCCAAAAGCTTACAAGCTTGGCCACTAAGCAAGCCCATCCCTCCATACACGTGTATGGAGGGGAAACAAGTTGCATACAGCTGTGAGAAAATATCTCACACAGCAAGTGCACAGTGGTCGGGAGGGCAAAATGGTCATTTCGCCCAAAAAAGTGCCGACCGGCACAATATAGTGCCGGTGACAACTACAGTCAGCCGGTGGCCTCTAGCCCCAGCCGGTGGTGTGTGGGGATGCCTCAGAAGGCATTCCCTGCCCCTCAAAGGCAAAACACAAGTGTTTGGTGCAAAACCAAACACAAACGGTCGAGTTCGGAGGTCCTGAGGCACGGCGCGCGAGCCGAGAACTCCGGGAACTCCAAACGAACACACACATGGATGATCACCGAGTGTTCAAACGGTGACGTCCAAGTCTTGAGGACGGTCAAAAATGGGGTGTCTACAGTACCCAAGTTCCCGAGCCGAGGCAACTTTGGTGATGACGGACAAGTGGCCTTCGGCACGAGGTTGAGTTTCTGAAATTTTCCCAAAAATAAAATATTTAGGTGGCGACTCTACATCTAGCAAAGCAGTCTAATTTTGGCATTATTTGATTTAAAATCAATTTTCCAAAAAGATTTGTTGGATTGGACTCTTTGGTGATTATCAGTTTCACATTGCACTTGTGAGACTTGATTCAGAACCGCAGGAGTCTGAACTGTGATGCCCTTCATTTCAAACCTTCCGAAAGGGGGCGTGCAAAAGGGGAGCCACACATAGATGCATGCATCTATCCACACATGTAGAGCTGGATATCCTTGGAGGGAATTCATGTTTTCTATATATAGGAGACCCCTTTCTCATGTTTTAAGGTTAGAAAATTTTGAGATAAAAAATTTTCCTCTCTTTCTACAATTCTCTCTCTCTAGCAAATCTCTACACTTTTGCCTACAAATCCTTAACCTTTGCCTATACACCCTTAACCAAATCTTCTCATCTTTGAGTTGAGGTCTTTTTGAGCTTGGTTTGAGCACTTGAGGGTGTTGTTTGCTTGGTTTTGTTGCTTGAATTGCTTCTTCTCTTCAAGAGGTATAGGGCTTTCTCCGTTTACTTGCTTTTTCCACTATTGTACTAGTTGTTTTCAAACTGTTTTTGGGCTATAAAACTTCTGTTTTTTTGGGCTGAAACTTGGGTTCTAATGCCATTAAAGGTTGAGGGGTGATCCACCCTTCTTTGTACCTTGTTTTGTAGGCCATTGCCCTTGTGTTTCCCACCTGTAGACCGCCCGAACTCCGTTCCACACACGAGGGCACGAATTGTAGTTCTGGCTACTACAGTTCAGACTCCTGTCACGGTTCTGAATATAATCTCACAAAGTGCAATGTAAAACTAAGAAATCACACAAGAGTCCAAATCCGACAAATCGTTTTGGAAAATCAATTTTAATCAAAAAGCGCCAAACATGGACTGCTTTGCCAGATTTTAGAGTTGCCACCTAAATATTTTATTTTCGGAAATTTAGAAAACCCTGACTCGTGCTTAAGGCCACATGTCGTCATCACCAAAGTTACCTTGGCTCGGGAACTTGGGTACGAGAGGGGAAGGTCCTGAAATGAGGACCCCCGCTCGCCCGATAAAATGATCGGCCTCTACTAACATGATATGTTGTTTTTGAAAACACATGTGTTCTTATTCCGGCTTATTAGCTAACCTTGCTATGTGATACACACATCATACAAGTATAGACTCAATCGCAAGAATTGGAACAAAACACCTCATGTTTGGTTTTTTGAAAAGTGGTTTGCAGTTGCTACCCTCAAGTAGGCTAAGACGCGGATTTGCCACCAAACAAGGTGGGCTTAAAACATGATGATTTGCCACTTCAAGTGGGCTTAAAAGTCACATTTTGATGAATTGTTCTAATTCAAGCAATGAAGCCTTCATCCACAGGCATTCATTCAGTTAAACACTTAAGCAGATAGCCTCATGGCAAGCATGCTGTCATGGCAACACTCACACTCATGCAAGGATGCTAAAGCATAAAAGCTTACCTAGTACTCCGAGCCAAAACAAAAGCTATGTTAGAAATCAATGCATGACCCTAGCTATGTCAAGAATGCCTAATGCAACATATGCAAAATACAACTAAAATAGGCTTGGCTATCTAGAATGACATATGAATGCAACACTTGATAACATGCTATTGAACACGTATTCAAGTAAAGTGTATAGAAATACAATGCAGTTTGAATGATGCGCCGAGACCGGTGCATGTAAGACGAATGAATGATGCACACATGCAAAGCATAAGTATGCTAATTAAAACATGCCCTAAACTAACCATCGAAAGCTGATAAATAAAAGGGAGAAAGACGTGGGGTTGGAAGACATTCACACACATGCGCACCCTTATTACAACATTTGCCCTCTCGACATAGGGTCTGAATAAATAGGCTAAGCTAAGCTATGCTACTTATTACAAACCAACTAATTAACTATTCTAGCTAATTAATTACAAACCGAATTGAAAACTAGCTATGCAAAGCTAATTTAGAGTATTACAACATTTTAAACTAATTAAGTACAACACTGGTAATTAACTACATCTAGCTAACAAAGCGATAAAGGGCCTTGCGGGCGAGGGAGACATGCATGCTCGGTCGTGTCCTCTCGAAAATCCACTACCTTGCCTCTAAATGCCTCTGTTTGCACTCTTTTGGACTTCTGAAAATTGTGCCAACTTCCAGATTGCTTCTATCTGATCTCGAGAACACTCTAAGAGCTCATCGGCTAGAGATGGTGGCCATCGGCCAGTAATGATGGTCGGTCGGCTGGCTTTGGTGGCCGGTCGGCTGGGAGATGTGGCCGGTCAGCCACTGCTTCCTGCAATTTCTCCTTTTGCTGCAGCAGAGCACAAACTGAGGCATGGCAGTGTATTAACAAGGAAATGTGTGTACCACCACACTCCTTATCATATCTCAAGCACAAAGGAGTGTGGTGCTTGACTCTCGGACCACCAACCAAACATCACAATGCACGATGGCTGAGAAGCCAAGTTTATACAAGTTGATGAATGCACAAATAGACTCGATGAGCCTCCACCCTATCATGCACGATCAAGGGTGTCGGCGACTAAGAAAAGAGGAACGTTTCATCACTTTGAGTATGAAACATCCCTCGTTTCTCGTGTTTGGATTGACGTCCGATCCAAACACATGCAATGCAACGCAAACATGTTATCTTGGCATGTTTTACTTTGATTCATTTTGTTTACTCATCTTAGATTACCGATAAGTTCTTTAATCGGTTAAGTCCAAAAGTGAGAGTCCTCTAATTTTGATAGAGGATCTAAGCCACAAACATCTTGAGCATGGAAGAAGCCTCATGGTTTTGGTTAGTAGAATCCCTCAAGAGAAGGCTAAAACCATTAGCCATGAGAGCCTCAATTCCATGCTCAAGCCAACATGGGGCTTAAGACCTCTTTCAAAGCAAAGTCACAAATGAAGAGTGGAGTGATATGACAAACATTTCAGTGCTGAAACAGAATGCTAAAGACACTAAACCATGCAAGCAACGCATGCACAACATGTTAAGGGTCAAAGGCATTGAAACTAGTGACAAGGATTACACTAGAGGCATGCAATATCAAACTCAAATCGGCAAACCAGCTCTGGATAGAGCTAAATCATGCTAAAACAGTGGCCTAGATATGTTGAAACTTAGGCACAAAAGGCAAGAAAATCATGTGCACATGTTGGCTCGCAAGCAAGGCATAAGGCTCAACCATTAAACACAATGAAAGAGTGGAAAACATGGAAATGTGACAACACCATATGCTCTGAAATAACATGGTAAATGATGCCAAAGCACGCAAATACCTCAAGCCAAGCATGCAGGATACCTCAAAACTCAAAACTAGTCAAGGCTATTGCACTACAAGCATGCACAACAAGCATCATACGACCAAGAAGGCTCAAAACAGAGCTAAAGCATGCCAAAATATGAATAAAAGCATGCTGGAGTATAGCCAAAATGAGCTAGAATAATAGGCTAAAGAGAGAAGCATAGAAGGCTAGCTAGCAAGGATTACACTACAAGTGTATAAAGCATGCAAGAGGTGAGTCCACCAATCAAAATCAGAGTTATAACATGCCAAAATAACACCAAAAATGGGCTGAGACTAAGCCAACACATGCTAGAATAACATGCTAACTCATTAGGCAGGCAAGGCTAGCAAAGAGGATTTACACTACAAGTGTAAAGAGGATGCAACAAGTGATCAAACCAACTAAAAACAGAGTTATAACACATTAAAAAAGTCACAAAAACATGCTCAAACTAAGACTCAAGAAGGGAGAAATACATGCTCATTTGATAGGCCAACAACACATGCTAAAAAGACAAGAGAAGGGGGGACCACCCCCTCCTATTTTGAGCCTCCAAACAAGTTTTCTACCACTGAAATTCCTCTGGAATTCAGTGGTTTTAAGGCCAAAAAGAAGTTGTTTGAACAGCTTGAAAGATAGCTCAAAAGGCCTTACAAGCCAAGGAGCAAAAGGGAGGAAACACCCCCTGGCCAAATAAGGCACAAACCAACACTTTTATCACTGAAAAATAGAGGAAAAACAGAGGTTTTTGTAGTTCAACACTACCCCAAAAACAGCCCCAAAGTAGTTGAAAACTATGGCAAAACAATAGTGCACAAAGAGCTTAAAAGGGATAAGGGGTTACCTTTGAAGCACAGCAGCAAATCAACTTCTTTTCTGAGCCAAACAACCTTCCAACAGCCCAAAAATAGGTTCCAAGGGAACTCAGCCAAATGACATGCAACTTTGATGAAGGAAGTGTATGCAAATATGTAAGGAATTCTCACTTTCAAGCCTAAAACAAGATGAGAGAGGGAGAATTCTAGAGAGAGGGGAGAATTTGCTCACAAAGCTTCTAGAGAGAGAGGATTCTAGAGTGAGAAGCTCTCAAATTTTCTCTAAGCCTTCAAAATGTTCTAACCTTAGAAATATATGAGATATAGCTTCATATATAGCAAAAAGAGAACATTTGGTCGAAAATATCTAAGCTGGGATAGGTGGCACAACCTGGAAACAGCTGGAGGACAAAATATCTTTAAAAATTCTGAGTTTGGGTCACTCTTGGCTGGCCGGTCATCTTTGGTGCCGACTTGCTACTTGTGATGGCCGACCGGCCATCTCTATGGCTGACTATGCACATTTGTGGCCGAATGCAAATTCTGCTTTGCAGGTCCAACTTCGAATGGGCATATCTCTTTCACTTGGACTCCGTTTCAGGTCATTCTTGTGTCCAAATTGAAGCCCCAGAAGTACGCTTTCCAATGGTTGAAGCCTCACCTCAAAATTCCAACTGTGCTAAGAGATTGCCCTCTTTTAGTGAAGGCTACTCAGTTTCGGTCCAACCAGAATGATGCCCAAATTCAACCAATCATATCTCCCCCATCCAGACTCGGCTTGAGGAGATTCTTGAGTGAAAAATGAAGCTGCATAAGTCTTCTTTCCAATGGTGGTAGCCTTATAGTTGAACTCCAAGGATGCAAACTGATAGGCCTGATTTAGCGAGGGCTGCCCGACTCTCTCTTAGCGGTTCATGCCCATCTTCTTCTCCAACTTGGTTTCTTCCCTTTACTCCTCTTATGTTCAACTTCAAACCCCCCAAACAAGATGTTTTTTGAAGATTTTTTCGAAGAGTTCACATCTCTTTCATGCATTTCCACTTTGCCCTTGCCCAGTTTACCGAAAAGCGCAACATTTAACAAAATGTGACCGTTGGAACATCGTATGAACTTTATTTCAAAAATATTTTGAAAGAGAGGGTTTTAAGGTCTAAAACCCATTCAAAATAGCTTTGGTCCAAAATGGGGTGTAAGGTTTGGATTTGACTCGTCTCTTGCCGAAGAAATCGAACCTTTGCATTGCACAACTTTCATCACCAAATAAACAATCAGTAGCGCCCAAGTCTTAAGGGCGGTCAAAAATGGGGTGTCTATAGTTGCCCCTCTTTGACAGAGGTCAAAAGTCATGAATTGACGTGAGTGAATGTCAAAGCCCAGAGACGACGCATTTTTAATAAGGCTGAAGACCTGTACAAACAAACAAAATACAGATAAATAAATGGTTGTGCCCACAGGCTGCCTACGTATCCTATTGCAAGGAATCAAACCAGCGTTGTTCAGGGGCAGGATGCAAAATGATATGCAATATTACCAGAACAATGTGCAATGACATATAATGTAATGAAACAATGCAAATGATATGAAATGTAATTGAGATAATCAAATCACGAGCAGTGCAAAACCACACAAATATCATAAAGGGATGGAGATACAGAATCAAACTACATTTAAAACAGAAAAGGTGTCGGAAACCTCAAACCACAACTCTCTTTAGTGGGATAGGTGCATGCACATGCAGAACTGTGTGTTTCGTAGAAAGAAAACAAGATACAAGTAATTCGGTGGGATGATATAAGTGAGGAATGATCTGCGGAGGAAAGATCGTGATCCTACATGTTGAATGCAACAAACTACAATGTAATGGATGCAATGGATGGAGTGAATAAGGCGCGTGGCCAAACCATATCTTGCCTAGAAAAGGCATGAACACAAAACAGACCTCGTCTAACATAGAAAGGTTGCCGACGCCCTCAGACCACAATTCTCTTAGTGGAATAGGCACACATTATCACAGAACTATGCTTTAATGTGAAAAGTATGGGCACATGTTGGACTAAGCTTAACATGGAAAGGATGCAAGCGATAAATGGACAATGTAGTACATGCATGCAATATATTCTATATGCAATGCAATAGACATAACAGATGTGATGCAATAGATAATAGATGTGATGTAATAGATAGTACAGTAGATGCAAAGGGTGACATACTCCAACCATGCTGGAATCGTAAGAGGAGGAAAAACAAATCCCAAACACGCCGAAATCGTGTGAGGAAAGGAACACTCAAACCACGCTGAAATCGTGAGAAGAGGCCCGAAAACAACCGCCCAGGTGAACGCACAACGCAACCTGAGATGAATTCCAAACACGTTGAAATCGTGTGAGGAAAAGAACACTTTAACCACACTGAAATCGTGAGAAGAGGCCCGAAAACAATCACCCAGGGGCGCGCTCAACGCAACCTGAGATAAATTCCAAACACGCTGAAATCGTGTGAGGAAAAGAACACTCTAACCACGCTGAAATCGTGAGAAGAGGCCTGAAAACAACCGCCCAAGTGCGCGCGCAACGCAACTTGAGATAAATTCCAAACACGCTGAAATCGTGTGAGGAAAAGAACACTCTAACCACGCTGAAACCGTGAGAAGAGATCCGAAAACAACTGCCCAGGTGCGCGCATGACACAACCTTAGATAAATTCTAAACACGCTGAAATCGTGTGAGGAAAATAACACTCTAACCACGCTGAAATCATGAGAAGAGGTCTGAAAACAACCGCCCAGGTGCGCACACGACGCAACTTGAGATAAATTCCAAACACGCTGAAATCGTGTGAGGTAAAGAACACTCTAACCACGCTAAAACTGTGAAAAGAGATCAGAAAACAATCGCCCATGGGCGCGCTCAACAGAACCTGAGATAAATTCCAAACACGCTAAAATCGTGTGAGGAAAAAAACACTCTTACCACGATGAAATTATGAGAAGAGGCCCGAAAACAAACGCTCAAGGGCGCGCTCAACGCAACCTGAGATAAATTCCAAACACGCTGAAATCGTGTGAGGAAAAGAACACTCTAACCACACTGAAATCGTGAGAAGAGGCCCAAAAACAATCGCCCAGGTGCGCGCACGACGCAACCTATGATAAATTCCAAACACGCTAAATCGTGTGAGGAAAAGAACACTCTAACCACACTGAAATTGTGAGAAGAGATCCGAAAATAACTCGGGAGCACGTTCCACGCATCCTAAGTTAAGTCCTGGGGGACAGCGATCCTAAACGCTGCTCAGCGTAAAAGGATAACAGATACAGGATAGCACAAGATGCAAATAAATGCAATAAGTGCGATAATACGATACATGTTACAAGCAATGTAGTGCATGGTGCTTAGAGAAATGCAATAGACAAACAAAGCAGCGCTTTAGAAAGCACCTCATGGGGTGAGTGACGATGAACCGCTCTACTCTGACGGGGATCTCCCATTGTGTTCTTCGAACTCTTACCTTCAACTCACAGTGCAAAGGTTTTGAAATGCTGACAAGTAGCGACATCCACATGTAGGAGCCACGGGTGTCGCTTGTCTTCTTGATCATATTCATAACTTTCCCTATTCTCCAATGGGGTGACAGACTAGGTTGGTTCAGTATCCAGAATCGAGGCGCATACTCGCTACCTTAACCTATGGGGCTTCCATACAGATTTCAAGCCGGGGATACACCCTTGGGTATTTAAACCAGACTTTAGTCTTGGAAATTCCAAACCTTTGCGTTCTAGGCATCAGCCATTTAAACTCTAGTTTCCACCATCGTAGTTGGTCTCTTAGGAACTCATTGCCAACACAGCCAAGATGCCCCTGGCAGGGAAATGGTGCACAGGGAGAACACTTCTGATCGCCATTCTGGCTTGAAGCAGGCTTGATCTTGTGCTTGAGGTAGAGGCACACTCATACTTCAGAGCATTGACAAGGCCTGAGGAGGTACATCCAAAATGCAATCTTGGAATTTTGTTAAAAGTGAAACAAACTCAGATGCTCCAAATTTTTCCTCTTTTCTTTTGCTTTGTAGTTCGGAACCTATATAGCTTCAGATAGGTCCTTGTTCTATTATTCTCATATGACCTGGGTTAAACCCTGCAGTTTTATGAAAGAAAGAATCCTGTTTTGCACATATGTTGAGAACGGCACGGCACTCTAAGCACAAAACGATTTATTTTTGAAATTGAAATTGAGAAATGAGTTCTTAACTGGGTATTGAGCCTATAACCGCCCACAGTCCAAACAACTCAACAAAGGAAAACAAAGGTAAAACAACATAAACACATCTATTGACACTCGAAACGACTCAAAACAAGAATTAAGACAAACAAAAACACACACACACAACACCCAGATGTGTTCCAAAGGTGAGAGACCTCTTGGTTCACAGGGAGTCCATAGCTTCTCTAGGTAATGTTTCCCACCATTTCTCATTTGTGATTCTCACATCACTTGGCACTCAATCTCTAGTTCTCTAAAAAGCCCTTTTCTCACTTTTCCCTCAGCTCATATCTCTTTATTCTTTAGTCTCTCTTATTTTTTATCCCTCCCTTGGGTGGTTGACGGATAAATAGGAAGTCGCGTGCTCTTGCCCCTAGCATTCTGCTAGATTTTTCTTCTTTTGCTCACAACAGTGAACTTTCCCACAGAGGGGTTACGCTACAACTGGGTGTGTAGCAAATCTGCAGCTAACATCGGTTGATGACGCCCTTGGCCAGTTCGAATGTGACCAGACCTTTTTGGATAAGGGAGTGGAATATCTTGCTCCCTTTCCAGTTCGTGCTTCGCACTTGACGTGATACCTTGCTGCTCAGAGGATGAGAGAGCTTTCGGCCCTTTGCTGTTAGCTTCAGTTATGCCCTTTTCTGGCAGGTAGAGTGTCCTTTCTGGCAAGTAGAGTTCCCTTTCTAGCAAGTATGTTGACAATGGGGAAAAGAAAGAACACCTGACTCAACTGTGCCCCTAGTTCATCATTTTGACCATTTTTTATTTTTGCTTTCTACTGAAACAATTTTGACCAATATGAGAGTTAGATTAACATACTTGTTCAACTTTTTGATTTGAAATCATTCAAGTCAGGCTATGAGCACTGAAAATTTTCCTTTTTCGGGTCTAAGAAATGGTCCGGTTTTGGAAAAATGAAATAATTTTCGAGAGAAAATTAGTCAACCTCATTAAAAATTCTCAAAAACTATTTTTACAAATGGCCACTACTCGACCAACACAGAATTTACTCTTGAGATGCACAACCTCAGATCCAAAAAAATGGATACACAGCAATGGAAAGTTGCCCCTTGTCTGAATGGCACCACAGCGCACTGTAATCAGCCCTCATAGTGACAATCACCACCGAACACTCAGATACAACGAAGACAAAGATGACCCGTTCAATCTCATAGACAGGACAGTTGAATTTGGTGTTTTACGGCTGGACTTTAGAATGAAGTTGCCTACGTATCCCAAAGATGGGAATTAAGCCTGACGTAGTTCTAGGGTTAAGGTACACTTGGGTATTAACCTCTCCTTTTGCACTCTAACTTTTGCCAAGGCCTCCCTTCCGGGTTTTCAACCTGGCGAGCTATGTTTTTCTTTTCTTTTCTTTTCATTTCTTTTCTTCTTTTTCTTTTCATTTCTTTTTCTTTTCATCTCTTTTTCTTTTCATCTTTTTTTGTTTTTTCATTTGCTCTAACTTTTGCCTAGGTCACCCTTCCGGGTTTTTGGCCCAACGAGCCTCTCAAGGGTAAAAGTTTAACTTGGTCCATGTTGAATGGTTTTGAGACCTCGAAGCCATTTGAATCCAAGAGAATGGCTGTTGTTTGTTGATGATGTAGAAGTCCATGCAATGGGGGTTGAATTTGCCCCTAATGTTGTGGATAGGAACTCGGTTGTCTTTCAACAAAACTTTCTTTTTTTCTCCATTCTAGGATTTGGCATTCTTGCCGATCTTCGCTAGCTTGAGAAATGTCCCAATTTTTTACTCTTCGAGCACATCTGACATTTTTTGCCCCTAGTTCAAGGGCTGCTTCTCATCCAGCTTTGCAAGCTTTCTTTTGATCATGTCTAACCTTCTTGCCCCTAGTTCAAGGGCTGCTTCGAATTTGGCCTGGCGGGCCTCCTGTGACGTCATACGACCTTATTGTCCCTAGTTCAAGGGCTATTTCAAATTTGGACATACAAGCCTCACATTGTAGTTGACCGTAGAACATTTTGAATCCAAGTTCAAGGTTTGAAAGCAAAAGGAGTCAAGTCTTGAGGCTGAGAGTGATCCTATGCTACACAATCTCAAGAGCGATTCCACACAGGTCTTTGCAGGACCAAACAAAACATTTTTTGAAATCTTTTAAGAAAGTGACTAATCGCTCGCATCGAAGACAATGTAGAACCAATCTGGATCAAGCCAGGATCTTTCTCAGTACTCATATTAACAAGCTTGATCTCATTCATTAAGGGCTCAGCACGCCTCTCTTTCTCTCAATTGATCAAATTTTTGCGAATCCAGAGGAATTCCTCCCTCTTTGTTTTCATCATAGTGTTCAAAAAGTTTTGAAAAACTCAGGTCAATGCAATGACTTCAAGTCATAGAAAAGACACAGTTTTTAGTCAAATACTGCCATCTTATTCAGAACTTCTGGCACAACTGGTGCAAAGGCAAAAATAGACGTAAAATGGTGAAAATCACTGCTGTTTCATTCAAATCTGTTGACACAATTGGCTCCAAGGTAGAAACAGACTCAAAGGAAAGCAAAACGACAAACACAAAACAAGCAAGTGATATCCGAGGTAACACCCCTGAAATCACCCGACCCGACACAACAAGACAGACTCGACTGACTTTGTACAAAAGGACTGACTCAATATAAAACAACAAGACTGACCCAATACCCAAGTCAGAAAGTAAAATTAACAGCATTCACAAATACTCAAAACAGTGCGTGCCATTCCCACGTCCAAAGTAAATCGAGCGCCATCCGCAGGTGGTTTATCCCTCGATCACATAATCACATTATTTCCCAAATTCACTGATCCAGTGCCGATAGACTTTGCAGAGCCTGGTGCGACGATAACCTCATTGTCAATCATATCTTGTATTTCGTGGTGAAGACGAAAGCAACTGTCAGTGCCATGACCAGTTTGTTGATGGAAGGCACAGTACTTGGCCAGCATCATGCTTGGCTAGAAGGGGATTCAGGAGAGGCCAAGGCTCAAGGGGTTTGAGATGGCCTTGCTCTATAAGGATTTGGAGAGCTTTGGATAAAGCCATGTAGAGGGGATTGAAGAACCTGTGGCCTCAGAGTTGATGGCTTGAGGTTTGCGCAGCCGTGTTGGATGTTCTAGCAAAAGGGTTGGCTGGTGCTGACTGAGTTTGATGATCTTTGACAGATGTAGGATTGAAGTTGAGAGGGGTGTTTCTGGTACGACATCCCTTTTCGTTGTGTGCCCCTTCATTCAAGACGCGCTCATTGTGAGTAGCAAAAGTGTCATCCATAGTTTTTGCAACAACTGCGAGCACTTTGTTGTTTGTTTAGCCCTTCGACTTTCAAAGCCTCAATAGCCTATAGAAGGTGTTCATGGGGATCAATGTCTGCCACTACCTTGTTCTTTCCACTCGCCTCTACTTTGCCAAGGGATTGGGTCGCTTATATCAAAGCGAGGCCGTGTTGTTGTCGACATGCCACCACCCAGATCTGAGATGGCTTTAGGTTGACCATTTTCAATTGCAGCTTGCCCCAAGATTGGAGAACCTCTTGGCATGAAATTTCTGGCATGTGATGTGGTCGATAACAGAGCCAATATCCCAAAGGCCAGATCTGCCAGTGTTCTCTGAAGATCTTCGATCATTCTCATTAGCTCAGAAGTAGTGGGTTCATGGATTTGAGATGATTGTGGTTCGAGTGCGTTCATCATGCATAAGTCCATGCTGACTGGAAGGAACACCTCCGGCTTGGGTAAATGGGCTGGGGTGATGTACATACTGGGGTCATAGGTGGATGGCAGTGTAAGGATTAGATTGAGATGAAAAGGTGACGGGTCAGTACTAGCCCGAGGTCCTTTTGGGGGAGTTATGGTCTCTTCGTCAATAAGATCCCAAATCTTATGATGGAGGCGGATGCAACGGTTTGTATCATGACCGTGTTGTTGATAATAGTCACAGTATTTAGTTGGGTCATATCTTGGTGGAAGAGGATTTGGAAGGGGTTGAGGTTCAAGGAGCTCTAGGTGCCCTTCCTCTCGCAGCATTTCCAAAGCTTGAGAGAGACTTATGTAAAGAGGATGAAAATTTTGGGCTTGGGGCCAATTTGAAGTGGTTGGTTTTTGGCCATTGAGAGAAGTGGTGATAGTGTCTACTTCTGAGCATTTCACAGCTGTGCTACCTTTCGTAGTAGCATTGGAACTGTGAGCAACATTCCTCTTCAAAGGCTCATTATCTTTTGCAAAGATCCCTTGTCGGATGGCATCCTCGATTTGAACCCCCATTCCATGAAGGTTTGGAAAGGTAAACAGTGGTAGAACGATCATCTTCTGCAATAACTTGCCATGCAGATTTCGAACAATCATCCTGATCTGATCTTTGTCGGAAGGCCTTGTAGTCACCATCGAGGCCTTTGCTCTCCATCTCGTCATGGACTCTGAGAAACCCTCCTTTGGCTCTTGGCGGGTGATTTTCAGATCACGAGTTGTGACCTCGATCAGTGTGTTGTAGGAGTATTAAGCAATGAAGGCCTCAGCCAACTCTTCCCAGTTTTGTTTCATAGAGTCCTCTAATTTCGCATACCAGATTGTGACTATCCCAGACATGGTTTGGCCAAAGAGAGACAACTTCTGGGCTGTGGTCAAACCCATTGGCCTCAAGATATCAGAAAACATGTGGAGATGCACCATTGGGTCTTCAGAGCCATCGAAGCAGTCGATACGCAGCATTTTAAACCGCTTCGGTAAGGTAACTGCAGATTCAGTATACCCGTCCTCTAAATCCGGGATGGAGTTCACTCATTGTGCTCGTCTGAATAACTTCTCCAGTTTATTGAGCTTAAGTGTAGTTGGGTCAACCTCAAATCCGAACGGAGCTTTGGCTTGATAGACAGGAGCTTTAGAGACTTGCTCTGGGATTGGCTCCGCCATATTACCCTGAGTTGTTGGAAATTAGCAATATAGGCAAGTGGCTCCGGGTGTCGGGTTACCCGTGGGAGGTGCATGAGATGTAGAAGCCGCAGCCTGCTGTGGCTGTTGTTGTTGTAGCTGGGTTATCACTTCGCCCTGATGAGCCGTGACTTCAGCCTAACGGACTGCGTCCTGCTGCAGTGCCTCGACTTGTTTGTTGCAGGTACTAGCATCTAGTTCTTCCATACTGGCTGTGGGATACTGAGCCATGGGAATGGGTGATTAATCTCATGCTGAGCTGAATGCAGACAACTGTTCCCAGACCAGACTAGACCCGGGTGAACTGAGGTGTGACTGCTGTAGAAACTGTACATGGTGAATTCTGCCTGAACCTCCTTCATCTTGTAACCGGTGGGGGTGAGGCAAACACAGGTTGCTGCTGAACCAATTCTGACCTGACAGAGTCTATCAATACAAGTCTTGTGTTACCCGGGGGATATTGGAGCCTTCTGAAGCTATGGTTCCAAGGCTACCTTGCAAAAGAGAAAACAGGCAGTATCTCAACCTGATTTCACAAGAACAGATATGAGCATAGTTGAATGACAGTGCTCTCTACTGAATTCTGCCTAAAATTCTGCTAGTAAACTGATACCCTTAGGTCGATACTCAAACTTGCAACTGATACATACAATCCTATAGAGACACACCCTAACAGCACATATCAAGCAAGTGAGAGCCAAAACACCCCTATGGAAGGGTAGGGTTTCCCTGTCCTATCTTGTCAGGAGCTAGGGTTTCGCTATGCACACAGTGATTTTCGAACAACCTACAATCGAGTAAGCAACCTCTCCTAGTTTGGAATGGTCATTATGGCTTCCGATATGCACTAGGTCAAATGGTCAAAAAGGATGCCTCGGTAAAAACTGAGGTTTGTGTTCCCATCATGGCAAAGCCCGTAACCGGTCAACCTTATGGCACACTTTTCCAAGCAAGCCTCCGGCAAACCGTTCAGGAATAGCAGATGGCAAACACGGTGTCCGAGGCGCACCAATGCAAATGCAATGCAAAGAAGCACATGAGTGTAAACAAAACAACATATCATGAGTTCAAGTCAAGTTCTCTAAATCCCCAACAGAGTCGCCAGAAACTGTAGACCGCCCGCACTCCGCTCCACGCACGAGGGCGCGAATTGTAGTTCTAGCTACTACAGTTCGAACTCTTGTCGTGGTTCTGAATCTAATCTCACAAAGTGCAATGTAAGACTGATAAATCACCAAAGAGTCCAAATCCGACAAAATCGTTTTGGAAAATCGATTTTAATCAAAAAGTGCCAAACATGCATTGCTTTGCTAGATTTCAGAGTCGCCACCTAAATATTTTACTTTGGGAAATTTAGGAAACCCTGACTCGTGCCTAAGGCCATGTATCCGTCATCACCAATGTTGGCTCGGCTCGAGAACTTGGGTACAGAAGCGGAAGGTCCTGAAATGAGCACTCCCGCTCGCCCGATCAAAGGATTGGCCTCTACTAAAATGATATGTTGTTATTGAAAACACACGTGTTCTTATTCCGGTTTATTAGCTAACCTTACTATGTGATGCACACAGCATACAAGTATAGACCCAATAGGAAGAATTGGAACAAAACATCGCATGTTTGGTTTTTTGAAAAGTGGTTTGCAGTTGCTAACCTCAAGTAGGCTAAGACGCGGATTTTCCACCAAACAAGGTGAGCTTAAAACATGATGATTTTCCACTTCAAGTGGGCTTAAAACTCACAATTTGATGAATTATTCCAATTCAAGCAATGAAGCCTTCATCCACAGGCATTCATTCAGTTAAACACTTAAGCAGACAGCCTCATGGCAAGCATGCTGTCATGGCAACACTCACACTCATGCGAGGATGCTAAAGCGTAAAAGCTTACCTAGTACTCCGAGCCAAAACAAAAGCTATGTTAGAAATCAATGCATGACCCTAGCTATGTCAAGAATGCCTAATGCAACACATGTAAAATGCAACTAAAATAGGCTTGGCTATCTAGAATGGCATATGAATGCAACACTTGATAACATGTTGTTGAACATGTATTCAAGTGAAGTGTATAGAAATACAATGCAATTTGAATGATGCGCCAAGCCTAGTGCATGCAAGACGAATGAATGATGCACGGATGCAAAGCATAAGTATGCTAATTGAAACATGCCCTAAACTAACCATCGAAAGCTGATAAATAAAAGGGAGATAGACGTGGGGTTGGAAGACATTCACACACACGCGCACCCTTATTACAACATTTGCCCTCTCGACGGAGGGTCCAAATAAATAGGCTAAGCTAAACTAAACTACTTATTATAAACCAACTAATTAACTATTCTAGCTAATTAATTACAAACCAAATTGAAAACTAGCTATGCTAAGCTAATTTAGAATATTACAACATTTTAAACTAATTAATTACAACACAGGTAATTAACTATATCTAGCTAACAAAGCGATAAATGGCCTCGCGGGTGAGAGAGATATGCATGCTCGGTTGCATCCTCCCGGAAATCCACTACCTTGCCTCTAAATGCCTCTGTTCGCACTCTTTTGGACTTCTGAAAATTGTGCCAACTTCCAGATTGCTTCTATCTGATCTCAAGAACACTCTGAGAGCTCATCGGCCAGAGATGGTGGTCATTGGCCAGTAATGATGGTCGATCGGCTGGCTTTGGTGGCCAGCCGGCTGGGAGATGTGGCCGGTCAGCCACTGCTTCCTGCAATTTCTCCTTTTGCTGTAGTAGAGCCCAAACTAAGGCATGGCAGTGTATTTGCAAGGAAATGTGTGTACCATCACACTCCTTATCATATCTCAAGCTCAAAAGAGTGTGGTGCTCGACTCTCGGACCACCAACCAAGCATCACAATGCACGATAGCTGAGAAGCCAAGTTTATACAAGTTGATGAATCCACAAATAGACTCGATGAGCCTCCACCCTATCATGCACAATCAAGGGTGTCGGCGACTAAGAAATGAGGCACGTTTCATCACTTTGAGTATGAAACGTCCTTCATTTCTCGTGTTTAGATTAACGTCCGATCCGAACACATGCAATGCAACACAAACATGTTATCTTGGTATGTTTTACTTTGATTCATTTTGTTTACTCATTTTAGATTACCGATAAGTCCTTTAATCGGCTAAGTCCAAAAGTGAGAGTTCTCTAATTTTGAAAGAGGATCTAAGCCACAAGCACCTTGAGCATGGAGGAAGCCTCACGGTTTTGGTTAGTACAAACCCTCAAGAGAAGGCTAAAACCATTAGGCATGAGAGCCTCAATTCCATGCTCAAGCCAACATGGGGCTTAAGACCTCTTTCAAAGCAAAGTCACAAATGAAGAGTGGAGTGATATGGCAAACATTTCAGTGCTGAAACAGGATGCTAAAGACACTAAACCATGCAAGCAACACATGCACAACATGTTAAGGGCCAAAGGCATTGAAACTAGTGACAAGCATTACACTAGAGGCATGCAATATCAAACTCCAATGGCCAAACCAGCTTTGGATAGAGCTAAATCATGCTAAAATAGTGTCCTGGATATGCTGAAACTTAGGCACAAAAAGGCAAGAAAATCATGCGCACATGTTGGCTCGCAAGCAAGGCATAAGGCCCAACCATTAAACACAATGAAAGAGTGAAAAACATGGAAGTGTGACAACATCATATGCTCTAAAATAACATGCCCAATGGTGCCAAAGCATGCAAATACCTCAAGCCAAGCATGCAAGATACCTGAAAACTCAAAACTAGTCAAGGCTATTGCACTACAAGCATGCACAACAAGCATCATACGACCAAGATGGCTCAAAACAGAGCTAAATCATGCCAAAATATGAATAAAAGCATGTTGGAGTATAGCCAAAATGAGCTAGAATAACAGGCTAAAGAGAGAAGCATGGAAGGCTAGCTAGCAAGGATTGCACTACAAGTGTATAAAGAATGCAAGAGGTGAGTCCACCAATCAAAATCAGAGTTATAACATGCCAAAATAACACCAAAAATGGGTTGAGACTTAAGCCAATACATGCTAGAATAACAAGCTAACTCATTAGGCATGCAAGGCTAGCAAAGAGGATTTACACTACAAGTGTAAGGAGCATGCAACAAGTGATCAAACCAACTAAAAACAGAGTTATAACACATTAAAAAAGTCACAAAAACATGCTCAAACTAAGCCTCAAGAAGGGAGAAATACATGCTCATTTGATAGGCCAACAACACATGCTAACAAGACAAGAGGATGGGGGACCACCCCCTCTTATTTTGAGCCTCAAAACAAGTTTTCTACCACTGAAATTCCTTTGGAATTTAGTGGTTTTAAGGCCAAAAAGAAGTTGTTTGAAAAGCTTGAAAGATAACTCAAAAGGCCTTACAAGCCAAGGAGCAAAAGGAAGGAAACACCCCCTAGCCAAACATGGCACAGACCAACACTTTTAGGACTGAAAAATAGAGGGAAAATAGAGGTTTTTGTAGTTCAAAACTACCCCAAAAATAGCCCCAAAGTAGTTGAAAACTATGGCAAAACAATAGTGCACAAAGAGCTTAAAAGGGATAAGGGGTTACCTTGGAAGCACAGCAGCAAATCAGCTTCTTTTCTGAGCCAAACAACCTTCCAACGGCCCAAAAATAGGTTCCAAGGGACCTCAGCCCAATGACATGCAACTTTGATGAAGGAAGTGTATGCAAATACGTAAGGAATTCTCACTTTCAAGCCTAAAACAAGAGGAGAGGGGGAGAATTCTAGAGAGAAGGGAGAATTTGCTCACAAAGCTTCTAGAGAGAGAGGATTCTAGAGTGAGAAGCTCTCAAATTTTCTCTAAGCCTTCAAAATGTTCTAACCTTAGAAATATATGAGATATAGCTTCATATATAGCAAAAAGAGAACATTTGGTCAAAAATATCTAAGCTAGGACAGATGGCACAACCTGGAAACAGCTGGAGGACAAAATATCTTAAAAAATTTTGAGTTTGGGTCACTCTTGGCCGGCCGGCCATCTTTGGTGCCGACCTGCTACTCGTGATGGCCGACTATGCACATTTGTGGCCGACTGCAAATTCTGCTCTGCAAGTCCAACTTCAAATGGGCATATCTCCTTCACCTGGACTCTGTTTCAGGTCATTCTTGTGTTCAAATTGAAGCCCCAGAAGTACGATTTCCAATGGTGGCAAACTCACCTCAAAATTCCAACTATGCTAAGAGATATCCCTGTTTTAGTGAAGGCTGCTCAATTTCGGTCCAACCAGAATGATGCCCAACTTCAACCATTCTTATCTCCCCCATCCAGACTCGGCTTGAGGAGATTCTTGAGTGAAAAATGAAGCCCCAGAAGTCTTCTTTCCAACGGTGGTAGCCTCATAGCTAAACTCCATGGGTGCAAACAGATAGGCCTGATTTAGCAAGGGCCGCCTGACTCTCTCTTAGCAATTCATGCCCATCTCCTTCTCCAACTTGGTTTCTTCCCACTAATCCTCTTTTGTTGAACTTGAAACCCCCCAAACAAGATGTTTTTTGAAGATTTTTTTGAAGAGTTCATCTCTTTTTCATGCATTTCCACTTTGCCCTTCCTCAGTTTACCGAAAAGTGCAACATTTAACAAAATGTGAGCGTTGGAACATTGTATGAACTTTATTTCAAAATATTTTGAAAGAGAGGGTTGTAAGGTCTAAAACCCATTCAAAATAGCTTTGGTCCAAAATGGGGTGTAAGGTTTGGATTTGACTCTCCTCTTGCCGAAGAAATCGAACCTTTGCACTGCACAACTTTCATCACCAAATAAACAATCAGTAGCCCCCAAGTTTTAAGGGCGGTCAAAAATGGGGTGTCCACACCACCCTTTTACTATCTCTTTATAAGCTTTTAAACACTAATTTTTAGAGTTATTTCAGTAGCCAAAATCATGTTTTGAAGTCCAAATTTGGAGGGGTTAGCCTCCCCTCCTTGTGTCTTGTTTACTAGCCTAGTTTATGCCATGTTTTAGCATATTAATTTAGCTATTTTTAGCACAATTTCAGCATATTTTAGGACTATATTAGACCTATTTTAGGACAATTTTCGGGTTGTTAGTTTCATTTGAGCTTTATTTGTGCTGCTTGTAGTGTAATAGTCCTCATGAGTTTGGTGTTCTAGGCCTTAGACACCATCTTATTTGAGTTGATAGCATTTATTTATGCTTTTCTTACTCATTTTCAGCACTAATAATCTTTGCAACCTCCCTTTTTTCTTGGCTTTTTGTTTTGCTTTGAAAGTGTTTTAAACAATTTGTTTGTTTAAAGCATGAGATTGAGATGTCATGCTTAATGGTTTAATCCCTTAGGGGGTTCATTACCAATGGATATGATGTCTCTTTCATGCCTAAAACAACTCTTGGTTTGAGCCATCTTTCCATTAGGGGACTTAAACTCACCCTCTGGACTCAATTGATTAAAGAATAGATGGTAATCTAAAATCAAGAATTAAACTTGGGACTAAAATGGTGAAAGATAAGAATTTGGTTGTGTTCAATCGAACGTTAATTGAACACATGGAAGCTTAAACCATTTCATACTCATTAGTGATGAAATGATTCAAGGTTTCAAGGTCACTACTTCCCTTGATCTTCCATGATAGGGAGGTGGTATGAGTCTTGTTTTGTTACATTTATTGAATTTGCACACTTGGTTTCATGAGCCATCATGTAATGAAATTGTATCCATTGATGGTTTGTGAACTAAACTTGCTACTCCTTTTATTTGTTCATGAAAAGGAGGGGTGAGTGGTGCAAACAAACCCTTGAAAGTACCCTGTATATGCTATGTTTGTCCTCTATTACAACAAGGAGAACTGGGCAGCAATGGCCGACAGGCCACTTTTCATGCCCAACTGGTGGCCGGCAACCCTCATCACTGGCCGGCCGGCCATTGATGCAAATTCAGCAGTGTGTTTCTTGGCAGAGTAAAGTTATTCTGGCAGTGGGCAGAAGTGTAAGTGTTTTCTATGCAATAGAGGCTTTTTGAAAGCAAAACAGTGGTCTTTTGGGGAGGAAACCGAGCATGTGCATGAACATCCCTCGTTTCCTGAGGCGGAGTAGTTAGTTGTTTAGTTTAATTACTTTTTTTAATTGCACTTGTGTTGTAATTATTTAATTAGTTAGTTAGCTAGTTATTCAATTTTGTCATTAGTTAACTAGTGAGTTAGTTAATTAATTTGTTGTTGTAATAATTAGTTAAGTAGTTTATCTAGTTATTTATTTCGGTTTGTAATAGTTATCTTAATTAGCTTAGGTTTATTTAGCCAGTTAATTAGCTAGTTTATTCATTCGGATTCTCCTTCGTGAGAGCGTAATGTAATAACGTGCATGTCTTCTAACCCCACGTCTTTCTCCCTTTTATTTACTAGCTTATGTTGGTTAGTTTAGGGACATCATATTTTGTTTAGCATACTTCATGTTTGCATCCATTTGTCTTATATGCACCGAGGCTCGGTTCATCATTCTAACTGCATTGTTAGTTTAAACATTCTTTGAATACGTGCTTAGACCGCATGTTATCAAATTGTTTCATATGCCATACTAGTAGCCGAGCGTATTAGTTGCATGTTGCATTTGTTGCATTAGTCATATTGCATAAAGTTAGGGCCATGCATTTTTCTAACTCTTTTGTTTATTTTGGCTTGGAGTACTAGGTGAGCCTTTACTCGCTTTAGCATATTGTATAATGTGATTGTTGCCATGTTTAGCATGCTTGCCATGAGGCTAAGTGCTTAAATGCTATAACTCTTGAATGCTTGTAGATGAAGGCTAGTTGATTGAATTGGAATAATTTGGAAAATGTTTATATTTCATCACTTTTTAAGTAGGTACATATTTCGAATCGATTTTGCAAAACAAACATGACTAGAGATGTTCCAATTCTTGTGATTTAGTCTATACTTGTTTGTGCGCATCACATAGTAATGTTAGCCTAATACACTAGAACAAGAGCATATAATGTTGATAAAAATCATATCATGATTAGTAGAGGCCGATCTTTGCTCAGGCGAGCAAGGGTGCTCAAATGTATTCATGACCTTCTTCTTTTGTACCCATGTTCCCGAGCTGAGACAATCTTGGTGATGACGGACAAGTGGCCTTTGGCACGAGCCATGGGTTTCCTAATTTTTCCAAAATAAAATATTTAGATAGCGACTCTATATCTGGCAAAGCAGTCCATTTTTGGCAATTTGATTCAAAATCGACTTTCCAAAAGATTTGTTAGATTTGGACTCTTTGGTGTTTATCAATTTCACATTACACTTGTGAGATTAGATTCAAAACCACAGGAGTCTGAACTGTAGGGTTTATTTCGAACTTCCGAAAGGGAGGCGCGAAAAAGTCGAGCTACAGTTTCTGGCAACTCTACTGGGCAAATTAAAAACTTGACTTGAACTTCATGATGTGACATTTTATCTACACTTATATGTTTCTTTGCATTGCATTTGCATTGGTGCGTTTAAGTCACTATGTTTGTCATCTGCTATTCCTGGACGGTTTGCCGAAGGCTTACTTAAAAAACTTGCCAAAAGGCTGACCGGTCACGGGCTTTGCCATCATAGGAGCACAACCCTCGGATCTAGACTGCCGCTATACCGCTTGATCCTCTTTTCACTTCTCGATGTTAGGTGTGAAAGGCATATTAGGTAGTCTTGCTAAGGTACCCTTTTGACCATTTGGCCTAGTTTCATATCGAAAGCCATAGAGACTGTTCCAAACTAGGACAGGATGCTCACCTGGAATACAAGATTGTGTGAAACCGCTTTGTTTGAATAGTGAACCCTAGTTCCTGACGAAACTAGGACAAGGTAACCCTAACCCCAAATAGGAGTGTTTTGGTTGTCACTTAACTAATATGTGCTTTACAGTGAAACTGTACAGGAACGTGTGTATCAGCTACAAGTTGGGTATCAGTTTTGGGGCAGAATTCAATATTGAGTGCAGTCCTATCAGCTTTGATTACATCTATGTTATTAACATCTCAGTTGAGGTGCATTGCTTTTTCTGATTTCTGCTTTCTTTTTTGCTTTGTTTCTTTTTGCTAGGTAGTATAACACCATAGCTTCGGACAGTTCAGATATTCCCCAGGCACTTTGGACCCATGTCAGAAGGCTTTATAGAGCCAAAGATCTTGTTAGGGGACAGCCAGTGTTTATTTCACTCCCCCCAGTTACTAGACGGAGGAGAGTAAGGCAGAGTTCACCGGTTCAATTTCTACAGTAGTCACCCTTCACTTCACATGCATCTAGTCAGGCTCAGTCTTCTATATCCAGTCCAATACGAGATCATTCGCCTATTCCGACAACACAGTTTCCACCAGTTAACATGGAGGACCTAATCCATCATCTTCAGCAAACAGTCGAAACCATGTAGTAAGACGTTGCTCATCAAGCTTCGGTCACAGCACATCAGGCTGAGGTCATAAACAGGCTGCAACAACAACAGTCACAGCCGACAGTAGCTTCTGCGTCTCATACACCTCCTACAAGTATCCCAGCACCTGCAGCCACTGCCTATGTTAAGAATCAGGGCACTCCAGCAGAGCCAATCCCACCACAAGCCTCCAAAGCGCCTGTGTATCAGACCAAGGCTCCATTTGAGTTTGAAGTTGACCCAATCGTACTTAAGGTCAACAAACTGAAGAAGCTCTTCAGGAGAGCATAGGGTGTTAGCTCTATTCCCAACATTGAAGATGGGTACACAGACTCTGTAGTGACATTGCTAGACCGGTTCAAAATGCCACACATTGATCGGTTGGATGGCTCTAGAGACCCCATGGTTCATCTTCGACTATTTTCAGACATCCTGCGGCTGATGGGCCTGACTAGACTGCAGAAGCTCTCACTCTTTAGCCAAACTATGTTGAGAATAACGGCTATCTGGTATGCAAAGCTAGAGGATTCTGTGAAGCAAAGTTTCGGGGAAATGGCTGAGGCCTTTGTCGCACAATACTCCTACAACACACAAATTGAGGTCACAACCCGTGATCTCAAGGTAACGTGCTAGGAGCCAAAGGAGGGCTTTTCAAAATTTGTGACAAGGTGGAGGGCCAAAGCTTCAATGATGACTACACGACCTTGAAAGAAAGATCAGATATGTATGGTAGTCCGTAATCTGCATGGGAAATTGTTGCAGAAGATGATCGTCCTACCTTTGTTCACATTACTGAGCTCCATGAGACGGGTGTTCAGATTGAAGACGTTATGAAACAGGGCTTGATAACTGATGAGAAAGGGCAGGCCAAGAGGCCTTTTGTGCGCAGTTCCAATGCAAGTGGTAGCACAGCAGTGCTGTCGTCTGATGTAAGTGTTGTCACCATTGCCACCACCAAGACCGCCAATCCATTTGCCAATATAGCACCACAAACTTCACACAACCCTACTCGATCCCAGTAGGTCTTTACCCCACTCTACATGTCTTTATCTCAAGCTATGAAGGGGTTGATTAAAAAGGGGCACCTCAAACCCCTAGAGCCACGCCCACTACCTGATCCTCTCCCACCAAAACACAACCCAGCCAAGTACTATGTGTTTCACCAACAGCACTGGTCACAACACCGACCAATGCTTCAGGCTGCGTGATAAGATTCAAAACCTCATAGACAATAAGGTGATTGCACAACCCCAGAAAGCAAATATAACCACCAGCTATCTCCTAGCCCATAATCAAGTTTCCCCACCTCACAATCTAAACCTAATCCATTCATTGGCCATCCACTACGATCCCAACGTATATATTACCCTTTTCCACCTACCCAGACCGACGATGTTCATTCCTAAAAGCACGGATTTATGCATGATGGACACGTCCGCACTTCAAACTAAACCTGTGGTGGTGACAGTGGTAGAAGAAGGGAGGCTGGCCTTAGAGGAGAGTACGAGTATGTTGCTTAACTGCTCTGAGGACTTGTCTGAGGGGGAGTATAATCCAAGCTGCTACATTGTGCCAATTGATCAAGCCAAACCAAAAGTGGTATTGCCAACTACAGTGGAGGTCAATGTAGTTAGGGAGGATAGGCCCGAGCTAAGGTTTGGATGATCTAGCAGAGATTAAAGAGGACTTAGACAACCTGCAGTTCTTTGATGAACAAGATCAAGGGGATGTGCATATTGGTTGGTTCGATTTGAGTGGATTAGCGGACAACTCTGGGTGGTTGAGTGATGAACCCGACAAAGAGGAAGGAACTAAAATAAAACCTTAAAAAAAGGGAACAAGAATTGTTGCAATGGCCGGAATGACCGATGAAAAGGGAAAACTACCAGAGAACACCTGTGTCAAAAATTTAGCTCAGGAACTGGGCACTGTGAGTACTGTGGACACAGAACAGGAAGCTGTGCTAAAGCAGTTTGCACAAGAGAAGGGTCAAGACAACCAGAAAGTTGTAATGGTCCGACAACCAGAAAGTTGTAATGTTCCAACACCCTACAGAGGAAACTTGTGAGGTGAAAGTGATACAAACAGAGCTAGACAACTGTTTGTCGGCTGCCAGAGGTGTATGATGGGAGGATGACGATCTACTTATGGCTCACATCGACGAGGACTAGGGTGAGTCCCTCCCAGATAATATGTGGTACACTGAAAAGATTGACCACATGACTAGAAGTGGGCGGTATTTCAAACCACTAAACTTAGACCAAGCTGAGGCCTCTAGAAAAGATAGAGAGGTTAAAAAATAGAAAGAGAAGCAGTTGGAAAAAGAGGCATTGTTGAAGCAACTAAAGAAAATCTAAGTAGATATTTCAATTTGGGGTCTTCTTATGGCCTCCCAGGTGCATCTACAGGCTGTGCCATCAGCAATGGACAAAGCCAAACTATCCATTGACACTACTCCTGAACAGCTTGTGGGATTGGTCTTCCTAGGTGGTGTCGAGCCAACCCTAACTTTTTTTGATAAAGAAATGCCACCGGAAGGCTCATCTCATAACAAACCCTTGTACATATCAGTTGACTGCAGAGAAAAATGGGTACCGATTGTGTTGGTCGACACTAACTCAGCTATCAATGTTTGTCCTTCTTGCACAGCTTATGCCATCAGCCTTAGACCGGCGGATTTTGTGCCCACTGCCCAAGTAATTTGGGCATATGATAATACAAGCAAGGAGGTTATGGGCACCATACAAATCAGAGTCCAGGTGGGCCCAGCTTAGCAGGATGTCGAGTTCTATGTCTTAGATATCTCAGCCACCTTCAACTTACTGCTAGGAAGACCTTGGTTGCATCTAGTGAAAGCAGTCTCCTCTGCCCTCCACCAAATGCTAAAATACTCTCACGGGAAAGGAGTGGTGATTGTTTTTCGGGAATTCATTTATCTATCCCCCACCAGAGGTAACTACACCGGTGTTGGAGATCGTTCATCGGTAAGGAGGATGTTTTCCTTTCAAGGTTTACGCTGGCTTGAGGCCCGAGTAGTACAGATCCATCTTGGTAGCAGATGAGGGCATGTATGTCAGTGCCCAATTAATCTATGTCATGAACAAACTTAGCATATGCTAAGAATGAGGCTTGGAAAAAGTGGCCAGAAAGGTGTCATAGCATTGGCCGATGTGCCACATAATCTTCTTGCCTTTGGTCTGGGTTATGTACCCACCAAAGAGGATTGGGTCAGGAAAGGAAAGAGATGGCAAGCAGAGCCAAAGCCAAACAAGCTGGGAAACACTATGAGCTTAGTCACAAGACAATCTAGGGAACAATGAATGGCCACTTTGTTCGAGAAGGTGAAGACTTCCCATTTTGCGGCTTTCTCGAGCCCTGGGTGAATTTTGTGAAGCAACATGTCCCCGGCTTCAAAATCTTCTTCGACCTCCAGCTGCAAGATATTGATGCCGAGAAAAAGGCTGAACCGACTGCTAAAGCTAAAAAGAGCAAGGAAAGTGACTCGGACAACAACGAGCTTGGAGTAGGGGCAGCATTGGCATGTTTCCCTACAGATCCTCCAGCCAACTCAGAGAGCTTGGGGGATGACCTTACCATCTCCATGATCGGGGACCAACCGGGTATAAACCCATCTTGCAACATTTTGGATGCATCCGAAGTACCATCTCTTGTCTGGCAGCTAGGAGGAGGGCTACCTGTCTAGTTCCGAGTCGAGTAATGAGCCAGAATCTAATTCCACTAGAGTCTGTAGAGTGGAATAAGATTCCAGTTCTTCTGAGTCCGAGTTTGGTATTGAGCCTAGAATTTGATTCCATAGAGTCTGTGGAGTCAGAATCAGATTCTGGTTCTTCTAAGTCCGAGTTTGGTATTTTTGGGGATGATAACCTCGAATGCCAAGGTCTTGTCCAGGTCCTCTTTTTCTTTTCCTTTTGAGTCGGTCTGTAATCGAAGAGCTGGATGAGCTGAGAGCTTATGAATGAGAATGCTACTAATTCTGAGTATTTCTGTGTGCCGCTTGTTTATTGTATTGACCAAGATTTTCAGAATTTTAATGAAAACGAAGAGGAACGAATTCCTCTAGTTTTGAAAAACTTGATTAATTAAGAGGATGAGAGGTTTTCAAAACCCCTCGCTGAATGAAATCATTGCTATTAATGTGGGTACTGAGAAGGATCCGCGTCTGATCCAGATCGGGTCCACGTTGTCTTCGAAGGAACCGCCAGCACTTAATTGCTTTATTAAAGATTTCAAAGATGTTTTCACGTAGTCCTGCGAAGACATGCCTGGAATCGATCCTGAGATTGTACAGCATCGGATCCCTCTTGACCCCGAGACCCAACCCGTCAAGCAGAAGTTGTGAAGAATCCTGTCCGGATTGGGCGTTGAAAATCAAGGAAGAGATCACCAAGCAGATTGAGGCAGGTTTCTTATTAGTATTTGAATATCCGACTTAGTTAGCCAATATCATCCCAGTGCCCAAAAAGGATGCTAGAATCTGGGTATATGTGGACTTCTGGCATTTCCCTTGCCTCACATTGATGAATTAGTGGACTTCACCACAGGTCATGCATTGCTATCCTTCATGGACGGATTTTCCAGGTATAACCAGATTCTGATGGCACCTAAGGACAGAGAGAAAATTTCATTTACTACGCCATGGGGTTCCTACTACTATCGGGTTATGCCGTTTGGCTGAAGAATGCAGGGGCTACCTATCAACAGGCTGCAACCCCCATTCTGCATACAAAGAGGTCAAGGTGTACGTGGACAACATGATTGTCAAGTCCAAAGAAAGGGAGGGCCTCCAGACCGCCTTGAAGAAATTTTTTCAACGAATCAGAGAATACAGACTGAGGTTGAGTCCGCAAAAATGTACTTTCAGTGTAACAGCAGGGAAAATGCTGGGCTTCTTGATCACACAGAGGGGCATTGAGGTAGATCCTTCCAAAATCAAGGCCATCTTAGAAATGCCACCACCAAGGACTGAAAAGGAAGTGCGAGGCTTTCTGGGTAAAGTCCAATTCATAAGACGGTTTATTTCCAAATTAACCTTGACCTGTGAACCACTTTTTGGTCTCCTAATGAAAGGAAATAAATTCCGATGGGATGATCGATGTCAATTCGCTTTTGAGTAGATTAAGCAGTACCTCCAGAATCTTCTTGTGTTGTCGCCGCCAAAGCCAAGGAAACCTTTGATTTTGTATATGTTAGTCATAGACACCATTATGGGATGCATGCTTGCTCAGGAATTTGAGGATAGGGTGGAGAAAGCCATCTTCTATTTGAACAAGAAAATGCTGGATTATGAGACCTGTTACACTCCGGTGGAGAAAGCTTGCTTAGCCTTGGTATGGGTTACCAGGAAGTTGAGGCACTACTTGTTAGCTCACTCCGTAATTCTAGTTTTGAGATTAGATCCCATCAAATATCTCTTTGAGAAACCAATGCTTATGGGTAGGCTAGCCCGTTGGTTGCTTTTTCTCTCTGAATTTGATCTCAAGTATGTTACCCACAAGTCGGTCAAGGGGAGAGCTGTAGCGGAGTTCCTGGTAGATTGCCTAGTAGAAGGGGATGAAGCGGTGGAATACCTGTTCCTAGATGAAGCCATTCTACAAGTTGAAAAAGAGACTTGGAAAATGTACTTTGACGGAGCGTCCAATCAATACAGCTATGGGATAGTTGTGTTGCTGATAGCACCCAACGATTTCTATATACCTTTAGCCTTCAAACTCTGATTCAAGGTGTCCAATAATGAAGCAGAGTACGAGGCGTGTATCTTTGGTTTAGAAGCTGCTCTGGAACTAGGGGCAAAAAGGTTGGACGTCATCGGGGACTCAAACCTGATTGTTTCTCAAGCAAATAGAGACTGGAAGGTCAAAGAAGAAAAGATGAACATTTATCACCAAACCCTGGACATTCTGATTCCTAGGTTTGAAAAACTGACTTTCACACATCTATTGAGAGAGGACAACAAATTCGTTGATGCTTTATCAACTCTATCTTCTATGATAGACATCCCACTGGGAGTCCGGATGCGTCCGATTATCATTGAGCAGAAGTACACGCCGGCCTACGAGACTATCGCCGTAGTAGATGAAACGCAAATCCCTGGTACTACGATATTTGTAACTTCTTGGAAAACGAGATGTATCCACCAAGGGCAAATGCCAAGGACAAAAGAGGAATACGGCGAATAGCCGTCCAATTTATCATCTGCAGAAGTAAGCTGTACAAGAGGGGTCATCTGGGAATGCACAAGTTGTGTGTTGAAGAAGAGGAATCAAAGCACCTAATAGAGGCCATCCATAGAGGAGAGTGCGGAGCGCACATGAACGGAGTGATGCTAGCCCGGAAGATTCTCAAGCAAGGTTACTACTGGTCCACTATGGAAGAGGAATGTATCTGTTTTGTTCGACGATGTTACAAATGCCAAATTCATGCTAATCGTATGAATATTCCGCTGTCAAAACTGTACAACATGACTTCACTATGGCATTTCTCAGTCTGGGGGATTGATGTCATCAGTGCAGTTACACCCAAAGGGTCGAATGGGCATGAATACATTCTGGTGGCAATTAATTGCTTTACAAAGTGGGTGGAAGCTCAGTCCTATGCAGTGTTGATGGCATCGCATGTGGCTAAGTTTATCAGAAACAATATCATTTGCCGATATGGAGTCCCAAATGAGATCATATCAAATAATGGCTCCCACTTCAAGAAGGAGGTGATAAACTTGTTGGAGAAATACAATGTGGCTTTTCATAAGTCGTCTACATACCGGCCGCAAACCAACAAAGCTTTTGAAGCCGCCAACAAGAATATCAAGAATATTTTTTGCAGAAGATGGTTGAGACCTACAGGGACTGGCCAGATAAATTGCCATTTGCACTCCGGGGCTATAGAACGTCAATCCGGACGTCTACAGGGGAAACTCCTTATTCTATCGTCTATGGGATGGAAGCTGTTTTGCCAATTAAAATAGAAGTCTCGTCACTGCGAGTTATGGCTAAGTGTCAGATAGTAGAGGTGGACTGGCAACAGAGCAGGTTCGAGGAGTTGATGTTGTTTGACGAGAGAAGGCTGAAAGCATTGTATCATGTTCAGGGCTATCAACGCAAAATTGCTAGGGCTTTTAATAAAAAAAAGTGAATTCCCATAATCTCAAAGAGGGAGATATGGTGCTGAAAGACAACTGAGCTCCCATCCATGACCCTAGGGGCAAGTTTAGATCCAATTGGACTGGTCCTTACATCATCAAAACTATCTAGTCGGGTGAAGCTGTTATTCTTATGGACCTGGACGGCCTAGAATTTTCCCAACCGATTAACATAGACAAGTTGAAAAAATACTATCCCTGAGAGGCCTACTAGGTCAAAAACCCGGAAGGGTGACCTAGGCAAAAGTTAGAGCATGAAAAATTAGAAATAAAGAAAAATTGAGCTCGCAAGGTTGAAAACCGTAAAGGGTGACCTTGGCAAAAGTTAGAGCGCAAAAGGAAAAAGTTAATACTCGAGTGAACCTGAACTGAACTACGTAAGGCCTGATTCCTATCTTCGGGATACGTAGGCAACTTCATCCTGAAGTTCGGTTGTAAACACCTCCAAATCAACTGTCCTGTCCATGTGTCTAATCAGGTCATCTTTGTCTGTTCTTTGCCTGAGGGTTCGGTTGTGATCTTTACTCTGAGAGAAGAACTGGTTACAATGCTGACCAGTCGTGTTCAATCAAGGGGCAATTTGTGATCTTTTTATTTGGAGTTGTATATCTTGAGGATTGATTCCGTTCGTGTCAAGTGGTGATCCTTTTCGAAAATGGTTTTGGAAAGTTTTAATAAAAGTTGATTTTGTTCAAATTTTACCTTTTACAACTTAGACCATTTTTGGACCAAAAGAAAAAATTTTAGTGCTCACAACTTTAATTTCATTGATTTCAACTTAAAGTTCTCCAACTCTCTGATACAAATTAAAGATGCTTTTATTACATTGAAAAAAACTTGAAAAGAAAGGTCAAAGCAATAAACTAGGGGTATAGGTGAGTCAAGTGCTCATGCATCCCCCGCTCGTGCTTGTGGAAGCTTCTGAAGCCAAAATGGGCCCTGTTTGTGCCTCATCCTCGAGCCAAGCCAAGCATTCGCCAGAAAGGGTGCAATTGAAACTAGGGGTAGGGGCCAGAAGCTCTCTTGTCCTCCAAGCAGTGAGGTACCTGGCCAAGTGTGAACCACGGATGGGTAATGAAACCGGGTACTCTACCCCCACCTCTAGGCAGATCTGATCATGCCCAAACTGACGCCTAAACCAGAAGGGGAAGTAGAACACATAGTGCGTAAGGTCGATCAGTTGTATACCAGGTTGCCGAGCCATGCTATAACCCATCTCAGTCAGGTCAAGCCAGGGGCAATGCCAAGCTATGTCAACAGCAGACCTGCTGTACATCCAGTGGCACAACCATCCCTTATTTGTGAAATCCACTAAATGGTGGTGCAAAGAAATAGCCTCAAGCTGAGTACTCAGGGCAAGAGTCTACTACCTTCAGCTTGTCCATTAGGCCACACCTAGGGAAGGGATGAAAGGAAAGAGAGATTAAAAAAATAGAAAGATGTATGTTGAGAGAAAAGTAAGAAAAGGGTTTTGAGAAAAAAAAAAAAAACAGAGCATGAGTGCCGAGTGATGTGAGAAACACATATGAGAAAGGGTAGGAAACATTACCTGAAGAAGTAGTGGACTCCCCGCGAATCTAGTAGTCTCTTACCGATGAAAGGCGCCTAAGCCCATTAAAGTCTCAGCCAACACCAAGCCAATGTAACTCTTGCCACCTTTCAAACCTTGGGCCACTTCAATCAAACAAATGTTGGACCTGCTGAAACCAGGGGCAAGAAGGACATGAGCAAGCATACATCAAGCAGAGGGCATGTTGCTGAAATCCTTGCCAGACGAGGTCGCTTCTATCACCGACGTGGAAAAATAATGAATCAAACTGGGAATGTCTAGCTCTCCGTTGTGGGCCAAAGATTCGAGCCTCGTGCAGAGTGAGCCCACACATCCGTCCCAAAGCTTGGGCATGGCCAAAACAGGGCTGAGGTATGATTTCCTCATCGCACCGGGATTCCATTAATGCTTGAAATTCTTCGATTATCAGGCATATTTCTTGTCCCCCGAAGCTAAAGACATGTGTAATCGGGTCCCAGCACCTAGCCGCGGTATGAGGCAGATGGCCGACAGGCTACTTGCCGGCCACCTCTTCTGGCCGGCAGATGGCCGGCAAGCTCCTTTTATGGCTAGCAACCTTTTTCTTAGCCTTATCGTCTACTCGTGTGCTGAGCAGTACTGGAAACATGTGTGTTTGTTTTGATCTTTCTTTATTTTAAGATCTTGTTTTGAGTCCTTTTGGTTTTTGGGCAAGTTTGTTTATTCGTATTTGAGTTGTTTTTACTTTGTTTATCGAGTTGTTTTTGCTTATTGAGTTTTATGTATTGCATTTTGTATTTTGCATGTTGGTTGGCTTATTACCTGATTAAAAACGTTGTTTCAATCAAGTGCCCTTGGCCAATTCAATTCTATGTCCATTTCTCATGCTAATATGGTGCTCATGATGCAAAAATAACAACATTTTTCATAAAAAAAAACTGCGAGGTTTTATTCCGATCATGGATTTTACAAAAGAGGAGTACAAGTTTTAAAGAAAAATAAAACCTATCTGAGGCTATACATGTGCTAATGCTACCAAACAGAAAAGAAACTAAGCAAAAAATCAAAAAAAAATCAGCGCTGGTGGCCTCATGCTTGAGAGGTCCTCTTCATCCTCTTCCTCAGAGGAGAGGACTTTGGGACACTATCACCATCAACGCCGCTATCTGAAGCAGTCTCTCAGCTTGAACCCAAGTCAAAATCGTCTCCGCTTTCTGCCCCAGAATCCTCCTCAGCATCATTGCCTCCGCTTTCAGAACCAGAGCCGACATCGTCTCCACCCTCGAATGACTCAGAATGCTAACTCCCTGCCTCCTCAGAGTCGTTAGTCTCAGCATCATCATCGCTCAAGATAGGCTATGGAGGACTGCTTTGGCCCCGAGTGCCCCTATTTCTGTCTCTCCTCCCTACTGCTGGATGAGGTACCGCTGGTGCTGGTGCTACTGTCGTCGCCGGTGCAATCGGTATAGCTGGGATCTGAAAGGACAGTTGTCACATATCAATTTCAGTGTGTGTATCAGATGCAATCATAGTACACAGTGTATGTATCAGATGCAAGCATAATATGCAAAATGAGTGTATGCAGAAGTCAGATACAATGTGTGAGTACATTGTGTGAATGCAGTGTGCCAATGCAGTGCATCAGTACAGTTTGGGAAAGACTACAGTTAAAATGCCATTGTATCAATGGAAATATGATAGCATGAAGTGCAAACTGAAGAAATTACCGGGATACCATTGAGGCCGAACAGCTTCTCCCTCCTCTGTACCATGCCCATCAATGAGGCTATCAGCTCGAGAGTGCTTTGTGTGTACTCTATCAATGCCTGCAAATGCATTTGGATGATTAGTGTTCGCAGTAGACATATCTGAGGTGAAATGTGGAGTGCAAATTGTAAAGTATGTTCCATACCTTAGTCAGGCCTCGAACCTTGACAAGCTCATGATCAACCATTGCAGGCTCAATCGGGACCTGGTAAGCCGCCCCGATATGCCGCCAACATGTAAGCATGGTAGGAAGCTCTGGCCAACGGGTCCTCTGCCCCTTATGAGGAGCCCCTCTACCACGGGCCCTGGTCACCCTACGCACCTCTTCCGCTGTGGGAGCCCTCGCCTCCTCACCTCCTCGAGCACCAGTCAGAGGTGGCATGACATGTGTCTTGAAGGTCGCATAGTTGCCCTTTACCTTGAAATAATCAGCATCCAAACCCACCATAAACTGGGTGACTGCATCGACGAATAGGTTGTCTGCTAATCTCATGGACTCAGGCGGTGCCATCGGAATGATCTGGTCTGATAAGCCTACCGCCTGACGGACAAACCGCTCACTTAGAAACCAGGCCCGACAGACTGGACCCTCAAGTAGAATGCGGAAGTGAGAAGTGGCCCAGGCCCCGACGTACTGGTCCCGTATCCTAGCTGGCATCATGGCATAGTGCTGCCACGTAATTTGCAAGCAGAGAGTGTACAGATTGTTAGTTGCTACTAGTTCCTAAAATGTGAACCTGTCACAACACAAACCCGCCCCTATAGGTCTAGCGTCTTGACTGGCTAGTAATCAAAGATTACCTACGGCCTCCATACAAATAAACCTTTAATGTAAATTACGGGGCTTAGCAGAAGTTTAAAATGTTATAGAATTCATCCTTTGAGCCGTGTATATATGAGGAGAGCAAATATGATAAGCAAGGTTTTGTTTCAAAGTTACATCCAACATATGTACAAATTCATGTCTTACAAAATACGACCCCAACTATGTACAAATACAAAACCATTAAACCACACAAAAGGAGTTCGACAAGCATGGCTCCACCCAAGCCTGATTACTTCACTTGGAAGCTCTGCAAAAGGCTAACCTGGGTAAACTCGAGACTATCTAATTCTGATGTTCAGTTTGCCCACCTACAATTACATATATAAATAAATAGTGAGCTAGAGCCCAATGAGTAATAACAGAATAAAGAGGTTAAATGAATGAAGTTCGACAATAGTACAAAAACATGTCTTACAAATTTCGAAATGAATCTTAAATCATTTTCAAAGGGAGGCATTTGCTACATTAGATCAAATTCACAACAAAACATTTCGATTAGCAATAGTAGCATCTCTTTACAGTAACAAAAGCCATTCGTAACGTTATATGTGGTGCATCCATGAAGTGACAAATAATATTCAAATGATAACAAATCATACTGGCCATGATATTGTTACCCCCAGGCAAGGGCCTATATTCAATGGATGCCATAATATCGTTTCAAAACAGAACTTCATTCATTAGAGGGCATAACATTTCAATAAGCCATGCTATCAATTATCAAATCATTTTAAGAATTCATTCAATCAATCACACATCCATTTGATAGGCAATAACATTTTTGAAAGTAAAGATAATTTGAACATATCTTTATAAGGTTATTACTCACAGTGGTTCGCGGTGACACTAAGCCTTGGACGTCCACCTAAACGAAGCACAAAACAAAGTACAAATGAATCTCCATTTCATTTTAATTCACTTCTCTTTATGTATCTCTAACTTATTGTATGATTATCGGAGTCCAAATGGTGCTTAAGAATGCTTGGAATGGCATGAGGATGCAAAATGCACTTAAAAGAGTTGGTAAAATTTTGCTAAAAATAGGGTCTCCGCTCGAGTGCAACTTCCTACGCTCAAGCGAGGGTTCAAAAACAAAGGTGGTCGCTCGAGCGTAACTTCTGTTACTTGAGCGGTCTGTAAAAGCACTAGTTACATGAAATTCCCGCTCAATGGTCGCTCGAATGGAAGACTGAGAACGAGGATCCTCGCTCGAGCGCCACTTTGGTCACTCGAGCGGACTGTAAAATTTCTGAAACTTCTGGGAGCCTGAATTCCATGCCTTGAGCGTCGACTCCCTCACTCGAGCGAATAGCACGAATTTTGGAATTTCCAGAACTGTGTTTGAAGTTCAAACATGGTACTCAATGCTTCAATTCTTGTGTTTTTTACTATAAAAACATGGAGAGTCACTATATAACATGTAAAACACTTCCAAATTGAACCCATTTATTCAAAATCATGGGAATTTCCCAACCAATGACTCCAACCTCAATTTATAAAACAAGTTCAACTCAATTTGAATGTACATTTCTCCAAAACATGTTCAAAATATGATCAAGTGGCATGAGAAGCATGAAAACATGAAGGATTCTCCAAATTAAGGTGTAAATGTGCCATGCATGTAGGAATTTCATGAATTCTAACTCAAATTATGCATGCATGTGTATAATTCAACTTTATTCTTCCATTTTTGTGATACTCATAGCTTCTTTTCTTCAATAACATGCCAATGAGTTCAAAAATGAGAGGAATTCAACTACTATATACCATATCTACATGATTTAGTGATGAATGCCATACCTAGTGTTGAATTCAAGTGTATTATGGCTCCAATCTTTGAATCTTCCACTAATTCTCTACAATTCTCCTCTTTCTCTCTCTAAATGTTGAACTTTCATCTCTTCTCTCTCAATACTCAGCTAAGTGTTATGAAAATGAGCTTATAAGCTTAATTAGAGCCTTATATAGGGTGTGATTAAGTTAGCTTAATCAAATGTGGTTAAGATTAATTAATTCTAACTAATTTAATCAGTTTATTCTAGTTATTTTGATCCAAATCAAATTTCAATTAAAGTTGCCATAAGATTCTAAATATTCTAATTAGCCTATTGGGCTAGTCAATTCCAGTTTCTAAAGCCGTTTAGGCTCCCAATTTCTAACTCTAAGTTGTCAATTTAGACAGATATTCCATGTATCAATAGATAATTATAGATTTAAACACGCAATCACGCAATTAAACACATAATCATGTAATTAAAGTCATCTAAATTATATAATGTACTAGTTTGGAGGTCAGGGTCGTCACAGAACCAGAACAGTGTTAAAGCAAAAATGACTATGTTTTGGGTTACCTCGTGGGTAGCCACTGTGTCAAAATAATGCCAGAAGAATACGAAGGTCTCACAGCTCCGACGCTGGCACCTGCCATTATACCGCCTCGAATAAGGAACTGTTAGAAAGAGCTCTTCTATGGGCTCTAGGGTGAGAGTCGAAAAATATGTATAAACCCACAGCTGCAAGGAAAGTGCAGTGATATGTCATCAATATAGCACGAACATATATAGAAAGTGTAGAGCAGAAAGCACAAAGCATGAACAAATACAGAAAGTGCAAAGCAGAAAGCACAAGTGTTGAACAGATATGAAGCAGAAAATGCAGAACATAAAATTTAAAGTGCAAAGAGGGAATTGAAATGCATATCTCCCAGGCTCGCCAATAACCTCCGATCAACTCTCCCTTCAAGCGGGAGGTAGAGCTCATATAGCCATATAGGGTGACGAGGCCAACTCTGCCTGAATCGTAAAAGTGCACCTGGGGAAGGGTCACCAGGGCACTCAGCAGATATAAGCCCATGGTGTTCCGCCTATTTGAAAACAAGGTGGTACCAAGGATGAAAATCAGGAAACCTTTGGCGTATTGCTCCATCTCCTCAAGTGTCTCTGACTCGCTCCCTCTAAACCGCTTAGCAAACCAGCTATACCTGACTATGCATGTTCGGTATAAAGGTAGATACGCTCTTAGCAGCTCAACCTAAGCGACCTACCACTCCCTCATGTCTATATCGAATGAGATCGGATCACCCCCTGCTCCTAAGCCAGTGAGCATGGCAAAGTCGTAAGGAGTCATCGTCATCTCCCTGGCAGTGGAGAAGTGGAAGTAGTTGGTGGTGTCCTACCACCTCTCCACAAGTGCTTCTAGAAGAGGATAGCTAGCGATGACCCGCGTCAGGCCAGAGCAGAAGAGGACGAAGCCAGTCTCGTCTACAATGTCACGAACTCCAGCGGAGAGCTCATCGTACTAGTCTCGCGCAGTCATGGCTCCGTACCCTCTAAAGGCATGAGACTCGTCCTGTGGCAAAGAACAGATGAATCAGATTAAGGCAGTGATGAAAGTATAATAAGATAATAGGCAGTGCAAGAAATGCAAGTAAAGAAAGATATGAATGCATGAAAACAGAGCTCATACCTCAACGACAATGGATGAAACCTGAGAAGCCAGCTCTCTCAGCAGGAGATCCTCCGGTACACCGAGAACGAAGTCGCTAAAGCGCCTAATGCCACCAGCTGGCAAGATGTGTGTGCGGGGATGGTACCTTGCTGGATTAAAAGGGTGTACCCTCAACGGTAATGGCTCCAGCTCGACCTCAGGCTCAAACTCTGCCTCGAGCTCAGCCTCAATACCCTGAGTCGCCTCGCCAACCTCTGTAGTGACCGGCTCCCCCACCTCGGCAACGGGTTGGAGTACATGGGGAACCTTAGGAGGGGCCCCGTCATGTGGCGAATCGTTTGCTATCTGGAAATAGGTGAAAAGTGGGTGAAAATGAAGAAAAATGGAGAAAAGGTGTAAAATTAGAAAAAGTCAACCCTATGAGAGAGAAAATGGAAGAAAAAGTCAAGGCGCGGGAAAGTTCGCCAAACCCGAGAGAAACTCGAGGGGAACTAGCCTAGAAGTTTGAAAATGAGGGAAAAAGTGTCGAAATCAAATTTCAATCAGTTCGTTGGAAAATGCGTAAAAGGGCTTAGCAAATAAAGTTTGCGCGGGGCATTGAAAAATGTGTAAAAGGCTCGGATCTAGAGAGAAAAAGTGTCTTGAGAGAGAGAGGAAAGGATTTCAGCCCTAGAGAAGTGAAGAAATGAAATGTTGCAATGTATACTTAAAGACCCATGTGTGAAAAGTCTTTTTTTCCCCGAACTGCCATCGGTGGCTGGCAGATGGCCAGCAAAGCTCATTGGTGGCCGGCAAGGCATTTCCATGGCCAATATGTGGCTGGCAGCCTCCCCGTGTGGCCAGCAGGTGGCCGGGGGCCTCCCTCTGAGTCCTGATGCTGTTTTGTGTCTTTGTTTCCCAAGAGTTGCAAGGAAAGTTCACTGTTGGGTTCAGATTGTCTCTACGAAAGCTTAAAAACTATGTTTTGGGTGCATAATGCTCATCACTTGTCAACATGAACGAGGTGTATCCTTTTAAACATAATGCAATTCCTCCGAGAGGTAAATTGGAAGGTGCCATCGAATGTCGCTTTTGTTTGATTTGCCTTCGTTCTACTTTTCTTCCCTATTGTTGCATAGAATATGCATTTCACATATTTGTTGCATAGAATATGCATCTCACATGTATTGTTGCATAAAATATGCATTGCACATATACATATTGCATGCGTATCTCGCATCATTCCAATTTTGCATAGAATATGTTTTTGTTTCTCACATAAAACATGCATTCACTTAACTTCATATCTCGGATGTGTATCTTGCATAGAATATGCATTGTCACTGCATCGCATGTTGTTCATGTTAACTTTGCTTTCTTTCTTCCTTTGCCAACACAGGCAAACGATATTGTATGTATGGTTCATTCGGAGGAGTTCCAGACAAGGTCATTTGTGTCTCGGTAGAGGAACCCGCTTGTTCACTTTGTGCATCTATCACATTTGTTCACTTTGTGCATCTATCGCACTTTTTCACTTTGTGCATCTATCGTACTTGTTCACTTCGTGCATCTATTGCACACCTCTCTTTGTTGTTTCTCAGGACGCGTGAAATGCGGCCCTGGGCAGGTTTCATCTTGGAACGTGCGAAGCATAACCCCAAGTGGTTTTGTTGTTTATCAACATAAAACGTGACCCTTGGCGAGTTTCATCTCGGACGTGTGAAACACAGCCCGAGCGGTTTTCTTGTTTCTCAGGACGCGTGAAACACGGTCCTGGGCGGGTTTTATCTCGGGGCGTGCGAAGCATGTGCCCGAGCAGTTTTATCCCAGGACGCGTGACTCACGGCCCTGGGCATGTTTTATCTCGGGACACGTGAAATGCGAGCCCAAGTAGTTTGCTTTTATCTCAGGACACGTGAAACGCGAACCTGAGCGGGTTTTTCTCTTATCTCAGGACACACGAAACGAGATCCTGAGCGGTTGTCTTTCATCTCGAGACGTGTGAAACACAACCCTGAGCGGTTTTTTGTTCTCAATATCTCAGGATGTATGAAACGCAATCCTAAGCGACGTTTTCTTTCCTTGTCTCTTGTTTTGGCGTGGTTAAAGTGTGGTTTTACCTTTTTGCATCAAACCAGTGTTGGTTTTAAGCTTGAAGCTGCTCATTCATTTGTTATTATCTCGCATCTTGTTATTGCTTATTGCATCATCTCATATGATCATGAGTTTTCAAAATAGCCGGCTTCACAAAGCGTATGAGTCCAGCTTTCAAAGTTGCATAGTGCATATCATTTGCATTTTGCCCTAGAACTACGCTGGTTTGATTCCTTGCAAGGGAATACGTAGGCAGCGTGCGTGCGCAACCATTTGTTTTCTGTCTTGATTATCTATCCAGGTCTTATGGCCTTGTCAAAATGGGTCGTCTTTGGGCTTTGACATTCACTCACGTCATTTCATGACTCTGAGTTCTATCAAAAAGGGGCAACTGTAGACACCCTATTTTTGATGGCCCTTATGACTTGGACACCATCGCATGCACACCCGATGATGAGTTTATGTGCTCGCCAAGGTCTTGAAGTCCTCACTGGAATGCCACAGCTTTGAGCCTTTCAAACCCTACACCCCTGTTATCTCATTTTGTGGACCAAGCCTTGGTCTTTTAGGCTAGCAGCTTCTGGTGGCCTACCGACCACCCTTATGGGTTGCCGGCCACTGATGTGGCTTGTTGGCCACCACTGATGGTCAGCCGGCCACTAGTTTCTTTTGTATATATTTTAAGCCAGTTGTGCCAGCTGTTTGCATAGATGTATGCATCTGTCCACACGTGTAGGGCTGGATATCCTTGTAGGGAATTCATGTTTTCTATATATATGAGACCCCTCTCTCATGTTTTAAGGTTAGAAAATTCTGAGATAAAAAATTTTCCTCTCTCTACAATTCTCTTTCTCTCAAGCAAATCTCTACACTTTTGCCTACAAATCCTTAACCTTTGCCTATACACCCTTAACTAAATCTTCTCATCTTTGAGCTGAGGTCTTTTTTAGCTTGGTTTGAGCTCTTAAGGGTGTTGTTTGATTGGTTTTGTTGCTTGAATTGCTTCTTCTCTTCAAGAGGTATAAGGCTTTCTCCCTTTACTTGCTTTTTCTACTATTGTACTTGTTGTTTAAAAACTATTTTTAGGCTATAAAACTTCTGTATTTTTGGGCTAAAACTTGGATTCTAAGGCCATTAAAGGTTGAGGGGTAATACACCATTCTTTATACCTTGTTTTAGAGGCCTTTACCCTTGTGTTTCCCACCCTTTTACTATCTATTTCTAAGCTTTTAAACAATGATTTTTAGAGTTATTTCAGTGGCCAAAATCATGTTTTGAAGTCTAAATTTAGAGGGGTTAGCATCCCCTCCTCGTGTCTTGCTTACTATCCTAGTTTGTGCCATGTTTTAGCATATTAATCTAGCTATTTTTATCTCAATTCCAGCATGTTTTAGGACTGTATTAAGCCTATTTTAGGACTGTTTTGGGCTGTTAGTTGCATTTGAGCTTTATTTTGCATGCTTGTAGTGCAATAGTCCTCATAAGTTTGGTGTTCTAGGCCTTATACACCATCTTATTTGAGTTGATAGTATTTATTTATGCTTTTCTCACTCATTTTCAGCACTAATAATCTCTGCAACCGCCCTCATTTCTTGGCTTTTTGTTTTGCTTTAAAAGTGTTTCAAACAATTTGTTTGTTTAAAGCATGAGATTGAGATGTCATGCTTAATGGTTTAATCCCATAGGAGGTTCATTACCAACGGTATGATGTCTCTTTCTTGCATAAAACAACTCTTGGTTTGAGCCATCTTTCCATTATAGGACTTAAACTCATCCTTTGGACTCAATTGATTAAAGAATGGATGGTAATCTAAAATTAAGTAATTAAAACTTGGGACTAAAATGGTGAAAGATAAGAATTTGGTTGTGTTCAATCGGACGTTAATTGAACACATGGAAGCTTGAACCATTTCATACACATTAGTGATGAAATGATTCAAGGTTCCAAGGTCACTACTTCCCGTGATCTTCAATGGTAGGAAGGTGTTATGAGTCTTGTTTTGTTTCATTTATTGAATTTGCACACTTGGTTTCATGAGCCATCATGCAATGAAATTGCATCCATTGATGGTTTGTGAACCAAACTTGCTATTCCTTTGATTTGTTCATGAAAAAGAGGGGTGAATAGTGCAAACAAACCCTTGAAAGTACCCTGTATATGCTCTGTTTGTCCTCTATTGTAGCAAGGAGAACTGGGCAACAGTGGCCGGCAGGTGGTCGACAGACCACGTCTGATGGCCGGCCGGCCATCACTGGTGGCTGACAACCCTCATCACTGGCCGGCCGGCCACTGATGCAAAATTTAGTAGTGTGTTCCTTTGGTAAAGTAGAGTTATTCTAGAAGTGGGCAAAAGTGTAAGTGTTCTCTGTGCAACAGAGGCTCTCTGGAAGCAAAATGGTTGTCTTTTCGGGTGGAAACCGAGCATGCGCATGAATATCCCTCGTTTCCCGAGATGGAGTAGTTAGTTGTTTAGTTTAATTACTTTTTTAAATTGCACTTGTATTATAATTATTTAATTAGTTAGTTAGCTAGTTATTCAATTTTGTCATTAGTTAACTAGCTAGTTAGTTAATTCATTTGTTGTTGTAATAATTAGTTAAGTAGTTTAGCTAGTTATTTATTTCGGTTTGTAATAGTTAGCTTAATTAGCTTAGCTTTATTTAGTTAGTTAATTAGTTAGTTTATTCATTCGGACTCTCCTTCGTGAGAGCGTAATGTAATAATGTGCATGTCTTCCAACCACACGTCTTTCTCCCTTTTATTTACTAGCTTATGTTAGTTAGTTTAGGGACATCATGTTTTGTTTAGCATTCTTCATGTTTGCATCCATTTGTATTACATGCACCGAGGCTCAGTTCATCATTCTAACTGCATTGTTAGTTTAAACATTATTTGAATACGTGCTTAGACCGCATGCTATCAAATTGTTTCATATACCATACTAGTAGTCGAGCGTATTAGTTGTATGTCGCATGTGTTGCATTAGTCATATTACATAAAGTTAGGATCATGCATTTTTCTAACTTTTTTGTTTATTTTGGCATGGAGTACTAGGTGAGCCTTTACTCGCTTTAGCATATTGCATGAATTTGATTGTTGCCATGTTTAGCATGCTTGCCATGCTTAAATGCTATAACTCTTAAATGCCTGTGGATGAAGGCTAGTTGATTGAATTGGAATAATTTGAGTAATGTTTATATGCGATCACTTTTTCAAGTGGTACATATGTTGAAACGATTTTGCAAAACAAACATGACTCGAGATGTTCCAATTCTTGCAATTTAGTCTGTACTTGTTTGTGCGCATCACATAGTAATGCTAGCCTAATAAACCGGTATAAGAGCATATAATGTTGATAAAATTCATATCATGATTAGTATAGGCCGATCTTTGATCGGGGCGAGCAGGGGTGCTCAATGTATTCCTGATCTTCCTCTCCTGTATCAAAGTTCCCGAGCCGAGGCAATCTTAGTGATGACGGGCACGTGGCCTTTGTCACGAGTCATAGGTTTCCCAAATTTTTCCAAAATAAAATATTTAGGTGGTGACTCTGTATCTGGCAAAGCAGTCCATTTTTGGCAATTTGATTCAATATCTACTTTCCAAAATTTTTGTAGGATTTGGACTCTTTGGTGTTTATCAATTTCACATTGTACTTGTGAGATTAGATTCAGAACCGTGGAGTCTGAACTGTAGGGCTTATTTCGAACTTCCGAAAGGGGGGCGCAAAAAAGTCGAGCTACACCCATATATCTTTTTTTATCCCCAAGTAACCCTACCACCAAAGATAATAGATGGAAACCTGGGAAAAATTTATGGGCAAGTATACAAAAGAAAACCACATAGACTACATAAATATAGCCGAAACACGTACATCAAATAGAAAAACACAGGCTAAACGTCCACCAAAACCAATCAACAATGCTAACCTCCTGCACAAGCTTCTTGTTTTTACCATAGACAGAATATAAAGTCTAATAAGCACCTCGCACCTCATAGCCATGACATCATAGCCACTCACAAAAGCCATGACGATAGAAAAGGTTACCCCATGAAAGATCCCGATAAAATCACATGAAACTCATACGGTCAGGTGTCACATTAACGGTCTCAAGGAAGTATAGCGAAAACCAATAACCACTGTACCGACAGTCATAGTTAAAATCAATCCCATCATATAATCAAACACCACATTCCCCAGTCCCTTCCTTGGTTGATCACCAAGCCTCAATCCTCACAACAGTGTCTCGCTCACTCCATGTTGGGAGTGGCTTAAAAACCAAATCAGTGGACCTTATGAAGGAAAGTCTCCCAGGGCTTACCAATTTGCTAAGGAATGGAAGAGAAACCATGACATTACTCGTGCCTATCTTGGGAAAGCAGAAAGTAAAATGAAGAAATGGGCTGATGAAAAGAGGAGGCCACTTGAGTTTAGAGCTGGGGATCAAGTTCTTGTCAAACTCAACCCTGAGCAACGCAAGTTCATGAGGGGAAGAGACAGAAGGCTAGTGCGCAAGTATGAGGGACCAGTAACCATTCTGAAGAGAATTGGCAAGTGTGCTTACAAGATAGATGCTCCATCTTGGTTGAAAGTGCATTCGGTTTTCGGTGTGAGTTATTTGAAGCCTTACTATCTAGACAAGGAAGATCCAACCCGAAATGAACAGAAACGCCAAACCATCACAGCCAAAGCAGGGAAAAGGTCTATTGAATCTATCTTGGCTGATCAGGTGAAAATGGTTTCCAAGAAGAAACAAAGGCAATACTTGGTGAAATGGAAAGGCCTTGGAGATAAAGAAATCAGTTGGGAACGAGAGGCAGACTTGTCGGCTTTTCCGGACGAGATTGATGCTTATTGGGCTAAGTCATCGAGGGCGTCGACTGTTCAAGTGTGGGAGACTGTCAAGGTGCGCCCATCCAAGGGTCAACACCTTGATGCCACACACTTTTGTTCCCTTTGGAGAGCCAAAGACATGCCTAAGAAGTTGTTGGTGAAGTGCAAGCAAAGGCCTAAGGCATAGTGCAAGATTGTCCAAGACATGCCATAAAGCAAGCTAGCCACCAAGTAGCAACTTTAGGCAAACTTTTAGAGGGTCAAATGTAATCTTTTTGCCTTGTAAATATTTATGTAAATACCTTAGTATTAAAGGTGTTTTGGAACCAAGAGTTGTAGTTTTTCTATTTTTGTATTATTTTTAAAAATCCATTAGGACTCCTCAAACATAGTGGATGTTTCCTCCTGCCAGATAGGAAATTGCTTAACAGGCTATATATAAGGATGGGGTACCCAAGTGTTGAACCAGACCACTTGTGCCTTTAATGAACCCCAACCTAGCTTATGGTAAGGCAATTTTTGTAGCACTTTTAGTGCATTGTTCAACAATTGTAATGCCTTCTTTTGAATAATGAAAAGTTCATTTCGCCTTTATATTGTGCAAAGCCTTTGAATTGTTGCTATTTCAATTTTAGCTTGTTGATTGTTATTTTGTGGCTTGTCTCCAATCTTGTGGCTCATCAACATAACTAATATTGTGTTTGCTTGTCTTTGCAAACCTTTCGAGTTTTATTGGGGGGCTAGTGGAGGGAGTTAACTAGCGCTATACACACTTGCATATCCTTGTCAAGGCTTCTGCATTGCCAATGTGTGACACTCAACCAAAAACCCTGGGCAAAACCCACGTGATTAACAATCAACCCAATAAGAAAGCCAACCGTAACTCATTTGACCCACATGTTAATGGCCCATAAAAACCACCCGCAAAAATTCGGCCATACCTTTACACCACATGCAACACAATATAATATTTTATATCATTATATTAACACAAAACCATTGCTAGTTTAACCAAAACCTTGGGCCAATAACTACCCATGTGCACCATTTCTCAGAGCCTGTGTTTGGTTGGAGAATTTTAGGAGGAATTTAGAAAGAGAAAAGGAAAAAGTATGTGAAATTAGATAAAATGTAGGTATATTTTATTCACATTTCACCTACTTTTTTTATTTTCCTTTTTAAATCTATCCTTAAATCTCTCAACTAAACACAGAATAAGTGTGCGCGTTTCAAGGACTCTAGCAACGATTCTTGTAAGGAGAAATAACTGCACGGTGGCACGGTAAAAAAAAATATAAAATTATAAAGTAATATACCATTTTAATTGGGAGGAAGATGTTTTTGGGTCTACATTTTAGGGAAAAGAGTGTTGTTTGGATTCGTGAGATTCACTATAGATTTGGTTTTGATAATTTAAATTATTCATTTCATTGAGTATTTTATGTATTTTATTCACATTAAGAATTAAGTCGATTCAATAATTGTAACTTTTTCAATTTATCGCCTTTTTTATTCCTAAAAATTTATGATTTAATTTTTTATGTAGATAAAATACATAAAACGTCTAACAAAATAAACAGTTCAAATCATCAAAACAAAATATGTGATGAGTTCTACAAGTCCATACAAGATGCTCCAATCTAAAATTTAAACTAGAGATCGTCCTCCTTTTAATTATTAAAGTGAATAAACATTATTACTGATTTGTACTTTTTTTTTCTTTTTTTTTTGTGACCATGCTGTTATTCCACATTCTTGTAATATAATAGTGATTTAAGAGTCGATTTGAAAGGCAGCACTTTCCTCGAAGTTTGCAACTCACCTTTCTTCTTCAACACCTTCTTCTCCATTACTTTCCCCAAAGAAAAACAAAAATGAGTGACCAAGATGAAGAAAGAGAGCTGTAATGACAAACCACCACCAATGGGTCTATCTTGCAATATTTGTTATGTTGTTATTATCTTTTTCATAGCCTCAGTATCCTTCTTTGACGATGCCCAATTTCCACGTCCAATGGCAACATTAAGTACTTCTTGGATCAACAAGCCCTCAATTTACATTGAATTTACCAATTTTGTTGGTTTAAGTCTCACACCCGTCCTCGAAGGATCATCCAAGGGCTCACATTTGATCTGTGGTTTGTATTGCCCTACTCAACAAACTCAGGCATGCCTCTTTGGTGTTGTACTCGTCGGTAGTAGATATTATTTTAGCGACAACTCACCTTCTATAATTGCACCGAAACTAGTTTGGTCTGCCAATCGGGACCGTCCTGTTCAAATTGACGCCACCTTACAACTCACTGGAGATGGAGATTTGATATTGCATGGCGCAGATGACACTTTCGTATGGTCTACCAACACATAAAGAAAGTACGTCTTTGGCATGAATTTCACTGAATTGGGAAACCTAGTCCTCTTTGATCAAAACAATGCCACGGTTTGGCAGTCGTTTGATCACCTAACTGACTCCTTGCTTGTTGGCCAGACTTGGTCTCGTAGCCAGAAGCTCACCTCTAGCAAATCTGTATTGAACTTGACTCTAGGTTTGTTTTCTCTTAAAGTTCACGACTATTACAATATGGTGGTGGCTTATGTAGAATCCAATCCACCCTTACGCTATTTTAAATCGTATGTAGGAGTGAGATACGTTAAATTCGAGAAAGAAAGTTTTTTGGGGCAGACAATCCTTGTTGCATCATCATCGTCACCTCATCGTCAGTTCATAAGGTTAGATCTTGATGGGCATTTGAAGGCTTATAAGTGGGATGGATTGAATTGGAATGTGATGGCTGATTTGATGACATCAGATATTGGTGACTGCGGTTATCCCATGGTGTGTGGCAATTATGGCATCTATGGGGATATATTTTTTGAGCACCAACACGTGGCCAAGGTGACGCCGACGTGTCAGCCGAGGTGCCACATGTCCTGGTCATGATGCCGATGTTATCTCAGCTAGGCCGAGGTTATCTGCGAGGATACCGGAATCCAAGATAAGCGGATATGGGACAAGAGTCTTAGATTGGGAGAAGACTTCAGTTTGGGTAAAGATAAGACTCTTAGAGAGTTTATCATAATCCCACTGGGAGTCCCAGATTAGCAGTAATCCTAAGTCCATTAGGGCTAGGCTTCTATTGGGACTAGGATTGTATTGGCTATAAAAGAGAGGCACCCCCATGGGTCTAAGGTATGTTTTTTATACTCAAGCTTGTGAGTTGAATACTTGATTATCTTTGAGAGATATACTGACTTGATCGTCGGAGTGCCCCCGGGTGGAAGAACCACCGCCGGAGCCTTTTCTTTCTGTGCAGGATAGCAGGGTGCCATCTATTCTGCCTGTGTTCTACAGCTGAATCACTAATGAGGGCAGTGTGATCAGAAAACCACTCACACAATTTGGCGCCGTCTGTGGGAACGAAAGGAGAATAGATGGCCACCACCGTACAAGATCAACGTGTCGGAAACGACTAGTTTAGAAAGGATGGAGAATATGTCGACATAAACGGAATGAAGATCCTTCCAGAAGGGATACAAAGATAGGGGGCATGAGCGCTCCCAAGAAGATAACATTCAAAGAGCTCAACCTGAATGAGCAGATCCAAGATTCCAGAAGACAAAAGCTCGGCACTTAAACCTAAGAAGAGAAGAGCTCAGTGAGCAAATCTCAGATCCCAGAAGATAAAAAAGAAACACACAAGATCTGGATCTTTTGGAAGAACGAAGAGAGAAGGCTGCAATTCAGCTTGCAGTATACCAGCAACAGCTTGCCAGAGCTTATAACAAGAAGGTCAATCCAAGAGATTTTCAAGTCAGTGACTTAGTCCTGAGAAAATTCGTCGGCAACAAGAAGGATCCCAGAGAGGGCAAGCTTGGCCCAAACTGGGAAGGACCCTACAGAATTACTTCGGTATTAGGCAATGGAGCTTACCGACTTGAAGATAATGTGGGCAAAGCATTGCCAAGACCTTGGAACACTTGTAATTTGAAATTTTTCTATCATTAGATATACATTATTTTTGGCCGATGTCATAAATAAAATCTTTTTGGAATTCTTCAAATACATATGATTGTTAAAGGCATATAATGTTGTTTCTGAGAGACATGAATAATGAGAACCCAAGTGGAACTCAGGTTCACATTGGGGGTAGAGAAGAGACAAAGACGCTTAACACTTGTTGGAATTTGTAGCAATTTACAAGTTGAAGTTAAGCTGAGATGGTCCCTTATCTTCACTTGTTGAAATTTGTAGCAATTTACAAGTTGAAGTTAAGCCGAGATGGTTCCTTATCTTCATGTCACGCCCCAACCCAGCCCCTATGCGTTTGGGCATGACTTAAGCAGAAACAGACAGAATAACCTGTATGGTATACATTGGGGGCCTGAACGGAAGCATTAAATTTAAAACGACATCTAGAAATATCCATTGAGCAACTATCAACAAGCCAGGACCATCTTAACATTCAACATAACATAGCATGCACACAAGAAGAGGTTACGTAAACATTTACAATCCAGCCCAGGTTTTAGGCATACAAAACAATAAATACATAACCCTGACCAGCGATGTGGATACCAAAAATTACATTTACAAAGGAAACTGGTCTAATATGCAAGGGTTTCCTCCAGTGCCTGGTAATCCTTAGGCTGACAAAATGCATGAAGTGTGCTAGATCGGCTCCTCAAGCTGGTTCCTACAGAATCAAACAAAACTACAGAATGAGACAAGCTCAGTGAATAGTAGTGCGCAATGATAAATCACAATGTACAGTAGTATGTGTATCCAAAACCAAATACTGAGATAACAGATTGGCCTATTGGCCCAGATAGCCTTTCGGCACAGATAGCCTTTCGGCTCAGGTAGCCTTGCGGCACAACAGGTAGCCTTGCGGCACAACAGGTAGCCTTACGGCACAGATAGTCTTTCGACTCAGGTAGCCTTGCGGCACAGATAGTCTTTCGACTCAGGTAGCCTTGCGGCACAGATAGTCTTTCGACTCAGGTAGCCTTTCGGCACAACAGGTAGCCTTTCGGCACAACAGATATACGGATGTGGTTATCACTTTTCATTTCCAGATCAATACATAATTTACAATTATGCCTTACAGAACAGATACATAAATGTATATGTAATGCACTATTACTCACAGCGTTGGGGCGGCGTATTAGTTCCTTCTGGAGTGTGCCCTGCACACAATATACTAATAAATTAGCATCCTTCCCCTTTTAAATCCTTATCAGTCATTCCATATGTCACTACAGTTTTATGGATATGAATATATCACCATCATAAACTCATCGGAAAAACATTCTAATAACACCAAAGAATCAAGCATGAAAAACTGAACAAAACATATTTTCTTGCTGAAATAGTCCTCCGCTCGAGCGTAGCTTTGTCCGCTCGAGCGGACAGCGTAGTGCTGCTAAAATACTGGATGGTCGATTTTTACGCTCGAGCGTAAAGTTCTTCGCTCGAGCGGACAGGGTGAATTTTCAGAAAACTGCTGGGAGGTGCATTTTCACGCTCGAGCGGCCCTGACCTCCGCTCGAGCGGACGACTACCCAGATTCAGGGCAGCCCGATTTTCAAGCCAAAATTCATCATTCAAACTCAATTTCTATGAAATCAAGGGTCAAATTCATGCAATACTTCTACTTAACAACACCACAACATAATTTAAAGCTTAATCATATCAAGCTAGGCCAAATTAGAGGCTTTAACAAGTCAATATTTCCACAAATCCCATCCAATGTCCCAAGTATATTCAAGTTCTACAAATTTAACAACCACATCACACAATATTAGCATGAATGCATGGATTACTGAGACACAATCTAACATGGATGCCCAAGATATCAAAATACCCAATTAATGAGAAACCCTACTTAGAGCAAGTATAGAGCATCCATGAATCAAACACAAATATATATATATATATATATCTCAACTCTTAAGTGGCTACACAAGAGAACTTGAATTACCTTCAATTAGATCACACAAATCCAATAAGTTGATGAATCACAATTTCCCCCAATTCCTCACCCACGTTTCTCTCTTCTCTCCCTCTTAGAGTCCCACGTTTTTGATCTCAAGTTCCACAAGTCTTAGATAGATATATCAATATATATATAAGGCATAAAAGACGAAAATCAATCGCTTTAGGGTGCCGAAATAAAAATTTCACAGAAAATCCCCTTATAGCTTAAAAATCATGTAGATTCCAAATATCAAATCAATTTCTGCAAATTAAATCTCTAAGATGCTCAATTTCCATTTTAAGTACTTCAAGTGTAACAGATACGTTCTAATTCAACAGATAGAAACTCATATCTCTAAGTTCCATGCTCTTTTACTATATTTTCACATAGATTTTCACAATAACATTCAAAGACACAGAACAGGAGATTATAAGGACAGCAGAATCAGATATGAGGGTCGGGGTATTACACTCTCCCCCCCTTATTTAAGTTTGGTCCTCCAAACTTGCTTTTACCTTAGGACGAAAATAGATACGGATATTGATTTTGCATTGCATCCTCTTTTTCCCAGGTTGCCTCAGTCCCGTAGTGCTCTTGCCACTCTACTTTTACCATTGGAATTTCCCGGTTCCGTAACTGTTTCACCTGACGATCCAGAATTCGGAGCGGTTTTTCTTCATATGTTAACCTGTCGGTTAGCTCAATCTGATGATAGTCAATAATATGGGATGGATCTGGAAGGTACTCTCGGAGCATAGAAACATGAAATACATTATGAACCTGACTCAGATGTGGCGGAAGGGCGACTCGGTAAGCTACTGTCCCGACTTTCTGTAAAATCTGAAAGGGACCGACATATCGGGGTGTTAGCTTACCCTTCTTTCCAAATCTTGGGTGGCCTTTCATTGGGGTAACTTTCACAAAGACATGACTGTTTTCATCAAACTCCAAATTCCTTCGTCGGTTATCTGCGTAACTCTTCTGCCTGCTTTGAGCAGTTTTCAGCCTTTCTCGAATAATCTTCACTTTCTCAGTAGTTAATTGAACAATCTCTGGCCCTAATAAAGGTCTATCTCCTACCTCAGCCCAGCACACTGGTGAACGACACGGTCTCCCATACAGGGCTTCATAAGGTGCCATTTGAATACTCGAATGGTGGCTATTATTATACGCGAATTCAATCAATGGTAGATGAGTCTCCCAGCTCTCTTGAAAATCCAGAACACACATTCGGAGCATATCTTCTAACGTCTGAATCGTCCTTTCGGACTGTCCATCGGTTTGAGGATGGAAAGCTGTACTGAACTTCAATTCTGTACCCATTGCATTCTGTAGACTCTGCCAAAACCGTGACACAAATTTGGGATCTCTGTCTGACACAATTGAAACCGGGACTCCGTGAAGTCTTATAATTTCATCTATATAGAGCAAAGCAAGTTTGTCGGCATTATATTGGGTCTTCACAGGCAAGAAATGGGCGGATTTGGTTAATCGGTCAACAATAACCCATATCGAATTCATACCTCGAGGCGTCCGTGGTAATCCTACTACAAAATCCATCGTTAGGTGCTCCCATTTCCACTCCGGAACTGGAAGGGGTTGTAACAACCCTGCGGGTTTCTGATGTTCTGCTTTAACTTGCTGGCACTGCAAACATTTAGATACAAACTCTGCAATCTCCCTCTTCATATTTGGCCACCAGAAATGTTGTTTCAAATCTTGGTACATTTTAGTACTTCCTGGATGTATTGAGACTCTCGAGGCATGTGCTTCTTTCATCAACTTCCGTTTAAGTTCTACCACATTAGGGACACACACTCGACTCTGAAATTTTAGCACGGAATCGGTCAAAGTAAATCCCAGTTTTGGTTTTGTCTCCATTTCATTACATATTTTCTTGAGGGCGTCGTCCTCCATTTGACGCATCTTAATCTCCTCCAGTAATGCCGGTTGAGCCATCATTGCCGCCATTGTTGCTCTTTGCCCAGGTAGTATTAAGTCAATTTCCATCTTATTCAGATCCCCTATCAAGTCTTTACTTTCTGTCAATAGACTCGCCAGTGTTCCCATATTTTTCCGACTGAGTGCATCTGCTACCGTGTTAGCTTTGCCAGGATGGTAGTGAAGCTGCAAATCATAGTCTTTAATAAGTTCTAGCCACCGCCGTTGGCGCATATTCAACTCCTTTTGGGTGAAGAGGTATTTAAGGCTTTTATGATCAGTATAAATATCACAAGAAGCCCCATACAGATAATGTCGCCAAATCTTTAACGCAAAGACAACTGCTGCTAATTCAAGGTCATGTGTGGGATAACTTTTCTCATGGGGTTTAAGCTGGCGAGAGGCGTAGGCGATAACTCTTCCGTTCTGCATAAGAACACAACCCAGTCCCTTATGTGAGGCGTCACTATAAATTACAAATCCCTCGTTACCAGATGGTAATGCAAGAATCGGGGCGGTAGTTAACTTCGTTTTTAATTCCCGAAAAGCAAATTCTCTCTGTTCAGTCCATTCAAATGCAATGCCCTTCTTTGTTAGCTGCGTAAGTGGTACAGCAATCTTAGAAAAGTCTTGGACAAATCTCCGATAATAACCTGCTAGTCCCATAAAACTGCGCACTTCAGTTACATTAGTCGGGGTTGGCCAGTTTACTATTGCCTCAATCTTACTTGGATCAACGGAAACTCCTTCTTTAGTTATGACATGTCCCAGAAATGCTACTTCATGCAGCCAAAATTCACACTTCTTTAGCTTTGCGTACAACTTCTTTTCTCGGAGAGTTTGGAGGATTTGACGAAGATGATTCTCATGAGCTTCTGCATTCCCAGAATAAATAAGGATGTCATCTATAAAGACTACTACAAACTCATCCAGATAAGGTTTGAAGATTCGGTTCATCAGATCCATAAATGCTGCTGGTGCGTTTGTAACCCCAAAGGGCATAACCAAAAATTCATAATGACCGTAGCGGGTTCGGAAGGCTGTCTTCTCGACATCTTCGGCTTTGACTTTCAATTGATGGTACCCGGATCGCAAATCAATCTTAGAGAAAACCTGCGCCCCTTGTAACTGATCAAATAAATCATCAATTCTCGGTAAAGGATACTTGTTTTTGATCGTTACTTTATTAAGCTCCCGGTAATCTATGCATAACCGAAGTGTCCCATCTTTCTTCTTCACAAACAGGACTGGTGCACCCCAGGGAGAGACACTTGGACGAATAAACCCTTTATCCAGTAAATCTTGAAGTTGACCCTTCAATTCCTTCATTTCAGCTAATGCCATTCGATACGGAGTTTTAGAGATGGGTTGAGTTCCAGGTAACACATCAATTGTGAACTCTATTTCACGGTCCACTAACTCTCCCGGCAGTTCCTTTGGGAAGACATCCGGAAAGTCACAAACAACCGGAACCGCATCAATATTTTCATTCTCTACTGGGCCTCCCAGAACATTACACAAATACCCCCGACATCCTTTTTGAATCAATTTGTAAGCCTTAGCTGCAGAGATCACATACGGTGGTGATGTCACTTCTTGACCCTGGAAAATAGTTTCTAACTGGCCCGGAGGGTGAAATTTAATTTGTTTCATTAGGCAATCTATGGTAGCCCCGTATTCTTCCAACCAATCCATCCCCAAAATAATATCAAATGAAGTCATATCAAATGGGACTAAATTAGCATATACACGAGCATTTCCAATGAGAATTTCACAAGTAGGATAGACAGAAGTACAGATCAAGGAAGTCCCCATAGGCGATGTAACACACAACACATAGGCTAATTCTATTTCAGGTGTATCTAAGTTCTTTGCAAATTGCTTTGACACAAAAGAGTAGGTAGAGCCAGAATCAAACAAAACATAAGCAGAGTGGCCATAAACTGTAAATGTACCTGACACTACTGTTGTTGCATTCTGTATATCCCCCGGAACCAACGCAAACACCCTACCTTGCTTCATGGTGTCCTTGTTGTTATTTGGTTTGACAATGGATTTGGCACTAGGAGTCGGTGTAGACCCAGCTGAGCTTGTGGCGGCCTTACTACCGGGTTGTTGATTCCTTCGTGGACAGTCCCTAATCAAATGTCCTGTTTTTCCACACCGGAAACAAGCTCCAGTCAACCGATGACAAACCCCACGATGTTTCAACCCGCATTCCTGACACTCAGGAGTCGAATTCTGAGATGTTGTACTGGTGAAGTTTCCCGAATTCTGCTTTTTATTTGGTGTAGTTGTTGATCCCTTAGACCATTGAGTATTTTGCCTCTTCCCTTTCCATTCAGATATCCGAGTCTGAGTAGCCAAATTTCCTTCTGCGATGACAGCCCGCTCCAAGACATCAACGTACGTCGGTAACTTCAACACATTGATCCGATCCTGAATGGCATTCCGTAATCCTCCCTCGAATTTCCGCGCCTTTTTATATTCTGTGTCTACCATGTGAGGTGCAAACCGAGCTAGTTCGGCAAACTGGGCTTCGTACTCAGCTACAGTTTTGTTTCCTTGTCTCAACGTTTCAAACTCAGTTACTTTCTTGTCTCGCATGCTTTGAGGAAAATATTTGTCATAGAATAACACCAAGAACCTGTCCCAAGTCAACTCAGGATGCATTGTTCTGGTAAGCATCCACCACCTCCGTGCCTCCTCTTCAAGCGTGAAAGCGGCAAGCTGCACTTTCTGAACTTCAGTACAAGGGAAGACTTCGAATAGTTTCTCTATCCCTAGCACCCATGCCTCCGCCTTCATCGGTTCAATTCCTCCTTTGAACGAAGGTGGTTTCATCTTTTTAAACTCCCGTGTAAGTGTGATGGTACGATCCTCAGCGTGAATATCTTGCATTACAGGTGGGGGTACTGGCGGGGGTGGCGGCTGAGGTTGTTGTTGCTGTTGTTGTCGTAGAGTTTCAGCCATATCTCTCATCATTCTTTCCATCCTATCCAACCGCACCGAGGTAGCATCTTCTGGCTCATCAGCCCTTGTCCTCACCATAGTCTACAAAACAAATCATTATACCATACACAAAGGTGTACAAGGAAGTCAAATTGTTAGCATTAGGGTTAGCAGAAATCATATCACGTTGCTATCATTCCTACTTCCCGTATGATGCCTACCACACTAGACATCCTACCGCTCAATGGATCCGTGTGTGAGATAGCAACTCGTGCTCTGATACCACTTGTCACGCCCCAACCCAGCCCCTATGAGTTTGGGCATGACTTAAGCAGAAACAGACAGAATAACCTGTATGGTATACATTGGGGGCCTGAACGGAAGCATTAAATTTAAAACGACATCTAGAAATATCCATTGAGCAACTATCAACAAGCCAGGACCATCTTAACATTCAACATAACATAGCATGCACACAAAAAGAGGTTACATAAACATTTACAATCCAGCCCAGGTTTTAGGCATACAAAACAATAAATACATAACCCTGACCAGCGATGTGGATACCAAAAATTACATTTACAAAGGAAACTGGTCTAATATGCAAGGGTTTCCTCCAGTGCCTGGTAATCCTTAGGCTGACAAAATGCATGAAGTGTGCTAGATCGGCTCCTCAAGCTGGTTCCTACAGAATCAAACAAAACTACAGAATGAGACAAGCTCAGTGAATAGTAGTGCGCAATGATAAAATCACAATGTACAGTAGTATGTGTATCCAAAACCAAATACTGAGATAACAGATTGGCCTATTGGCCCAGATAGCCTTGCGACACAGATAGCCTTTCGGCTCAGGTAGCCTTGCGGCACAACAGGTAGCCTTGCGGCACAACAGGTAGCCTTACGGCACAGATAGTCTTTCGACTCAGGTAGCCTTGCGGCACAGATAGTCTTTCGACTCAGGTAGCCTTGCGGCACAGATAGTCTTTCGACTCAGGTAGCCTTTCGGCACAACAGGTAGCCTTTCGGCACAACAGATATACGGATGTGGTTATCACTTTTCATTTCCAGATCAATACATAATTTACAATTATGCCTTACAGAACAGATACATAAATGTATATGTAATGCACTATTACTCACAGCGTTGGGGCGGCGTATTAGTTCCTTCTGGAGTGTGCCCTGCACACAATATACTAATAAATTAGCATCCTTCCCCTTTTAAATCCTTATCAGTCATTCCATATGTCACTACAGTTTTATGGATATGAATATATCACCATCATAAACTCATCGGAAAAACATTCTAATAACACCAAAGAATCAAGCATGAAAAACTGAACAAAACATATTTTCTTGCTGAAACAGTCCTCCGCTCGAGCGTAGCTTTGTCCGCTCGAGCGGACAGTGTAGTGCTGCTAAAATACTGGATGGTCGATTTTTACGCTCGAGCGTATAGCTCTCCGCTCGAGCGGACAGGGTAATTTTCAGAAAAACTGCTGAGAGGTGCATTTTCCCGCTCGAGCGGCCCTGACCTCCGCTCGAGCGGAAGACTACCCAGATTCAGGGCAGCCCGATTTTCAAGCCAAAATTCATCATTCAAACTCAATTTCTATGAAATCAAGGGTCAAATTCATGCAATACTTCTACTTAACAACACCACAACATAATTTAAAGCTTAATCATATCAAGCTAGGCCAAATTAGAGGCTTTAACAAGTCAATATTTCCACAAATCCCATCCAATGTCCCAAGTATATTCAAGTTCTACAAATTTAACAACCACATCACATAATATTAGCATGAATGCATGGATTACTGAGACACAATCTAACATGGATGCCCAAGATATCAAAATACCCAATTAATGAGAAACCCTACTTAGAGCAAGTATAGAGCATCCATGAATCAAACACAAATATATATATATATATCTCAACTCTTAAGTGGCTACACAAGAGAACTTGAATTACCTTCAATTAGATCACACAAATCCAATAAGTTGATGAATCACAATTTCCCCCAATTCCTCACCCACGTTTCTCTCTTCTCTCACTCTTAGAGTCCCACGTTTTTGATCTCAATCCCACAAGTCTTAGATAGATATATCAATATATATATAAGGCATAAAAGACGAAAATCAATCGCTTTAGGGTGCCGAAATAAAAATTTCACAGAAAATCCCCTTATAGCTTAAAAATCATGTAGATTCCAAATATCAAATCAATTTCTGCAAATTAAATCTCTAAGATGCTCAATTTCCATTTTAAGTACTTCAAGTGTAACAGATACGTTCTAATTCAACAGATAGAAACTCATATCTCTAAGTTCCATGCTCTTTTACTATATTTTCACATAGATTTTCACAATAACATTCAAAGACACAGAACAGGAGATTATAAGGACAGCAGAATCAGATATGAGGGTCGGGGTATTACACTTCACTTGTTGAAATTTGCAGCAATTTACAAGTTGAGGATAAGCTGAGATAATTCCTTATCTTCACTTGTTGAAATTTGTAGCAATTTACAAGTTGAAGTTAAGCCGAGATGGTTCCTTATGTTCACTTGTTGAAATTTGCAACAATTTACAAGTTGAGGATAAGTTGAGATAATTCTTTATCTTCACTTGTTGAAATTTGTAGCAATTTACAAGTTGAAGTTAAGCTGAGATGGTTCCTTATCTTCACTTGTTGAAATTTATAGCAATTTACAAGTTGAAGTTAAGCTGAGATGGTTCCTTATCTTCACTTGTTGAAATTTGTAGCAATTTACAAGTTGAAGTTAAGCTGAGATGGTTCCTTATCTTCACTTGTTGAAATTTGTAACAATTTACAAGTTGAGGGTAAGTTGAGATGGTTCCTTATCTTCACTTGTTGAAATTTGTAACAATTTACAAGTTGAGGGTAAGCTGAGATGGTTCCTTATCTTCACTTGTTGAAATTTGTAGCAATTTACAAGTTGAAGTTAAGCTGAGATGGTTCCTTATCTTCACTTGTTGAAATTTGTAGCAATTTACAAGTTGAGGATAATCTGAGGTGGTTCCTTATCTTCACTTGTTGAAATTTGTAGCAATTTACAAGACGATGTTAAGCCGACATATGATCATCTGTTGAAATTTGCAGCAATTTACAGGTTGAGGTAAAAGCTAAGTATTTTGTTTAAACACTTGTTGAAATTTGTAGCAATTTACAAGTAGATCATTATTTAGCACTTGTTATAACTTGAGAAAAGTTTTCTGAATATGTTAATCCTTATTAAAATTTGTAGCAATTTACAAGTGGGTTAGACTGAGATCACTGTTTAAACATTTGTTGAAATTTATGAAGAGTTTGCAGGTCAGTATCTTGCCGAAGTAAAATTTGTAGTTATTATACCCGAGGTATATAACCCCGAGAAGATTGCACAAAGAAGGAAGAAGTATGAAGAGTATATGCAAAATATTCTAAGTATAGAGTCATACAGAAGCAATCGGAAAAAGTACAAAGGTACAAGCATTTAAAAGAAAGTTATATTGAGCATTCAACAGGGAACAGAGGCACATCGGCCATATAAAGGGCTTGCAGTGTTTTAAAACCAGAAACACAAAGAAACTTATATTGTCCAAAGAAAAAAAAAGTACAGAAGACATTGAAGTTATGATTCTTCAGCTTCAGGAGAGATTTGGATCTGGACCTCGGCCGATTCTTGGAGAACTACCTCGGCAGATTCTTGAGGAACTATTTCGGTAGCCTTTTCTGCAGCCAGCTCGGCGTCAATCTCAGCAAGTGTTTTATCAAGACTTCTTTCAGCTAGAAGAAGGTCGGAAGATAACTTCCCTATATCAGCTTCCTTGGGCACCTCCTCATTCTCCTCATCTTGGGTTAAGTCCAGGATTGGCTCAATCTGAGGTAGAGACATGACCCCAGCAGCATCCTTAGATTTCTTCACCAAGGCCTCGTCATCATTGTCATCTTCACCCTCAGACTCAGACTCAGATTCTTCTTCAGCCTGACTTGGAGGTGGAGGAGGAGGAAATGGAAGAGGAATAGCATCAGCGTTGCGGAAAGGCGAGTCAGCAGAGAGATCAAGTTTTTTTATCAGGGACATCCAACCGAGGGAAAATCCCCTGTTGCATACCTGCCTGACTTGAAGCTTGTAGTCCTCAGTGATGTCGGCCACGCCCTGGGCATAAGCCTTCTCATCAGCCTCTTTTATTTCAGCATCTTTAGTTGCCAAGGCTTCCTGAAGCTCCTTCTCGGCCTGGGCCGCTTTTTCCTCGGCTTCTTTTTTCTGCGCTTCAGCAGCATCAGCCTTTTCTTCGGCCAAGGTTTGGGCTTTAGTAGCAGCCTCGGCCTGATCTTCCAACTTCTTCATTTTTGCTTGAAGGCCCTTGTTGATCTTTTGGAGGGTAGAATACTCCTTCGTCAAGTTAGTTAACTTCTCCCTGTTCTCGAAAGATTGCATGGAGAAGAAATGAGCATGCTGAACAGCCTGAAAGAACACAAAGCAAAAGTTACTACAAAGTTTTACAAGTATGAAAAGATGAGGAAAAGACAGGTTACCAAGTAAAGACACTTACTTGAACACAGCGTTGAAGCATGAAAGCGTAATTTTCGTACTCGCTCATTTCAGCATTCTTTTCCAGATCACATGGGAGAAGAAGAGCTGTACTGAGTGCAACGCCGACATTTATGCCGTCGGCGCTATCAGTAGCCATGACCGGTTTATTCTCCAATGTAATCTCAGGCGTCCAAGGGACGTTTGGTACTTTGGACTTTGAAGTCGTTGCAGAGGAGGACCTCGGCCTCTTTGACTTTGAGGACTCTGATGGCTGGGTCTCTGCATGCCTCTTCCCAGCAGAGGGTTGGGATTTGTTGCTTTCAGCCAACTTGGAGATGGGCAGGGCATCCTCTGCCTCAACCTCAGTAGCCTTGACCTTAGGCTGGGCCTTCTTGGTTCTTTTTGGCTTTGGTGGGGGTATAGATTGGGTCGGAACAACATCGACGTCGGTTGGGAGGTCGGCTAGGAGATCTTGGGCAACAGGCTTTGGGCGAACCATTTCGGCAGTTTGATAAGTCTGCGCCGGCGTTTTCCGTTCGAGTATTGGTATCAAGTATGGGGCCGAAGTTGATGGCAGATCAACTAGGTCAGATGTTGACTCTTGATTTGTTCGAGATGTAGAGGCAGTTTGGGTTGTGACAGTAGGTGGAGAGAGGCTCTTTTTCTTCTTCCTTGGAATGTCGGGCTGAGTGGATTTGTACGTCAGGATGAAATTCAGTACCAATGGAGCCTTGCGCTTTTGGATTGGTAGGTCTAGGAGTTTCTTCAAATCATTACCAGGGATAAAGGATTGGCGAAAGTCTTTTGGTGGCTTACGAACATCTGCGAAAAGAACAGACATTAGAAATAGACAAAGTATTGAGGACTTGAAAAAGAAACAACTAAGTGTTGACACTAGACTCTTACCCTTGCCCTCTTTAACTGTTCGAGGAAGAGGGAAGAGATGGGCATCCTCATCTAGGGCAAACTCCCAATTTCCTGAAGCAATGACATAGTCATCTCCAGCTCCCTTGTTGGAGTCTGGGAGGTCGGCTACGATTTTGAATTCGGTGGACCTCGGCTTGAGGTAATAAACATAGCCTTTTTCCTTCAAGTTCAGGTCACACATGGTATAACAATATTGAACGTTGGCAAGGGTGATCCTAAGGTTCTCCTGCCTAGCTAAGGCTATGATACCGTTTATCACTCGATAGGAGTTAATGGTGAGTTGCATGGGGTTCAACGTATAGTAGTGGAGAATTTCGCGAAACAGAATGTTCAGTGGGAGCCGGAGTCCACATTCAACGAAAGCAACAATGGGAAAGGGCATGGTATCATCTTTGGGCATGATAGAGTCATCATCCCCAGCCAGTCTCAGATGGACATCGGCAGGAATGGAGAACTCCTCCCTAAAGTATTTAAGTTTGGTTGGGGTATCTACCCTATGTCTCCACATACCCATGATATCGGCGAAATGGTATTCGACTTCAGAAAGAAGATGTTCTTAAAGGGTTTTTTAGGACCTCGGCAAAAACCTAGGTAAATACTGGTAAGAATTGTTTCAGTTTTTCCTAAAGAATTGGCAGGTTTTATATGCAAATCCCAAACCTAAATCTATGAAAGTAAAGATTAGAGGCTCGAATTTGGGAAAAACATAGAAAACAAGAAACAAGAACAAATTTTCAGAATCGAGAACGAAGGTGGGTTACCAAGAGCATAAAGAATACGAGAAGTAAAGGGCCAAGAACAGGGGCAAAAGTGCAAGAAGTGGTGAACAGTGCGTATGATTCAAAACATAGGCAAGAGCAAAATCATGAGTAAAATACATCTAAATGTATGATTCACATGTTGGAAGTTCCAACAAAGCAGTAAAGGCAGCAAGTAATGAAGAACATTAACAGAATTGAAGACAAAAGGAACAAAGGCTTACCAGATAGAATGGAACCGGTGTGAAGATCGCCGGAGTTAGACGACGGTTGTAGACACAACAGAGTGGCGAAAGCTTCACTAGAATGGAAGAATAAAACCAGTTACAGAACTTGGAGACTGAGTAAATAGCAGATTCGAAGAGAAAGAGCTTTAAAGAGAGAATAAGCAAGTAAACGAATGCAAAAGTGAAAAGACAAAGGAGAGAGGCAAAAGTTTTTGTCAAAAACTTGAAACGGCGGCAAAAATAGGGCATTTATTGCGCCTGGAGCAGCGCATACATCAGACGGCGCAGATGGATGAAAGACAGTTTTTCAGGAGCGTCACAGGCGCGAGCGAATGAGGATCAGACGCATGGGAGAAACGGATGAGAAGTGATGCATGACAACTCATGCGCGTAGGAGAGTTCATTTTGAATTCTTGTTCTTGAACGAAGACGTGTCGGCCTGAGATGAACGACCTCAACTGAAGAGCTCTTGTGCCGAAGTACTGGAAAGTACCGATATAGGTTCCATCACCTCAAAATGCCGAGGTAATAGAACCTAGGGGGCAGTTGTGGGGATATATTTTTTGAGCACCAACACGTGGCCAAGGTGACGCCGACGTGTCAGCTGAGGTGCCACATGTCCTGGTCATGATGCCGATGTTATCTCAGCTAGGCCAAGGTTATCTGCGAGGATACCAGAATCCAAGATAAGCGGATATGGGACAAGAGTCTTAGATTGGGAGAAGACTTCAGTTTGGGTAAAGATAAGACTCTTAGAGAGTTTATCATAATCCCACTAGGAGTCCCAGATTAGCAGTAATCCTAAGTCCATTAGGGCTAGGCTTCTATTGGGACTAGGATTGTATTGGCCATAAAAGAGAGGCACCCCCATGGGTCTAAGGTATGTTTTTTATACTCAAGCATGTGAGTTGAATACTTGATTATCTTTGAGAGATATACTGACTTGATCGTCGGAGTGCCCCCGGGTGGAAGAACCACCGCCGGAGCCTTTTCTTTCTGTGCAGGACAGCAGGGTGCCATCTATTCTGCCTGTGTTCTACAGCTGAATCACTAAGGAGGGCAGTGTGATCAGAAAACCACTCACATAGCATCTGTTCTCCAAATAGACAGTGCAGTTGTCTTAAGGAAGCCATCTACAATAACACCTTCTGGCAAAAAAATTCTAGGCAACCCAGCCTTGGATGTTCCCTTGTTACACCCATTTCTTGTGACCATTCTCAATATCACACCTTTTTGTAGCTTAAGAATACTAGTTTCTTTTACTCTAACTTCCACGAATACTTCCCCTCAAACTTTTACTTGGATGAAAAATTAGCATTAGGAGATTGTAAGAAGAGTTGCTTGAAAAACTGTTCGTGCAAAGTAGCTCTTTTGCACATAATTTGGGCTATTTTTCAAAGTAAGGTTGCTTATTATTGTCTGAAGTCTTTTCTCTTATAAGTAATGAGGGAACAACGTATGAGAACGTTGTTGTATTTCTTAAAATGCAGAAATCTTCAACTAGACAGAATCCTATTCCTTCAGCAACAAATTCTCCTCAAAAGAAATCAAGGCAAGTCAAGATCATATTGGGTCCCCGTCTCAGAGATTTTTTGTTGTATTTTTTTTGGTTGCCTCTTGCATTTTCTTTTTCAAAAGGAAACCAAAGGCCGAGGATTTTGATGAGTTCTTTGTTGATCAAGTACCAGGGATGCCTACCTGATTTTCTTATGAAGAATTGAGAGCCACGACAAGCAATTTCAATGATAAGCTCGGGGAAGAAGGATTTGGGTCAGTGTTTCAAGGGACATTAAGCGATGGCACCAAAGTAGTGGTGAAGCATCTTAGTGGTTTTGATTAGGTTAAGAAGTCATTTTTAGCTGAAGTTGAAACAATAGGCAGCATTCACCAAGTCAATTTGGTGAGATTAATTGGATTTTGTGCTGAAAAACCATATAGGCTTCTAGTTTACGAGTACAAGTCCAATGGATCATTGGATACATGGATCTTCCAAAGGCATCAGGAGCAAACTCTTGTGTGTCAATCCAGAAAGAAGATCATTATGGATATAGCCAAGGGACTAACCTATCTTCATGAGGAATATAGGCAAAAGATACTTCACTTGGATATCAGACCCCAAAACATCCTTTTAGATGAAGACTTCAATGCAAAAATTTCTGATTTTGGATTGTCAAAACTAATTGATAAGGACCAAAGCCAAGTTGTAACAATGATGAGGGGAACACCAGGCTATTTGGCTCCTGAATGGTTGAGCTCAATTATCACCAAGAAACTATAGATGTTTATAGCTTTGGTGTCGTGGTCTTGGAAATGTTGTATAGGCACAAAAATTTGGATAGTTCTTAACCTGAGGAAGATATGCATATCTGCTAGATCTGTTTAAGAGAAAGGCAGAAGAGGAACGACTTTTGGATATCATTGATAAATACAATGACGACATGCAAACACATAGAGCAGAAGTTGTGGAGATGATGAGGGTTGCTGTGTGGTGCCTACAAAGTGATTTTTCCAGGAGGCCTTCCATGTCGGTGTTGGTTAAGGTCTTGGAGGGTTCTACAGATGTTCAAAGCAATTTTGATTATAACTTCACAACTCCTGTGGCACCAAGACCAATTACAGTTGCTGGTCACCATGGAGATGCGATTGGCGCTACTACTCCATTATTTGCATCAGCTTTATCAAGACTAAGGTAAATAAAGTAGGCTCCAACAAGCAAATTACAACTGGTTGTTTAAAGTTTTTGTATTCCATTTCATATGTAGTGAACTATAATCAAAGATTTTTATTTGTGCAAATCACAATCCATGATACCAGGATTAATGGTGTTTTAGGTAGAGTTGACAAAATTTCAACTCTCTTAATAATATTTGCCCCTTTTATTTCTTCAAGTTCTTCCATCATCATTTCCATAGTACATACAAAACTACATGAATATAGTGAGCTAGATTTCCCATAGTTTTAATTCAAACATCTTCAAGTTCTATAGTGAAGGTGAAGTACATAGATATTTTGTGAGAGTATGAGAGTTTCTCATGATTCAAGTAAAAGAGGAGAACATCAAATTAGTGGGTTACAATTCAAACTTTATTCTCCAAAAGATGTGTCAATGAATAGTAAATTAAGTTTCAAGAAGGAATAAAGCCGGCTTATATTTTGGACAAATTTAGAGCCATTTTATGATTAATTAATTTGGTTAAAGGGTTATATTCTTGAATTGCTAGGAAACAAAACATTTTGTACATCAGTTAGTCTGCAGAATGTGCAATTTTTTTCTCACTTTAAGCTTGACTGGGAAAACAAAAAGTGTGACATGATGAACAAAAAATTCTACTGCCACGTTTTTCCCTTTCTGCTTTCCCGAAACATGTTGTTCTGTAATAGGAAATGGATAAACTGAAATCTGATTTGCAATATTTTTCTTGTATCATTTTTTTACATCGATTCTGCGCATTAGATCAATGCCCAAGTTGTTGTGTGTTCAATGGCTAAACTGTGCACTACATGGATCAAACCTATTTGAATAAAGGCAAAAATTATAATTGGGGCCCTTTTTAATATTTTTTTTATGATTTTTATTTAAAATTCTTAACAATTTCCTAACCTTTACAATCAAAATAATTTTGATAAAAAGGCCCTTTATTTATTTTATTTTTTTTGACTTGACCAAATAATTGAAGAGGTGTAATGTAAATGTCCTCCAGTAAGAGAGGTTGTTTTCTCTCTTTATGATTTGACTGATAGTCTAAGATAACTCATGAAGTGTTATTCTTGTTTGATAATTTAAGATTTAATCATTTTTATTTATTTACTGAGAGATTTTTTGCCACTTTTTTTTTTTTTTTTTGAGAATTATTTTGAGTAGAAGTTTTTTTTATGTATATATATAAATATATTGTGTAGTGAATATATAGTAAGTAGGACCCTCTAAATAGAGTGCCTACTCCTTAAGCCACCACTTGTTTGCAGTAGATATGGTATGATAGCGTGGCAAGTTTGGACCATAGTTACTCAGAAGTGGCTAATAGCAATACAAGTAAGCTAGTTTAAACAGATAAATAAATGATAAGCATCATAATCTTGAATGTTCTGAAATTATTCCTTTGCTCTGCGAAGCTTCAAAACATTACAAGCTCATAGAGCTAAAGAATGTTACCTACCTCATTGTTGAGGCTGACATGTCAAATGCTATGAATACATAGACATGAAGAGTAGTTGCAAGGAAGCCTGTTTAAGTAGTTGCTACCATAGAGCTGCTCTGTTTTGTTCAAGTGATGGTTCCAATAAAAATTCAAGTGGAAAATGCTCTATATATACTAACAGAGATCATCTCAATGATGGTCAATATAAAGTGTAGTCAATAATCAATTTGTAATCAAACTGGTATCCAGACTTGGAGCGTTTTTCCGGTCTCTTTATTATAATTTTCATCTTTGTTTTCCTTTTCAAGGTAGAAAAGAGGAACTAATGAAACCGTGGAGGATTATTTAGATCAAGAAGTGCCAGGAATGCCCATGAGTAAGGTTTCAAAAAGCGGTTGCAGTTACGATCATCATAACAGTTGCGCTGGCGTGGTTGTGGTTGCAGGATATAAAGGCCGTAGCGTAACGGTTGCGGTAATCAGAATGGTGATTTTTTTTATTTTTCGCACAATTTGAAGAAAACTTACCAATACGCATTTTACATTCTATTTCAATAGTTAATGACTTTAAAAATAATTGATTTTAAATATTTACAAATTATTTTTGACCAATACATAAACTAACTGAATAAAATATATTCACAATTATTAAATGAAATGATTATAAAAATAAAAATTGTGCCATAAACAAAAATTATTTTTGAGGCATTTTTTTAGACAACACTTTACAACTAACTAAATAAAATTATTTACAATTAAGTATTAAATAAAATGATTATAAAAATAAAAATTGTGCCATAAAAAAATTATTTTTCAGTTTTTTGAAGATATTTTTTAGGCAACACATTATAGCAACAAAATAAAATAAAAAAATATTTACAATTAAATATTAAATAAAATGATTATAAAAATAAATATAACCACTGTTTATATATTTTTTATTTTACATGCTAATGTAATGAAATAAAAAAATTTTAAAAAAATTATAAAGAAAATAAATTCATATAAGATTTTTTCTTTAGGCTTGAATCACTTTAGTATTTGTTCTTTTTTTCTAAGTTTTTTTTTTTTTTTTTTTTTTTTTTTTTTGGGGAAAGGAAGCTATTTAAAATATTATGAAAGGATGTAACAGTGTGTAATTTACTGCTACGGCTGTTACGTAACACCGAAACGGATGTTACACATGTGAATTTCCATCACACTGTTATAGCGGCCGTAACGAGTAGCAGTAACCACCACAACCATTACGTAATGGTTGCAACCGCTTTTTAAAACATTGCCATGAGATTATCTTATAAAATTGAGCTCAAAGTCACTGACTGATATAATTTCAAAAGGACACTTTGGCAAGGATGATATGGATATTGGTCTTTGAAGGAACTTTTCTAAGCAACGGCAAAATCAAAGTTGCAGCGAAGCATCTTGATGACTTAGGCCATGTCAAGAAGTCTTTTTCTTAGCTGAACAAGTCAAAATAATAGGCAGCACTCACCATCTGAACTTGGCGAGATTGATGGAACATTGTGTTGAGAAATCACAGACTTTTAGTTTATGAATATGGGACTGTTTAGTGCAACCTATGGAGTTGCTTATAGCTTTCTCTTTTTTATATATGTGTAAAATTATTTAGTGCGGCTTCTATTTACCGCTTATAAGACAAAAACAGTTTTTTTTTTTTTTTTAAAAAAAACTTACTATTGAAAAGCAAGGGGAAGGTGTCATGGTATTGGCAGTCCTTGGTGTGTGGAAAAATTTAGATGGTGTACTTCTTGTCAATTCTACCAGTACCAAGCTGTTGGCCACTTGCTCTCTCTGCTACTCACTCCATTGCAGTCATCTACTTTGTTACAAGATGTTGGAAGAAATTTTATACAATAAACCATCAATATTACTATAAAAAATCAATAAATATATTGTAAATATGTAAATCAAATGTAAAGTAAATAATTCTTAGCTTCTAATTACGAGAGATGTAATCGCATTTTCAAAACTGTTATTACCTACCCACGTAATCATATTAATGAATAATGGATTACTCCAAAATGCAACTCATATTCTTGTTAGTCTTTATGACATTTGCACACGTTGAAAAAGGTTTAATAAACCGTTTATAATTAAAAATATATATATAATAATAAATAAACAAATCCAAATTAACAATTTTAAAATTAAAGAGCTTTAAAGTCTTATATAGACTTTGTAGTGTGTTTTTATTAAGGACACATCCCTTAGTTTTAAAAGAACTCAATTATTCGTTTAAATTTGAAACTCTTTAAATATTTTCTACAAAAGAAACTTAAAATTTTAGAAACAATTACTTGAACTTTACCATTGAAATAAATTGATGATGATTAATTTTGAATGACGGCTTCTTACTTAAAAAATAAAAAAATAAAAAAATAAATAAAATAAAATAAAGAAAAGACTGCTATTAGCACCTATCTTTTTACTTTGGTTCGCTAATTCTTTGAATCACCACCCAGCAAAATGAGTCCTCAGCATTTTCTCTTTGAACCCCCACCTTAATACCAACTATACCCTTAACTCCAAACCCAAACCCAAACCCTAGCCTCTACTCTTAGCTACCACCTTCGGCTCCGCTGCATTTGCCTCCGACAACCAATCCACAACTCATCTTCGACCCTTCTTCTTCTTATTTTTCTTCTTCCTTCTTTTTCACCCCTTCTGTCTTAGCTTCGACAAACCACCATTGCACCACCGCAATTTGAATCCACTAGTCACTTCCATAACCACCCACTCATCTGCCTCCTCTCTTCTTCTTCTTTTTCTTCTTCTTCTTTAGATCGTGACCCAGCCACTACCAGTCCTTCCATTCCTACACCTCCAGCCTCTCATTCCTTTTCCCATCAGCTCTTCCTTTGACCTCCTCTCTTCTTCTTCTTCTTCTTCTTCTTCTTGTTCTTCTTCTTCTTTCCTCAAAACCCTAGATTTGAAAATGAAAATCAGGCCACGATGGTGGTGTGCTGTGATAGTGGTGACGGTGATAATGAGGTAGATCGCAATGACTTGTAGATGTAAGGGTTGCGATGGCGATGGTCAACGATCTCTCTCTCTCTCTCTCTCTCTCTCTCTCTCTCTCTCTCTACAAGAAATCCTGGCAAATAACACGGAGGTTTTTGCAACGAGGTAACTGCCAGCACAAAAATTGGTTTTTTTGCGATGTAGTGTAGTTGTCGTCGCCAAAAAAGTCTTTTGCGATGGCATTTATTTACCGTCGATAAAAATGGCCTTTTGCGATGGGAATGACTTCCGTCGCTAATGATTGTAAAAGAAAAATGTAGGAACATTTGCGACGCACGGTATATCGTCGCAAAAGTATTCTTTAGCGACGATAAAAAGTTACTGTCGCAAATGGTGGACCATCTGTGACGGCAGAAGCCCATCGCAAAAACTATGGGTAAAACGACGTCGTTTTCCTTTGTTAATGATGTATCATTTGCGACGGTTAAAATATGCCGTCGCAAAAAAAAAAAAAAAATTCATATCCCTCTCATTTCTATATCCCATTCGCGGTCATGTGTCCCAAAATCCCTAAAATCCCAAATCAAAATCCATTGATCCCAAAATCCCCAAAATCCCAAAATCCCCAAAATTCTCAAATCAAAATCATTCAGCATTGCCGGAGTGAAGGAGGGTGAATGACGGCCATCGCAGAGTGACAAGGGTCAAAGACGGCCTTCGCCGGAGTGACGAGTAGCAGCGACGAGTGACGAGTGACGAGTGACAAGGGTGAACAACGAGTGACGAGGCAAGACAGAGCATCAACATTTCAGAATTATTATCCGGTTTGTCCTCTTCAACAACTTCAGAATTATTATTCAGCAAAACTTTTTTTTTCATCTTTATTGATTTAATCCAAGAAATATATAAAATTGCTTGTACACTTTCGAAGATAATGCTGACAATTGGTTTGATCTGCAGGGGACACTGCAGCTGCTTTGAGGTTTACCTCTTATTGAGCTGTATTTTGTGGATGGTCCGTAATCATTCTCTATGAAGAATTTTTTATATGTGATCAACCTGCATATGAGCTGATTATTTTTAAGGGAACTAGAGTATAGAATTTGCAGGCTTGATTTTCCTCCTTCCTTGCAGGTATGCTCTGTAAATAACTGCATCCTTTTGCATGCCTGTTGTATCTTATAAAAAATGTACCAATTGACGCTAGCAAGAGATTCATGTTATCGAATGCAGTATCAGAGTTTTCTTCAATGCATCTCTCTCTCTCTCTCTCTCTCCCTCCCTCCTTGTGTGCATTTGTGGTCTCTTAGCAACTTTATTAGGGCTTCAGGTGAGGACTTTGGTGGAAATATAATTTTTTAAGAGGCAAGGTTCAGCAAGTCTAGTTAGTAGAGGAAGGCTGGGAGTTATCTCATGCTTGATCCAAAACAAAAGCTATTACAGTGCATAGTATGAGCTTCACATTGAACCGAGCTAAGTTGCGCAAATATTTTGGGCCAATTTGGCAGATGTTCAGCTATTTCAGCTATGTCATGCCTGCAAATTTACGGCTCTCTGTTGTAACAGTTGTGTAGCTTTGATTGTTTAGTAAGCTTTTGCCTTAAGTGGACCCAAATTCAAAACCAAGATATGGCATCTAAACCCCAAATTCTTGACTGCGAGTGTGAAAAGACATATATGCTTCTTAATTTGAAAATGACAAATTTAGTGGGATACAGACAGGGTTAATGAGTATAGTTGATAAGGAAGAGAATAATTACCTTGATAAGAATTTAGAGAGGATGCAAAGCAAAATTTTGATTCATTATCTGAAGATTAATGTTTATGTGAAATTTTTTGATTCATTAAAAAATTTGTAAACCTGCTTTCTTGAATGCTAATTTACTTAAAAAAAACACACTACACATGCCCTCTCTCTCCCTAAAGTTATTTCTTGCCTAACAAAAATAACAAACTTTTATTATCATGATAATTACACATGATTTACTTGTGAAAATCTTATTTTGGTTGGGAAGTACTGACCATATCATTTGTCATGTGAAGGAGAAAAAAGCAACTTGATCTTATTTTGACAAAGCAATATTGGGCAAGCTGACCTGATAGCATGTTAGAGAATTGAACATGTAGATGAAAGGGTAGACAAATCTCTGAACTAAGATCCTCCTAGTTTGTTCTGAGAAACAAAGGAAGTGTACTGTATAGAACAAGAATATGATGGGAAAAACAAAAGTCGAGATAATATCTGTAGTGATCTTATACCCAGAAATCAGCTTAAGATTCACTTCCAGGCAACATGCACCAACATGACCTTGTTGGAACATGAAACCAATTGGGTGAGAGCGGAGAAAAAAAGATGAAAAAAAGAGGGTACGCTTGTCAGTTGATTAGTAATTATAATCTCACATTTTCCCTCCCTTCAAATTATCAAGAGCTTTTGAACCTTTGAACCTACCCTGTTTACATGAGTTTGCAGTTTTTGCCTTAGTTATTGTGGGTGTAGACTCCATTTATCATCCCCATGTCTTGAGCTTTGTCTTATGCCATTAGATAACTGGTTTGGTAGCAAATTTGTTGTTGAATTGAATGTTTTATTGATCTAATTAGCACTTCTAATTGATGATTTGGATTTGACAATGCAAAATTGATAAAATTCTGGAGTTCTATAACAAGCAAGTCACCCAACATCTATTAAAGCATTTTTATAACAAGCACTTCTAATTGTGTGGTAAACTCGCAAATTAGTATTTTTATATTAAAGCATTTTATAGGGATGGCTCACTCCTGATGGTTCCTCAATTTTAACATACAATATAGATAGATAGATAGTTAATATGTATATTGACTACATATCTATATTAGTATATAAAGTGTACAACCGACTTGGTGTGAATATGTCACATCTTTTCTCTTTATGAAATTACCCTCATGTAACTAGCTAATGAGATCATAATTACCCTCATGTACTTGGTGTGAATATGTCACATCTTTTCTCTTTCCGAATTACCCTCATGTACTTGGTGTGAATATGTCACTTGGTTTATCTTCTACTTTGGCATTTATTCCTTGACAGCCAATGAGATCATAATTCAGCACAAACAAAAAGGTTCCCAAAAGAAGATTACATATTGTTGAGAAGATTACAAAAGAAGTGAAGTGTGTATTTAAGGGAAGTACAGATGATGCATAAGAGTTGGATTGATTTGCCAAATAGGATGTCGAGGGAATACATTAATGGGATTGATCAATTCCTTGTGTTTGCCCACACCAATAGGGTTGAAGGTTCGATGATTAGTTGTCCGTGTAGAAAATGTGAGAATCGATACCATCTTATACGAGAGGGTGTACGAGAGCATCTGATTTTGAATGGTTTTTTAAAAAAGTACAAACATTGGATTAATCATGGGGAATCTTACGTATCTCTGCATGGCAATCGAGAGAATGAAACATTGGCTAATTTAGACATTGGGGACGATATGGTTGGAATGATACAAGGGGCTATGGGAAATTCACATGCCGGTACAAGTGTTGAGGGTAATGAACCACAGGGGCCTGATCCCCATGCATCTGAACCCCAGCTCGGTCCAAATGCAGAGACTGCAAAGTATTTCAAACTTCTTTAAGATGCACAAAGTGAATTGTATCTGGGTTGTTGGAAGTTCACATCTTTGTCATTCATTGTTCGACTTCTACATTTGAAGGTGCTTAATCAGTGGACAGACAAGTCTGTTGACATGTTGCTTAAGTTATTGAATGAGGTGTTCTCATTGGGTGTGAAACTCCCGGACTCATATTATAAAGCTCAAAAGGTCACAACAGATTTGGGCTTCACGTATGAGACGTGGGATGCATGTCCCAATAGTTGCATGTTGTTTCGAAACGAGGACGCCAATTTTGATAAATGTGTCATATGCAACAGTTCAAGATGGAAATCAAAAGGTGATGGTGGTTCAAATGGTCCTCACAACGGTGGCAAACGAATAGCTGCAAAACAAATGAGATATTTTCCTTAAAAGCTAAGGTTGCAAAGGTTGTTTATGTCATCCAAGACAGCTAAGTTAATGAGATGGCATGCAGAGGAACGAACTAATAACGGTGTCTTTAGGCATCCTGCAAACTCCCTTGCATGGAAAGATTTTGATCGTCGGAATATTGACTTTAGTAATGATTGCCGAAGTGTAAGGCTTGGCTTAGCATCTGATGGTTTTAACCTATTCAGGACGATGAACATAGTTCATAGCACTTGGCCTGTTGTACTCATTCCATACAACTTGCTATCATGGATGTGCATGAAACAACCATTTCTAATTTTATCTGTGCTTATTGATGGCCCGAAAAGACCTGGTGACAAGATTGATGTGTATATGCAACCGTTGATTGAGGAGTTGAAAGAACTATGAAATGACGGTGTCTCCACATTTGATGCATCAACAAATCAAATGTTTTAAATGCATGCAGCTTTACTGTGGACGATTAGTGATTTTCCTGCATATGCAAACTTGTCAGGATGGAGCACTAAAGGCGAATATGCATGTCCTTCTTGCAATAGGGAAACTACATCATGTTGGTTGAAGCATAGTAGGAAACAATCATACTTGGGTCATCGCAGATTTTTACCCAGTGGCCATAAATTTCGAAAGGATAAAGTATCATTTGATGGTAGTCGGGAAGTCAAATTCAAACCAAAATTGTTGTCTGGAACTGAGATGCTGCTACAATTAGAATCTGAGGGTATTTTAACCCAATACAAGAGGGATGACCATAAGGAGAGGCATAGGAGACAAGTAGAGAAGGAGAAAGCTGGACATCCGACCCATAGTTGGAAGAAAAAGAGTATCTTCTATGAACTGCCATATTGGGAGCACAATCTAATAAGACACAACCTCGATGTGATGCATATAGAGAAAAATGTTTGTGACAATGTGTTGTGGACAATATTAGGGGTTGCAGGAAAATCGAAGGATGGTGTTAATGCTCGACGTGATTTACAAGAAATGAATATTAGAATACCCCTACATTTGTAGTTAAGAGGGTCGAATAAAGCTTATTTACCACCGGCACAATTCACGATGACCAAGGATAAGAAAGATTTGTTCTTGAAAGTATTGAAGGAAGTTAGAGTTCCCGATGGGTATTCATCCAATATATCGTGTCGCGTGCGCTTACACGATAGAAGTAGTGGGGGTCTTAAGAGCCACGATAGTCATATTCTGATGCAACAACTAATTCCATTGGCCATTCAAAGATTGTTATCGAAGAATGTAATTGAACCTTTGATTGAATTGAGCAATTTCTTTAGACAATTGTGTTTCAAAGTGAATCGTGCGACGGATTTGCAATATATTCAAGATCGTATCGCCGTAACACTTTGTCATCTAGAGAAAATATTTCCTCCTACTTTTTTAGATATAGTGGAGCACTTGCCTATATATCTAGCTGACGAAGCATTATTGGGTGGAACGATTCAATTTCGATGGATGTATCCAATTGAGAGGTATCTTCTTACTTTGAAGCAATATGTGCGTAATAGAGCTCATCCAGAAGGTTCAATTGCTAAAGCATATTGTAGACACCCCATTTTTCGCCGCCCTTAAGACTTGGGTGCTACTGATGGTTTACTTGGTGGTGAAAGATGTGCAGTGCAAAAGGGTCAATTTCTTCGGCGAGAGGAGAGTCAAATCCAAACCTCACACCCCATTTTGGACCAAAGCTATTTTGAATGCTTTTTAGACCTTAAAATCCTCTCTTTCAAAATATTTTTGAAATGAAGTTCCTACGATGTTCCGACGCTCGCATTTTGTCAAACGTTGCGTTTTTCGGTAAACCGAGCAAGGACAAAGTGGAAATGAGTGAAAGAGAGATGAACTCTTTGAAAAATATTTCAAAACACCTTATTTAGGGGTTTGGAGTTGAAGAAAAGAAGAGAAGAGGGAAGAAACCAAGTTGGGGAAAAAGATGGGTGTGAGAGAGAGTCGGGTAACCCTCGCTACAGCGGCCCTATCCTTTTGTATATTTGGATTTAAGCTATGACGCCACCACCGTTAGAAATTTTACTTCTGGGGCTTCATTTTTCACTTAAGAATCTCCTAAAGCCGAGTCCGGACGGGGGAGATATGATTGGCTGAAGTTGGGCATCATTCCGATTGGACCGAAACTGAGCAACCTTCACTAAAAGAGGGATATCTCTTAGCACACATGGAATTTTGAGGTAAGGGTTCAAAATTTGGAAATAAGACTTCCGGGGATACAGTTTAGGTGCAAGAATGACCCGAAAAGGAGTCCAGATGAAGGAATTAGACTTGCTTCAAGTCATGGACTAGGGCTGATTTTTTCCATCGGCCTCTATGGAGCTCCATCGGCCACAATTTAACCTCGGCAGCTATAAGTCGGCCAAAAGTGAACCTTATCGGCCAAAAATGATGGCCAGTCGGCACCAAAGATGGTCGGTCGGCCATAAGTGTTCAGAAAGCCCAGAATTGACAGATATTTCTCCTCTAGCTGTTATACACTGCATCAGATATTTCCAATTGAGATATTTCGATCAAAAGCTCTTATTTTGCTATATATAGAGCCTTATATCTCATTTCTAAAGGGTTAGAACATTAAGGCAATTTTGGGAGCTTCTCACTCTAAAAAGTCCCTCTCTCTCTCTACAACTTTCAGAGCAAAAATCTCTGTCTCTCTCTCCTTCTCTTGCCTTTGTGTACATAACAAGAGCTATACTTGGAGATATACCTCGCCTTTGCCTAGGCATCCTTGATCAAACTCAACCACCAATGGGCTGAGGTTCTTTGAGGATTATTTTGAGCTTCAAAAGCTAGTTTTAACTCAGAGTTTGAACTTGTTTTGCAGCTGTGCTTCAAGGGTAAGCATCCCTCTCTTTTAAGCTTATTTTGTACACTTTCTTGGCCATTCTTGCATGCTTGTTTTGCCACCCTTTCAAATTGTTTTTGGCTCGGTTTAGAGCTGAAGAAAGGTCTAATTTTCAGTCCTAAAACTGTTGGTTTAAGCCTTGTTTGGCTAGGGGTTGTTTCCTCTCTTTTGCTCCTTGGCTTGTAAAGCCTTTTAAGCTATCTTTCAAGCTTTTCAAACAACTTATTTTGGGCCTTAAAACCACTAAATTCCAGAGGAATTTTAGTGGTAGAAAACTTGTTTTGGGGCTCAAAATAGGAGAGGGTGGTCCCCTCTCCTCTTGTCTTCTTTGCTAGTGTGGATGGCCAACCAAATGAGCATGTGTTTTTACTTCTTTATGGCTTTGTTTAGGCTCATTTTTGTGACTTTTTAGACCTGGCATATCACTTTGGGCTGTCTTGGTCACTTCTTGCATGCTTATTGCACTTGTAGTGTAAATCCTCTTTACTAGCCTTATATGCCTCATGAAGTAGCATGTTTGTTAAGAATGTGTGGGCTCCATTTCAGTAGGTTTTTGGTCATTGTTTACCATGTCATAACTCTCTCTAAAGTTGGTTTGATAGCCTCTTGCATGCTTCATGTACTTGTAGTGCAAATCTTGCTTATTAGCCTTGTATGCATGATGTTTTGGCTCATTATTCTAGCATATTTTGGCTATGCTCCATACATGTTTTAGCATTATTTTGGGCTGTTTTAGGACTGTTTTGGGCTGCCTCGGTCATATGACTCATGTTTTGTATAGCTATAGTGCAAATGCCTTGACTACTCTTGAGTTTTGAGGTCTCTACCATGCTATACTTGTGATGTTTGCATGCCTTGGCATCATTTGGCATGGAATTTCAGAGCTTTCATCTTTTCCATAGTCTCATGTTTATCGCTCTTTAATTGTATTTGAGAGTTTGAGCTTTGTGCCTTGCTTGCGAGCCATCATTTGAGCATGCTTTTCCTTGCTTCTCATGCTCTCATTTCAGCCCATTTTGGCCACTGTTTTGGTATGGATGAGGCCTATCCATTCTCAGTATAATTCCATGGATCATGCGGTTTGTGTATCATTGTATGCTTATCGCATTGCATGTTGCATACTTATTGTTGGTATCATTGTTGCATGCCTATCACATTGTATGTTTGCATATCTAGGTTGCATAGTCGTATTGCATACTTATTGTATATCATGTTGTTTACATGTTAGGTTGCATTGCATTGCATTTGTCATGCTCATGTTACATTGCCTTGCATTTCCATGTTGCATTGTATTTGGTTGCATGCATTGCATTGTGTTTGGTTTGGGGTGTCAAACCAAACACGAGGACCAAGGGCGTTTCGTACCTGAAGTGACGAAATGTGCCTCAATCCTCAATCGCTGACGCTGTTGATCAAGCATGATAGAGTTCTAGGCATTCATATGTTTTTGTTGCATTCATTCCACATTAATTTGCACACTTGGCTCCTTTGGCCATCATGCATTGAAATGTGCGATTGATGGTCCGAGGGTCGAGAACCATACTCCCTTGAGTTCATGACATGATAGAAAGGGTGGTTGTGCACACATTGCCTTGAAAATGCATTGCCATGCTCTGTTTGTCCTCTGCTGCAGTGCCGATCGACTAAACATTGTTGGCCGAGATCCTCACAAATGGTCGATGACCAATTCCACATGGCCGATGTTCCTATATTTTGGCCAGTGACATCCCACAGTGCTCAGGGAGTGGTTCGGAAACATCCCTGGGACTTGTACAGTTTTCAGAGGTGTAGAGCAGTGCAAACAGAGGCAACATGAAGCATGGCGATGGATTTCCGAGTGAAGCCGTCCGAGCATGCATGCAACCCTCTTCTCGAGGCCTCTTTACTGCTTTTGTAGCTTAATTAACTTGTTTAATTAGTTGAGTGTTGTGTAATTAATTAATTAGCTTGTTAGTTAGTTAATTAGATGATATGTATTATTCCTTTGGACCCTCCGTCGAGAGGGCAAATTTTGTAATAAATGTGCATGAGTGTGTGAATGTCTTCCAACCCCACGTCTTTCTCCCTTTTACTTACCTGCTTTCAGTGGTTAGTTTTAGGTCATGTTTCAATTAGCATCCTTCTGCTCATGTTTGCACCATTCATCTGTATTGCATACACCAGGCTTGGCGCATCATACTAACTACATTGTATTTCAATTCCAAGTTGAATACATGTATCGAATTGTCACACCTCATATGCCATTTTAGATTAGCCGAGCCTATTCTAGTTGCACTTTGCATGCGATGCATTAGCCATTTTAACATGAACTAGGATCATGCATGATTTCTAACTAGTTTCTTGTTTTGGCTCGGAGTACACTGTAAGTGTTTATGCTTTAGCATCTGGCATGTGTGTGAGTGTTAACATGACAGCATGCTTGCCATGAGACTAATTGCTTATGTGATATAACTGCATGAATGCCTATGGGTGAAGGTTGGATTTCTTGAATTAGGATAATTCATTGAAATCCGTGTTTTAGCCTACTCGTGAGTAGCAAACTTCAAACCATTTCCAAACAAACAGATATGCGATGCTTTGTTCCAAATTAGGCGATTTAGTCTATACTTGTATGTTGTGCGCACCACATAGTAATTCTAGCTAATTAACCGGAATAAGAATGCATGTGTTTTATCAAACTAGATATCATGCTTAGTAAAGGCCGATCTTTGATCGGGTGAGCGGGGGTGCTCATAGATGACCTTCCCCAATCGTACCCAAGTTCTCGAACCGAGGCAACTTTGGTGATGACAGACACGTGGCCTTAGGCAACGAGTCAGGGTTTCCTAAATTTTTCCAAAATAAAACATTTAGGTGGCGACTCTGTATCTGGCAAAGCAATCCATGTTTGGCACTTCTTTATAAAAATCAGTTTCCCAAAATGATTTGCTGGATTTGGACTCTTTGGTGATTTATCAGTCTTGCATTGTACTTTGCGAGATTAGATTCAGAACTGTGACATTTGAGTTCGAACTGTAGTAGCTAGAGAACAAAACGGAATTCGTGTCCTCGCAGCGCGGAGCCCAGAGAGTTCTTAGGGCACGTCTACAGTTTCTGGCGACTCTGCTGGGGATTTAGAGAACTTGACTCGAACTCATGATATCTTGTTTTGATTACACTTATGTGTTTCTTTGCATTGCATGTGCATTGGTGCCCCTGAGACACCGCGTTTGCCGTATGCTATTCCTAAACGGTTTACCGGAGGCATGCTTTGAGAAGTGTGCCATAAGGCTGACCTGTTGCGGGCTCTGCCACGATGGGAACACAAACCTCAGTTTTTACCGGGGCACCCTTTTTGACCATTCGACCTAGTGCATATCAGAATCCATAGTGACTATTCCAGACTAGGACATGTTGCTTACCCGATTGTAGGTTGTTTGAAATCACTGCGTGCATAGTGAAACCCTAGCTCCTGACAATAGGACGGGGAAACCCTATCCCAAGATAGGGGTGTTTTGGCTCTCACTTGCTTGCTATGTGCTTTTAGAGTTGGTCTCTATAGGAATGCATGTATCAGTTTGCAGGTCTAGGTATCAAGCCTGCAGGCATCAGTATTTGGGGGAATCAGTTTTACCTGAGGGTATCAGTTTGAAGGTAGAATTTTGGGTAGAATTCAGTAGAGAGTGCAGTCATTCAGCTGTGCTCATATTTGTTCTGGTAAAAATCAGGCTGAGATGCTGTCTGTTTTTCTCTTTTGCAAGGTAGTCTTGGAACCATAGCTTCGGAAGGCTCCAATATCCCCCGAGTATACCAGACTTGTATTGATAGACTTTGACAGGCCAGAATTGGTGCAGAAGCAACCTGTGTTTGCCTCACCCCCATCGGTTACAAGACGAAGGAGGTTCAGGCAGAATTCACCATTACAGTTTCTACAGCAGTCACACTTCAGTTCACTCGGGTTTAGTCTGGTTTGGGAACAGTTGTCTGCATTCAGCTTAGCGTGAGATCAATCACCCATTCCCATGGCTCAGCATCCCCCAGCCAGTATGGAAGAACAGATGCGGTACCTACAACAAACAATCGAGGCACTGCAGCAGGACGCAGTCCGTTAGGCTGAAGTCCCGGCTCGTCAGGCTGAAGTCATGGCTCGTCAGGCCGATGTGATAACCCAGCTACAACAACAGCCACAGCAGGCTGCCCGACACCCGGAGCCATGGGTAGCCCGACACCCGGAGCCACTGCCTATACTGCTAATGTCCAAGAGACTCAGGGTAATTTGGCGGAGCCAATCCCAGAGCAAGTCTCTAAAGCTCTTGTCCATCAAAGTGAAGCTCTGTTTGAATTTGAGGTTGACTCAACTGCACTTAAGATCAATGAACTGGAGAAGTTATTCAAACGAGCACAATGAGTGAACTCCATCCCGAATTTAGAGGACGGGTATACTGAATCTGCAGTTACCTTACCGGAGCAGTTTAAAATGCCGCGTATCAACTGTTTCGATGGCTCTGGAGACCCAATGGTGCACCTCCACCTGTTTTCTGATATTTTAAGGCCAATGGGTTTGACTCCAGCCCAGAAGTTATCACTATTCGGCCGAACCATGTCGGGGATAGCTGCAATCTAGTATGTGAAATTGAAGGACTCTGTGAAACAGAATTGGGAAGAGCTAGTTGAGGCCTTTGTTGCTCAATACTCCTATAACACACAGATCGAGGTCACAACTTGTGATCTCGAAGTCATCCGCCAAGAGCCAAAGGAGGGTTTCTCAGAGTTCGTGACGAGATGTAGAGCAAAGGCCTCGATGATGACTACAAGGCCTTCCGACAAAGATCATATCAGGATGATTGTTCGGAATCTGCATGGCAAGTTGCTGCAAAAGATGGTCGTTCTACGTCTATTTACTTTTCCAGCCCTTTATGAAATGGTGGTTCAAATCGAGGATGCCATCAGACAAGGAATCTTTGTGAAAGATAATGAGCCTTTGAAGAAGAATGTTGTTCGCAGTTCCAATGCTACGACTGATGGTAGCATAGCTGCGAAATGCTCAAAAGTAGACTCTATCATCACTTCCCTCAATGGCCAAAAACCCGCCACTTTAACTCGGCCCCAAGCTCGAAAATTCCATCATCTTTACATGAGTCTCTCTCAAGCTTTGGAAATGCTACGAGAGGAAGGGCACCTAGAGCTCCTAGAACCTCAACCCCTTCCAAATTCTCTTCCGCCAAGATATGACCTAGCTAAATACTGTGCCTATCATCAACAACACTGTCATGATATGAACCGTTGCATCCGCCTCCGTCATAAGATTCAGGATCTTATTGACGAAGAAACCATACCTCCACCTAAAGGACCTCGGGCCAGTACTGACCCGTCATCTCTGCATCTCAATCAGATCAATATACTGCCATCCGGCTACAACCCCAGCATATACATCACCCCAGCCCATCTACCAAAGCCTGAGGTGTTCATTCCAAAAAGCACGGACTTGTGCATGATGGATGCACCTAGACCCCAATCATCTCAAACCCATGAACCCACTACTTCTGAGCTAACGAGAATGATTGAAGATCTTCAGAGAACTGTGGAAGATCTGGCCTTCGGAATATTGGCTTCGTCATCGACCACATCACAGGTCAGAAGTTTCAGCCCAAAAGGCACCTTGATCTTGGGGCAAGCGGCAATTGAAAAAGGCCAACCTGAAGCCATCTCAAATCTAGGAGTTGGCATGTCAACAACAACTGGGCTCTGCTCTGATATAGTGACCCGATCCCTTGGTAAAGTGGAGGCAAGTGGAAAGAACAAGGTAGGGGCAGGTATTGGTCCCCATGAACACCTTCAGTGGGTTGTTGAGGCTTTGAAAGCCGAAGGACTGAACAAACAGCAAGCGATTGCAGTTGTTGCAAAGGCTGTGGATGACACTTTCGCTACTCAAGTTGGGGGCAGTTTGAATCAAAGGGCAAGCCGGGAGAAGGGCCGTTGTACCAGGAACGTTCCTTTCAGCTCTAATCCCATGCTCGGAAGAGATCAACAACCCCAATCAGTGCCTGTCAATCCCTTTGCTGGTGTATCCAGCAAAACTCCACAAACCTCAAAACACCCACCTCGGGGCCAAAGGGTGTTCACCCCACTGTACATGTCTCTATCAGCGACCTTCAGGGTCCTGATTAGAAAGGGAGATCTGAAACCCCTGGAGCCGCAGCCACTGCCAGATAAACTTCCTCCCTCCCATGATCCGGCCAAGTACTGCGCCTTCCATCAACAAACCGGTTATGGCACTGATAGTTGTTACCGTCTTCGCCATGAAATACAAGATCTGATTGATAAAGAGGTCATTGTCGCGCCAGGTCTTGTAAAGTCTATCAGCACTGGGTCAGTGAACTTGGGAGATAATGTGATTATGTGATTTGGGGATGAACCACCTGCGGATGGCGCTCAGATTACTCTAGCTATGGTAGATGGCATGCACTGTTTTGAGCAATGTACAAATGTTGTTAATTTTTGCTTTCTGACTTGGGTATTGGGTCAGTTTTGTTGTGTTGTATTGAGTCAGTCTTTTTGTACTGAGTCAGTTGAGTCTGTCTTGTTGTATCGAGTCAGTCTTGTTTCGTTAGAGTCAGGTGATTTAGGGGGTGTTACCTCGGACATCACTATCTTGTTTTGTATTTGTCTTTTACACTCTTTCTTTTGAGTCTGTTTCTGCCATGGAGCCAGTTATGCCAGAAGATCTGAATGGAACAATAGTGATTTTCACGCTTTTGTGTTTGTTTCTGCTTTGAGCCAGTTATGCTAGCAAATTTGAATAAAACGGCAGTGCTTTTCAGTTACTTTTCTGTGCCTTAAAGTCATTGCATTAACCTAAGTTTTTCAAAACTTTTTGAACACTGTGGTGAAAACAAAGAGGAAGGAATTCACCGGGATTTGCAAAAATTTGATCAACTGAGAGAAAGAGAGGCATGCTAAGCCCTTAATGAATGAGATCATGCTTGTTAATGTGAGTACTGAGAAGGATCCTAGCTTGATCCAGATTGGTTCTACATTGTCTTCAGCGCGAGCGATTAGTCGCTTTCTTAAAAGATTTCAAAAAATGTTTTGCGCCGTCCTACGAAGACCTGTGTGGAATCGCTCTTGAGATTGTGCAGCTTAGGATCGCTCTCAGCCTCAAGACTCAACCCATTTGCTTTCAAACCTTGAACTTAGATTCAGAATGTTCAAAGGTCAATCATGATACGAAACCTGTGTGGCCATATTTGAGGCAACCCATGAAATTAGGGGCAAGAAAGTCAGATCAAGAAGGTCAGACGTCGTCAAAAGAAGCTTGTAAAGCTAGATCAGAAGCACCCCTCGAACTAGGGGCAAAAGAATTTCAAATATGCTCGAAGAGCGAAAAATTGGGACTTTTCTCAAGCTAACGAAGATCGACAAGAATGCCAAATCCCAGAAGGGAGGAAAGAAGAAAGTATTGCTGAAGGACAACTGAGTTCCTATCCACCACATTAGGGGCAAATTCAGCCCCCATTGGATGGACTCCAACATCATTAGCGAACAACAGCCACTCTCTTGGATTCAGATGGCTTCGAGATCTCAAAACCATTTGACATGGACAAAGCTACACTTTTACCCTTGAGAGGCTCGTTGGGCCGAAAACCCGGAAGGGCGACCCAGGCAAAAATTAGAGCAAATGAAAAAATGCAAAGAATGAAAAAGAGAAATGAAAAATAAAAAAGAAGAAATGAAAAGAAAAGAAGAACATAGCTCGCAAGGTTGAAAACCCAGAAAGGGCGGCCTTGCCAAAAGTTAGAGCGCAAAAGGAGAGGTTAATACCCGAGTGTACCTTAACCCGAAACTACGTCAAGCTTGATTCCCATCTTTGGGATACGTAGGCAACTTCATTCTGAAGTCCAGCCATGAACACTTCCAAATCGACTGTGTCCATGTAACGGTTCTGATCATCTTTGTCTTCTTTGTACCCGAGAGTTCGACTGTGATTGTCATTATGAGGACTGATTATAGTGCGATGTGGTGCCATTCAAACAAGGGGCAACTTTCCGTTGCCATGCAATGCCGTTTAGACAAGGGGCAATTTTCCATTGTTTTGGATCTGAGGTTGTGCATCTCAAGAGTAAATTCTGTGTTGGTCGAGCAGTGGCCATTTGCAAAAATAGTTTTTGAGGATTTTTAATGAAGCTGACTAATTCTCTCGAAAATTATTCTATCTTTTCCAAAGCTGGACCCTTTCTTGTACCCAAAAAAGGAAAATTTTCAGTGCTCATAACCTAACTTGCATGATTTTGAATCAGAAAATCGAACAAACATGTTAATCTAACTCTCATGTTGGTCAAAATTGTTTTAGTAGAAGCCAAAAACAAAAAAATGGTCAAAATGATGAACTAGGGGCACAGTTGAGCCAGGTGTTCTGTCTTTTCCCCATTGTCAACATACTTGCCAGAAAGGGCACTCTACTTGCTAAAAAGGGCACTCTACTTGCCAGAATAGGGCACAACTGAAGCTAACAACAAAGGGCCAAAAGCTCTCACATCCTCCAAGCAGCGAGGTATCAAGCTAAGTGCGAAGCACAAACTAGAATGGATTAAGATATTCCACTCCCTCAGCTGGACAGATCTAATCACGTCCAACCTCCCTAGTAGAGTTTCGTCAACCGATGTCAATTGCAGATCTGCTACACATCCGGCCGCATCACAATCCCTCTATGGGAAAGTTCACTGTTATGAGAAGAAGAAGAAGAATCTTGCAGAATGCTAAGGGCAAGAGCCCGCAACTTTTTGTTTATCCATCAACCACCTAGGGGAGGGATAAAAAAAATGAGAGATTGAAGAATAGAGAGATGTGCACTGAAAGAAAAGTGATGGAAAGGGCTTTTTCAGAAAACAAAAGATTGAGTGCCAGAGTGATGTGAGAATCACAAATAAGAAAGAGTGGGAAACAATACCCGAAGAAACTGGCTCCTCGTGAACTGAGAGGTCTCCCACTGTTGGAACACATCTGAGTGTTGTGTGTGTGTTTTGTTTGTCTCGATTCTTGCTTTGAGTCATTTCGAGTGTTTCTCGATGTGTTTAGGTTGTTTACCCTTTGTTTTCCATTGTTGAGTCATTTTTACTGTGTTCAGTCGTAGGCTCAATACCCGGTCAAGAACTCATTTCTCAATTTCAAATTCAAATAAATCGTTTTGTGCTCAGAGTGCTGTGCCATTCTCTATATTTGTGCAAAACAGGATCTGTTCTTTTATAAAACTGCAGGGTTCAACCAGGTCACATGAGAACAGTAAAACCAGGACCTATCTGAAGCTATATAGGTTCCAGACTGCAAAGCAAAAGAAAAGAGGGAAAATGTCGGGCATTTGAGTTTGTTTCAACTTCAGTAAGTTTCGAGATTGCATTCCGTGTGTACCTCTTCAGGTCTTGCCAATGCTCCGAAGTATGAGTGTGCCTCTACCTCAAGCTCAAGATTAAGCCTGCTTCAAGCCAGAATGGCGATCAAAAGTGCTCTCCTTGAGTACCATTCCCTGCCAGAGGCACTTGGCTGTGTTCGCAATGAGTTCCTAGGAGGCCAACTGCGACGATGGAAACTAGAGTTCGAATGGCTAATGCCTAGAATGCAAAGGTTCGGGATTTTCGAGACTAAAGCCTGGTTTAAATACCCAGGGGTGTATCCCCGGCTTGAAATTTGTATGGAAGCCCCATAGGTTGAGATAGCATGTATGCACCTCAATTCTGGATACTGAACCAACCTAGTGTGTCACCCCGTTGGAGAATAGGGAAAGTTGTGAATATGATTAGGAAGGAAAAAGGCATCTGTGACTTCTACATGCAGATGTTGCTATTTGTCAACGTTTCAGGGCCTTCGTACTGTGAGCTAAAGGTAAGAGTTTGAAGAACACAAGGGGAGATCCCCATCAGAGTAGAGCGGTTCATCGCCACTCACCCCATGAGGTGCTTTCTAAAGCGCCACTTTGTTTGCTTATTGCATTCCCTAGACATCATGCTCTACATTGCTTGTAATATGTATCATGTCATCACACATATTGCGTAAATGCATCTTGTACTATACTTATTCTTGTTGTCACATAGAATATACACGTTACATTGGATGTAAGTCGTTCATCCTTTTGCATAGAGTATGTACATTGCATGGAGCACGTTTTAACCTTGCTTGCATAGAATGTGCACTTCTCACCCTGGCATGAAATGCGCATCTTAATGTTGCATGGAGCATACATTTCTTGCACTTGCCTTGCTATGCATGTCTCACGAGCATTGTCATGCACACTTTACTTGCGTTGTCGCGCACACTCGTTGTATTGTCATGCACACCTTACTTGCGTTGTCACGCACACTCTAGTTGCATTGTCATGCACCCCTTTACTTGCGTTGTCACGCGCACTCTACTCGCATTATCATGTACCTCTTCGTTTGCGTTGTCATGCACACTCCACTTGCATTGTTATGCACTGTTCCACTTGCATTGTTATGCACCGTTTCACTTGCATTGTTATGCACATTCCCCTTTCATTGTTATGCACCATTTTCCTTGCATTGTTATGCACTATTCTACTCGCATCTATCGCACTCATTCACTTTGCGCATCTGGCACACAATTTCGTTACAATTGTGTATTTGTGGTACAGTCTCGTACTTATTTCTTCTATCTCAGGACGCGTAAAACGTGGCCCTGGGCGTGTTTTATCTTAGGATGCGTGAAACGTGAACTTGAGCAATTTTTCGGACCTCTTCTCACGAGTTCAGCATGGTTAGAGTCTATCATTCCTCACACGATTTCAGTGTGTTTGGAATTTGCCTTCCCTCTTCTCACGAGTTCAGCATGGTTAAAGTCTGTCATTCCTCACACGATTTCAACGTGTTTGGAATTTGCCTTTCCTCTTCTCATGGGTTTAGCATGGTTAGAGTCTGTCATTCCTCACACGATTTCAGCATGTTTGGAATTTGTTTTCCTCTTCTTACGAGTTCAGCATGGTTAGAGTCTGTCCTTCCTCACACGATTTCAGCGTGTTTGGAATTTGTTTTCCTCTTCTCACGAGTTCAGCGTGGTTAGAGTCTGTCCTTCCTCACACGATTTCAGCATGTTTGGAATTTGTTTTCCTCTTCTCACGATTTCAGCGTGGTTTGAGTGTCTCTTTCCTCACATGATTTTGGCGTGTTTGGGATTTGTTTTTCCTCCTCTCATGATTCCAGCATGGTTGGAGTATGTCACCCTTTGCATCTACTGTACTATCTGTTACATCGCATCTATTATCTATTGCATCACATCTGTTATGTATATTACATTGCATATAGAATATATTGCATGCATCTACTGCTTTGTTTTATCGCATGCATCCTTTCCATGTTAAGCTTAGTCTGGCATGTGCTCATGTATTTCCTTCGTTGAAGCATGGTTTTGTGATTATGTGTACAGCGCCTATTCCACTAAGAGAATTGTTGTCTGAGGGTGTCAGGTACCATTTCTGTGTTAGACGTGGTCTGTTTTGTGTCTATGCCATTTCTAAATAGAAATGTGGTTTGGCCGTGTGCCTTATCCATTGCATCCATTGCATCCATCACATTATAGTTTGTTGCATTCAGCATGTAGGATCATGATCTTTCCTCAGCAGATCATTCTTCACTTATATCATGCCACCCAATTACTTGTATTCTTTCTGCGAAACACATAGTTTTGTTTGTGCATGCACCTATTCCACTAAGAGAGTTGTGGTTAGAGCGCTCCGGCACCTTTTCTATGTTACACGTAGTTTGATTTTGCATCTCCATCTCTTTATGATATTCGTGAGGTTTTGTATCGCTTGTGGTTTGATCAATTTCATTGCATTGTATATCATTTACACTGTTTTATTGCATTGTGTATCATTTTGCATTTTGCACTCTGCCCTTGAACTACGCTGGTTTGATTCCTTGCAAAGGGATATGTACGCAGCCTGTGGGCACAACCATTTATTTATCTGCATTTGTATTTTGTTTGTTTGCTCAAGTCTTCGGCCTTGTCAAAAATGGGTCATCTCTGGGCTTTGACATTCACTCACGTCATTTCATGACTTTCGAGTTCTGTCAAAGAGGGGCAACTGTAGACACCCCATTTTTGACCGCCCTTAAGACTTGGGCGCTACTGATGGTTTACTTGGTGGTGAAAGATGTGCAGTGCAAAAGCGTCAATTTCTTCAGCGAGAGGAGAGTCAAATCAAAACCTCACACCCCATTTTGGACCAAAGGTATTTTGAATGGTTTTTAGACCTTAAAATCCTCTCTTTCAAAATATTTTTGAAATGAAGTTCCTACGATGTTCGACGCTCACATTTTGTCAAAAGTTGCGTTTTTTCGATAAACCGAGCAAGGACAAAGTGGAAATGAATGAAAGAGAGATGAACTCTTTGAAAAATCTTTCAAAACACCTTATTTAGGGGTTTGGAGTTGAAGAAAAGAAGAGACGAGGGAAGAAACTAAGTTGGGGAAAAAGATAGGCGTGAACCGTTAAGAGAGAGTCGGGTAACCCTCGCTAAATCGGGCCTATCCTTTTGTATATTTGGATTTAAGCTATGAGGCCACCACCGTTGGAAATCTTACTTCCAGGGCTTCATTTTTCACTTAAGAATCTCCTAAAGCAGAGTCCGGACGGGGGAGATATGATTGGTTGAAGTTGGACATCATTCTGGCTGGATCGAAACTGAGCAACCTTCACTAAAAGAGGAATATCTCTTAGAACACATGGAATTTTGAGGTGAGGCTTCCAAATTTGGAAAGAAGACTTCTGGGGCTACAGTTTAGGCTCAAGAATGACCTGAAAAGGAGTCCAGATGAAGGAATTAGGCTTGCTTCAAGTCATGGACTAGGGCTAATTTTTTCCATCGGCGTCCATGGTGGTCCATCGGCCACAATTTAACCTCGGCAGCTATAAGTCGGCCAAAAGTGAACCTTATCAGCCAAAAATGATGGCTGGTTGGCACCAAAGATGGTCGGTCGGCCAGAAGCGTTCAGAAAGCACATAATTGATAGATATTTCTTCTCTAGCTGTTATACACTGCATCAGATATTTCCAATTGAGATATTTTGACCAAAAGCTCTTATTTTGCTATATATAGAGCCTTATATCTCATTTCTAAAGGGTTAGAACATTAAGGCAATTTTGGGAGCTTCTCACTCTAAAAAGTCCCTCTCTTTCTACAACTTTTCAGAGTAAAAATCTCCTGCCTCTCTCTCCTTCTCCTTGCCTTTGTGTGCATAACAAGAGCTATACTTGGAGATATACCTCACCTTTGCCTAGGCATCCTTGATCAAACTCAACCACCATTGGGATGAGGTTCTTTGAGGATCATTTTGAGCTCCAAAAGCTGGTTTTAGCTCAGAGTTTGGACTTGTTTTGCAGCTGTGCTTCAAGGGTAAGCATCCCTCTCTTTTAAGCTTATTTTGTAGACTATCTTGGCCATTCTTGCATGCTTGTTTTGCCACCCTTTCAAATTGTTTTTGGCTCGGTTTTGAACTGAAGGAAAGGTCTAATTTTCAGTCCTAAAAGTGTTGGTTTAAGCCTTGTTTGGCTAGGGGTTGTTTCCTCCCTTTTGCTCCTTGGCTTGTAAAGCCTTTTAAACTATCTTTCAAGCTTTTCAAAAAACTTATTTTGGGCCTTAAAACCACTGAATTCCAAAGGAATTTCAGTGGTAGAAAACTTGTTTTGGGGCTCAAAATAGGAGAGGGTGGTCCCCTCTCCTCTTGTCTTGCTTGCTAGTGTGGATGGCCAACCAAATGAGCATGTGTTTTTACTTCTTTATGGCTTTGTTTAGGCTCATTTTTGTGACTTCTTAGACTTGGAATATCACTGTTTTGGGCAGTCTTGGTTACTTCTTGCATGCTTATTGCACTTGTAGTGTAAATCCTCTTTACTAGCCTTATATGCCTCACGAAGTAGCATGTTTGTTAAGAATGTGTGGGCTCCATTTCAGTAGGTTTTTGGTCATTGTTTACCATGTCATAACTCTGTCTAAAGTTGGTTTGATAGCCTCTTGCATGCTTCATGTACTTGTTGTGCAAATCTTGCTTATTAGCCTTGTATGCATGATGTTTTGGCTCATTATTCTAGCATATTTTGGTTATGCTCCATACATGTTTTAGCATTATTTTGGGCTGTTTTAGGACTGTTTTGGGCTGCCTCGGTCATATGACTCATGTTTTGTATAGCTATAGTGCAAATGCCTTGACTACTCTTGAGTTTTGAGGTCTCTACCATGCTATACTTGTGATGTTTGCATGCCTTGGCATCATTTGGTATGGAATTTCAGAGCTTTCATCTTTGCCATAGTCTCATGTTTATCGCTCTTTAATTGTATTTGAGAGTTTGAGCTTTGTGCCTTGCTTGCGAGCCATCATTTGAGCATGCTTTTCCTTGCTTCTCATGCTATCATTTCAGCCCATTTTGGCCACTGTTTTGGTATGGCTGAGGCCTATCCATTTTTAGTATAATTCCATGGCTCATGCGGTTTGTGTATCGTTGTATGCTTATCGCATTGCATGTTGTTGCATACTTATTGTTGGTATCATTGTTGCATGCCTATCACATTGTATGTTTACATATCTAGGTTGCATAGTCGTATTGCATACTTATTGTATATCATGTTGTTTACATGTTAGGTTGCATTGCATTGCATTTGTCATGCTCATGTTAGATTGCCTTGTATTTCCATGTTGCATTGTACTTGGTTGCATGCATTGCATTGTGTTTGGTTTGGGGTGTCAAACCAAACATGAGGACCAAGGGACGTTTGTACTTGAAGTGACGAAATGTGCCTCAATCCTCGGTCGCCGACGCTCTTGATCAAGCATGATAGAGTTCTAGGCATTCATATGTTTTTGTTGCATTCATTCCACATTGATTTGCACACTTGGCTCCTTTGGCCATCATGCATTGAAATGCGCGATTGATGGTCCGAGGGTCGAGAACCATACTCCCTTGAGTTCATGACATGATAGAAAGGGTGGTTGTGCACACATTGCCTTGAAAATGCATTGCCATGCTCTGTTTGTCCTCTGCTGCAGCAAAACAGCATTCTAGCAGGAAGATATGGCCGGCCGGCCATCTTCAGTGCCGATCGACTAAACATTGTTGGCCGAGATCCTCACAAATGGTCGATGACCAATTCCACATGGCCGATGTTCCTATATTTTGGCCAGTGACATCCCACAGTGCTTAGGGAGTGGTTCGGAAACATCCCTGGGACTTGTGCAGTTTTCAGAGGTGTAGAGCAGTGCAAACAGAGGCAACATGAAGCATGGCGATGGATTTCCGAGTGAAGCCGTCTGAGCATGCATGCATTCCTCTTCTCGAGGCCTCTTTACTGCTTTTGTAGCTTAATTAACTTGTTTAATTAGTTGAGTGTTGTGTAATTAATTAATTAGCTTGTTAGTTAGTTAATTAGATGATATGTATTATTCTTTTGGACCCTCCGTCGAGAGGGCGAATTTTGTAATAAATGTGCGTGAGTGTGTGAATGTCTTCCAACCCCACGTCTTTCTCCCTTTTACTTACCTGCTTTCAGTGGTTAGTTTTAGGTCATGTTTCAATTAGCATCCTTCTGCTATGCATGTTTGCACCATTCATCTGTATTGCATGCACCAGGCTCGGCGCATGATACTAACTGCATTGTATTTCACTTCCAAGTTGAATACATGTATCGAATTGTCGCATCTCATATGCCATTTTAGATTAGCCGAGCCTATTCTAGTTGCACTTTGCATGCGATGCATTAGCCATTTTAACATGAACTAGGATCATGCATGATTTCTAACTAGTTTCTTGTTTTGGCTCGGAGTACACTGTAAGTGTTTATGCATTAGCATCTTGCATGTGTGTGAGTGTTAACATGACAGCATGCTTGCCATGAGACTAATTGCTTATGTGATATAATTGCCTGAATGCCTGTGGGTGAATGTTGGATTGCTTGAATTGGGACAATTCATTGAAATCCGTGTTTTAGCCTACTCCTGAGTAGCAAACTTCAAACCATTTCCAAACAAATGGATATGTGATGCTTTGTTCTAAATTAGGTGATCTAGTCTATACTTGTGTATTGTGCGCATCCCATAGTAATTCTAGCTAATTAACCGGAATAAGAATGCATGTGTTTTCAAAAACTAGATATCATGCTTAGTAAAGGCCGTTCTTTGATCGGACGAGCGGGGTGCTCATAGATGACCTTCCCCAATCGTACCCAAGTTCCCGAGCTGAGGCAACTTTGGTGATGACGGACACGTGGCCTTAGGCAACGAGTCAGGGTTTCCTAAATTTCCCTAAAATAAAACATTAGGTGGCGACTCTGTATCTGGCAAAGCAGTCCATGTTTGGCACTTGTATATAAAAATAAGTTTCCCAAAATGATTTGCCGGATTTGGACTCTTTGGTGATTTATCGGTCTTGCATTGTACTTTGCGAGATTAGATTCAGAACCATGACATTTGAGTCCGAACTGTAGTAGCTAGAGAACAAAACGGAATTTGCGCCCTCGCAGCGCGGTGCCCGGAGAGTTCTTGGGGCATGTCTACAGATATCTTATGGAAGAATGCATGAATTTTTGTGCACAATATCTCAATGATGTGGAAACCAAATCTAATCGGCCCTGTGAGGAACTACAGTGGTGATGATAATCTGGGTCGTGCTATTGGTGAAATCACAAGCTTTTATCTTGACAATACTTCTTGGGCACAAACTCATCGGTATGTCTTATTCAATGCATCCTGCGGTTCAACCATTCATAAAGTAAGTTATGTCACTCACTCAATATTTTATTATGTTTCATTGAATTTTGAACCAAATTTTGTTTTTTGATAAAATTTCAATCTACACCGCAAACACCTTGAAGAACTTAAGGTCAAAATGCCTCGTGTTGACAATCATCAGCTTCGGCGTGAACATTTTGAAGCTTTTCACATTTGGTTTAAGGAACGTGTATGTATTTAAATCTATAGATTCTGTTTACCTAAGTTGAACTACATTTTAAATTTTACAATTTTTATTTTTTAAAATAGGTTCAAACTTTGCGAAGGACTAGTGATGTCACATTTTCTAAAGAGATTATTGCATTGGCAAATGGTTCTCATAACCTGGCAAGGAGGTTCAACGGGTATATAATGAATGGGTTTCGGTATCGAGTAAAGGCCATGGATAACCGTCGAGCCACACAAAATTGTGGTGTAGCCTTTGAAGGCAGATTCCATAAGTTATGCTAGTCGGAAAGACAAGAATCCTCGTGTGGGGTCTGTGTATTATTATGGACAATTGATAGATATTGTTGAGATTCGATATTCCAATGAGAAGAAGCATGTGTTGTTTAAGTGTGATTGGATTGACAACATTCACTGGGAAGATATAAGATGTCTTCAATTTCACGTTGGTCAACTTCAATCATTTGTTGTACCAAGATGATCGAATTACCAATGAACCTTTCATCTTGGCATCCCAAGCAGAGCAAGTTTGGTATGTTGCAAACCCATTAGAACCAGACTGGCAAGTAGTGGTGAAGATGTCTTAAAGAGGTTTATTTGATATGAATTCAACTGATCCAGAAATCGAGCCATATATGAGCCAACAATTAGAAGAAAACATAATGCTTCGTGATGAAGAAGTTGGTTGGGTGAGGGAAGCCGTAGAAGGAGAAACACTTGATGTGGAAATAGACTGATATTTAATAAACATCAGTAATTGAATTCTGGCCAAGGTTGTAGTTAATGTTCAGTTTCTTAATTTACTTTGTCTTTGTAATTGTATTAGTTCAATGAATGTCATATTATAGTTGATTCAAAACCATTCTCTACGTTTCTAATGTCAATTAATGTCACAGCCCTTGCAAATTATTATGGTAAGGAAGAGGAATCCTGATCATCCCCTACGCATGATGTCCGATGTGGTACGTAAGAGGACATCAGCTGGCACCACCATTAGAGGAGGCATCACATCGACCACCATCAGAAGGGCCATTAGTGCCACCACTATCTGACCAGCCACCAGCAGCGACCACAATTAGTGGCACCACCATTAGAGGAGGCATCACAGCGAGCACCATTTGTGCCTACCGCATCGACCACCATCAGTGGCATCACAGCAGCTATCATCTACTCAGCCTCTATGCCTACCATTGGTGCATCCACCATCAGTGGCACCACCATTAGAGGAAGGCATCACAAGCGAGCACCATCACAGGGGCCATTAGTGCCACTGCATCGACCACCATCAGTGGCACCACAGCAGCTATTTTCTACTCAGCCTCTAGGCCTACCATCGGTGCGTCCACCATCAGTGGCACCGCAGCAGCTATCATCCAGACTAGAGTCATCGGCTTATGAGCCATCCGTAGGTATATAAATTTGCTTTGATTTGTATGAAAATTATTTAAATATATATTTATTTGTTCTCATTACATATAACTTGTTTATTTTCATTGTATTTTTTAGACCTTTCGACTTCTTCACAGCCTCCCTCAGGTATAAGAAATTGATTTGTATTGACATTATTTAAATTTGCATTTGTTTATTATCATTGCATATTGTTTATTCTTATTGTATCTTGCAAGTCATGTTAGTTCTTCATCAACCTCGAGTAGGCGTGGTAGAGGATGTGCCAAGGGCATTAGGGAGTGGGGTACTAGTACAAAGTTGGACATACAATTTGATGAAAATTACTGTCCAATAGGAGATAATGTGTCTAATCCGTTTGAGAAGTGGGTTGGCTTTTTGGCTTTTTGGCTTTTTTGGCTATTTGAGCCTGGGCTCAAAAGCTTGGTTTGGGAAGGGCTTTTTGGTTTTTTTGACTTTTTTTGTGAGAGAAGAGTGTAATGATTATGGGTTGGATGTGATGTTTTGTCTGTTGTGGCTCAAATAGCCTATTCTGTCTTTTGTGGCTCAAAGAGCCAAAAGAGCCCAAATGAGCTCTTCCCAAACGACACTAAGTTAACTACTCAACTTGGCATTATTGTGCGAAATGGTAACATTGTTCCTCTTACTTTTCTTGACTGGAACACTGTGCCTGATGATATTCTTGATGCTATCTGGAAGGATGTGAAGGTAAAAGTATATTTTTGTCCAAAAATTTAAATTCCAAAATTGTGTTATTATTATTTACACTTTGAAATTGTGTTTTATAGGACAATTTGAATATATGTCCAGAGGAGTACAAGCCAATCTATATGAAAAACTATAACAGCATATGGAAGGATCACAAGAATAAGATTAAGTCTAAGTATTTCAAGCCTAGAAGTTCTGATCCTAATCTAAAGGATGATGTTCCTTTGCACATGTGCCAAGCCAGTAGGAAGAACTTGTGGAGTATTGGCGTACTTCCAATGCTGAGGTATACAAATAGCAATTATATGTATGACATGTAAACATACAAATCATATTTATATACTTACATTTGTTGAACCTGTTATAGAAAATTGCAACTAGGAACGCTAAAAATCGGCGAGCTCACAGCATAGCTTATACCACAGGGCGTACTACTTTCGCTCAAATACCGCATGAGGTTTATATTTTATTGTTTTATTTTTGTATATAATTAAACATTGTATATTTGCAAATTATTTGGATTCTAATTTTCATATTTTTTAAAAAATGTAGATGACTAATAAGGGGGAGTCTACTGATAAGATGAATGTTTGGCTTATGACACGTAGAGCAGATGACCCAAAGGTTATCTAGACCTTGATAGTTTCCAAACACCTTTGATTGTATTTAAAGTTTATTTTTTTATTTTTTGTGTGTCAACCATCTTAATTTGGTATATACTTGTATGTCTTATTCAATACAGGATGAGTTTAATAGCCAACTCTCTATGCTACCTGAGGATTGTCGGACTTTGGAGGCTAGGAATGCCATTTTCCATGAGTTGATAGGTCATGACAATCATGGATATTGTTGCACATACGGGAGAACTGTACCTCGGAGAGCAGTGTATAAAGATGGTGCTGGGCCATCACAGTCAGCACCCCAGCCATCAACTATTATTCAGATCACCCAGCAGGTTCGTGCAGAGCTAAGGGATGAGTTGAGGGAGGAGCTGCGAGCAGAGTTCTCTACACATTTACAGCAGCTGAGAGCTGAGATGATGGCCTTTGTGTCACATGGGGCAAGTGTGGATCCCAATAGACAGGTTCGATATAAATTAAATTGTTTGATAGTTAAATTTTCACACAACATTATGTATAAAATTCAAATATGATTAACACATTATGCATTGACTATCATAGGCACCTGATGCATCAAGTGGCCACCAGGTATTTAGGGAATTTGCAGAAGACGAGAATCCATATACACCACCACCAGAAGATCAGGTATAAAATGTATCTTTACATTCTAAGCTAAAATGTATCTTTGCATTCTAAGCTAAGAGACTTGTGGGAGAAGACGAGACTCAAATCGGGTTCCCGGTTTGGGAGTTAGAGCTGTATTTCGGTCTAGGCAAACTAGTTCCTTAAGAAACATAAATTCGATGTGTTGACGCCCCAAAATCACGAAATGGGGTCGGATTGGCACGAAAATTGGCACACACTACTGCCTAGGCACGAGAGACTTGTAGGAGAAGACGTGACTCCAATCGGGTTCCCAGTTTGGGAGTTAGAGCCGTATTTCGGTCTAGACAAACTAGTTTCTTAAGAAACTTGAAGTCGAGGTGTTGACGTCCCAAAATCACCAAAAGGGGTCGGTTTAGCACGAAACTTGGCACACACGACCGCCTAGGCACGAGAGACTTGTGAGAGAAGACGGGGCTCAAATTGGGTTCCCGGTTTGAGAGTTAGAGTCGAATATCACTCTAGGCAAACAAGTTCCTTAAGAAACTTGAATTCGAGGTGTTGACGCCCCCAAAATCACGAAACGGGGTCAGATTGGCACAAAACTTGGCACACACGACCGCCTAGGCACAAGAGACTTGTGGAAGAAGACGGAACTCCAATCGGGTTCCCGGTTTGGAGTTAGAGTCGGATATCACTCTAGGGAAACTAGTTTCTTAAGAAACTTGAATTCGAGGTGTTGACCCCCCAAAATCACCAAACGACGTCAGTTTAGCACGAAACTTGACACACACGACCGCCTAGGAACGAGAGACTTGTGGGAGAAGACAAGGCTCGAATCAGGTTCTCGGTTTGGGAGTTAGGGTTGGATTTCTGTCTAGCCAAAATTATTTACTTAACTATCTTTGTAATTATATAGTAGTTAATTTTTTATGTTTTTTTGTAATTAAAATATTAACACATAATTATATTGTCATTAATTATTTTTATTTCTTATTTTCAGATATTTCCTGAGTAGCAGCTTGCTTCTTGTGGAATGCAGGTGTGTGAAGATTGCGACAAACTTTTGTTTTTGTAACCCACGGAAGAATCATGACGAAAATTTTTATTTTTGATTTACGTTATTTAGATTTGTGAACAACATTCTGTATGTATTATGCAACATTATGTGGTGGGATAATTTTGCTGATGTGTTGTTATAAATGGAAGAATACTTTAATTATGGATGAATTTTTATTTATATACAGGAATTTTTATATTATTATATAATTAACGATTTTCTTTTAGTTATTTTCATTTAATACAAGTAATTTTCATATTTTTAATAATTTTATTGCAGTTTTTTTTTTTTTTTTTTTTAGACGGCACCATACTGTCTCAAAAAAATATTAGAACCAGGTTTTTTGCGATAGTAGTATAGCCGTCGCCAAAGATATTGGCATTATTAATTAGTTGAAACAAAAGGCCTTTAGCGACGGTATTCTTCACTGTCGCAAATAATAGTTTTAGAGACGGCATGTTTGCTGTCTCCAATAACCATTTAGCGACGGTATTTTTACCGTCGCAAATAACCATTTTAGCAACGACATATTTGTGGTCTCAAATAAACATTTTAGCGACGGTATTTTTGTCGTCGCAAATAACCATTTTAGCGACGGCATCACAGTGCCGTCTCAAAAACTTCAAATTTCTACACATTAATGGCGACAGTATTTTGCCATCGCCTATATTTTGCAACAGCGTCACACCATCGCTAAAGGCCTTTAGCAACCCCCTTTGTTGCGACCCCCCTCTTACCGTCGCTAAAAGCCAGTTACCATCGCAAAAAAGCTTTTGAGACGGCGTTTTGAGTATTTGCGACGGTATTTTACCGTCGCAAAAAAACAAATTTTTTGTACTCTCTCTCTCTCTCTCTCTCTCTCTCTCTCTCTCTCTCTCTCTCTCACTCACACACACACACACACACTCTCTATGATAGATGATGGCAGCAATAACAGTGACGCTGGAGGTGGAGTGGTGACCAAAACTCAATATGAAGCTTACAGTGGTGTCGACAATGATGGTTGGTGACAATGCTGCCGATGGAATTAGGGTTAGGATTTGGGAAATTTGGGTTAAAGAGTTAGGAATGAGGGTAGAAATGAAATTTTATGTTTGAACAAAATTGGACTTAAAAAAAAAAAAAAGAAAGAAAGAAAGAGAGGGGGGTCCTAAGAAAATAGATCGATGATAATAGCAATCCCAAAAAAAAAAAAAAAAAAAAAAAAAAAAAAAAAACTTCTAATAAATTACATTGATCTCCTTGAGAAATTTAGAAGAAAAAAAAATATGGCAAGTTTAATATTTTTGGTATAATTACACCGACTTCCCTTTGAATTTGGGTAAAGTGACCGAAATAATGCAGACGATATAAAGACAAAAAGATAAATGAAATAAAATTTGTATTTAGCGTAAAAGATATGACAATACTATTTTTTTGGGCAAATCACCAACACCCTCCTCAAGATTTTACTAAAATATAGACTCCCTCGGAAGTTTGGAAAATTACAAATTGCCCCCTGAGATTTATATTTGCATAACAAATGAGGGGACAATTTGTTATGCAAATATAAACCTCAGGGGTCAATTTGTTATGCAAATATAAATCTCAGGAGGCAGGATATAATTTCTCAAACCTCAGGGGAGAATTCGTATTTTAGTCAAACCTCAAGGAGGGTGTTGGTAATTTGCCCTATTTTTTTTTTTTTATTCATATGATTAACGTATTATTGACAATATGAATTAAAATTTTAGAAGTGTCCAATATAATCAACAATGATTCAGAGCACAAAAAAAAAAAAAAAAACAAACAAACAAACCAAGACCAAAATATCACATCACAGTAGAGCTCACTGCTAGCTCATTAGAGATGGCTTTAGAACTCAAGATTTAGAGCTCCAAAGCATTTTTCCAATATAATTATGTCAAATTTGTATGATTTATTATATTATTTTCAAATATCACAAGAGATCCATGTATTGACAATTGGCTAAAATAGCAAAAAATCAAAAAAATTAATACAAAAATTTAACTTATTCTTTTTTTATATATCTTTTCATAATAAATCAAAAAAATTATTAAAAAAATCAATTCCCAAATAAATTCTAACCAAAAAAAATCAAATTTGAAACAAAAATCGTGTATAACAGGTTTAGAAAATTAGTACGGGCAAGTAGACAATAGGCATTATCATAGAAAGTGCATAGTCGGAAAAAGTTTTGCTACCATGGCTTGTTAATCGGTGGGTCAACATATAAAGAAGAATTAATAAAAATTTAAAAAGACTAATTTGTGGCGTGCATCTGTGCATCACGCCTGGTCGACTTATGACTTACTCTGATTTTTAGTGGGGTTTGGTTTTATAAAAAATAAAAAATAAAAAAAATTATCATTTAAAAAAAAAGGTACAATTTTTAATTGGATGGTAACTTTTCATATTTAACTTAAAATTCAATTTTCAACTTAGTAAAATGTCAACTATGAGTGAAATCTTACATCATGCAATGCTTGAAAGGTGCAAAATTCAGAGGTGACTTGACCATTAGATCAATTAAATTGTCGACTAAGGTCCATAAGAAAATTTTCAAAAAAAATTTAGTGTTGAAGACTATAATTTTTTAAAGACTTATTTAGATAAAATTTTATTTTGATATTCAGTTTAAGAAATCTAATAATATTGAGTCGCTATTGATAATATCATAAAATTTCTCAAATTAATATTTACAAAAATAGGATAATTTTTACAAGTGTGGAATGATTTTTATCATGTGGCGGGTCAAACTCAAAAGAAAATAATGATAAGAAAGTTTAAATGCTATGTCTGTGCAAGTGCAGTGGACCATAGAAATTCTAGAGTTGGAAAAAAAAAAAAAAAAAATTAATGCCACATGACTTTTATAACTTTGTTCACACACTCGTTTTATTGGTGGAATAATACACAAAATATAATTAGTATAAAAATTTAAACTTCATATTTAAAGCAATGTAATGATTTTATCTTACTCTTTGTTTATTTGAGGGGAAAATATTTTTAAATGGTGGTGAAATGAAGAAAATATTTTTTTAAAATATATATATATATATATATTTTATATTTAGTAATGGTGGTGAAAGGAAAATGGAGGTGGAGGTGGAGGTTGTGGCATGGTGGCTGGACAGTGGCGGCGGTGAAGTGGCCATGATGATGGCGGTGTGGTGTGGTGTGGTAGTGGCGGTGAGAGTGGCAGTGGAATGTAATGACATTAGTGAGGCTTTTGTTCAAAAAATGTTTTTAAAAGTGAAAAACATTTTTTTGCCTATATAAACTTATTTTGTGTTGACCACAAAAAATGTTTTCCATTAACTTTTATTTTTCATTGCACCAAATATCAAAAAAAAAAAAATTTATCCAAATAAACGGACAGTAAAATGACAAATCTTTACTAGTTTATACCAAAGTGTGTATTGTTGACATATACTCATAGGTCATGTTTGATTCAAAAGATTAATAGTGAAGTATTAATAATCCTATTAAATTAGTATGGTATTCACTATCCAATTGGATTAATATCCATTGGATTAATAATTCCACCCCTACCCCATTATTAATAATCCTACGAATTTGTTGGATTAATTATCTGTTGGATTAATAATCCTAAACCAAAATGTTAAAACAAACATAGGATAATTAGGCCTACGGATTAATAATCTCAATCCCATGCTCTAATCCACCCAATCAAACATGCCCATAGGGTGAACAAGTTCAGCTCTTTATAATGTGGTGGGTCAATTTGGATGTAACATGTCATTTTGTTTTAAGCGTAGTTCAGACTCATTAAAAGTAACTAATCAACAATTTAAGATTGATTAAAATTTTGATTTGCAGTCCTATTTTTCAAAATGTGTGATCTATTTTGATTTTAAAATTTTTTGCATTATTATATATTGAATTGTCTAAAATATTATATTATATTTAAATATTTTTAGATTTTAATTCTTTATACATTAGAAGATATATTTAAATAATATATGTTTTGTAAAGGAAGACATTTATAGAACAATTTTACTCACTATAAGAAATTAAGGTTTTAAAGACAAATTTTTAGGGACAAAAATAATTTATTAGCAAAAATTATACTTTTAAGGACAAAATGAAAGAATTTAAATATATATATATATTTAATTATGTTATTACATTTTCTAGACAAATTTATTTGGTTGTAAAAGGATCAGTCACTTTTACCTACAATTTTAGTTGGTCCCTAATAAACCCAAATCATATATTATTTTATTTTATATATTAATTTTTGAACTCAATAGTTGGGACTATGAAAAAAAAAAAAAAAAAAAGCATCCAGGTTTCATCACTCACTCTATCTTTCTCTCTCTCTCTCAAAATCCCTAATTTCTTTTTCTCTCGCAAATGCAATGGTTCTTCTCTACGGATCTCGTTGATTGCTTCTGATCTCGGCAACAATTTCATCCCCGAGGAGTCTCATAGCATCTCTCTCTAGGGATGGATCACTCCGTTGCCGCCTCATCTCTCCTCGATTCTTCGATTTCCTGGTGACTCTTCGGTAGTGATTCCGATCAGGTACCATATATATATGTATATACATACATGTATGTATCTATATAATTGATTTGATATTTTAGCCCTCGGTTTCGTACATGGTTTTGTATACATGTATAGATTCATGTGTTTGTTCAATCAATCTATTTCAGTGAGGTGTAGTAATCGTCAACAATTAAGCATTTTTCGTTTTTAGGGTTCATAGTATAAAAAAATCTCTGAATCGTGCATTTTTTGATCTTATCACATCATTATCAGCATTTTGTTATCATACATTGTTCAGTGATCTTTTTATAGTAAATGTTGTTGTTATTAGAAGCAATCGTAATTTGTGTTAGTTGATTAGTTTTCGCAATTTTTTAACAGGGTGATGATATTTCATAGATCCTTGAAGGTGCATTTGATTTCTTTTGCATGTTGTAGGTCTGTTTTAGAATCATATGTTGCAAAAATGAGATAAATTTATATAAAACTAACCAATGAAAGAGTGGGTTTGAGATGTGGAGTATGAAGTTTTTTTTTTTTTTTAACCATGGACCACAGAATAAAACAGAAGAACATCTTTTGAATATAATATCCAAACAAGGCATATATAGTCAGTGATACTCCACTAATTATTTCTTTAGGGTATCACTTATTTATAATTTCTGCTTTATTTAATATTTTTATTGTAGAAAATTTGATATAGATGCATTTGTGGATATGAATCATGTAAGAATTTGTAATTCTAGTTAGATTTTCCATAGAAAAGAAGTAGAGGATAGTACTACATGGTTTGGGTATTTGTGTAAGGAAGTAGGAAGTAGGAAGTAGCTTTTTACGTTGACATTTGTATTCAGAAAAGCTGTGTATGAAGAATTCGTAGAATCTCTATATTGATGCTTAATCTGATGTTTCTTTTGCTTTGATACTCACTCCATTGTCATCTGCTTTGTTATGTTGGGAGAAATTTTATACAATAAATCATATATATTACTGATAGAAAATTTGGAGGTTAAAATTAATGATTTTTGAAACACTTGCCAGTTTCTTAAAGTGTACACATGAATGAAGATGTGGACGGAATGACTAAATTGTAACTCGATATAAAGTGCATGGGCAAAATTGTTCAATTTGAAACTATAGGGACAAAAGTAAAATTTGCATCAAAATATAAGGGTTAAAAGTGTAAGATTATACAATGAGTTTCTTCATGAAAAATAAACATTATTTTGCCTTAACAAAATATGAACAAAAGAAATTTAATTTAATTTTTTAACTTTATTATAATCAAAATGGAATTTGATGCTATTTTAAAATTTGAAAATCATTTTAAATTGATTTAAACCTAAATTTTAATACAATTTTGCTTTTAATATACAAAATTGCAAAGTCAAGATAATTAAATGTCATTGTAATTTCTCTATCCGTGCCACACAATATGATAACCTATCCATGTGGTAGAACTCATTAAATCAATAAAATGATGATAACCATTTAAAATGAAATACAAAATATGATAAAAATATATATCATAAAATTATTAGTTTGAAAAAATGACACCAAAACATGTTTTGATACATCTTTTCTTTGATAAACTAAAAGGCTAAGAGGGGGATTTTTATTTTTTTAATAAAATATACGTACATATAATAAAAAATAAAACTCCGCAGGGAAAAAAATTGTGTGCATAGATATAGCCAAAAAAATTTGTGTTCACCTATGAAACAAAAACAAAAATAAAAAAAAAACAAAAACGTGCTGGGCGATATAAATAAGATTTTAATTTATTATATGCTCTGATATTATAATAATAGATTACTAATTCATTTAAAAAATTTTAGTTGTTTTTTTTATTTATATTTCATTTAAAAATTTATAGTTGTTTTTTATTTATATTATATTCTCAACGTAGGTGATCATTGATTCAATGTTAAAACTTAACTTAATAATGTCAAGATTATGAGATCAAATCTTGATCATTGATTTTCAATCTATTATTATGCTAAAGATTAGCTGTGTACTCAATTTTTTATTTATTTATTTATTTTATTTTTTTTGGGTGTGTTTTTTTGGACACAAAATCTGGAGTTTGCATCTCACCTTTCTTCTTCAACCGTCTTCCCCTTTTGCTTTTGCAAAAACCAAAACTAAAACCAACTGATGAAGAAGAAGAAGAAACAGCTAATGGATAGACCATCTTTTCTGTGTTGTTGCTCTATTTATTATTATCATGCTGCTGCTATCACCTTTTTCATAACCTATGCACCTTTGAACAATGCCCAACCACCATCTCCATCTCCAACTCGATGTCCAATGGCGAATTTATCCACTTCTTGGATCAACACCCCCTCAATTTTAATTAATTCCAGCGAAGTAATCTTAAAATTGACACCCGTCTTCAATGGATCCACTGACTCATGTTTGATGTGTGGCTTCTATTGCCCTGACAGTAATGCATGCTTCTTTGGTGTTGTAATCTTCCCATGGAATAATTATTTCAAGTATGCGTCCATGATAAATGACCCGCAACTAGTTTGGTCTGCCAATCGGGATCATCCTGTTCAAATTAATGCCACCTTACAACTCACTGGAAATGGAGATTTGATATTGCGAGATGCCGATGGCACTTTCGTATGGTCTACCAACACATCAGGAAAGTCTGTCATTGGCTTGAATTTCACCGAATCCGAAAACCTTGTTCTCTTTGACAGAAACGATGCAACGGTTTGGCAGTCATTTGATCACCCAACTGACTCCTTACTTGTTGGCCAGACTTTGTTTCCTGGACAGAAGCTCACCTCCAGACATCCTCATCGAACTCGACTCCAGGTTTGTATTCTCTTACAGTTCAGGATAAGTGTCTGTTGGGTTATGTAGAATCCAATCCACCCTTGCCCTATTTTCAATCTCCATTATGTTTCATGAATGATGTCAAATACGAGAATGGAAGCTTCAACGGGCAGAATATCCCTCTTGCATCATCATCATCATCAAGTCAATTCATGACGGTTGGATCCTGATGGGCATTTGAAGGTTTATGAGTCGGGAGGATTGAATTTGAATGCGGCGGTGGTGGATCTGCTGACATCTGGTATTGGTGATCGTGGGTATCCCATGGTCTGCGGCAATTACGGTATTTGTTCTTCAGATGGGCAGCCTGTCCTGACGATGCCTATAGTGAAACAAGTACTTTCAGGCAAATAAGTTATAGGCAACCCAACCTTGGATGTTCCCTTGTTACACCCATTTCTTGTAGCCATTCTCAATATCACACTCTTTTGGAGCTTAAGAATACTAGTTACTTTAACTTCAACTTAAGATACACAGACAAAAACAGTTTCCTCGATGAGAAAATAGATTTAGAGGATTGCAAGAAGAGTTGCTTGAAAAACTGTTCATGCAAGCTGCTTTGTTTGCATACGATTCAAGGAAAGGTTGCTTATTATTGTCTGAAGTCTTTTCTCTGATAAATAATGAGGGAAGGGTTGAGAATGTTACCGTATTTCTTAAGGTGCAGAAATCTTCGACTGCACCAACAAATTCTCCTTTAAAAGAAATCAAGGCAAGTCACAATCATGTTGGGTTCCAGACTCGAAACTTTCTTTGGTGTATTTTTTGTGGTTACCTCTTGCTTTTTCCTACTAACAAAGTGTTAGGAAAAATATGTAATTCCCCACAAGTAAATCAATCTTGTAGCATAGTAGCCGCACGCACACCCACGGGAAAAGTAAAACCAATCCTTCTTTTTTCCTTGGGAAAACAATACCAAAAAATATGTATTGTGAATCTAGGGTTTATGATCAAAACCTTAGTTGTTTCCAAACTGAATTGGGTCTCCACCAAATTAGATATAATATATTAAAATATATTATACCTAAATCAAGCCAAATTAAAATTATTTTTCCAAAAACCAATTGGGTCTCAAACTCCAATAAGGAGATATACCCCAACAATTCTCCCCCTATCGACTTAGGTGGAGACATCAACCATACCCACCAAAATTCGACACTTCAAATGTTTGTCCCTCGACAAAGTCTTAGTCAACATATCCGAAATATTATCATCCGTGTGAACCTTTTCGAGTTGCAACAATTTCGAATCTAACACATCACAAATTCAATGGTATCTGACATCAATGTGTTTCGATCTCGAATGAAAAGTAGAATTTTTACTCAAATGAATAGCACTTTGACTATCACAGTAAAGCACATACTTTTCTTGCTTTAAACCCAACTCTTGCAAAAATTTCTTCAACCATAACTCTTCTTTACAAGCTTCCGTAATGACAATAAATTCAGCTTCGGTAGTTGAGAGAGCAACACATTTTTGTAATTTAGATTGCCATGCCCCAACTCCTCCTTGTAGACACCCCATTTTTGACCGCCCTTAAGACTTGGACGCGACTGATGGTTTACATGGTGGAGAAAGGTGTGCAAGGGAAAGGTTTAGTTTCTTCGGCAAGGAGAGAGTCAAAGCTCAACTTCATACCCCCCTTTTTTTTTTTTGGACCAAAACAATCTTGATCAAAATATTTTAGACCTTAAAACCCACTCTTTCAAAACGTTTTTGAAATAAAGTTTCTATGATGTTCCAACGCTCGCATTTTGTTAAATGTTGCGCTTTTCGGTAAACCGAGCAAAGACAAAGTAGAAATGAATGAAAGAGAGATGAAATCTTTGAAAAATCTTTCAAAACACCTTACTTAGGGGTTTGAAGTTGAAGAAAAGAAGAGAAGAGGGAAGAAACCCAGTTGGGGGAGAAAATAAGCATGAACTGTTAAGAAAGAGTCGAGCAACCCTCGCCGAATCGGGCCTATTCATTTGCATACTTGGAATCAAGCTATGAGGCCACCACCGTTGGAAAGAAGACTTCTGGGGCTTCATTTTGCACTCAAGAATCTCCTAAAGCCAATTCCGGACGAGGGAGATATGGTTGATTGAAGTAGGGCATCACTCCGGTTGGACCGAATCTGCGCGGCTTCACCAAAACAGGCATAACTTTTTGCACAGGAGAAATTTTAATGCAAGGTTTGCTCCATTGGAAAGATAACTTCCGGGGCTTCAATATGGACACCTTTCCGGCCACCATTGGACTTCCCAATCACTGGCCGGCCACCTTTCTTTCCGGCAGATCTATTTTTTGTCCTAAAAACCCAGGAAAAGTAGCAGGCCGGCTAGAAAAGATGGCAGGCCGGCCACCTGACCCTTTTGAACTGGCCGGCCGACCAGGGGAGGTGGCTGGCCGGCCACTTGAACCTTTTGCACCTGGCCGGCGATTTTTGTCCCTCCTGGTGCATTACAGTTGTGCCAGCTATTTTGTACCAAACCCTCTGTCCGAGGGTCTGCCTTTTTGGCTCCATTTTTGAATTTGTTTTTCCCCCTCTTTCTTCCACTCCTTCTCCTCTATAAATCCTGCACCCCACCTCTATTTCTAGGGGTTAGAAATATTTGCTAAGGCTCACCCCCTTCTCCCTCCATTTTCACTATTCCAAAGCTCCAAAACCCTAGTTCCTTGGCCATTTACACTACAACCCATAGCCTACCACTTCCCTCATCCATTCCAGCACCTTGGAGGTCACTTGAAGAGTTTGAGGAGTCACATTCTTGGTCCAAAATTCGTTGAGGGTCAACTTTACAAGGGTAAGCTTCTATTTCCCCATTTTTTGCATTATTTTGCTCTATACTTTAGCCCCTTTTGCTTGCATTTTTGGGCTCCAAGCTAAACTGTAAAGTATCTTGTTTTGAGCCCCTCTTCAACTTTGTTGAAGGGCTCTTTTCTGTTTGAGGTCTCCTACCACCCTTTGCACTTTATCCCTCCTTTTGGCCCTTATCTTGCATGATATATTAGTCTTACTTGTGAGCATTTCTGGGCATCAAGACAAACTGTAAAGTGCCTTATTTTGAGCCCCTCTTCAACTTTGTTGAAGGGCTATTCACCGTTTGAGGCCAACTACTGCCTCTTGCTCTCTATCTCTCTTTTAGGGCCATTTTTGCATCATATTGTAGCCCTACTTGTGAGCATATTTGAGACTTGGCATAAACTGTAAAATATCTTTTTTTGAGCCCCTATTCAACTTTATTGAAGGGCCCTTTGCTGTTTGAGGCCTTTTGCTGCCCTGTTTATTCAATCTATCTTTTAGTGCTATTTTTGCATGATACATTAGCCTTATTTGTGAGCCCTTTTGGACCTCGACATAAACTGAAAATAGTCTTGTTTTGGCATTATCTTTATGTTTGATTCAGGTCTATTCTCTGTTTGGGGTCATCTTCCCCTATGCATGCTTCATTCTTTCATAATTAGGGCTATACATTAGAGCACTTGCATTGGCCATGGTTTGGCCTCTTAGCCACTGAAATCCAATGGATTTTCAGTGGCTTTGATGCATTTTTGAGCCTCAAAATCAGAGGGGGGTGACCCCCTCTCACCTTGTTTTGTTTGATGGTCTTTTTGGCCTTCCAAAGAGGCCCTATCTTGCATGCCTTGTTGACTGATTTCAGGGCCAATTTGGTGAGTTTTATGGCTATCATATTTGATTTTCAGAGTTGATTTGGCTATGCTAAGTGTCCTTGATGCATGTGCTTAATAATCCCTTTGTATGCCCTCTAAAAGAACCCATCATTTGTGCATGTGTTGGTTGCATTTCAGAGGTTATTTGGGCATATTTTGGCATGTTTTATTCACTGATTTTTGCTGATTTGGTGAGATTTCATATGCTTCATATACATGCCATGTAAACCATGTTTGTTAGTCAAAGTTGCATGCTATTTTAGTCCATCTTGCTAGCATTTTTTTGCCATGCTTTGGACTAGAAATGTTCATGTTTTGGGACTGTTTTGGTTCTGTCTTTGTGCTTCATGATCAAATAATGCATGCTTTGTATAGCTATAGGTCAATACATGTGCCTAATTTTGTGTTTCGGGACCATTCCATGCATCGGGTGCCATGTTTCCATGTTTCGGGATCATTTTACATCACATTTCGGTGCTGGAACTTGCATGTTTGTATGCCATATTTCATGCCTTGCCATGCCTTGTTAGAGTGGCATTTGTGCCTTAGGATCGGTCCTCGGTTTGCGTGCATGTGCGCACGCATCTCGAGTGTCTCATTCTCATCTCATGGCCACTAATGTGAGTGTGGCTGAGGTCAACTCATGTTGGTGTAAGTCCATCGTGCATTGTGTATGCCATTTCAATTCATAGCATTGCGTATGCTAGGTTGTATGTTAGAGCATCGTGTATGCCATGTTACATCGTGCATTGTATATGCCATTTCATAGCATTGTGTATGCTAGGTTGCATGTTAGGATTGCATTCATGCATGACATGCATATTGCATTGCGTTTAGGATAGGAGTTAGCCCAAGCACGGGAAACGAGGGACGTTTCGTACTCCGAGTGACGGAACGTGTCTCAATTCCCAGTCGCCGACACTCCGGATTAACCATGATGGAGTTTAGGTCTTGTTGTGTTTTCATGTGCATTCATTTCATATTGAGTTGTGCAATTCGACTCCTCGGCCATCATACATCGAGATGCGTGATTGGTGGCACGAGGATCGAAGACTACACTCCCTGAAGAGTAGTCAAGCATACATATGTGAAAATACATTGCCATGCCCCTTTCCTGCTCTCTGTTGCAGCAAATCAGAAACCGACAATCTTTTGGGGCTTCGCGCAATATTCCGGGCTTAATTGTAAACAGAGGCTAATTGGGGCATCGCAATGGATTTCCACGCAAGGCAACCCGAACATGCATCATTCATCATCCGGAGCAGAGCCGACGCAGTCCCTAGCTTGCATGCTAATTTATTGTTTTCCCAGATTAATTTGTTAATTAATTAGGATTTTGTATTTATTCGGACTGTATTATTCATTCGGGACTGTATATTATTTATTTGGACCCTCTTAGCGAGGGCACAATTGTAATAAGTGTGCGTGCGTGTGATGTATGTCTTCCAATCCCACGTCTTTCTCTCCCTTTTATTTACCAGCTTATGATGGTTAGATTAGGGCATGTTTCAATTAGCATACAGTATGATAGCATGTTTGCATTCATTCATCTGTTTTACATGCACCGGGCTCGGCGCATCATAATTCATTGCACTGTATTTCGATTCCAAGTTGAATACTTGTTAGCTGTAGCATTCCATATACCATGTTTAGAATAGCCGAGCCTATCTTAGTTGCATTCTCGCATGTGTTGCATTAGGCATTTCTGTATAGTTAGGATCATGCATGGATGTCTAACATTGTTTCTGTTTTGGCTTGGAGTACTCGGTAAGTTTTTACGCTTTAGCATCCTTGCATGTGTGTGAGTGACTACTATGATAGCATGCTTACCATGAGGCTATTTGCTTATGTGATATAACTGCCTGAATGCCTGTGGGTGAAGGTTGGGTTATTTGGATTGGAACAATGCATTGACTGTGAGTTTTAAGCCCACTAGATAGTGGCAAAACCATCTTTTCTAAGCCCACCTGAGGGTGGCAAAATCTGCATTTTAAGCCTACTTGCGGGTAGCAAACCATCTTTCAAAAACAAACATGAAATGTTTTGTTTCAAATCAGGCGATCCAGTCTATACTTGTATGTTGTGCGCATCACATAGTAAATCTAGGCTAATAACTGGAATAAGAATGCATAATGTTTTCAAAACTAGATATCATGGTTAGTAGAGGCCGATCTTTGATCGGGCGAGCGGGGGTGCTCACGAAGTGACCTTCCCCAATCGTACCCAAGTTCCCGAGCCGAGGCAACTTTGGTGATGACGAACACGTGGCCTTAGGCACGAGTCAGGGTTTCCGAAATTTCCCAAAAATAAAATATTTAGGTGGCGACTCTGTATCTAGCAAAGCAGTCCAGGTTTGGCACTTCTTTTCAAAAAATCTATTTTCTCAAAATGATTTGCCGGATTTGGACTCTTTGGTTCAGATTGAGAACCGTGACAATTATAGTCCTGAACTGTAGTAAGCCCAAAATGAACGGAACGAGACTCATCCCTCCCGGTGTGTTCGGGGACGTCTACACTCCTACAAAAGTCATCAAATAACCCGAAGTAGATTTCCTAGAATCAATATCACCGGCCATGTCAGAATCTGTGAACCCATCAAGCATCGGCTTACCATCCCCAAAACACAAACACACTTTCGAAGTCCCTCGAAGATACCTTAGAATCCATTTTACCGCTGCCCAATGTTCTTTACTCGGATTAGAGAGAAAACGACTCACCACACCAACGGCGTGAGCAATATCCGGCCTTGTACAAACCATGGCGTACATCAAAGAACCAACTGCTGAAGTATAAGGAACTTTCAACATCTCTTACATGTCTTTCTCACTTGTAGGACATTGATTCGAACTAAGCCTGAAGTGACCCGCAAGTGGACAACCAACCGACTTTGCTTTATCCATGTTGAATCTCTTAAGAACCTTCTCAATGTAGCTTTCTTGAGACAACCAAATCAGCCCCTCTTTGCGATCACGAACAATTTTTATACCAAGTATTTGCTTTGCCGGTCCCAAATTTTTCATAGCAAAAGACTTGCTCAACTCTAATTTCAACCTGTTTATCATGGTAAAATCTTGAACCACAATTAATATATCATCAACATAAAGCAAAAGAATAATAAATTTACCATCCGGGAAATTTTTCACAAACACACAATGGTCTGAAATGGTTTTAGAAAAACTATTATTCATCATGAAAGAGTCAAATTTTTTGTACCCTTGTCGCCGGGCTTGCTTGAGGCCATACAAACTTTTCTTCAATTTGCAAACAAATTTCTCTTTACCTTTTTTCACAAAACCTTCTGGTTGCTCCATGTAAATTTCTTCTTCAAGATCACCGTGAAGAAATGCGGTCTTCACATCAAGTTGCTCAACTTGAAGGTTCATACTTGCAGCCATGCCAAGTACAACCCGAATAGAAGACATCTTCACAACTGACGAGAAAATCTCATCAAAGTCAATGCCTTTCTTTTGCCCAAAGCCTTTCACAACAAGACGTGCTTTGTACCTCAGATTCTTGCCATCATTCTTCAGTTTGAAGACCCACTTATTTTTCAGAATTTTCCTTCCCTTAGGTAACTTCACTAAATCATAGGTGTGATTTTCAAGTAAGGAGTTCATCTCCTCTTCCATGGCCTTTTTCCAATCACTTTTCTTTCCATGCTCAATTGCTTCTTGGTAGCTCCCGGGCTCCCCTTGATCAGAAATTAACACAAACTCATTAGGAGGATACTTTCTTGAAGGTTATCGGTCCCTTATAGATTTTCTCAACTCAAGTTGTGGTGGTGGTTCTTGAGTTGGATGCTCTTCCTCAATTTTTGGCTCAACTTCATTAGGATTAGCATCATCCTCTACATCTTCAATAGATGGCTGCACATCTCCCCCATTTTCATCATCCACCGAAGATGAAGGAGATGAATCCATGTCAATGAGATCACTAGTTTTTGGCTCTGGTTGATCACCTTTGCCAAAGTCTTCAATTGTTTGGTCTTCAAGAAACACAACATCACGGCTTCGAATGATTTTCTTGTCCACCGGATCCCACAATCTATACCTGAATTTATCACGCCCATAGCCAAGAAAAATGCATTGTCTTGACTTACTGTCAAGCTTGGACCTCTCATCCTTTGGAATGTGAACAAAAACTCGGCAACCAAACACTCTCAAGTGCTCATAAGTCACATCTTTGCCGGTCCAAACTCTTTCTGGAACATCACCATTCAAAGGATAGGAATGAGACAAATTGATCACATCAACTGCTGTCTTCAATGTCTCACCCCAAAAGGATCTTGGCAATTTAACTTGTGAAAGCAAACACCTTGTTCTTTCCACAATAGTGCGGTTCATCCTTTCGGCAACGCCATTTTGTTGAGGAGTCTTCTTAACTGTCTTTTGGTACCAAATATCTGGGCTACGACAATACTCATCAAATGGCCCAATGTATTCACCACCATTGTCTGATCGGATGCACTTCAATTTCTGCCCTGTTTCTCTTTCAACCATGGCCTGAAAATGCTTAAATACTTCTAGAACTTGGTCTTTAGGTTTTAGTAGAAAAGCCCAAACTTTCCTTGAATAATCATCAATGAAAGTAACAAAATAAAGTGCACCACTATGTGTTCTAACTTTTAAAGAACCACAAACATTTGAATGAATCAACTCCAAAACGTTTTCTTTTCTAGAACTAACATTTTTCTGAAAAGAAACTCTATGTTGTTTACCCGCCAAACAATGAACACAAGTTTTAAGATGTGTACCTTTCAAACCGGGTAGAAGCTCTTTCTTGAACAAAACTTGTAGCCCCTTTTCCCTCATATGGCCAAGCCACTTGTGCCACAATTCGGTAGAAGTATCATCTTCAAGTGCATTGACAACACCTTTACAAATTTTTCCTTGCATCGAATAAAGTGTATGAGTCTTCTTGCACTTAGCCACCACCAAAGAACCCTTTGTGAGCTTCCATATTCCATCACCAAATTTGTTGTTGAAGCCTTCATCATCTAGCTTCCCAGTAGAGATCAAATTGAGGCAAATGTCGGGAACATGCCTCACATCTTTAAGCAACAACTTGCAGCCCAAATTTGTTTCCAAGCAAACATCACCCATGCCAATAATCTTGGACAAACCTTCATTACCCATTCGAACAGAACCATAATCTCCTTCGGTGTAGGCAGTGAAGAAATTAACTCGAGAAGTCACATGAAAAGAAGCACTGGAATCAATCACCCAATTGCTCTCTTGGCCCACAAAATTGATACAATCATCTTCACAAACAACCATGAGATCATCGGTAGTAACTGCCGTTGTGTCTTCTTGCTTCTTATCCACACTTTTGTCACGCCTTTTCTCCTTATTCTTGAGCTTTCGGCATTCCTGCTTCATGTGCCCTTTCTCATGGCAATAATAGCACTCAATGTCTTTCTTTGAAAAAGAACCATCTCTTGATTTGTCACGGCTTTGATCATGACCATGAGGAGTCTTACTCCTTCCCCTTGTTTTGCTTTGGCCTCTCACAACAAATGCTTTTGAATGAGAGGAACCCGCTGATTTTCCTCTAGTTTCTTCATTTAACAAGCTACTAGTGACTTGGCCCATTGTGACAACTCCATCGGGCGCCGAATTACTAACTGTCACAACCAAAGTCTCCCAACTTTCGGGCAAAGAACTAAGTAGCATCAAAACCTGCAACTTATAATCAAAAACAATTTTCATAGAAGCAAGTTGGTTAACAATACTCTTTATTTCATTTAGATGTTCCGGAATAGGGCTGCCCTCTTTATATTTTAAATTAACCAACTTACGAAACAAAAAATCTTTATTTGTGGCTGATTTCCTATCATAAAGGCCTTCTAATTTTTTCCATAAATCATGTGCTGAAGTTTCAGTAGCAACATGATGAAACACACTTTCATCAATCCATTGACGGATAACACCAATGGCTTTTCGATTAAGCCTCTTCCATTCATCATCTTTCATATTATCATGTTTGTCACTGTCACTCTCAATAGGCCCATACAAATCTTTACAAAATAATATGTCCTCCACTTTAGTTTTCCAAGTTACCCAATTACTTCCATTGAAGCTAGACATATGACCTACATTCCCCTCCATTGATTTACACAAATAATTAAACCCAAATAAACCGTAAGCTCTGATACTAGTTGTTAGGGAAAATATGTGATTCCCCACAAGTAAATCAATCTTGTAGCATAGCAGTCGCACGCACACCCACGGGAAAAGTAAAACCAATCCTTCTTTTTTCCTTGGGAAAACAATACCAAAAAATATGTATTGTGAATCTAGGGTTTATTATCAAAATCTTAGTTATTTCCAAACTGAATTGGGTCTCCACCAAATTAGATATAATATATTAAAATACATTATACCTAAACCAAGCCAAATTAAAATTCTTTTCCAAAAACTAATTGGGTCTCAAACTCCAATAAGGAGATATGCCCCAACACGAAGAAACGAGAATCTGAGGAACTTGATGACTTCTTCGTTGATCAAGTACCAGGGAGTCCTACTAGATTTTCTTATGAAGAATTGAGAGTCATGACAAGCAATTTCAACGATAAGCTCAGGGGCGGAGGATTTGGGATGGTGTTTCATGGGACATTAAGCGATGGTACCAAAGTGGCAGTGAAGTGTCTCAATGGTTTTGCTCATGTTAAGAAGTCATTCTTAGCTGAAGTTGAGACAATAGGCAACATTCACCACGTCAATTTGGTGAGATTGGTTGGATTTTGTGCTGAAAAGTCATATCGGCTTTTAGTTTATAAGTACATGTCCAATGGATCCATGGATAAATGGATCTTTCAAAGGCACCAAGAGCTAACACTAGGGTGGCAATCCAGGAAAAAGATCATCATGGATATAGCCAAGGGACTAACCTATCTCCATGAGGAATGTAGGCAGAAAATATTTCACCTGGATAACAAACCCCAAAACATCCTCTTAGATGAACACTTCAATGCAAAAATTTCTGATTTTGGATTGTCAAAACTAATTGATAAGGACCAAAGCCAAGTTGTAACAATGATGAAGGGAACACCCGGCTATTTGGCTCCTGAATGGTTGAGCTCAATTACCACTAAGAAAGTAGATGTCTATAGCTTTGGTGTCGTGGTCTTGGAAATGTTGTGTGGGCAGAAAATTTTGGATAGGTCTCAGCCTGAGGAAGATATGTATTTACTAAGCCTATTTAAGAGGAAAGAAAAAGAGGAAAAACTTTTGGATATCGTTGATAAATACAATGATGACATGCAGACACATAGAGCGGAAGTCGTGGAGATGATGGGTGTTGCTACGTGGTGTTTACAAAGTGATTTTTCTAAGAGGCCTTCAATGTCGGTGGTGGTTAAGGTCTTGGAGGGTTTTGTAGATGTTGAAAACAATTGGCATTATAACATCACAACTCCTGTGGTACCAAGAGCAATCACAGCCACTGGTCACCAAGAGGATGCCATTGGTGATGCTACTCCATTATTTCCATCAGCTTTATCAGGACCAAGGTAATGAAAGTAGACTCCAACGTATAGATTACAGCTGATTGTTAAAAGTTTTTTGTATTTCTTTCTTTATGTAGTTAACTATATTCTAAGATTTTTATCTGTGCAATTCACTCCCTAAGATACAAAGATTAATGGTGTTTTAAGTATTGTCTCCTTCCACCAATAAAACTTCGACTCTCAATAATGTTCTTCCTTTTTATCCTTCTTGAATTTTCTTCCATCATCATTGCCATAGTGAAACATACAGAACCACATGAATGTAGTGAGCTAAATTTGATTTCCCATACCTAAAATTCAAACATTCTCAAGTTCCAAAGTAAAAGGGGAAAAGATAGATATTTTGTGTGAAGATGTGAGTTTCTCATGATTCAAGTAAAACGTGAGTGTCAATTAGTTGGTTTTTCAAACTTTCTTTCCAAAATAAGTGTAAATTAATTTTGAAGAAAGAACAAAGCCAGCTTACATTTTGGACAAATTCAGAGCCATTTTTATGATTAATTCATTTGGTTGATGGGATATGTTCTTGAATTGCTTGGAAAAAACATTTTGTAAATCTGTTAGTCTGCAAAATGTGCATTTTTTCCCCTCACCTTGAACTTGACATGGAAAACAAAAAGAGAGTGACATGCACTTGCCATGTTTTTTCCCCTTTGCTTTTTCATAACCTACTGACCAGTAACAGAAAAAGAAAAAAACCGAATCTGTATTGCACCAATTTTCTTTCCTTCACGTTTTTCATCAATTCAGCACTTTTGAACAATGCCCAGCCTGTTGAGCATTAAATCTGCCCCAGTCATATTTTGTATCTGCTTTAGAAGGAAATCCATTCGTCAAATTCGAGAATGGAAGCTTTAACGGCTGCACAATTCCTCTTTAAACAAGCACTTCTTATGACCATCAATATCATAGTCTTCTAAAGCTCATAGATAATACTTTATATTATAGTCAGTTCCCTATGGTGGGGAAACAAGGTTAGCTTGGTAAAACTGAGTTGGAGGATTGCAAGAAGACTTGTTTGAAGAACTGTTCATGTAAAGGAGCTTTATTATTTGCATATCAAATGGCTAATAATCTTTTCAAGGGGAGGTTGCTTATTATTGTTAGAAGTTTTTTCTTTTACAACTAATGAGGATGGTATGCCAACCGTGGGCTTGGTGGTTTGCGATTTGTGGTGGCTGTTTAGGAAACAACAACAGAGGTCATGATGGTTTGTGATTCGCCAAAAGTACGACTACATGTTGCGCTGAATAACGAAATAATTTTTCCAACAATTGAGGTGCATGGTGATCAAGCAACTTTTCTTTGATCTGATTGGATGAAAGAACATAATGATTACATTCATTCATTCAGAACATCTTCATTCCAAATGATTAGATTTGGATGAATTGAATAGCAAAGAGAGTGATGATGGTACTTTCAAATAAACATTCACATAAACATTCACACCATACACATACACACCCTTCTGAAACTGAATGGGAATTTTGAATTAATTTCTATCATTGCCTTGTATCTTAGGTTCTTTCTGCAGTTCATTCTATTTTTAGCTCTACACTTAGCAACTACATCCATGTTTCGTTTTGTGGCATCTGTCTTCCGCACCGCAGTTGCTTCTACAACAGCTAGTAGTTTGTTTGTATAGTTTGTCGTATTTTTTAGTGGCTTCATCATCCCAAAATGTAAGATTTCGATCACTCTTCCAATCTGATTTTTGGATGATTATTTAAGAAGATGAACTTAAGCTAAGCTATCTTGTTGCTTGCAGCCTCTATGCCAACATGGTTAAAGTGGGGATTTCGGGTTGCCCCGTTGACATATGGCGAGGTTGGACTTGCTTTGAATGAATTTCTAGCTCAATAGTGTAAGCTTGACTCAGAAAATGATACATTAATGTGACAAGCTTCAAGGCCTACCATACCTCCTGATTTGAAGAGTTTCGAATATTGAGTCTTTCCGTCTATTGCATTACATTACTGTTACATTTTGTTTCTTTTTCAATAAGCATGACATTTTTTACATTTGTTTCTAGAGAACATCCACCATTTAAAAATGGTCTTTTAATCTAATTCCATATTTTTTATTCAATGTAGATTAATTAAGTCTAACGCCTCTTTTACATTGTAGTTAATTCTGTTGAAAGCCGGCGGACAGTTTATTTACTCTGGACCATTGGGTCAGCATTCAAGCAGTGTTATAGAATATTTTGAGGTCAGTTTGCTACAAGAATACATAAAATAGCAGAAATTGAAGTATTGATCATATTAATTACAACCATTTCTCTCTAACAGGCTACCTCAGGGATGCAAAAGATCAGAAATAATTACAATCCAGCAACATGGATGTTAGAGATCACTTCTAGATCAGCAGAAGCTCAACTTTGCATTGATTTCGCCCAAGTTTATAAGAACTGTGTCTTGTATCAGTGAGTTCAACTGCTCACCACTTCTTTCTCCTTTGAGTTAGGATGGTCATTACAAACTTGCTTGCTATGATACAATAATGATTGTTTTATGATAACAATTTTCATTTTTGTGATTCATTTTCGTTCATTGTGATTGTAGGAACAATAGAGAGCATGTAAATAGGTGGAGTACTCCACCTCCTGATTCATTTGAACTGTAATTACTACATTATTAGATATGGGATTCCATTATTATTTTATTGGATAGACTTCTGTACGTGTCTAACATAAATAATCCTTTTATTTGATAGAAATAGCCAACAGGGTGTCTTCAATCCACTTTGTTCAATATTCTCTGCTACGATCTTCTTGGGCATAAATAATTCCTCATCAGTTTTACCATATGCCGCAACGGAGCGATCTAGATGTATGGTTCGTGAGCTTATGCACTTGCTTAGGTATAAATTTCTTAAATACTTGATTTTCTGAAAATGGGATCAAATTTTTAACCTCTTAGTACCTAAAGCTTCGAAGAGTCAGTTGAGCTATTTCAATGTTTTTGGCATTTTTCGTAGAGCTTCTGGAAATCAATAATGCTTTATGCAGCGGGCTTCTTTATAACTGTCTTGTCCTCCAGAATGCTAGCTTATTGCACTATGATTTTTTTAATCGAATACTAGAGCTAACCAAATCCACCTTGTCCAAATTTAAATGCACGTGCTAATTTTGCAGGTCACAGTTGAGGTTCTGTATCTCCTAGTCCAAGTGATTGCATTTGTGATCATTGCATATCCAATGATTGGGTATTATTGGTCAGCTTGTAAGGTTTTCTGGTACTTTTATGCCATGTTTTGTACATTTCTTTACTTCACTTATCTTGGAATGCTGTTTGTTGCATTGACACTGACCTTTCCAGTGGCTGTAATTTTACAGTCAGCCTTCTACACAATGTTGAGCATGTTCTCTGGTAACTGATTCCTCAACCGGTAAGCTACTAACCTTTACTCAGTGTGGTATCTGCATTGGTTTTAGTTAACACTTGTTATTTTAATTTTTGTGAGAAAAACAATTACTGAAATTTTGAAAAAGAACTTTTTGATGTCTTCTAAAAAATGCGTTATTTTCATAAACTCTAGAGATGTTGACCTAAGTTGCATTTTATATTGCTTCTTGCAGCAAATTCCCAAGTGGTGGATATGGATGTATTATCTAACTCTCAGCCCTGCTCATTGAACAGTTCGGATCATCGATGTCGGTTATGTGGTGGGCCCATAAAAATCTGACATAGTTCAATCCAAGTTTAGGCTGTAGAGAAGCCTGACACTTAAAAATATTTGTGTAATAGATTATTAACCTTGGTTGTATTATTGATTTCTAAAAGCAAGATCACCGGCTACTATGAGGCCAAGCTTGACACATTGTTCTTGAGATCCTATTCTATATTGCCATGAAATGGTTGTTCAAAATCATGTTTGACAGTCATCTGTATTATGTATGAAATGAAATTATTGACGTTGGATTAGACTTGGTTCGTATGGAATTTGTATTATATATAGAATTGAACATTTATTTTTAATGTTTTGGATGGTTGGAACTAGAATGTGTGCGCGTTGTTGAATGCTTGATAATATATTTAGCGTTGATGGGTTATATTGGATTATATGGAATCCTGTATTATGTACGTACAGATTGTATTAAACATGGATGTAGGTTGTTTAGAATTTTTTTGAAAAAAAAAAAAAACAGAAAATATTTGGCCACCAAATATTTTGGTAGCCAAATACGTAGTTGGAATTTTTTGGCGACCAATAATTTAGTAGCAAAAACATTTGGCGACTAAAACATTTGGTTGCAAAAAGTAATAAATAGTTGGTTAAAATTTCCATTTAGAACTTTTAGTGACTGAAACATTAGTGGCTGAAATGTCACAATTGCCGACTAACTACGGATTCGTAGCCAAATGTTAAGTTTCGGTGACTAATTCTTTTGTAGCAAAAAGTCACACCTTCCCCGACCACACGAATGGTAGTAGCCAAAAATCACATTCGGCGACTAATGGTTTTAGTGGCCGAAAGCTAACATTTGCCGACTAAAATAAATTTAGTAGGCAAATGTTACACTTTCGGCGACCAAATAAATTTTAGTCGCCAATACTATTGCCGATAGGGTATAGGCGACAAAACTTCTTAGTCGCAAAATACAATCACCGACCAAATTTTGGACTTTTGGCGACCAATCTTTTGGTAGCCAAAAGTGACATTTCTTGTAGTGAAAGAAGCTAGATGCCATATCATGATGACACAAAATTGGTCAAGACACTCTGACATTTAAATATAATTTACATTTAAATTAACTGTAAAACTAACATCATTTTATCCTTGTTCAATAATTTGTGAGTAGTTGGTTATATTCCAATAATTTGAATGTTACCCTCTTGGTCCACGATATATAGCAGTCAATTGGGCATGTGCCTAGCCTGGGTGGGACACCTTGGGACAGATATGACTATGAATTGATCCTCTTTAAAGGAAAAATTATTTAGTGGTATCAGGTACCACGTATACCAATCACCAAATTGTTGGGTATACCTCTTTATTGGAGTGTGGGACCCAATTGGTTTTGAAAAAAGAGTTTTAATTTGGCTTGGTTTAGGTATAATATTTTTATATATTATATTTGTGGAGGCCCAATCCAATTGGGTAACAATTAGGGTTTGATTAAAAAAATCCTAGATTCACAATACATAATTATTGGTATTGTTTTTCCCAAGAAAAAAAGTGGCGGCTACTACAAGTTGTATTGGAGAAAAAATCAACTTGGTGTTGTTTGGTTATTCTTGATTTGACTTGGTCGATCAAGAATTGGTGCTTTGATTTGTGAAGAAGTTTGGTTCGTTATTTTGGATCTTCTTCAACTCAGGTTCTGAAGATTTTGGTTCATCTATTTGGTGAGGTCTTTCCTCTTGTTTATTTGTGATTATTTGGAATTCACCTAAGGGTGGTTTTGTGAGACCATTCGTGTCTCGTTTGTAATCGTTTGGAACTTATTTGGTTGATAGTGGAATCGGATTTCGATCCCGTGGACGTACCTCACATTGAGGGAACCACGTAAAAATTCTTGTGTTGCCTTTGATTTAATTTTTCCGCATTAGTTTATATTCCCATTGATTGATTTACTTGTGGGGATTCATCGATTTTCCCTAACAACTGGTATCAGAGCTTACGGTTTATTGGGATTTATTTATTTGTGTAAATCAATGGAGGGGAATGTGGGTCGTATGTCTAGCTTCAATGGAAGCAATTGGGTAACTTGGAAAACTAAAATAGATGACCTATTATTTTGTAAAGATTTGTATGGACCCATTGAGGGTGATAGTAACAAATCAAAATATGGTTCTTTTTCAAAGAAAGACATTGAGTGTTATTATTGCCATGAGAAAGGGCACATGAAGCGGAAATGCCGAAAGCTCAAGAATAAAGAGAAAAGGCGTGACAAAAGTGTGGATAAGAAGCAAGAAGACACAACAGCAGTTACTACCGATGATATCATGGTCGTTTGTGAAGATGATTGTATCAATTTTGTGGGCCAAGAGAGTCATTGGGTGATTGATTCTGGTGCTTCTTTTCATGTGACTTCTCGAGTTGATTTCTTCACTACCTACACTGCAGGAGATTATGGTTCTGTTAGAATGAGTAATGAAGGTTTGTCCAAGATTATTGGCATGGGTGATGTTTGCTTGGAAACAAATTTGGGCTGCAAGTTGTTGCTTAAAGATGTAAGGCATGTTCCCGACATTCGCCTCAATTTGATCTCTACTGGGAAGCTAGATGATGAAGGCTTCAACAACAAATTTGGTGATGGAATATGGAAGCTCACAAAAGGTTCTTTGGTGGTGGCTAAGTGCAAGAAGACTCATACACTTTATTCGATGCAAGGAAAAATTTGTAAAGGTGTTGTCAATGCACTTGAAGATGATACTTCTACTGAATTGTGGCACAGGCGACTTGGGCACATGAGTGAAAAGGGGCTGCAAGTATTGTTCAAGAAAGAGCTTCTACCCGGTTTGAAAGGTACACATCTTAAAACTTGTGTTCATTGTTTGGCGGGTAAACAACATAGAGTTTCTTTTCATAAAAATGTTGCTTCTAGAAAAGAAAATGTGTTGGAGTTAATTCATTCGGATGTTTGTGGTCCTTTAAAAGTTAGAACACATGGTGGTGCACTTTATTTTGTTACTTTCATTGATGATTATTCAAGGAAAGTTTGGGTTTATCTACTAAAAACTAAAGATCAAGTTCTAGAAGTATTTAAGCATTTTCAGGCCATGGTTGAAAGAGAAACAGGGCAGAAATTGAAGTGCATCTGAACAGACAATGGTGGTGAATACATTGGGCCATTTGATGAGTATTGTCGCAGCCAAGGTATTCGGCATCAAAAGACAGTTAAGAAGACTCCTCAACAAAATGGCGTTGCCGAGAGGATGAACCGCACCATTGTGGAAAGAACAGGGTGTTTGCTTTCACAAGCTAAATTGCCAAGATCCTTTTGGGGTGAGGCAATGAGTACAGCGGTTGACTTGATCAATTTATCTCCTTGCTATCCTTTGAATGGTGATGTTCCTGAAAGAGTTTGGACTGGCAAAGATGTGTCTTATGAGCACTTAAGAGTGTTTGGTTGCCGAGCTTTTGTTCACATTCCAAAGGATGAGAGGTCCAAGCTTGATAGTAAGTCAAGACAATGTATTTTTCTTGGCTATAGGTGTGATGAATTCGTGTATAGATTATGGGATCCGGTCGACAAGAAAGTCATTCGAAGCCGTGATGTTGTGTTTCTTGAAGACCAAACAATTGAAGACTTTGGTAAAGGTGATCAACTGGAGCCAAAAACTAGTGATCTCATTGACATGGATCCATCTCCTTCATCTCCAGTTGATGATGAAAATGGGGGAGATGTGCAGCCACCTATTGAAGATGTGGAGGATGATGCTAATCCTAATGAAGTTGAGCTAGAAATTGAGGAAGAGCATCCAACTCAAGAACCGCCACCACAACTTGAGTTGAGAAAATCTACAAGGGACCGACAACCTTCAAGAAAGTATCCTTCCAATGAATTTGTGTTGATTTCTGATCAAGGGGAGCCGGAGAGCTACCAAGAAGCAATTGAGCATGCAAAGAAAGATGATTGGAAAAAGGCTATGGAAGATGAGATGAATTCCTTACTTGAAAATCACACTTATGATTTAGTGAAGTTGCCTAAAGGGAGGAAAATTCTGAAAAATAAGTGGGTTTTCAAATTGAAGAATGATAGGAAGAATCTGAGGTACAAAGCACGTCTTGTAGTGAAAGGCTTTGGGCAAAAGAAAGGCATTGACTTTGACGAGATTTTCTCGCCGGTTGTGAAGATGTCTTCTATTCGGGTTGTACTTGGCATGGCTGCAAGTATGAACCTTGAAGTTGAGCAACTTGATGTGAAGACCGCATTTCTTCATGGTGATCTTGAAGAAGAAATTTACATGGAGCAACCGGAAGGTTTTGTAGAGAAAGGGAAAGAGAAATTTGTTTGCAAATTGAAGAAAAGTTTGTATGGCCTCAAGCAAGCTCCGCGGAAATGGTACAAAAAATTTGACTCTTTCATGATGAATAATGGCTTTCCTAAAACCACTTCGGACCATTGTGTGTTTGTGAAAAATTTCCCGGATGGCAAATTTATTATTCTTTTGCTTTATGTTGATGACATGTTAATTGTGGGTCAAGATTCTACCATGATTAACAGGTTGAAATTGGAGTTGAGTAAATCTTTTGCTATGAAAGATTTGGGACCGGCAAAGCAAATACTTGGTATGAAAATTGTTCGTGATTGCAAAGAGGGACTGATTTGGTTGTCTCAAGAAAGCTACATTGAGAAAGTTCTTGAGAGGTTCAACATGAATAAAGCAAAGCCGGTTGGTTGTCCACTTGCAGGTCACTTCACACTTAGTTCGAATCAATGTCCTACAAGTGAGAAAGACAAAGAAGAGATGTTGAAAGTTCCTTATGCTTCAGCAGTTGGTTCTTTGATATACGCCATGGTTTGTACAAGGCCGGATATTGCTCACGCCGTTGGTGTGGTGAGTCGTTTTCTCTCTAATCCGAGTAAAGAACATTGGGCAGCGGTAAAATGGATTCTAAGATATCTTCGAGGGACTTCGAAGGTGTGTTTGTGTTTTGGGGATGGTAAACCAATGCTTGATGGGTTCACAGATTCTGACATGGCTGGTGATGTTGATTCTAGGAAATCTACTTCGGGGTATTTGATGACTTTTGCAGGGGAAGCTGTGGCATGGCAATCTAAATTACAAAAATGTGTTGCTCTCTCAACTACCGAAGCTGAATTTATTGCCATTACAGAAGCTTGCAAAGAAGAGTTATGGTTGAAGAAATTTTTGCAAGAGTTGGGTTTGAAGCAAGAAAGGTATGTGCTTTATTGTGATAGTCAAAGTGCTATTCACTTGAGTAAAAATTCTACTTTTCATTCGAGATCGAAACACATTGATGTGAGATACCATTGGATTCGTGATGTGTTAGATTCGAAATTGTTGCAACTCAAAAAGGTTCACACAGATGATAATATTTCAGATATGCTGACTAAGACTTTGTCGAGTGACAAACATTTAAAGTGTCGAACTTTGGCGGGTATGGTTGATGTCTCCACCTAAGTCGGTAGGGGGAGAATTGTTGGGTATACCTCCTTATTGGAGTGTGGGACCCAATTGGTTTTGGAAAAAGAGTTTTAATTTGGCTTGATTTAGGTATAATATTTTTATATATTATATTTGTGGAGGCCCAATCCAATTGGGTAACAATTAGGGTTTGATTAAAAAAACCCTAGATTCACAATACATAATTATTGGTATTGTTTTTCCCAAGAAAAAAAGTGGCGGCTACTACAAGTTGTATTGGAGAAAAAATCAACTTGGTGTTGTTTGGTTATTCTTGATTTGACTTGGTCAATCAAGAATTGGTGCTTTGATTTGTGAAGAAGTTTAGTTCGTTATTTTGGATCTTCTTCAACTCAGGTTCTGAAGATTTTGGTTCATCTATTTGGTGAGGTCTTTCCTCTTGTTTATTTGTGATTATTTGGAATTCACCTAAGGGTGGTTTTGTGAGACCATTCGTGTCTCGTTTGTAATTGTTTGGAACTTATTTGGTTGATAGTGGAATCGGATTTCGATCCCGTGGACGTACCTCACATTGAGGGAACCACGTAAAAATTCTTGTGTTGCCTTTGATTTAATTTTTCCGCATTAGTTTATATTCCCATTGATTGATTTACTTGTGGGGATTCATCGATTTTCCCTAACACAAATATCAAATCTCTTATTGTTTTCTCATGTCTTAATATAAATTCGTGAGCTACACTTTTTTCACTAATCACAACATTCCTGACAATATTTCTAAGGCATCATCTGAAAATACCTCAGGATCACCAAATAAATTTTCTTTGGAGCCACTCCAATTAATGCACCTCCCTTCGACAACTTGATTAGGGTCTTTACTCCAATCAACATACTAGTTGTAACATTAATTTGTTCTCCCTTGTGGTAGGATAGACCACGGTAGACCTCCCTTCAACTATACTTCATAAATATGCATTAAGGTATCGATGGCAAGTATGAGATGTGAAGTTCTTTTTATACTTGTTGGACAGTTAATTTTATGATTTGATTCAGCTTAGTTCATTTTTTTTTTTTGGTTTAATCTACCACAAACATGAATTAAACTAAAACAAAAGAGGGAAACCTTGTGCTCAGTGACCCAAACATTACTAATTGTTGAGTCAAGATCCTTTGTCTTCTTTACTTGTCCCAATCCTCTGTCCAGATCCCAATCCTTTGTCCCATTATCCACGAGTTGCCATGTGTCTATCACTAAAGAAAAACTAATCCTCCACAGTTTTTTGTTTGGGAACTTCCAAATAAACTTTTTTTTTTTTTTTGAAGGAGGTCTTTAGTGACATTTTTTTAAATCATATTAAAATTTTTTACTTTCCGAATCCTTTTTTTTTTTTTTTTTTTGCATACCCTTTGAACCACTACTAATTTGCAGTAGATATGGTACCATAGCGTGGCAAGTGTGGACTGCACTTGCCCTATTTTAAGCAGATAAATGATAAGTATCATAATCTTGGATGTTCTGAAATTACTCCCTTGTCCTGAAAAGCTTCAAAATATCACAAGCTCATAGAGCTAAACAATGTTACCTACTTCACTGTCAAGGCTGACAGGTCAAATACTATGAGTACACATACATGAAGAGTAGTTGCAAGCAACCTGTTTAAGTAACTGTTCTTGCAAGGCTCCTCTGTTTTGTTTAAGTGAAGTGTCCAATTATAATTCAAGTGGAAAACGCTCTATATATACTAACATAGATGATCTCAATGAAGGCAATATAAAGTGCAGTTTAAGTCAACTATCAGATTTATAATAAAACTGGTATCCAGCCTTGGAGCATTTTTTCCGCAGTCTGTGTATCACAGATAGCTTCTCTATGTGTTTTTCTTTTTCAAGGAAGAAGAGAGGGACTGATGAAAGCGAGGAGGATTATTTAGATAAAAAATTTCTGGGAATGCCCATGAGATTCTCTTAGGATTGAGCTCAAGGTCACTGACTGATATAACTTCAAAAGGAAACTTTGGCAAGGATGATATGGATATTGGTCTTCGAAGGAACTCTCTTCTAAGCAATGGCAACAAAGTTGCAGTGAAGCATCTTGATGGCTTAGGCCACGTCAAGAAGTCTTTTTCTTCGCTGAGCAAGTCAAGATAATAGGCAGCACTCACCATCTGAACTTGTTAAAATTGGTGGAACATTGTGACAAGAAATCATGGATTTTTAATTTATGAATGCCGCTGTTTGGTGCGGCTTATGGTGCTGTTTATAGCTCTCCCTTTTTTATGTTGAAAGTTTTTATTAGAGTGTTTGGTATAGTTCCTACTTATAATTTCTGAGATAAAAATAGTTTAAATAAGTTAGAAAAAATAGTTTAAATAAGGTAGAAAAAAAATATAGAGTTTTATTGAGAAGCAAGTGCAAGGTGTCATGGTATTCAAAATCTTTTACTCTGTATTTGGTTGGGAGATTTGGGAAGAGATTTGGAAAGAGAAAGAGAAAAGGTATGTAAAACTAGGTGAAATATAAATATGTTTTATTCACATTTCACCTACCTTTTTCATTTTCTTTTCCAGATCCCTCCATAAATCTCCCAATCAAATACAGCATTATGGAAAAATTTGGAGGCTGTTGGCCGGTGCTCTGCTACTCACTCCATTGCTGTCACATGCTTTGTTACGTTGGGGGAAATTTTATACAATAAATCATAAATATTATTGTTAGAAAACTTAAGGTTAAAGTTAATTATTTTTGAGACACTTGTCAGTCTCTTAAAGTGTACACATAAGAAAAATTAACGAAGATGCAGACGGAATAACTAAGTTATAATTGGATATAAAGTGCATGGGCCAAATTGTTCAATTTGAAACTATAGGGAAAAAAGTGAAATTTGAGTCAAAATACATTAGAAGTGTAAGATTATACAATAAGTTTCTTCATGAAAAATAAAAATTATTCTCCCTTAACAAAATATGAACAAAAGAAATTTAATTTCACTTTTAACTTTATTATTATCAAAATGGAATTTGATGCTATTTTAAATTTTGAAAATCATTTAAATTTGATTTAAAACTAAATTTTAATACAATTTTCCTTTTAATATACAAAATTGGAAAGTCAAGATAACTAAATTTTATTGTAATTTCTCTATCGGTGTCGCACAATATGATAACCTACTTGTGTGGTAGAACTCATTAAATCAATAAAATGATGATAACCATTTAAAATAAAGGATGAATTACACTAACGGTACCTACAGTTTGGATTTGAGTCACTTTGATTCTAGACTTTTCAATTGTGACACATTTGACCTTGAATTTTGAATCTTGTTACAAATAAGGACAATTGAAGATACCATTGCTTAATTTCAAGGACAAAGTCATAAATTTGATAAAATATAAACTAATTTGACAAAAATAAATGTAAAAAAAATATTTTTAAATTTTTAAAAATTATTTCTACCCACTAAAGATAAAATTATATTAAATTGATAAAATTTTTAGACATTTATTTATTTTTTTAACAAATTAATTTTTATTATGTGTTTGAATGATGATCATGTAATGGGTGGTTGTTTTATTTTCATAAAATTAGTTTTTATTTTTCTAAAAGTCAAATATGGCGACAACTTTGATATCATTATTAAACCACTTCATTAAATCAAAAAATTCAAAGCTAAAAATATTTCATATATTAAATATATCGATTACACATTAAAACTCTAACAACCGCCCATTACATAATCATCATCCAAACACATAATAAAAATTAATGGTAAAAAAAAAATTAAATGTCTAAAAGATTTATCAATTTTACATAATTTTATTTTTGGTGGGTAGAAATTATTTTTGAAAATTCAAAAATATTTTTTTGACATTTATTTTTGTCAAATTAGTTTATATTTTATCAAATTGACGATTTTGCTCTTGAAATTGAGTAATGGTATCTTCAATTGTCCTTATTTTGAACAAGATTCAAAATTCAGGATCAAATGTGTTACAATTGAAAAGTCAGAGAGCAAAATGACATAAGCCCTAAACTATAGGAATTGTTAGTGTAATTCACCATAAAATAAAATACAAAATATGATTGTAAAATTATTGGTTTGAAAAAATGACACCAAATCATGTTTTGAGTCTCTACATCTTTGATATAAGAGGGAGATTTCTAAGTTTTTAATAAAATATACGTATATATAATAAAAAATAAAATAAAATTGAAAATGGGGTCTCCAGGTGCCTTCATGGCTCAGCAGAAAAAAATTGTGCGCATACATATAGCCAACAAAGTTTGTGTTCACCCATGAAACAAAAACTAAAAAAGTGTTAGGCGTGGTAAACAACATTTGAAATGCACTTTATGTGTCGTTTTGCATTCTCCGCCCCTAATTGGATTGTTATCCGGCAGCTCATCAGTATATTATATGTTATGATATTATATTAAATTGTTGATTATCAACTCATTTAAAAGTTTATAGTTATTTTTTATTTATATTATATTCTCAATGTGCATTTGCCGACACAAAATCTGGAGTTTGCAGCGCACCTTTCATCTTCAACCGTCTTCCCCTTTTGCTTTTGCAAAAAACCAGAACAAAAACCAACTGATGAAGAAGAAGAAACAGGTAATGGATAGACCTTATTGTCTGTGTTGTTGCTCTATTTATTATTATCTTGTTGCTGCTATCACCTTTTTCATAACCTATGCACCTTTGAACAATGCCCAACCTCCATCTCCATCTCCATCTCCAGCTCCAGTGGCGAACTTATCCACTTCTTGGATCAACACCCCCTCAATTTTAATTAATTCCAGCGAAGTTATCTTAAAATTGACACCCGTCTTCAATGGATCCACTGACTCACGTTTGATGTGTGGCTTCTATTGCCCTGATATTAATGCATGCCTCTTTGGTGTTGTAATCTTCAATTGGAATGATTTATTTCCCCCCTTCTACTCGCCCATGATAAATGACCCACAACCAGTTTGGTTTGCTAATCGGGATCGTCCTGTTCAAATTAATGCCACCTTACAACTCACTGGAAATGGAGATTTGATATTGCGAGACGCCGATGGCACTTTCGTATGGTCTACCAACACATCAGGAAAGTCTGTCTTTGGCTTGAAATTCACCGAATCCGGAAACCTTGTGCTCTTTGACAGAAACGATGCGACGGTTTGGCAGTCATTTGATCACCCAACTGACTCCTTACTTGTTGGACAGACTTTGTTTCCTGACCAGAAGCTCACCTCCAGCACATCCTCATCGAACTCGACTCCAGGTCTGTTTTCTTTTACATTTCAGGATTACAGGCTGTTGGGTTACGTAGAATCCAATCCACCCTTGCCCTATTTTCAATCCAGATTATATTTCATAAATTATGTCAAATACGACAATGAAAGCTTCAACGGGCAGGATATCCCTCTTGCATCATCATCAGGTCAATTCATGAGGTTGTATCCGGATGGGCATTTGAAGGTTTATGGGTCGGGAGAATCGAATTGGAATGTGGTGGCAGATCTACTGACATTTGGTGTTGGTGATTGTGGGTATCCCATGGTCTGCGGTAATTACGGTATTTGTTCTTCAAATGGGCAGTGCGCCTGTCCTGATGATGCCAATAGAGAAACGAGCACTTTCAGGCAAATAAGTTATACGCAACCCAACCTTGGATGTTCCCTTGTTACACCCATTTCTTGTAGCCATTCTCAATATCACACCCTTTTGGAGCTTAAGAATACTAGTTACTTCAACTTAAGATACACAGACAAAAACAGTTTCCTCGATGAGAAAATAGATTTAGAGGATTGCAAGAAGAGTTGCTTGAGAAACTGTTCATGCAAAGCCGCTTTGTTTGCATATGGTTTGGACTATGATTCAAGGAAAGGTTGCTTATTATTGTCTGAAGTCTTTTCTCTTATAAATAATGGGGGAATGGTTGAGAACGTTACTGCATTTCTTAAAGTGCAGAAATCTTCGACTGCACCAACAAATTCTCCTTTAAAGAAATCAAGGCAAGTCACAATCATGCTGGGTTCCAGTCTCGGAACTTTCTTTGGTGTATTTTTTGTGGTTACCTCTTGCCTTTTCCTACTAACGAAGAAACGAGAATCCAAGGAACTTGATGAATTCTTCGTCGATCAAGTACCAGAGAGTCCTACTAGATTTTCTTATGAAGAATTGAGAGTCATGACAAGCAATTTCAACGAGAAGCTTGGGAAAGGAGGATTTGGGACGGTGTTTCATGGGACATTAAGCGATGGTACCAAAGTGGCAGTGAAGCGTCTCAATGGTTCTGGTCATGTTAAGAAGTCATTCTTAGCTGAAGTTGAGACAATAGGCAACATTCACCACGTCAATTTGGTAAGATTGGTTGGATTTTGTGCTGAAAAGTCATATCGGCTTTTAGTTTATGAGTACATGTCCAATGGATCTTTCAAAGGCACCAAGAGCTAACACTTGGGTGGCAATCCAGGAAAAACATCATCATGGATATAGCCAAGGGACTAACCTATAACCTATCTCCATGAGGAATGTAGGCAAAAAATATTTCACCTGGATGTCAAACCCCAAAACATCCTCTTAGATGAACACTTCAATGCGAAAATTTCTGATTTTGGATTGTCAAAACTAATTGATAAGGACCAAAGCCAAGTTGTAACAGTGATGAAGGGAACACCCGGCTATTTGGCTCCTGAATGGTTGAGCTCAATTATCACTGAGAAAGTAGATGTCTATAGCTTTGGTGTTGTGGTCTTGGAAATGTTGTGTGGGCGGAAAATTTTGGATAGGTCTCAGCCTGAGGAAGATATGCATTTACTAGGTCTATTTAAGAGGAAAGCAAAAGAGGAACAACTTTTGGATATCGTGGATAAATACAATGATGACATGCAGACACATGGAGCAGAGGTCGTGTAACAACCCTCACTTTGATTAAGTCATACTTGCATACATTCATGTGTAATCTTGTCTTGTTATGTTTATAAATCTTGTTATCTTGCTTTGTCTTGTTTGACTTGAATTACTTGCTTGATCTTGTACCTTGCTTGGTGTGTAGCCGAGGTCAGCTTAGCATAGTTCGCCTTTGAACCTTTGCAATTAGAACAGTTTTGGAACCTTAGCCGACCTCCGTCTTCACAACGGCATGTTTGCCGAGATGTCACCCTTGGGCCGAAGTGTTCAGAGTCGAGGCCGAGATATTTTGGTGCTAAGTGATCTTTGTCCTTGGGCAGGTATGGCCTAGGCCGAGATGTGGCACACCCAGGCCAAGGTGTGGCACAGCTCAGTCAAGTGCCGTCCTCCCTAGCCGACGTCTTTGTTGACCTGTTGCCGGAGCTTTGACTTTAGCCGATGTCCTTGCTCGCCGACGTGTTTTGCTACCAAGCTTGTTGTGTACGCTTTGTCAGAGACTTGTCTAATCAATCAGTCACCTTTTTGAACCGAACCAACCTGGTAGTGCCACGTGTCCGAGCTATGGGTTAAGACAGCCGACAGACTTAGAAACATATCATTTTGTCTCCAATCTTTGTTTTTAGAGAGAGAAACTCTCAAGGGAGAAGGAAGAGCTTTAGAGAGAGAAAGGTGACTTTCGAGCTTGGTCTTGGTTGATCGAACCGTTAGATTTGTGATCGGAGGTGAGAATCTTGATCTGCTTCGGTTATTCTTATTGATTGTCAAGCTGCATTGCATGATTGGGTTTGTTTTGCATGCCATGCACGGATTTGGAGTTGGTTTTTGAAAGAGAAAGTTAGTATTCATGCATTCTTGATGAAAGTTGCACTTTGATCTAAAAGTTTATGGCAAGAGCCATGTTATTGTGTTGTTCTTGCATGTTCTTCTTGGTTGGGTACCCAGGTCCATGTTTTTGAAGCTCTTAGCATGAAAACCCCAGATTTCGTATAAATAAGTTAAGATTTCGGCATGCATGATCTTGATGTTCTTGATGAACTTGTTCTTCCTGTTCCTTGAAAGGAAACCCAAGTTTCCTGGCTTTGTTTTGATTGTGGCCATCAGGTCCACACCTCGGCGGGGAGGTGTGGGACCTCGGCAAGACCTGGATAGTACCCAGTGTGTTCCCACGAGATGGGAAACAGTGTTTTGATTTAGCATGTCTCGCCTTGTTATTGATTTGGACTTGGTGGAAGTGCCGAGATAATTGCATGTATATAAAGCTTGTTTTGAGAATGTGATTTGCCATGTGATTTGTCAGGACTTTGATCTTGCTTTGAGCCTACACCTGAAGACCGAGGTGAGTGGTGCTTTTAATAAAGCTATGTTAAACTGTTTTGATAAATCTCGTCTTGCCTTGTTTCGACAAAAGTATTTGATGAGCATGAATGATTAGCCTATTTCGATGTATCTTGTATAAGCTTTGCTTTGATGTTGTCCTTGAAAGTCCCTTGGCTGGAGGACTCTAAACTTTCGCAGCATTATGGATTAAAAGGATACGGTCCTTTCTTGAACACAAGTCCCTTGGCTGGAGGACTCTAAACTTTCGCAGCATTATGGATTAAAAAGGATACGGTCCTTTCTTGAACACAAGTCCCTTGGCTGGAGGACTCTAAACTTTCGCAGCATCATCTGTCAAAAAGGGCTACGGGCCTAAGTGACACTGGTCTCTTGCATTAAAAGGATACGGTCCTTTCTTGAAAAAGCCACTGTGTTAAAAAGGGCTACGGGCCTAAGTAACACAAGTCCCTCGTGCTGGAGGACTCTAAACTTTCGCAGTACCATTTTGTCTAAATCGATTACGGATCGTATAAACCTTGGTTCTTGCCACTAATGGGCCACTATACGTGTTGATTGTTTGGAAAGCTTTTGTCCTTGTTTGCCGATGTCACGAGCATCCCTTGAAACTCGTAAGACTTGAAAGATGAATACGGTTCATCCCTTGACTTGGTAATAGGTTTATTGTGCTTTGCTTGAAAGGATCTCGGCTAATATTTGGATGGTTTTGACATGTTTTGTTTTGTACAGACTTCGGCTATATTCATGCAAAACCTTTATTACTAGTACCATTCACTGAGTTTTCATACTCACCCTCTATATATATATGTAGGTGATGAGCAGGACGGCGGTGACGCCTAGATGTGTTTGCAAGATTATTTTGGATTCTTGATTACGTCGGCCTTGTTTTGTATTCTTGTCGGCAATGCTGTTTCTACTCCGGCATTTTGTGTTTACGTCGGCATTTTGTATTCACCTCGGCAGATCTTGAAAATCATGCTTCTTGGCTTGTATTCATTATATTTTGTACTTGTCGGCTTAGAAGCCTTTTGATCAAGATTGATTTGTATTTTTGTTACCTTGGACTGATTGTGGACTATAATGTATACGTCATTTCATTTGATTTACGCACAGCTCTCACAGACCATTTGTATTGGATTTATTGCCTCCGCATTTGTAAGCCCCTATAAATACTCTGTTGTGTGTGATATTTTGATAAGGTGGCCTTCGGTAATTACGGGTTACTGGCCATCACGGCACCATCCTACTAGGGGCGGGTTGGGGTCGTGACAGGTCGTGGAGATGATGGGTGTTGCTATGTGGTGTTTACAAAGCGATTTTTCTAGGAGGCCTTCAATGTCAGTGGTGGTTAAAGTCTTGGAGGGTTTTATAGATGTTGAAAACAATTTGGATTATAACATCACAACTCCTGTGGTACCAGGAGCGATCACAGCCACTGGTCACCTAGAGGATGCCATTGGTGATGCTACTCCATTATTTCCATCAGCTTTATCAGGACTAGGGGTGTAATCGAGCCGAGCCGAGCCGAGTTTATCAATGTTCGAGCTCGGCTCGACTTATTTTTCAGATGTTCGAGCTCGGCTCGAACTCGAAACGAGCCCAAATATATTGGCTCGAGCTCGGCTCGCAAAAATTTTGTCCAACTCGAGCTCGGCTCGTTGGCTCGTTAGCCAAGTCAAACTAATCAAAGGCATGAAGCTCACATACACTAGACATAAATAGAATCTCCTTACCTGAAGGACCATTGTGTGCAGGCGATGTGGGACAAAAAACAAAGACACTTAATACACTTGTTTTGCTGTTGAGAGACTTGCACAAGCAAGTCCCACATCGGTCCAAGTCCCACTTGGTCAAGGATGAGAGTGTCTATAAAACTCCCCCCACATGGCCCAAGCACCTCCACTTAACAAAAGCATAAAATTCCAAAATGCTTGTATATGGACGCATATATAGTACAAACTTGTACTGTTGTACAGTTGAACTTTTATTAATTAAATTTACAAAAATATAATAGAAAAAATATATTAAAATTGAGAAGTTTAATATTTTATTAATTATATTTATATATATTATATAATTATATATAAATAATATATAATATAATTATATATATATATATATTTGGGCTCGCGAGCCTATCGAGCCGAGTATTACTAAACTCGAGCTCGGCTCGTTTGTTAAACGAGCTTTAAATTTAAACTCGAGCTCGTTTATTTAGTAATCGAACCGAGCTTAAACGAGCCTTAACGAGCCGAGCTCGAGCTTGTTCATGAACAGCTCGGTTCATTTGCAGCCCTAATCAGGACCAAGGTAACGAAAGTAGACTCCAACGTATAGATTACAGCCGATTGTTAAAAGTTTTTTGTATTTCTTTCTTTATGTAGTTAACTTTATTCTAAGATTTTTATCTCTGCAAATCACATCCTAAGATAAAAAGATTAATGGTGTATTAGGTATTGTCTCCTTCCACCAAGAAAATTTCAACTCTCAACAATGTTCTTCCTTCTTATTTTTCTTGAAGTTTCTTCTATTATCATTGCCATAGTGAAACATACAGAACCACATGAATGTAGGGAGTGAAATTTGACTTCCCATACTTAAAATTCAAACATTCTCAAGTTCCAAAGTAAAGGGGAAGATAAAAGATAGATTTTTGTGAGAAGATGTGAGTTTCTCATGATTCAGGTAAAACAAGAGTGTCAATTAGTTGGTTTTTCAAACTTTCTTTCCAAAAGAAGTGTAAATTAATTTTGAAGAAGGAACAAAGCCAGCTTATATTTTGGACAAATTCAAAGCTGTTAGGTTTTTATTCTTGGCAATCCCGTTTGACAAAACTCCTTTCAGTTGTACTTTTATTCGCTTTTTTATTTCATTGAGGTTATGAGTACTTAGATGCGAATCCAACCCGAATTGTGCCTTGAAGAGAAGTTTGTGATGTTAATGCTTTCAAGATTGCCACTTCGCTGACTATGACGAGGGTCGAGCTGCTCAGTCAACTCGCAGGGTCGAAGGGCAGCGCCCCCGAAGCAAAATGCAAAAATGCATTCAAAGTTGCCTGTCCACTCGAGCGGAGAATGCTGAGTTCTAGAAGTTTGGTGAGTCTGCAAATATACTGTGATCCGTGTTTTCACGCTCGAGCGTACACCCTAGTGCGAAACACGTCATATAGAGTCCTCGCTTGAGCGTCAATTCCCACGCTCGAGCAGACCTTGCGATTTCAGATTCTATAAATTCGCAAGTTGCTCCAAATCTAGGATTACTCCTCTAGATCTTCTTCTTAGGTTCTAGGGTTTATATCTGGGGATATTTTGCTAGTTTTCTTTGATGTTTTGATTGAGTATTCAACTCATGGCTTAAAGAATATACATCAAAGGATTATTTGTTTGTTCTACACAAAAGAGAGAGTTGTTCTTCGGTGGATTCTGAAGAATTTGAGCCTGAAGCTTTGGTGGATTCTGGAGTGGCTCATCGTCAAGACAATTCTGAGGTGAAGACGGGGTTGGAAGAGGCACATAGGGGTTGGTTCAATTCAGGCGTAGATTCGCTAGGTAATTGAGAGTATACCTGCGTAATTCCTTTATGTCTTTTTAGTGGATTGTTTTGTGGCTTTTGCCCGTGATTTTTTTTATCACAATTGGAGGTGTCCAATTGTAGTTTTTTCACGTAAAATCGTTGTGTCGATTTGTCTTGATTGTTTGATTGGGATTGTTATATACTGTTTAAAATTGATACATAATCACAAATCAACATCTAGGGGATTTCTAGATTCTTCAATTGGTATCAGAGCAGGTTGTTCTATTTTTTTTATAAAAAAAAAATCTTTTAGAACGAGATCTTGTTTGATTTGTGATAATGGATTCAATTCGTGAGGGAAATTCTATGGTTTGACCACCCCTACTTGACAGATCCAATTATTCGTTTTGGAAAGCTCGGATGAAATCGTTTTTAAAATCTATTGATGAAAAAGTTTGGCAATCTGTCATGTATGGGTGGACTGAACCGACAATTACCGTTGATGGAGTAACATTCCCCAAACCAATCAATAAGTGGGACACAATTGATTACCAAAATAGTAGCTGGAATAGTAAAGCTATCAATTCTCTCTTTTGCGCTGTCACACCTGAAGAGTTTAGCCGAATTTGCAATTGTGAAGTTGTAAAAGAGGCTTGGGATATTTTACAAACTATTCATAAGGGCACTGCTTCGGTTAAACGCTCAAAACTTCAAAGGCTCACGTCTAGTTTCGAAAACCTTTCAATGAAAGATAGTGAGACCTTTGATGAATTTTATGCGAAGTTGAGTGACATTGTAAATTCCAGTTTCAATTTAGGTGAAAAAATACCGGAATCCAAGATTGTAGGAAAAATTTTGAGGTCCTTGCCCGATCGGTTCGAACCAAAAGTTACGGCTATTGAGGAGGCTCAAGATGTTGACAACCTCAAGTTGGATCACTTGGTTGGAAATCTCCAAACTTATGAGGCACATAGGAATTTCAAAAAGAAACAAAAAGATGCTATTGCTTTTAGTAGTGCTCATAAAGTTGGAGAGGATTCTGATGAGGATTGTGAGATAGATTCCAAGATTACGGCTGCTTTTGTTAAACAATTTAAAAAATATTTTTTGAAAAAGAATCCTAATCTTTTGGAATCTACTCAGTCTCATAAATCTAAAGGCAAAGATAAACTCAAAATTAATTCTATAACTAAGAAGGAGAAAGGAAAGATACAAGGGCACTCTAAAAGAGTCCAATGCTATGAATGCCAAGGATTTGGCCACTTTGCTTCAGAATGGGCCACTTGTTTGAAGAAGAAGAAAGCCCTCGCTATCACTTTGGATGATGAATCAGAATCTGATGAAGATGAAAGTGACAACGAAGATCAAGGCGAAGAGGGACATAAACAATTCCTTGCTTTCATGGCAGCTTCCGAAACTAAAGGACGAATAGAGTATCCAAAGAGCCTGATTGAGAATGCCAGTGATGATGAATCCTCGGGAAGTGATGATGAAGAGCTTGAGCAAGCTTATGAAAAGTTATATAAGGAATCTCTTAACTTGTCCATGTTGAATGACAAACTCACTATGAAACTCAAAGCATGTGAAAGTGAGAATGTCAAATTAAAGAAAGAGATTTCCGAGGCTAGGATTGATGCCATTAAGATTTCTAATGATCAACAAGCTCTTTGTGCAAAACTCTTGACTTGTGAGACAGAGAGGAAAGAGCTACAACAAATCTATGCAACATATGAAGAAACGATTGAAACTCTCGAGATGTCTCAAGTTGCTTTGGAAGAACTAATGATCAAGAAAGAGGAAGAACTCAAGTGTGCTATGGCTACCATTGGTCTTTGGAACAGAGGATCAAAAACTTTGGACAATATCATTAGGTCTCAACAAATTTGTTCTGACAAGAGTGGTATTGGCTTTGGTGGTAAGAAAGAGCAAAAATAGAGTGCTTCCACATCTCATGATATAAGAACTCAAGGAAAGGGAGAACAAAAAATTCAACATGAGGATAGACTTCTCAAACTTCCTAGAGTTGGTAAGGCCAAAGAAAAGAAGGTACACTCTGTTTTTATTTGTCATCATTGTGGTATGCATGGTCATATTCGCCCTTATTGTTATGAGTTGCATGGAAGAGTGTCTCATAGAGATGGAAGAAATTCCAACATCTCGTGGGGTAGGAGACACTTCACTGGTGGTAATGAGGTTAAAGGTCATATTAGACCTCGTTATTTTGATATTCTTGAGACTAAACATGAACAAAGGTTGTGTTTTCTTAGTCCTAGGAATAAGAAGTTGGAAACCATGTCAAGACGGGTTTTCATTGAAGGAGAAGGGAACCACAACGTCAAGACACTACCCAAAAATCGCAATTCTCACAACTTTGTTCATACTAAAGCGGTTTGGGTGAGAAAACTTGACTTGTGTTAATTTTTTAGTTGTTTTAGTTTTTGGGTTTCTATGTGTTTTTTTTTTTTTTTTTTGGGTCATTTAATGTGTGGTATCATTTAGTATGTCCTTGTTTATTTTATGTCTTGCTTTTGTTTAAAAAAAAATGAAAAAAATCCAAAAAGATTTACTTAGTATGGTTTTGCAAGCTTAAATTTTTTGAGAAAGCCTTGGTACATATTGGAATTGATGAGAATATCATTTACATGTTAATATGTGTGTGCTTTCTGTGGTCATTACTCATTTTGAAGTGTGTGTTCCTTGATTAGTATGTCTCATTCTGTACACACTCTTGGATTAGCAAATTTTGGAGTCTTCCGCCTTAGTGATCATTTTTCTCTATGGACTTCTGGCATTGTATCTTTTGCTTTTCTAGAGGAATTGACCTATACTAGCACATCACGGGTGATGTTGAGTCTCTTAACCACCTTCCATCTTTTTGCATCTCCACGGCTTTCCCCTCTGTTCTTTGTAGTCCAAGCATGAGGAAAAGACTACCTCAGAGTCACCAACCAGGCCATCCTTATTATATCTATGCTTCTCTGGTTCGGTTTCCATACTCTTGAGTGTATCAGTCGCCAATGAGTGTGCAAAAGAAAAAAAAAAAGATGTGCAAAAAGAAAGAAAAGAAAAAATTGTGAAAAAAAAAGAAAAAAAAATAAAGGATTCATTGATTGAGGGAGAGCTTCTGCCTTTACTCACCAAATACCCCTTGATTCCTAGTGGTTTGACTTTCCTTTGTTATGCCTAGATTCTCTTGCCGGAGGTCCAGCTATCAGATCACTACTAGGATTTGAATCTCATGTTTCTTGAACTCTAAGAGTCACACACACACTTTTCTCATGGGATCTATGCTTTTCACATGATGCATCACTTTCTTTTATGAGAAATCTTCTAGAGGCTGTGCACATTGTGTTTTCAAGTAATTGTGCTTCTTGGATAATCTTGTGTGTTTTAAGGTACAAATCTGAAAATTCCTTGCTTGCTCCACCATATTATTTTTTGCCGTTTTCTTGTTGTTCATTGTTTATAGTGAGGGGGAGTTTGGTTTATCTTTACAAGAGTTTGTTAGCATGAACACTTTGATTTGTTTGGTAAGGGAGATTGGCTATAGTTGTTTTGCATGTTGCTATGCACTGTTTGGTTATTATTTCCTTCTTGCATGCTCCTGATATTTACATCATCATATCATTGCTTGTGTGGTTTATGATCTTGCTTTAGTTGATTGAGCTTCCTTTGTCAATTCGTGACAAAAAGGGGGAGAAAGTTGTTTTTCATATGTCTATTGTTTTTTCATGCTTTCATGCTACATGTTCTTAAAATCTCCAAGTCGCATCTATTCATGTTTTCCATCTCATACTTCAAGATAATCTTGTCATATGTTTATTGCCTTTTCATATACTCTTGCGGGACTAATAGTTGTTTTGGAGATTGTGGCACTAATAACTGTTTTGCAGATCATGATCTTAAGAAAGAAGTTGGCTTTTGTTGGTTGTTATGGGTTGGGGTGTTTAGGATTTTATATTGTTAGGTGTGTTTTGTCACGGCATTGCCAAAGGGGGAGATTGTTAGGTTTTTATTCTTGGCAATCCCGTTTGACAAAACTCATTTCAGTTGTACTTTTATTCGCTCTTTTTTTATTTCAGTTGGGTTATGAGTACTTAGATGCGAATCCAATCCGAATTGTGCCTTGAAGAGAAGTTTGTGATGTTAATGCTTTCAAGATTGCCACTTTGCTGACTATAACGGGGGTCGAGCTGCCCGGTCAGCTCGCGGGGTCGAGGGGCAGCGCGGAGAATGCTGAGTTCCAGAAGTTTGGTGAGTCTACAAATATACTGTGATCTGTATTTTCACGCTCGAGCGTCCATGTCCCCACTCGAGCGTACACCCTAGTGCGAAACACGTCATATAGAGTCCCACTCGAGCGTCAATTCTCACGCTTGAGCGGACCTCGCGATTTCAGATTCAATAAATTTGCAAGTTGTTCCAAATCTAGAATTACTCCTCCAGATCTTCTTTTTGGGTTCTAGGGTTTATATCTGGGGATATTTTTCTAGTTTCTTTAATGTTTTGATTGAGTATTCAACTCATGGCTTAAAGAGAATACATCAAAGGATTATTTGTTTGTTCTACACAAAAGAGAGAGTTGCTCTTCGGTGGATTCTGAAGAATTCGAGCCTGAAGCTTTGGTGGATTCTGGAGTGGCTCATCGTCAAGACAATTCCGAGGTGAAGACGGGGTTGGAAGAGGCACATAGGGGTTGGTTCAATTCGGGCATGGATTCGCTAGGTAATTGAGAGTATACTTGTGTAATTTCTTTATGTCTTTTTAGTGGATTGTTTTGTGGCTTTTGCCCGTGGTTTTTTTTTATCACAATTGGAGGTGTCCAATTGTCGTTTTTCCATGTAAAATCGTTGTGTCAATTTGCCTTGATTGTTTGATCGGGATTGTCATATACCGCTTAAAATTGATACATAATCACAAATCAACATCTAGGGGATTTCTAGATTCTTCAAAAGCCATTTCTATGACTAATTCATTTGGTTGATGGGATATGTTCTTGAATTGCTTGGAAAGAAAACATTTTGTAAATCTGTTAAGTCTGCAGAATGTGCATTTTTTTCCCCCCCACCTTGAACTTGACTGGGAAAACAAGAAGGGAGTGGCATGCACTTGCCATGTTTTTTCCCCTTTGCTTTTTCATAACCTACTGATCAGTAACAGAAAAAGAAAAAAAAACTGAATATATATTGCACTAATTTTCTTTCCTTTGCGTTTTTCATCAATTTAGCACTTTTGAACAATGCCCAGCATGTTGAGCATTAAATCTACCCCAATCATATTTTGAATCTACTTTAGAAGGAAATCCATTTGTCAAATTCGAGAATGAAAGCTTCAATGGCTACACAATTCCTCTTTAAATAAGCACTTCTTATGACCATCAATATCATAGTCTTCTTAAGCTCAAAGATACCAAATACTTTATATTATACTCAGTTCCCTATGGTGGGGAAACAAGGTTGGCTTGGAAAAACTCAGTTGGAGGATTGCAAGAAGACTTGTCTGAAGAACTGTTCATGTAAAGAAGCTCTATTATTTGCATATCAAATGGCTAATAATCTTTTCAAGGGGAGGTTGCTTATTATTGTCGGAAGTCTTTTTTTTTACAACTAATGAGGGATGCCTTGCCAATGTCTTCGTGTTTATAAAGAGATCCAGTCTCGGTGCTTTCATTGGTTTGTGTATGTGCGCTTTTCTTTCTTCTTTTTCTTCTTCTTCTTCTTTTTCTTTTTCTTCATTTTTTATCACTTCACCAACTCTTATTTTAGCTTCACATTTATGCTCAAACATTCCAAGAAACTCTTTGTAATGCATCATTTTTCTAGGTGCTGCAATGCTGTCATTATATTGCTGTAGCTTTTCTGAATTAATTTCCTCAAAGAGAGGTTTCATTCAGCTTCATGCATACTTTCAGCATAGGGGAACCAGTTCCATCTTGTTGCCTTGCCATTAATCTCTTTATTATTATTATTTTTTATTTTTCAAATTTTAGTGGTTCATCCAAAAATTGAAAAAATAAATGATTTGTTCTTTAAGGTTGAGAGGTTTGAGCATGAGAAATTCCTCAAGTTTATCTATGAAAATTTGATGGCCTTGAAATTACACATCAAGTAAGGTATAATCAAGCAACTTTGCTTTGATCTAATGGTTATATTCATTCAGAAGAACATCTTCAGTCCAAATGATTGGTTTTCATGAATTGAATGGCAAAGAGTATGATGATGGTGACAGCAGTCTCAAAGAAGATATAGAGATGCCCATATCATGATGACACAAAATTAGTTAAGAAACTCTTTGACATGTTAAACAACCGGGTCACCTTTGGACATATAAGACTGAATTAGTCCTCTTTGGAGGCAGTACACCTCTCTTCAGAACTTGATTGATTAGGGTCTTTGCTCCAATCAATATACAAGTTGTCACATTAATTTGGTCCTCTTTTGGCAGCACAACACACACAATGGTAAACCTCTTTTCAACTAAATTCCATAAATATGCATTAAGGTGTTGATGGCAGAAATGGCCAGTTTCTCTTGTCTGGCTCTGCCCCTGTTTTCCTTATCCCATCTTGCATAATTTTCTTTGCTCCGATGAGAAAGTGGGGTGTGGATAGATTTTGCTTCTCCCACCTCCAGACTGTTTATATTTACTAAATATATTTATATATAATACGTATATCATTATTTATTTTTCAGTATGTGTTAGCAAAAATTTGGTTTGGGTCAAATTGACTGGGTTGATTCGCCAAAGCAACCAAAATTTCACAAACAACAAAATAGATCAAGCAATTGTGGTTAGTGTCCTATGCCATGACAGATTAAGGATTTCTTTGGATGTTGTAATGTGAAGAAACAAAGCACAAACATGTTGAAATTGGTAATAAAATTAAAACTTATCACTCAATTACATTAATTAAACAAGTACAATATTTGTGTATGAGAGGGTTCAAGAACGTCGTTGGAAAATTCAAAGATCTTCTAAGATCCTTGAAGAAAAATTCGAATTCTCTAGAAGATGATAAGAGGCTTAGATTTTTCAATAATCTCAACTAAGAACACAAAGGAAAGGAGATGATGGAGATAAGAGATTGGATGAAGAAGAAGGCAAAATAGTTAGAGAGAGAATAATGGCAAGGCTCTCCCATGGATCTCCTATTTTCACTCTCAAGGTTGATAATGGAGAAGGAAAATTAGTTCTTTCCCAAGAGTTTGCTTTCCAAAATCCATCCCTTGTAAAGCTATGGGTGGGTGCTATTTATAGGCACCTCATGATGCAGGATGGAGCCTATGTGCAAGGCACATGGGGAGTATTCTCTCTAACCACCTTGTCCGAGGAGGTGACCTCTTCGAAGATGACAAAAATCCTCAAAGAGGAGATCAACCTCTTGGTGAACCCTTCTTCTTAACCACACCTAACCAATGATCCCCAATCATCCCAAAGGGTCAGGGGTAGTCCCAGAGGACGTCCTGCCGCATAAGGGTCAGGGGTAGTTCAAGAGAACGCCCTGCCGCAAATATTGCCGAGTCTCAGGGACCCCCTAGATCATGCCACCTCGACCTGGGTATAGGCTAGTTTAACCGAAGAGTGAATTTATCTTCACTCACCGTTCTCGGGATTGGGTCCTTTGTTCGAACTCCATTACGCCCATGGTTCTGGTGCGTAGATCTCGGAAAGCTCCGAGCTCGCAAGTGTTCTGGGACTCATTAATGGAGCGACTTCTACATTGCATTTGAATCCGTTCGAAGCCAAGTGCTTCGGATCTCTAGGTTCGTGGATCTGAACCCTTTTTAGTCCGAGTGCCTCGGATCTCTAGGCTTGCTCAATACCCTTTCGAGTCCGGCCCCGGGTAAGTCTCTAAGTTTGTGGATTCAAACCCTTTCGAGGCTTAGATCGATTCAGCCAGTTTGATGGCAATAAATCCGGGCCCACTAATTTTGGACTTGTGATAAATTCAGGCCCACCAACCTTGGACTATTGGGCCTAATTAATTTAGTGGGCTCAAATTAGCTCCTCTTACATTTGCCCCTTGCGTGTATGAGAAATTTTAGTTTTCTCAGACATGCATAATTTCACCTAGTTAGCCATGCTTCGCATTACGTTTTCAGAAATATTTGGTCTTGATAGAAACTATGTATGAAGCTGAGGACTCACTGTAAATTACAGATAAAATCGACAAGCAATAATATATAAACATATATATATATTTAGCTTCTTTTTTTTTTTGGAGTCAACTTTAATTTTTTTTTTTTTTTTTTTTTAATTCCTTTCAACAGGATGCATGACTCCAAATCTTTTTATTTCTTTAGAACAACAAAAGGTCGCTTTTTTTACTCCAAGTCAAAGATAATAAAAGCAAAGCACTCACTTTTTTTTTATTATTATTAAAATGGTAAGGCTTCAAACACTTTTTCCTGGGCTTAGAAATTGAATATGGCAGACCTATTCTATATATACATATATATATATATATATTCAGAATATCTGGAGGCATATTCCATGCATCACACCTTTTTTTCTATTTAAGGAAAGGCCTAAAACCCTAAACCTCACAAAATTTTTTCCTTGCTCAGCCGCCGAAATCACTCAAATTTCTTCTCTCAGCCTACTCTCTCCTTATATTGAGAGACCCAACTTCTTCATTTCCAAGAAAAATTTGCTTCTATAATACTAGACGCCAATGTCGTGCTCTCTTTCTTCAACAAAGAGAGACCCAGCTTTCTTCTTCTTTTTTTGGTCTGCTGCTACAATACCACAGGCCATTGTCGTGCTCTCCTTCTTCAACAAAATAGCAGAAGACCCACACCTCCTCGCACACTGTCGGCGACCAAAGCATTAGCTACCACTGGTTCACGCCAACACCTGCTATAACTCCAGGCACCGGCCCCGTCGTCATCGCCGATCCAACCTACCGCTGGCCTCTCTCTGCTGATTTGCTTCCGACCTCGACGGTCCAAGGCTGACCACACATATTGCCCCACTCAACGCGATGTGTGTAGCCACCGTTGAGCTTGTTGACCGCGCGACAACTCGGCGGCGCGCACTCGCTCACGGCAGTCAGTACACCGTGCTGCTGACCTGCTCTAGCCGCTGCTGCGCTACGGTTCAGCTCGCACCTTCATGCACCTCCTGGTTTGCATTATTTTGCCGATTTCAACTCGGTCGTGGGATATCCACACCGACCTCAGACCACACCAATGCTCACTGGTGTTGCTTTTCACCCAACTCCCTATTGCTGATTTTAATTTGTGCCGATTCAACCCTTCATTGCTCCGGATCTGTAGACAAGCTTTTGTTCAAAGCCCATTTCTGAACGTCGTTGGGATTCGGGTTATTCGACAACTTGTAATTCTGATTTGAGATAAACAGTGCTCTGTACTCGTTTTGAGAATATACATTTTGAAACCTTTGCATGAGATTTGAGCTTCCATTGATGATCCTGACTTGAATAGAACTTTGATGCTGCAATTTTGTCTTGAAATAGCTATTGCCTCTATTGAATCTTGATTTGCATGATAAATGTAGTCCTGAAATTTATGTTTTGGAGCTTGACCTTGTGTTCATAAATTTGACATAGATATGGTATTAATGTGGCAAATGAGGGATTGGTGTTGCTACTGAAAATTTTGTTAGACTTTCTCGTCTTGAAATTGGTAGAGTGAATAAGTGTTGTTGCAAAAGAAATCCGAGGAAATAAGTCTCTCATATTGTATATAAATCTTCTTGTCGGATAATTGATTGTTGTGGCTCCGAGAATAGTGAAACCCGATATTGAGCTTTATATACTTGATGAATGAATTCCCGATATCCATATTCGGTGAATGTTTCACTTGGAAGAATAAACTAATGTAACAGAGAATAAGACCATATATTGATGTGTGCTGATTAATGTTGATGCTGAAATTTTGTTTGAACATTGTTGCTTTATGTCGGCTTGAGAGGAACCGGCCTGAAGAGGCAAAATCTTGATTGTTGCATTTTTCATGAACTCGCCCTGAGCAATAAAATTGTTATAGCTTAAATAGATCATTATTATTTGTTGATGTTGCCCCATTCCGATAATGCCTGAATCAGGATATGAAATTGATATTACTCATCTCATTTGTCGGTTTTACTATTTTAAGCAAATAAATTTTTGTGTGAAATCCACGACCCCGAGGCCCTCAAAATCTTCACTAATGAGAGCAAGGGCTATCCTTCGGAAGTCTGAACGAAAGCAAAACTGTCCCTTAACAGTCCGAAAGTAGCACACACCATACTTCGGCAAGAAAGATCCCTCTGGAAGGCAACCGAGTCTACCAAGCTTACACCAATAGAAGTAAAGATTGTCTCTCAGAAGTCCGAGTAGAAGCAAGGCTATCCCTCAGAAGTTCAAGTGGAAACAAGGCTCTCCCTCAGAAGTCCGAGCGGAAACAAGGTTGTCCCTTGGAAGTCTGAGTGGGTGCGCACTTCTACTTCGGCAGCTAATGGAAGCAAAGGCTATCCCTCGGGAGTTCGAGTAGGAGTCCACTCTACTTTGAAAAGAAAGATCCTCGGAGCTCGTATTGATGAAAGCAAGGGTTGTTCTTCAGACCCGCACTAATGAGAGCAAGAGTTGTCCCTCGGAAGTCCAAACGGAAGCAAGGCTGTCCCTCAGGAGTTTGAATAGTAGCACACACCCTACTTTGGCAAGAAGATCCCTTCTGATAGGCCATCGAGTCTCAGGGTTGTTCTTCAAAAGTCTGAGTGGGAGAACACACTTTACTTCAGCAAGAAGGATCCTTGAGGCTCACAGTGATGGAAGCGAGGTCTGTTCTTCGAAAGTCTGAGTGGGAGCACACACTCTACTTCAACAAGAGAGATCCTCGAAGCTCGCACTGATGGAAACGAGGTTTTTTCCTTGGAAGTCCAAATGGAAGGAAGGGCTGTCCCTCGGAAGTCCGGGTGGAAGCACACTCTTTTCTTTGGCAAAAAAAAGATCCCTTCTAGCTGGTAACCGCAAGAAAAATCCCTCATGGTTGGCAACCGAATTTATCAAGCTTATACTAACGGAAGTAAAGATTGTTCCCTAGAAATCTGAGCGGAGACAAAGTTGTTCCTTGAAAATCCAAGTGGATGTACACTCATTTCTTCGGTAATCAATGGAAACAAATGCTATTCCTTGAAGCTCGCATTGATGGAAGCAAGGGCTATTCTTCGGAAGTCCGAGTGGGAACACACACTCTCTTTCAACAAGAAAGACCCTCGAAGCTTGCATTGATGGAAGTAAAGGCTATTCTTTGGTAGTCTGAGTGGGAGCACACACTCTACTTCAGCAAGAAAGACCCTCAAAGCTTGCATTGATGGAAGCAATGACTATTCTTTGGAGGTCCGAGTGGGTGCAACACTCTTTTTTAGCAAGAAAGACCCTCGAAGCTTGCATTGAAGGAAGCAATGGCTGCTCTTTGGAGGTCCGAGTGAGAGCACACACTATTTTGGCAACTAATGAAAGCAAAGGTTGTCCCTCTCTGAGTGGGAGTACACTTCTACTGCGTCAAGAAAAGTCCCTTCAGGTTGGTAACTAAGTCTACTATTCCTCTTTCTTCTTCGAGGGGCAATAAAAATTGAAAACTGTTTCAAGCAACATAACACAATGAAGATATACAATGTAGAGAAAATAACTTCTAATGGAGATACATAATATAGAGGAAATAACTTTCTTCATAACATGAGAAAGAAAGATAGAAAATTCTTAGACAATGCAGTAAATACAAATTGTAAATGTCATAGATAGACTTCTTCTACGGAATGTTGAAATTTGCCCCTAGAGTTGCAAGATCATTTGGAAAGCTTTCACCAACTGCTCGGGTTGTGGCCATCATGCACCATCATAGCCATGTCTTCTAAGATATCCTGGGGCTCTTGTTCTCTGAACTCTATCTCATGTGCTTCAACTTTCTTTCTAAAGATCTTCTTAAGCATCCAGCACTTTTCTGTAGGATGTCCTAGTGATCGGTGGAAAACACAATAATTTGGACCATCGCAGTCCTTCTTCGGCAAAAGCTCTTTAACATGAGGCAACTTCAGTTCCCCGTCTGCCACCCATTCTTTAACTAAGGCCTTCACCTCCTCGACACTACATGGAAAAGGAGTGTCGTCTTCATAGTTTTTCCTCTTCTGACCTCTGAATTCCTTCCCCTGCAACTTTCGGGTAGAAGACGCGGAAGCTACAGTGACAGAAGGTCCTCAGGATGACTTGAAGCTGGTTTTATAACTAGTCTCAGACCCGATCTCCTGAGATTGAAGTATGTTGATGTTCCGAGATGCTTCAATTAGTGCCGAGAAGGTGGGTAGCTTGTGATTAACTAGAAGCATCTTGTATCCGTTCAATGCCCCATCAACACAGATTTGGACCAAATAGCTTTCCTCCATAGCCTCATGACAGTCTATGGCTTTGTCTTGAAACCTCTTCACATATTCGAGAATGTCTTCACCTTCCCGCTGCTTTTCCTTACACAGGGTAAGTGCAGTTACCTTCTCAGCCGCTTGAAAGAATTTGGTGTGGAATTTGTTGACCATCTCCTCCCAACTCCGAACAGAGTTTGGGGTCAGGTTAACGTACCAACTATATGTTCGGTCGGTGAGGGACTTGGAGAATTCTCTCAGCCGGAGGACGTGGTTTAAAACATGAATACCCAAAGTCTCGATGAACCGCACAACATGTTCTCGAGCATTTCCTTGTTTGCCATCGAATTTGATGAACTTCGGCACTGTGTACCCCTCCGGGTATGGATAACTCAACATCTCGATAGGGTATGGTGGCTTGAAATCCGGATCAGGCAAAGAGGGTAAAGTTTTCTTGCTCCGTTCTAACTCGAACATGGCTTGCACATCTGCAAGGGTGAGAAATTGTTGAGGGAGAGAACTTGATGGTGGTATTTCCAGAACTTGGCTTGTAGACCCGAGGACTGAACTTGGAGCGACTTGGCCATTTGAGTTCTAAGAATTCATCATCAGTGAAGACGCATGACGATATTGGCCATCGGCACCTATGGACATGCCATTTGGTGATGGGACGTTGTATTGGGTTCCACAAATTTCATTGCACGCCACGGCTATACTGGGTTGGACTTGCAAATTTGGCGTCGGAGCCAAAGGAGACCCACTCGATACATAAGTAGAATTTACAATCGATGGAACAAAATTAGGCATAGATGGATCACCATTTTGTAGAGAAATCTCTGTAGGCCTTCCTTGAACTTCCACATTCGCTGGAACACCATTCATCGCACCGGAAACTCCTCCAACCACCGATGGACCATGGCTCGATCCTCCAGGTGCATGATTTTGCGCACCATGGGCCACAGGTTGGCCATTACTTGTTTCTCCTAGCACTTGATTTTGCACACCATTTTGTACAACTTCAGGGAGAATTTGGGGTAGATCTTGATGGTTTTGACCATTTCCAACATTACCATGAAATTGTTGATGCTTGTTAGTGCTGACTTGACCTCCATTTGTTGCTGGTGGGAAGAAATTCGAACCCATCACCAACATGGTGTGGGTGAGATTTTGAAGGGTCGTGAGAATCTCTTGGTGAGTGTGTTGGAGTTCTTGAATGGCTTCAAGGATGAGATGTGAGTCTTGAACTTGAGTCCTTTCATCACCACCATTGGAAGAGCCTTGTTGATAAGTCTCATTATCTGCCATTTTTGTTGGTGTTGTATGAGTTCCAGATCTCGTTGAGACCATTAACCAATCCGCCTCCCCAGCGGAGTCGCCAAATGTATGAGAGGGTTCAAGAACGTCGTTGGAAAATTCAAAGATCTTCTAAGATCCTTGAAGAAAAATTCAAATTCTCTAGAAGATAATAAGAGGCTTAGATTCTTCAATAATCTCAACTAAGAACACAAAAGAAAGGAGATGATGGAGATAAGAGATTGGGTGAAGAAGAAGGCAAAATAGTTAGAGAGAGAATAATGGCAAGGCTCTCCCATGGATCTCCCACTTTCACTCTCAAGGTTGATAATGGAGAAGGAAAATTAGTTCTTTTCCAAGAGTTTTCTCTCCAGAATCCATCCATTGTAAAGCTACGGGCGAGTGTTATTTATAGGCACCTCATGATGTAGGATAGAGCCCATGTGCAAAGCATATGGGAAATATTCTCTCTAACCACCTTGTCCAAGGAGGTGACCTCTCCGTGGATGAGAAAAACCCTCGAAGAGGAGATCAACCTCTCGGCGAACCCTTCTTCTTAGCCACACCTAACCAATGATCCCCAATCATCCCAAAGGGTCAGGGGTAGTCCCAGAGGACGTCCTGCCGCATAAGGGTCAGGGGTAGTTCAAGAGAACGCCTTGCCGCAAATATTGCCGAGTCTCACGAACCCGTTAGATCGTGGCACCTTGACCAGGGTATAGGCTAGTTTAACCGAAGAGTGAATTTATCTTCACTCACCGTCCTTGGGATCGGGTCCTTTGTTCGAACTCCATTATGCCCATGGTTCTGGTGCGTAGATCCCGGAAAGCTCCGAGCCCGCAAGTGTTCTGGGACTCATTAACGGAGCGACTTCTAGATTGCATCTGAATCCATTAGAAGCCAAGTGCTTCGGCTCTCTAGGTTCATGGATCCGAACCCTTTTGAGTCCGAGTGCCTCGGATCTCTAGGCTTGCTCAATACCCTTTTGAGTCCGGGCCCGGGTAAGTCTCTAAGTATGTGGATTTGAACCCTTTCGAGGCTTAGATTGATTCAGCCCGTTTGATGGCGATAAATCTGGGCCCACTAATTTTGGACTTGCGATAAATTCGGGCCCACTAACTTTGGACTATTGGGCCTAATTAATTTAGTGAGCTCAAATTAGCTCCTCTTACAATTTGTTACACAATCGACATGAATCAAAAGGGTTACAAGAACCAAAACTCACTTCTTACATGTACTGAACTACTCCTAGAGAAGTTAGACTATTCTTAGATTTCATGAGTGTTGTGAATTGGGTTGAAAGTGCCTTTTCTGCTTATTTTTTTTTGTTGCCTATTTATAGGCAAAGTCCTACGGCCTAATTACCAACTGTTCAAAGTCAGTTTCTTCAATTCATGAGCCATAATTCCACAATGTTTGCCCCACGTTGCTCATGCATGACCCACGAAATGGTGGGTTTGAATGATACTTACATGCATAACATTAGTAATAATAATAACAATAATAATAATAATTATGATAATAATATGGTAATAATTTTTAAAATGATAATTTATGGTCTGAATTGACATATCAAAATCGACAGGTCACAATAAATGAGATTAGATTTGGTCATGATCAACAAGCACAATAAATAAAATTAGGATTTGACCATAATTGACAGGCCATAACTAATTAGATTAAATTTGGCCTATTGACAGGCGAAAATAGACAAAAAATAAAATATAGTGTCAACGATGTGATAAAATTAAAACTCAAACTATTACATTCGTATTCATTTTTACTCATTTACTTATACTTATCATCTTAAATCTTTTAACCTTCATTAATTATAAATCACTTCATAATATATTATATTATCTTATAAATTTTATTATTATTTACATTTTTAAAATTTTAAATTTAACCTACCCCGTTTGACACCAACCCGATTTGTTTGACCCCCGATATGATACGGGGTGAAGGCAGGGGATTACAAACCTACCCCAAACCTAACCTGTGGCCATCACTACCTCCTAGAATCTGGGCTAGAGGGCACTGTTCGGGCCCGTGGGATTTATCACGGTCCGCGAGGTCCATTTCAATGATATAAACTGTTTATTTTCTTGGGCGTTTGTTGTACATCATTCACACAAAAATTTGATTGAACAGATAATCGTAACTTATTTAATTTAAAAAATGAATGACAATTATATTTTAAAAAATAGACCATTCAGTTTTTTTGTGACAAACTTGATAAACTGAATAAGTCATGCTTATCTATCAACTTGATTTTTGTGTAGATGATATACACAAAGTGTCCGACAAAACAAACGTTTGAGTTATCGAAACGGGACCTGTAGTATGGACTCCATAGGCCCGAACAGTGCCCTTCCGTCCAGATTGTGAATGGAAGGGAATCCACCTCTTTTTTTTTTTTTTTTAATTTTTTAATTTTTTTTATACTTGTAATTTAAAATGAAAATTATATACAAATCCGCATTTTAGATCTATTTTATAGACCCAATGACCCTTATCTTCTTCCACCCAAACCCTAATTCTAAAACACCACAACCATCCTCTATCGCCAGCGTCACCTCTCTTCTCCACCATTCCCTCCCATCGCCTATTTTCCCCTCTATCTGTGACCACTTTCCGCCATGAATTATACACTCTCACAAGCCTCCCGCTATGAATCACCCACTTTTGAGGTTGATTGTGGAGGTATATGATGGAAATGGATGAACTGGGAGTGGTGGCGGTGGTGGCAATGGATAGTGGTTGCAACGGCAAGAAAGGGTGGATGGAAATAAAATTACAGTTTTGAAATTGAAAATGAGGGTATCATTGAAATAAAAAGATGTGCACTAAATTATTATTATTATTATTATTATTATTATTATTATTATTATTATTTTTATTTTTTTTGTTATGTGTACTGAGTAAATGTTCATCAAGTGTGAGCACTGAGGGGAATTTGTCACGCCCCAAGTCTCGTGATAACGCCGCACACTCATCTAAGTGAGTATGCATGGCTAAGAGTCCAATCAAATAAACCAATAATATAAAATACTCAGATTAAATCTTTAATTATCATAATGCCAAAATCCATAAAAATAAATAATTCTTATCGCATGAAATTGTCCACCAAGTCCACTAATGTAATCCACTAACAAAATAGTAACTTAAAATCATAGTCCTACTCTTGGCACTCTCACAAGTACAAAACCAGCGCAGCTCTACCCCTCAAAATCTGGAAAAAAAAAAATCAAATAAGGGTAAGCTAGACAGCCTAGCAACTAACCAACCATAATCACTGATAGCTAAATCAAGTATACAAAATATATATATATATATATATATTCGATCACCAATAAATATATTTTTGTTACAATTCAATAAATGAACAATTATTTTGTAAGATGGTTTCATAGCTGAAAATAAATAGTGTAGCAAAACATTTTAATTGAAAAGACAATGAGGTAATTCGAAAAAATTTCGTTGTTCAAATTGATGGTTCGATATTCATATGGTTCAATAATTTGATTCATAAAACTCAACTCTCGGTGACTACGGTCACTTAGCCCGTGACAAGGTCCAGAACCACACCTAGGCCGGTGGTGAAGCCCCAAAAGAAACTAGTTTCTGTGCCAATAAATAACCCCCATTGGCTAAGGTCCAAATCATAGTCAGACTAGAGTGATGTTCAAAATTCAAACAATACACAACTTTTAAATAAAATATTCGATATTTTCAAAAGAAACATTTGGTACAATTTCATAATAGTTTCACAAAATATTCAAATAAATTTCATAATAATATCCGATGTTATTTTATACTTGACCCATATTTTATTGTAAGAGAACAAGAAGGTTATAAATAAATGTTTATAATTTCAAACGATTCAATAGAAATAAAAATGAATCAGCAATGATAAGGGGTTACTTACCTCAAACAGTTAAAATAATATTCCACCATACTAACTCCAAACACTCAACTCCATCACTTCAATCACACAAACCTAATGAATAAACCTCAAATAAATTAATATTTTTATGTCTTGCACACATCAACAAGGTCCCACTACGTATATGCATTGCTTAAAATCCAAGTAACACCAAATCAATCCACCCAATTTAATAGCCAAACACACCTTACCCAATGTACAAAACTCAAATGTCAAACCACACCCACACAAACTGCTCCACTGTTTCTACTCTTTACCCAGCCTACACTTCACATGTTGCACCACCCACCAAGCTCACAAAACCAAGTAGGCACATACAGGTTTACATAAAGCTTCGATTGTTTTTTTATTTATCAATAAAAAATTAATAACTAGCGATACAAGAAGGATTTTACCTCAATCAATGGGTGTATCAAAATATCACTCAATTCCTATCGCAGCCTCCATTGAACCCTTTGTAAAATTATCATACAACATAACGTGAAAACCCCCTCTTTTTATTTTATATATATTTTTTAAAGGGTTGATAACCTAATTCTCAAAATTACTAAATTACCTATACAATTTATTTTAATTATTAATCAATCTAAAAACAATTCTATACATAACTTGGGTTTTACAGAATTAGTGTGCGAAAATAGAATTACCCAGAATTGATTAAAAAGTCCTATTAGAAGATGAGTGCACCATAAGTCCTTTTGATTTTTTGGTGCATTAAAAAAATCCTGTTCACTTTTAATTATTACCGCAAAATCTTATTTTTTTTTTTTTAGTGACATTTTCATAAAAAGTGTCACTAATTAGTTTTTAGTAATAATTTAAAAAATTCATCACAAAAAAAGTTATTAATTATCATTTTTTAGCAATAGATTTACAAAATCGTCACATAAAAAGTCACTAGTGTCATTTTTTAGTGATAGATTTAGAAAATCATCATTAATTGTTAGTTTTAATAGCAGATTTATTTAAATCCAACTATTAGGATTTTTTAATTTATACAAATACTTGTGAGACTTAATGATATACATGTCTTTATAACAGGACTTGTGAGTAATTAACCTAAAATCATCTAATTGAGGCCTTTACAATATCCAAGAATTGGTTAAAGTATAGGAATAAATTATTTAATTTAAAATTATAAAAGTTAAAATAAAATTTAAACCAAACACATAAATGAAAAAATGTAATTAATTCTAATTTTTATTTTGGCAAAGGCGTCAACAACGAGTGAAAATAGCGCATCATAAATCTTTTTGAAGGTGCAAATAGTATTTTACAAAAAATTGTAAAAATAAATTTTAATGTTATGTCTGTGAGGTGGAGTGGACCATAGAAATTGTAGAGTTGGAAAAAGTCTTGCCATGACTTTATAACGTTTTGAGTAACATGGTGCATGCCATTTTCTCTTTTGATTATAACGTAGTCGTCACTGGATTAGGTAGTGGGGATGTAGAAAAAATTGATAGAATAGACCTAATTGTTCAAGGGATTGAAATTTTGATTTTTGATCTATTTTTTAAAACTTGTAATTTGTTTCTGTTTAAAAAAAAAAATATTTTAATAAATATTTAACTACCCAAAATATTAGGGTAAATTACACTTTGTATTTCTGCATTTTACATCAAATCTCACTTTGGCCCCTACACATCAAATTGTGACACTTAACCCCCTGCACTTTTAGTCAAGTGTTTCTTTGGCTCTTCTGTTAGCCTCATTGTTAACAGAGACTAATCACATGAAAAACATATGAGGATAAATTACACTTTGCACCCCTGCACTTTACACAAAATCCCACTTTAGTCCCTACACATTAAAATTGTGACACTTAGCTCCCCAATGGATAATTTCTGTTAGCCTCACTATTAACAGAAGGGCCAATGTGATACTTGATCAAAAGTACAGGGGGTTAAGTGTCACAATTTGATGTGCAGGGACTAAAGTGAGATTTTGTGTAAAGTGTAGGGGTGCAAAATGTAATCTACCCAAAATGTTATGTTTAAATACTTTTATATTTTAAATTATTTATATATTAGAAGATAAGTGATTGATATTATATGTTTTATAATAAAAATTAGGCATTTATAGAACAATTTTTATTTTTTTTATTCATTTATTTTCAATGTGAAATTTTACAAGTTTTTATAAAACTTTTTAAAATTTCATGTTAAGCATTTCTCTACACCAAATTGACGAAATCAAACTATAGCATGTTGTCTGTTTTGGTTCCTCCACCAACAAAACTGAAAGATTTGATTTAGTGTTAAATTTATAAAAAAAATTATTTTATCCCCCAAACTATGACTACTGAAAAATCAATTCAATCCACATTCTTTTGACAAGATCAAATTTATATCTAAACTATTCATTTTGTTATCAAATTTATCTCTGCCTTTAATTGCCGTCTATAATCAAATAGAAGTTGTTGACCGAGTATCAACATTTCATTTTACCCCTCAAATGATTTCCAAAATATCAATTAGACTCTTAAATATATAAAAAAAAAATTAATATAAAATTAATATTATTAAACAAATAAATTGATTCTTTAATGATAATTTGAGAGGCAAAATAAAATTTTAATTTTTTTTTAATGTTCATAAAGTAAACCGCTTGTAGTTCAAAGTTTAGATTTCAGATAGATTTCAGATAAATATTAAAGTAATCTTGAAAAGCCAAGATGTAATATATTTTGTGAACAATAATGCTTGAGGTCTCGAATTTGCCTTGAATTTCATTTTTTTTTAAATTTTTTTTTTTGTTTCCCACTCTTTTCTTTTCTTTTCTTTTCGCAAGGGTGGTTATGTGTAGGGGTGTGCTAAAAAACTAGACATCTTGCACCAACTCAATCACCTTATCAAACCACATAGGTTGAGTTATTATTATTATTATTTTATTTGTTGGGCTATGTTGGTTTGTTTGTTTGTTTTTGTTTTTGTTTTTGTTTTATTTTTTTTAAGGTGGTTTATGTGTAGGGGTGTGCCAAAAAACTAGACATCTCGCACCAACTCATCATACAAAATTATATGAAATTAACAAATTTTAACCAGCAGCCGAACTGATTAGTCAATCAATCTAATTGACTGATCAGCTAGGCTGTTGGTTAAATTTTGTACGATGAGTTCGTGTGGAATGTCTAATTTTTTGGCACATCCCTACAGATAACCACCCTTTTAAAAAAAAAAAAAAACTAACTAACACAGCCCAAAAAAAAAAAAAAAAAAAAAAAAAATTCGAGGCGAATTCGAAGCCTCTAGCACTGCCATTTTGCGAATGAGTAGTGCTACTTTACTCCAAAAGTTAAATTCACTTTTTAGACTCAATATTGTAATAGTCTATTAGAATATATATTTAAGGCAACTCTCTTTCTCTTTCATATTTTTTCTAATCATCAGTTAATCATCTATTTTACACATCACTAGGTCTAAAATATAAACTTTGACATCATTTTGATAAATTTCTTTCTCAAGATTCATGTAATTTTTCAATATATTTAGAACTTCTAAGATAGATCAAGATGGTGTTAGAGACAATTCACATATACTGATATTATACCATAAGCCTATTTTTAGAAGTGAAAATATTTTATATTACGAGTACATCACATGATGACTGAAATGACGTACTTCCACTCATTAATTGATATTTAGTAAATTATTAATTAAATCTCATTTTAATCACATGTCAATTAAAAAGTATAATGGCGACACCATGTCATCTCATCCATGCGATGTATCCATTACATAAAATATTTTCTCATTTTGATAGCTCCGATCAATTTATGAATAATTAATTTAGTTGATGCCTTAGGGTCTTTAATGAAAGATTCTTGTTGTTAAGTTTATGAGTCTTACAATAATCATCCTTTTTTCTTTTTTAATCACATTTTAAATGTTGGCACAATTACAATTATAAATTCAATGGATTCCACATAAGCTTCATTTATATTCATTGGTCATAATTGTACCGCATGATATTTGAAATAATATCACTCATTTTGTAGTAATACTATGTATTTTTTGTGATAATGTTATTCTTTTGATCGTATTGAAATATTTTTAAATCACAAATTTTCATGGTAATATTATGCAAATTTTTTTTTTTTTTAAATTTTTGAATCACAAATTATCAAAATTCTATCATAAGAATACCTCACATTTGTCATAAAAAATACATAATAAAATATATATGATACACACTAAAGGATATATAATGGAGAGGCTCCATTATATATCATCCAACAGTAAATGTAATTATTTTATTAATTTAAAATAATTATAAATTTAAATTCAATTTTATAAATATTAGATATATAATAAAAACTTTCTATTACAACATTCTCAAGATATGCATTTATTAGGTCTATTTAAGGGGAAAGCAAAAGAGGAACAACTTTTGGATATTGTTGATAAATACAATGACGACATGCAGACACAGAGTAGAAGTCGTGGAGATGATGGATGTTGCCACGTGGTGTTTACAAAGTGATTTTTCCAGGAGGCCTTCAATGTCGGTGGTGGTTAAGGTCTTGGAGGGTTTTGTAGATGTTGAAAACAATTTGGAGTATAACATCACAACTCCTGTGGTACCAAGAGCGATCACAGCCACTGGTCACCAAGAGGATGCCATTAGTGATGCTACTGCAAGGTAACGAAAGTAGACTCCAACGTGTAGATTACAGCCGATTGTTAAAAGTTTTTTGTATTTTTTTCTTTATGTAGTTAACTATATTCTAAGATTTTTATCTATGCAAATCACGCCCTAAGATTCAAAGATTAATGGTGTATTAGGTATTGTCTCCTTCCACCAATAAAATTTAAACTCTCATTAATGTTCATCCTTCTTATCTTTCTTGAAGTTTCTTCCATCATCATTACAATAGTGAAACATACAGAACCACATGAATGTAGTGGGCGAAATTTGATTTCCCATACTTAAAATTCAAACATTCTTAAGTTCCAAAGTAAAGGGGAAGATAAAAGATAGATATTTTGTGAGAAGATGTGAGTTTCTCATGATTCAAGTAAAACAAGAGTGTCAATTAGTTGGTTTTTCAAACTTTCTTTCCAAAAGAAGTGTAAATTAATTTTGAAGAAGGAACAAAGCCAGCTTATATTTTGGATGAATTCAAAGCCATTTTTATGACTAATTCATTTGGTTGATGGGATATATTCTTGAATTGCTTGTAAATCTGTTAAAGTCTGCAGAATGTGCATTTCCCCTCCCCCCCTCACCTTGAACTTGACGCATGCACTTGCCATGTTTTTTCCCCTTTGCTTTTTCATAACCTACTGATCAGTAACAGAAAAAGAAAAAAACCGAATCTGTATTGCACTAATTTTCTTTCCTTCACGTTCGATTCAGCACTTTTGAACAATGCCCAGCTTGTTGAGCATTAATTCTGCCCCTAATCATATTTTGAATCTGCTTTAGAAGGAAATCCATTTGTCAAATTCGAGAATGGAAGCTTCAACGGCTGCACAATTCCTCTTTAAACAAGCACTTCTTATGACCATCAATATCATAGTCTTCTAAAGCTCAAAGATACCAAATACTTTATATTATAGTCAGTTCCCTATGGTGGGGAAACAAGGTTGGCTTGGAAAAACTGAGTTGGAGGATTGCAAGAAGACTTGTTTGAAGAACTGTTCATGTAAAGGAGCTCTATTATTTGCATATCAAATGGCTAATAATCTTTTCAAGGGGAGGTTGCTTATTATTGTCGGAAGTCTTTTCTTTTACAACTAATGAGGGATTCCATGCCAATGTCTTTGAGTTTATAAAGAGATCCAGTCTCGGTGCTTTCATTGGTTTGTGTATGTGCACTTTTCTTTCTTCTTCTTCTTCTTCATTTTTTTATCACTTCGCCAAGTCTTATCTTAGCTTCACATTTATGCTCAAACATTCCAAGAAACTCTTTGTATTGCTGTAGCTTTTCTGAATCAATTTCCTCAAGAGAGGTTTCAATCAGTTTCATGCATACTTTCAGCGTAGGGGAACCAGTTTCATCTTGTTGCCTTGCCATTAATCTCTTATTATTATTATTTTTTATTTTTTCAAAATTATAGTAATTCATCCAAAAATTGAAAAAATAAATGATTGTTCTTTAAGGTTGACAGGTTTGAGCATGAGAAATTCCTCAAGTTTATCTATGAAAATTTGATGACCTTGGAATTACACATGAAGTGAGGTATAATCAAGCAACCTTGCTTTAATCTAATGATTATATTCATTCAGAAGAACATCTTCATTCCAAATGATTGGTTTTTCATGAAGTGTATGGCAAAGAGTATGATGATGGCGAAAGCAGTCTGATGACACACAATTAGTTAAGAAACTCTAAACATAATTTACATATAAAATTATTCATAGAACTAACAATATTTTATACTTGTTCGATGATTAATTTTGTTTAGTCAGTTATATTCCAATAATTTGGAATGTAATCCTCTTGGTCCATGATATATAGCAGTCAATTGGGCATATGGCTAGCCTAGGGGGGGTCACCTTGGGACATATAAGACTGAATTGGTCCTCTTTGGAGGCAGTACACCTCTCTTCAGAACTTGATTGATTAGGGTCTTTGCTCCAATCAATATACAAGTTGTCACATTAATTTGGTCCTCTTTTGGCAGCACAGCACAGACAACGGTAAATCACTTTTCAACTAAATTCCATAAATATGCATTGAGGTGTTGATGGCGGGAATGGTCATTTTCTCTTGCCCTACTCCCACCCCGTATTTCCTGTCCCATCTCGCATAGATTTTCTTGTTGGGATCGGGGATCCCGCCCAAGACCTTATAGAATTATAACAACCAGAAAAAACACACCCATGCAGAAAGAGACACAATATTTGACGTGGTTCGGCAATAATGCCTACGTCCACGGGAGAGTAACCGTTTATCATTTATGGAGAGATTACAGAAATATTACAGAGGAGAAACTCACACTATTCTCACTCACCCATTCCCCCGTCTCCCTCGCTCACACCGAGGGAGATGGTTTTCTCTAACTCACATCTCTCACTCTCTTTGTTGTTCTTGCTCTCTTACTCACCCTTTCTTCCTCTCCCTTCTTCCTCTATTTATAGATATGTTGAGAAGAAGAAGGAAGATGGCAGCAGCAAGAAGTGGCTCTTCTACTTCCTCTAGTGGATTCTCTAAGTGCTCCATTCTCTCCAACAATGGAAGCTCCATTATTGGTTCCAACCACCCCACTCCATTTGGTGGGTGTTCCACTCTCTTTAGTGGGTTATGCAACTCACAATGGATGATCCAACAAATCACCCCCTCAACCCTTGTGAGGTGATCCACTGCACACACTGCTGCTAATCTGGTTATGCCCCAAAAACTAACAGAATCTTCATCTCCTTACTGAGACGCTGCATCCCCTGAAGCTAGAGATAATACACCAGAGATACAAGAGGAGGAGGGAATCCTACATCCTCAACTCAACTCACACAACTCTTTGATTTGGAGAAAGCCTCTGCTCCTATCTCCCACAGATCTCTTCCATGCTTCCTGTCTTGGATGTCTTCACCTGCTATGCTTGAACTGGCGTAACCAAGATATCCGACACCCCCTGATTGGATGTCCTGCACCCCCTGCTGAGATGCCCTTGACTGTCATGCCTTATCTCTTTGCATGACCAAAACTGGAGCAACAGAAAACTCTTCATTTGTCTGGTCAAAGTTCCTGATTTTCTTTGCTCGGAGTTTCCCTTGAACTATCCTGAACTATCAGCATTTTCCCTTTGCACTCTTGAACAACTTCCCAGTGTTTCCACACACTTATTGTTCTTGCCTTTTGCAATCCCTGATCTCCAGTTCAGCGATACACGTTACCTGCGTATCTATCACTTGTACTACCGGATGATGGCTGACAGTAGCTCTTCCTTCCAAAAGCAGCTTCAACAAATCTGTACAAGTCACCAACTATGCAACACCTAGCATAGTACCCACACCCATATTCTTGAGTGCTCATCGTGGCTCCATCTCTCCTCATGCGCTCGAGCTCGCTTGAGAGATCCGCAACAACTCTATTTCATTAAGAGGTGTGTTCGCTGCCACAGAATCACAACCGATACCATAACCCAGGTATCCAACCATTCAGTCAAAACTGAATGCCATCTGCTGTACAAAATACAAGCGCTTTTCCCAAAAAACACAACAGATTCCATTGCTCAAAATCACATTGAGCCAATGCAAAGAACATGCAGAACCAATCGAGCTAGCTCTTCGATTTTCTGCAACTCAAGCTCCACCATAGTGCCAAGTTCCAATTTCCATGGGCGCCAAACAAGTTGTCCTTGACAACTCCAAACAAAACATGGTGAGCAACCCGCTTGAACCAATGCTGAGGAGACTAAACAAAAGAGGCTTCAAATTCTCCGTCAAAGCAACTTCGAAAGCGGTACCAAAACCATCATGTCCGATCAACCATCGAACACAATACTGCTCTCTTCAAGCTCGAATTAATCAAGAGAGCCAAGCAAATTCTCCGAGAACTGAGGCAAGTTCTCCACCAAACAAAACTGGACTGTGGACGCAGTTAGGCTCTAACCAGTTCAGAAGTATCGGAACAAACTTCAAATGAACTTACAAAATACCAAGAGCCAAAAAATTCTGAAGTGTCGAGCAAACTCCAGATTCCTCCAACTGCCATTCCAACCGGCAAACACAAGATGATGCACCATCTTCACAGTTGCCAAAAATCGCCCAAAGCGCGTGCACCATAAATGCACAACTCCAACAGTCCCCGCTGACTCCACCGAGTCTGCAAATGATCTATTCCCTCCAAATCCAACGGCAGATTAAGAGATGGATCCCAACACATGAGATTCACAAAATCACCATCTTCATGTTTCTCCGCAGCAATCTTTTCCAATCTTCAATGAACACCAACGGTCAAACCGCTTCCAGAGAAGCAAACACCCGGAGCCTGAATCGTTACCCAGACTACCAATAGCTGATGTCTTTGAATATGGAACAGATTGCGAAAATGAAAATCCACAAGAAGAAGAAACAATCAAGTCTCACAAACCGGAGACACCCCTGGATCTAATCAGACACGATCATAGATCCCAGCTGTGATAATGAATCTCAATAAACCATGACTCTGAAAGTCGCCAATAATCCGTGAAAGACCGCCAACAACAATGCCTCCAATAGACATTGAACAAAAACCGCCAAAGTTCCACCAAGATCTGAAGTAGATTTTCACACCTTCTTCAAATTGACAAATGCGGAAAAAACTCCACCAAGATCTGAAGTAAATTGTCACACCTTCTTCAAATCGACAAATGCGGAAACCAAGGCTTCACCAGATGCGAGTCTTCCAACAACGATCCATGAAGGATCTCCAACGCCTCCACAGAGGCCAATGCCAATAAAGTACTACCATTTGGACTTATTACATATGCCAAATCTCCATAGTACACTTTGCCAATGCTGGTTCTCTCTATCCCCTAGAGAAAAACCCAATGAACTCTGAAGTTCTGCAACTAACCTGAGAGTCTCCAAATGAACTGATAACTTTTGCAACTGACTCTGAAAGGTCTTCAATTGGCTTCCAATTGGCTTCAACCGGGTGAACAAAATAAATCACCCCCATCACCCACATGGATGATAAAACACCGTTGTACAAATATGCCTCCATTCCACTGAGCATCCAGAGTGAATCTGCACCTCCTACTTGGAATGTCTTTAACCGCCACACATCATCTTGCATGGCTCGCACCTCTATCACCAGGTACTTGCATCCTCCAATAGAATGCTCACTATTTCCCTGTTGAGGTGACTCCACCCAAACTCTCTGGGTGCTCGTCGCGACTTCACTGCCACGAACCAGATTCAGGACAAAGAAAAAAGATTTGCCTCTCTCTGGGTGCGTACTGCAGCGTCTTATCCCTTTCATTTTCTTTGTCTGGAGCTTTCTTCTGTGAACTAATTGTTGCTGCTAGGTCAAAATCCGGCACACTGCACCTTTGTATCACATTCAGCTGCGTACTCTTACACTGTTGTATGCCAGCACCTTGTATGACATTCCTGTGTACTCATCTGTGCTATTGTGGCTACGTGCTCCTACACCTTATGTGTGCACTATTGCAACTGTTGTCCTTCTACGTTCACATACTACCAGTACTTCTTGTATTATGTTTGACAGTAGCTCCAACTGCCACAACATTCCCCTGAGCCTGCACTGGTTGCCAATCATCTATCTGATGAAGTGGACTTTTCTTCTGATTGAACCAGATCCTCCGATGACATCAACAACCAGGAAAGTTCCCAGGAAAGACTGGTGGGGTCACAATCGGTCCCACTTAAGAACCAGTCTCCTTAGACAGTGTCTTTTTGACAGAACTTTCCTAGACATTGTTGATCTTGAGATAATCATGTGCAATTCTTCTAATCGCCCTTACCAATCCCGATCTCCATTGATTTGCCATTTGATTAAGCCTGATCTCCTTTGGTCTTCAATGATCTATCTCGATCTGTATCTGGTTGTCCAATCTGGTTAGAATCTGCCTGTTCTAACCTCTTCAGTGAATCCGCAGCGTTCCACAATATTCGGCAACCTTCCTTTAACTATTAAAGATGACAAACTCTCATATTTTAACAGTCTTTAATAAACTCATTCAGAATTTCACCATTCTGACCTCGCGGTTGCGTCCGGAACGGTCCGATTAGCTAGGACCAACCATCGTTGCACTTTCGGGGACCTCACTGAAAAATATCCCCGAAAGCTAGGCCACACCGCAATTTTCTGAACATTTTGGGCCAATTGCAATTTTCAAAAGTTCAGGGAATATTCCGTGAACCAACAGAATATTCCGTCCGCTGCACCCGATGCCGTCCGTCCCTTTAATCTGTCTTCTTTTTACAGAAACTCCATCTCCAAAATCAACCCGTACGGATGTGTCCGGAATACTCTAAATAGTCGGAAACCACTATTGGATCGCCAAAAACAAACTCCAAATGGCTTAAATCTAGCCAAAACATTTTGTACGCCTCAGATCTGCGGCTGCACCTTAGCCGCCAAGCACCGGATCCTCCCCCCTGCGGTTGTACTATTGCCGAGTCGCACTGGATCATGCCTTCTAGATGCTGACGTGGCAGATGACGTGGCAGCCACGTGGCAGTCCATGACTGGCCCACGGTGCCACGTGTCGCTGACGTGGCATGCCACGTGGCGTTGACTGTATCGCCGCGTGGCGTTGACTGATGATGTGGTACACTGACCTGCGCGTGCGCGTGGCGCGTGGGTCCACGCGTGGCCTCCCCACTCGTCTTCCTCCTCTGCGCGCGCGTGTGGCGCGTCGGCGCGCGTGATCCGACGCGCCGTTGTCCTTCCTCGGCGCGTGTGGCGCGTGCTGAGAGTGAGACTCACGCGCCACCTTCTAGGGGCGCGTGAGGGAGTGTCCGGCCTCCGTTTGGGGTGTTCTTTGCATTTCTGGACTCCTCTCATCGAGCCCTTGCTGCTGGTATGCTCAAAACCTGATTTCGAGCAATTCGATTTCTGGGCAGTTCAAAAACACACGGGTTTTTGTTCCGAAACGCCACCGACGAGGCTCTGATACCACTTGTTGGGATCGGGGATCCCGCCCAAAACCTTATAGAATTATAACAACCAGAAAAAACACACCCATGCAGAAAGAGACACAATATTTTACGTGGTTCGGCAATAATGCCTACGTCCACGGGAGAGTAATCGTTTATCATTTATGGAGAGATTACAGAAATATTACAGAGGAGAAACTCACACTATTCTCACTCACCCATTCCCCCGTCTCCCTCGCTTACACCGAGGGAGACGGTTTTCTCTAACTCACATCTCTCACTCTCTTTGTTGTTCTTGCTCTCTTACTCACCCTTTCTTCCTCTCCCTTCTTCTTCTATTTATAGATATGTTGAGAAGAAGAAGGAAGATGGCAGCAGCAAGAAGTGGCTCTCCCACTTCCTCTAGTGGATTCTCTAAGTGCTCCATTCTCTCCAACAATGGAAGCTCCATTATTGGTTCCAACCACCCCACTCCATTTGGTGGGTGTTCCATTCTCTTTAGTGGGTTATGCAACTCACAATGGATGATCCAACATTTCTTTGCTCCGATGAGAAAGTGGGGTGTGGACGGATTTTGCTTCTCCTGTCCTGTTCTAACCTGCCTCCGCACTGTTTATATTTACTAAAGGACAACGGATTAAGTTCCGTGCCTCAACGTTTCATACTCTATTTTTTTCAATAATTTTTCTTTTCACTACTTTTATTTACTCATTCTTGTTAATCAATCACTATTTTTAACTCTTTTCTCCGACAGAATGGGTAGGGTTCATGATTTTGTGTTAGGTGTTTAGGAAACAACCGTGGGCTTGGTGGTTTGCGATTTGTGGTGGTTGTTTAGGAAACAGCAACAGAGGTCATGATTTGTGATTGGCCAAAAGTACGACTACGTGCTGCGCTGAATGACGAAATAATTTTTCCAACAATTGAGGTGCATGGTGATCAAGCAACTTTGCTTTGATCTAATTGGATGAAAGAACATAATGATTACATTCATTCATTCACAACATCTTCATTCCAAATGATTGGATTTGGATGAATTGAATAGCAAAGAGAGTGATGGTGGTCAAAGCAGGAATAAGTAACAAAGAAGCTAGATGCCATATCATGATGACACAAAATTGGTCAAGACACTCCGACATTTAAATATAATTTACATTTAAATTAACTGTAAAACTAACATCATTTTATCCTTGTTCAATAATTTGTGAGTAGTTGGTTATATTCCAATAATTTGAAATGTTACTAAAGAAAAACTAATCCTCCACAGTTTTTTGTTTGGGAACTTCCAAATAAACAATATTTTTTTTTTTTGGGTCTTTAGTGACATTTTTTTGAATCATATTAAAAAATTTTACATACCCTTTGAACCACTACTAATTTGCAGTAGATATGGTACCATAGCGTGGCAAGTGTGGACTGCACTTGCCCTATTTTAAGCAGATAAATGAGAAGCATCACAATCTTGGATGTTCTGAAATTACTCCCTTGTCCTGAAAAGCTTCAAAATATCACAAGCTCATAGAGCTGAACAATGTTACCTACTTCACTGTCAAGGCTGACAGGTCAAATGCTATGAATACACAGACATGAAGAGTAGTTACAAGCAACCTGTTTAAGTAACTGCTCTTGCAAGGCTGCTCTGTTTTGTTCAAGTGAAGTGTCCAATTAAAATTCAACTGGAAAACGCTCTATATATACCAACATAGATTATCTCAATGAAGGCAATATAAAGTGCAGTTTAAGTCAACAATCAGATTTATTATCAAACTGGTATCCAGCCTTGGAGCATTTTTTCCCCAGTCTATGTATCATAGATAGTTTCTGTATGTGTTTTTCTTTTTCAGGGAAGAAGAGAGGAACTGATGAAAGCGAGGAGGATTATTTAGATCAAAAATTTCTGGGAATGCCCATGAGATTCTCTTAGGATTGAACTCAAAGTCACTGACTGATATGACTTCAAAAGGAAACTTTGGCAAGGATGATATGGATATTGGTCTTTGAAGGAACTCTCTTCCAAGCAATGGCAACGAAGTTGCAGTGAAGCATCTTGATGGCTTAGGCCACGTCAAGAAGTCTTTTTCTTGGCTGAGCAAGTCAAGATAATAGGCAGCACTCACCATCTGAACTTGTTAAGATTGGTGGAACATTGTGACAAGAAATCATGGATTTTTAATTTATGAATGCCGCTGTTTGGTGCAGAGCTTATGGTGCTGTTTGTAGCTCTCCCTTTTTTATGTTGAAAGTTTTTATCAGAGCGTTTGGTACAGTTTCTACATATAATTTATGAGATAAAAATAGTTTAAATAAGCTAGAGAAAATAGTTTAAAAAGTTAAAATATAAAAAAAAAATAAAAATAAAGAGTTTTATTGAGAAGCAAGGTATCATGGTATTCAAAATCCTTTATGGAAAAATTTAGAGGCTGTTGGGGCAAATTTTATATAATAAATCATAAATATTATTGTTAGAAAACTTGAAGGTTAAAAAATTGTAACTGGATATAAAGTGCATGGGTCAAATTATTCAATTTGGAACTATAGAAACAAAAGTGAAATTTGAGTCAAAATATAAGAGTTAAAAGTGTAAGATTATACAATAAGTTTCTTCATGAAAATAAAAATTATTCTCCATTAACAAAATATGAACAAAAGAAATTTAATTTCACTTTTAACTTTATTATAATCAAAATGGAATTTGATTTTATTTTAAATTTTGAAAATCATTTAGATTTGATTTAAAACTAAATTTTAATAAATTTTCCTTTTAATATACAAAATTGGAAAGTCAGAGATAACTAAATTTCATTGTACTTTCTCTATCCATGCCGCATAATATGATAATCAACCTGTGTGATAGAACTCATTAAATCAATAAAATGATGATAACCATTTAAAATAAAATACAAAAATGATAAAAAAAAAATATATTATAAAATTATTGGTTTGAAAAAATGACACCAAAACATGTTTTGAGTCTATACGTCTTTGATAAACTAAAAGATTAAGAGGGAGATTTCTATGTTTTTAATAAAATATACATATATATATAATAAAAAATAAAATAAAATTGAAAATGGGGGCTCCATAGTGCCTTAGGGGGTGTTTAGGAAGGATTTTTTTGTGGTTTTTTTTGTTTTTTTTTCACAAAAAGACAAATTGGTTACAAAACCAAAAAAAACAAATCTAAACAAAATATTACATAAAACCACATAATCATTTCATTTTTTCTCTCACAAACATCATATCTAACCACAAAAAAAATCCAATTATATTCTCAAACATAAAATACTTTTTCTCTAATAATATGTTAGAACTAAAAAAACCTACCAAAAAAACTCACTTTCTAAACACCCACTTACTGACTCAGCAGAAAAAAAAAATTGTATGCATAAATATAGCCAACAAAATTTGTGTTCACCCATGAAACAAAAACAAAAACAAAAAAAACAAAAATGTGTTAGGCGTGGTAAACAATGTTTGAAATGCACATTATGTGTCGTTTTGCATTCTCCCCCCCAAAAATGGATTGTTATACGGCAACTCATCAATCTATTATATGCTGTGATATTATATTAAATTGTTGGTTACCAAGGCATTTAAAAGTTTATAGTTGTCTTTTATTTATATTATATATTCATTTGCCGACACAAAATCTGGAGTTTGCAAAAACCAAAACTAAAACCAACTGATGAAGAAGAAGAAACAGGTAACGGATAGACCTTGTTGTCTGTATTGTTGCTCTATTTATTATTATCTTGTTGCTGCTATCACCTTTTTCATAGCCTATGTACCTTTGAACAATGCCCAACCTCCATCTCCATCTCCAACTCCAATTCCATCTCCGGTGGCGAACTTATCCACTTCTTGGATCAACACCCCCTCAATTTTAATTTATTCCGGCGAGTTATCTTAAAATTGACACCGGTCTTCAATGGATCCACTGACTGACGTTTGATGTGTGGCTTCTATTGCTCTGATATTAATGCATGCCTCTTTGGTGTTGTAATCTTCCAATGGAATTATTTATTTCCCTTCAACAACAGGTTCATGATAAATGACCCACAACTAGTTTGGTCTGCTAATCGGGATCGTCCTGTTCAAATTAATGCCACCTTACAACTCACTGGAAATGGAGATTTGCTATTGTGAGACGCCGATCGTATGGTCTACCAACACATCAGGAAAGTCTGTCTTTGGCTTGAAATTCACCGAATCCGGAAACCTTGTGCTCTTTGACAGAAACGATGCAACGGTTTGGCAGTCATTTGATCACCCAACTGACTCCTTACTTGTTGGCCAGACTTTGTTTCCTGGCCAGAAGCTCACCTCCAGCACATCCTCATCGAACTCGACTCCAGGTTTGTTTTCTCTTACAGTTCAGGATTACAGGCTGTTGGGTTATGTAGAATCCAATCCACCATTGCCCTATTTTCAATCCAGATTATATGTCATAAATCATGTCAAATACGACAATGGAAGCTTCAACGGGTAGAATATCCCTCTTGCATCATCATCAGGTCAATTCATGAGGTTGGATCCTGATGGGCATTTGAAGGTTTATGAGTCGGGAGAATTTAATTGGAATGCGGTGGTAGATCTGCTGACATCTGGTATTGGTGATTGTGGGTATCCCATGGTCTGCAGCAATTATGGTATTTGTTCTTCAAATGGGCAGTGCCCCTGTCCTGACGATGCCAATAGTGAAACAAGCACTTTCAGGCAAATAAGTTATACGCAACCCAACCTTGGATGTTCCCTTGTTGCACCCATTTCTTGTAGCCATTCTCAATATCACACCCTTTTGGAGCTTAAGAATACTAGTGACTTTTACTTCAACTTAAGATACACACAAAAACAGTTTCCTCGATGAGAAAATAGATTTAGAGGATTGCAAGAAGAGTTGCTTGAATAACTGTTCATGCAAAGCTGCTTTGTTTGCATATCATTTGGACTATGATTCAAGGAAAGGTTGCTTATTATTGTCTGAAGTCTTTTCTCTTATAAATAATGAGGGAACGGTTGAGAACGTTACTGTATTTCTTAAAGTGCAGAAATCATTGACTACACCAACAAATTCTCCTTCAAAGAAATCAAGGCAAGTCACAATCATGCTGGGTTCCAGTCTCGGAACTTTCTTTGGTGTATTTTTTGTGGTTACCTCTTGGTTTTTCCTACTAATGAAGAAATGAGAATCTAAGGAACTTGATGAATTCTTTGTCGATCAAGTACCAGGGAGTCCTACTAGATTTTCTTGTGAAGAATTGAGAGTCATGACAAGCAATTTCAATGATAAGCTTGGGGAAGGAGGATTTGGGATAGTGTTTCATGGGACATTAAGCGATGGTACCAAAGTGGCAGTGAAGCGTCTCAATGGTTTTGGTCATGTTAAGAAGTCATTCTTAGCTGAAGTTGAGACAATAGGCAACATTAACCATGTCAATTTGGTGAGATTGGTTGGATTTTGTGCTGAAAAGTCATGTCGGCCTTTAGTTTATGAGTACATGTCCAATGGATCCATGGATAAATGGATCTTTCAAAGGCACCAAGAGCTGACACTTGGGTGGCAATCCAGGAAAAAGATCATCATGGATATAGCTAAGGGACTAACCTATCTCCATGAGGAATGTAGGCAAAAAATATTTCACTTGGATATCAAACCCCAAAACATCCTCTTAGATGAACACTTCAATGCAAAAATTTCTGATTTTGGATTGTCAAAACTAATTGTTAAGGACCAAAGCCAAGTTATAACAATGATGAAGGGAACACCCGTCTATTTGGCTCCTAAATGGTTGAGCTCAATGATCACTGAGAAAGTAGATGTCTATAGCTTTGGTGTCGTGGTCTTTGAAATGTTGTGTGGAGGGAAAATTTTGGATAGGTCTTAGTCTGAGGAAGATATGCAGTTACTAGGTCTATTTAAGAGGAAAGCAAAAGAGGAACAAGTTTTGGATATCGTTGATAAATACAATGATGGCATGCAGATACATAGAGCAGAAGTCGTGGAGATGATGGGTGTTGTTATGTGGTGTTTACAAAGTGATTTTTCCAGGAGGCCTTCAATGTCGGTGGTTGTTAAGGTCTTGGAGGGTTTTGTAGATGTTGAAAACAATTTGGATTATAACATCACAACTCCTGTGGTACCAAGAGCAATCACAGCCACTGGTCACCAAGAGCATGCCATTGGGGATGCTACTCCATTATTTCCATCAGCTTTATCAGGACCAAGGTAATGAAAGTAGACTCCAACGTATAGATTACAGCCGATTGTTAAAAGCTTTTTGTATTTCTTTCTTTATGTAGTGAACTATATTCTAAGATTTTTATCTGTGCAAATCACGCCCTAAGATACAAAGAGTAATGGTGTATTAGATATTGTCTCCTTCCACCAATAAAATTTCAACTCTCAATAATGTTTTTCCTTTTTATCTTTCTTGAAGTTTCTTCCATCATCATTGCCATAGTGAAACATACAGAACCACATGAATGCAGTGAGCGAAATTTGACTTCGCATACTTAAAATTCAAACATTCTCAAGTTCCAAAGTAAAGGGGGAGGATAAAAGATAGATATTTTGTGAGAAGATGTGAGTTTCTCATGATTCAAGCAAAACAAGAGTGTCAATTAGTTGGTTTTTCAAACTTTCTTTCCAAAAGAAGTGTAAATTAATTTTGAAGAAGGAACAAAGCCAACTTATATTTTGGACAAATTCAAAGCCATTTTTATGACTAATTCATTTGGTTGATGGGATATGTTCTTGAATTGCTTGGAAAGAAAACATTTTGTAAATCTGTCTACTCTGCAGAATGTGCATTTTCCCCCTTTCACCTTGAACTTGACGAGGGAAACAAGAAGAGAGTGGCATGCACTTGCCATGTTTTTTCCCCTTTGCTTTTTCATAACCTACTGATCAGTAACAGAAAAAGAAAAAAAACTGAACCTGCATTGCCTAATTTTCTTTCCTTCACGTTTTTCATTGATTCAGCACTTTTAAACAATGCCCAGCTTGTTGAGCAATTAAATCTGCCCCAATCATATTTTGAATTTGCTTTAGAAGGAAATCCATTTGTCAAATTTGAGAATGGAAGCTTCAACAGCTACACAATTCCTCTTTAAACAAGCACTTCTTATGACCATCAATATCATAGTCTTCTAAAGCTCAAAGATAATAAATACTTTATATTATACTCAGTTCCCTATGGTGGGTAAACAAGGTTGGCTTGGAAAAACTGAGTTGGAAGATTGCAAGAAGACTTGTTTGAAGAACTGTTCATGTAAAGGAGATTTATTATTTGCATATCAAACGGGGTAATAATCTTTTCAAGGGAGGTTGCTTATGATTGTCGGAAGTCTTTTCTTTTACAACTAATGAGGGGTAGTATGCCAATGTCTTTGTGTTTATAAAAAGATCCAGTCTAATGCTTTCATTGGTTTGTGTATGTGCGCTTTTCTTTCTTTCTTCTTCTTCTTCTTCTTCATTTTTTATCACTTCCCCAAGTCTTATTTTAGCTTCACATTTATGCTCAAACATTCCAAGAAACTCTTTGTAATGCCTCATTTTCCTGGGTGCAATGATGTCATTATATTGCTGTAGCTTTTCTTAATCAATTTCCTCAAGAGAGTTTCAATCAGCTTCATGCATAGTTTCAGCATAGGGGAACCAGTTTCATCTTGTTGCCTTGCCCTTAATCTCTTTATTATTATTATTATTTTTTGTTTTTTAATTTTTCAAAATTTTAGTGATTCATCCAAAAATTGAAAAACTAAATGATTTGTTCTTTAAGGTTGAGAGGTTTGAGCATGAGAAATTCCTTGAGTTCAGAAGAACATCTTCATTCCAAATGATTGCACTACAAGAATTTACATATTTGGCGACCACTTTTGCCGACCAAAAAAATTTTGGTCGCAAAAAAATGATATTTGGCGACCAAATTTTAATTAGTCGCGAATGATTATTATTTTTGGCAACCAAATATTATTGGTCGTAGAAGGTTATATTTTGGCGACCAAAAAATGAGTTGGTCGCAGAAAGTGGTATGCATTTGCCGACCAACTACAAATTTGGTCGCGGAAGGTCATATAATTTTTGGCGACCAAAAATTTGGTCGCCAAAAACTTATTTTTAGCAACCAAAAAAAATTAGTCGCCAAATTTATACTTTTTGCGACTAATATTTTAGTCGCTGTTGATTGAGATTTGGCGACTTAAAAAATTTGTCGGCGAAGGTACCTTTTCTGCGACTAATATGGTCTTTTGGTCGCCAAAAGTTTGGGAGGGAAATTTGATTTTTATAGAGGCGGGAATTGAAAATTTTTGGCGACAAAAAAATTTGGTCGCCATTACTAAAATGGCATCGTTTTAAAAATACGCATTCACCTTCACATGCTCTCTCTCTCTCTCTCTCATTTTCTTTTGTTTGCATCGCTCTCCTACTACTGATTATCCCAATCCACTCCATCCACCAGATCCAGCTATGAAAAAGCATATACATACACTTTCAAAACCCATATCATAAATTTCTAGGGTTTGAATTTTCAAATGCAAATCCATTCTTCTTCTTCTTCTTCTTCTTCTTCTTCTTCATAGATCAGAGAGAGAGAGTGTGTGTGATAAATTGAAATTGATAATGCCAAGGCAGAATCGGGTTGTGGAGGGTTTGATTCCCAGATCTTGCAAGATCCGAAAGAGGGGTTGCTCTTCGTCTTCGTCCTCTGTGTTGCAGAATTACCAATTCAAGCCGGCCATTTTGGTGGGTAAGCCTCTGGGATCCAGATCGAGCACTCCGGTTCTGTCTTGGAGGACGACGGCAGCGGCTTTGGATTCTTGCAAGTACACGCCATCGCAGAGCGGTGGTGGGAGGTCGAGGCCGGTGTCTGCGAGGAAGCTGGTCTGTTCTGTTCTGTTCTTACATATATACGTATTTGCATTAGTTATATGGATTCATGATGTTTGAATGTGAATATTTTGTGATGTATGTGTAGAGATTTCGACGTTTCTTCATGCTTGCGAGGGCGATGCAGTGACTAAGCTCACCAATGAGAAAATACCTTGCTTTAATGCTCCAATTTATCTTCAAAACAAGACCCAGATTGGCAAAGTTGAAGAAATTTTTGGTCCCATCAATGAATCCGTGAGTCCTTATTTTGCCATTCATTGTTTTTTGTGGTTTGAAGTTTTTTGTTGTTTTTAGTTTTGGAATCAGATCAGACATGATTTCTGTTTTGCATTTCTGTTATTGGTAGTACTTTTCAGTTAAAATATTAGCTGAATCCCCCCATTTTAAAGTCTGGAGCAAAGTTCCAGTTTGTTCGGGGAAATGGTTCTCAAACTTCAATAGCAAAATTTAACTAGTCAAGAATACAGTTTTAAAACTACAAAATTAGTGTGATAAAGTATTTTATCGATGCAATTGAAAGAAAAAAGTGTGTTATTGATGGGAGAGAAATATCCTGTTTTGCTTAGAATAAAATTTGGGCTGTTAATATTAACTTTTTGAAATGTGAAAATGTAGGTTAGAATGCTAGGTATTTGCTTGTCCAGCTTGATAACTTGTTCTGTGGCTCTTTTCTCTTTTGGTAGGTTTTATAAACAGAGTGAGGCCCAGTTTTATAGGCTTATTCCTCACCCAGTTGTGCTATTTACATTAGAAAATTTCTCATTTTGCATATGTGATATCTAGCCATACTATTGATTTTCCATTAGATCAACTAATTGTCATCAATTTACATTTTATCTTTTCCTTCTCAAGGAGTTGTCTATTTAGTTCTTGACTTCCTAACCTGTCTGTTATGTGGTTGGCGGCTCTGTTGGGTGATGCCTTGATTACAATGCAAGATGCTAAGCTTCCTTGGTGGAAGAAACTCATGTTTCTCCCAGACTTAAAATATTCAAAATAAATGGGCATCTGAATGTGCTATGTAAGTATTTTACCGGCCTTTGCTAAAGTTCTTTTGTCAAACCCAATTGGTACACATTTCAGCATAGCTTATAATGTTTGCCTTGATGTTGATGTTTCTGATACAACCATGGCAGTACTTGGTCAAATTAATAAACATTTCTTTTTTACATCCAATAAAAAAAGGTCCGGCAATCTGTCATGTGTATGGTTCTATATCCCACATCAATTGGTCAAATTAATTTTAACCATGGGCTATGGAATAACACCAAGCATGGGTGGGCTTTTGAATGGCCAGCCCCTTGAGCTAAGTGGTCTAAAGCATTAAATCTTTTTATAAATAAAGATCGCTATGTTGTTGAATTGGCCCGGTTTGCTAAGGAATTGGTAATTTATCCAGTTCAAGTCAATGTGTTGTAAAATGGTTGGTTCACATGTGATTTTTTATCCCAATGGTGTACCGGGGTGAAGGGCCAAAAACCAATTCAAACCAGCTGGCGTGCTACATACCAGCTGGTATTCTAAGCCTTAGAACCTGATGATTAGTGTTGCACATGATGTTGCCCAAATTAGGTTGTTTTGAATGCCTTAGAACCTTCTTTACAGTTAATTGATCATGCTTTACAGTGTCAATGGGTGATCTGATAAAATTGTTTATTTATTCCCTGAAACAAGTGTTGTGACTGGCAGGACATGCTTCCAATTTTAACGGAACTTCGTCATGCATTGGACATGCAAGTAGCGCTTGAAAACCATGTTGAGGAAGGAAACTTCTTTAAGGTTGGATGTCGGTTTTGGTGTTATTTTGTGGAATATTGCACTTTAACTCTCCAATTCTTTACTTAGTTTGCATGTATTTTATTGGTAATGTGCATGTCTCATAATTTCCTTTTTCCTTTTTCTTTACCAAATACTATTTTAATTGTGATCACTATTTTAATTGAATCAATACAGGCTAGATAGTTATGTAATAGGCTATGGAATTAAGATTGCCCCCTTCTCCTTCTCTCTGTCTTTTGTTTTTTGTTTTTTAATCTTAAAGTCATATATATACATATATATTTGTATGGTATACGATTCTTGATTTTCTAGTTCAATTTATCTCATTGCTGGTAATTCTACCTTGGTTGTATTAAAGAATAGATTGAAACAACAATATCAATATCAATCTTCTACTTGCATACTGTTATATAAGTTATATGACTGCAATTACGGCAATTGAAAGTTTGGACTTTTCATAAAATATTAAAAGATAATTTAATCATTACAACTAGATGAGTTGGAAAGAATTACTGCAATTGAAAGTCTGGACTCTTCATAAAATTGAAGGATCATTTAATCATTACAACTAGATGAGGAAGTGAAAAGACATAAATTTCTCATGGGGTGGTATGAAAGTTAGAAAGTTGAATTAGGAAGGGGAATTGCAACGAGCTTGAGTGGATAATATCCCTATCTGATATTATTTGGCAAATTTTAGTATTAGAGATTTTAACGATTAAATATGTGATGATTCCTTCTCTCTCTCTCTCTCTCTCTCTCTCTCTCTCTCTCTCTCTCTCTCCCTCTCATTTATTTAATTTACTGGTTTTGAATTGTGAGGCCTGCTTTCTCAATTGTGTTAGGAACCTATCAACTTTATTGATTTTTTTTTATTCATTGGGTTAATAAGATGTGACATGATTTATCCAATACTAGAGATCGGTGGAATGCTCCAATTATTCTTATTGCAATAAACCATAACAAGTACTTAATCATAAGATGATCTTGAAGGCAAACAACTTAGTTCTACCATCACCTATATAGTTTTTGAATCATATTAAATCAATTCTTCACCGTAGTGTGGCTAAGGTTGGGCATTTGAAGAGTATGACAAGAAATTATGGAGATGGACATCTTCACATTATTTGTCTCTAATTTTAATTTTGATTTCTTTTGCTATGTAGTTAGTCATGCTATCAATTTTTATTTTATTGTCTCTTTTTCCTCCTTTTTTGGATATATCCACCAACATTTACACATCTCTTGCCAAATTGAATTATATATTATATGATTAATTGTGTAGATCTTGAGAGAGTACATGGATTTACTTTTGGGGACAGTCTTGATGATAGTAGGAAAAGCAAGTGGCGTCACTTCAGAGCAAGGCTTAACAGGGTAGTGAACTCTCAAATATGATGTTTTCAATTTTTTGTGAACTAAATAGCCATCATGATCCCAAAAAAGGAGCGGAGAATAAATGACAAAGGAAAGCTACCATCTGTCATATGCCTGTAGCATTTCTTGAACCTTAAATTTTTTCCCTTCAATTATCAAATCAGTTCTGCAAATCCTTTACTATGGCATTTCTCAAACCTTGTCTCTCTCTCTCTCTCTCTTCCCACCACCCCACCACCCAAAAGAGATTATTGTAGTTGGTGTAGAAAATGATATTGTTTCTCAATTCAGAATTGCAAAAAACATGCACACAAAAGATACACAGATATTGCATAGTGTAGACAATTTTCAAGTGACTCATTTATTATTGTTAGTTCATTTTTTCTCAATGTTGAAGATTGCACACGAAATGCATGTCCATGTTGACTCTCTCTTACCATTTGAATGTGTCCAATGGATAGTGAAATGGACTGCTGTACATTCCCATTTATGTAGCATCTTCTCCACCTGGGCATTAAATGTATGTTATTGGTGATTTGTCTGACTGTTTAAACTATCTATGTTCCCCATGTTAGTATGTTTACACCAATCTCTCAAAAACTTCCAGTGAAAGACTCGTGAAGTAGGCTCAACCCGTTGTTGTTTGTGTTGTTTAAGTTGCTTCTACAACAAATTACTTCTTTTCTTTTTTTTAGGTGGTCATTTGTGTACTGTTTTTTTTGTCATTTTGAATAAGATTTTGAAGTCTTGTTTTATTGGTTGGATGAACAAAAACTGTTACTTGTTCGTGAATTTCGGTAGTTGAACTTGTGTTGTAACCTTTCTTGCTTGGATTTATATTTATGCCAGGCCTCGATGTGGTTCGCACTGATAGGACTCTAGTTTTCTATGAGACGCAAGAAAACTTGTCAAAACTTTGGGACATTCTTGCTGTCTATGCATGGTTTGATATAGATGTAGGCTACTGTCAAGGTAGGTAGTCAAATGATGACTTCAATAAAATGCAGAAAATGATCAATTATGATAATAGTTGCACTAGAAGACATACTATTCAAGATTTCTGGAATAAACAAAAGCTGTCAACTGCTGACAAAATAGAGCCTGAAATAGAATTATATACCAAGTTTTCATATAATCTAGTTGAACATAATGGCGAAAACAATTAATATACAACATCTTGTGTACCAATACGATTGTTCTAAAGATGTAAATTGTTGTGCTCTGAGAAATTTAGTCAAAATTGTTCCATTTTTAGTGTTTAAGCAATTTCTCTGTCCTATTACTGATGAGATTCTTGAGCAGGTTCGAAGTCGGTTTTATCTTTAAAATCTTCCAGCTCTTTTGGGATGTAGTTGCATACTGTTTCTCTCTGTATATTATCAGTTGTATTCGACTGTAAAAATTTTAATATGTATACTATCAGTTATAGCTATTGTAGTTTGTATTTGAATGACATGTGTTGTTATTTGAAATTTTAAAGCGAGCAAATTTCAGATGTACTGAGAGCTCTGTTGGGGTGGAGACACAACTTAATAATTTGGTGTCAGTTACCCAAATTATTGATCCAAAGCTTCATCAGCATTTAGGTACTGTTTTTAAATTAATGTATGTTCATTCCTTAATATAGTTGATAAAAGAAATCTTCATTTTTGTTAGTCAATAAAAATTTGCTCCAAATGTATAAAGTTAGTTGGTGGCAACTTTTTTAAATTGGGCCTGTAGCTAATGAATAAATTACCAAGACATAGAAACAAGGTTTTAGAGTTGAGAAAACATAAGAGATAAAGTCATAGGTAATTCTGGTAGGTTTTAGAGTTGTATGGATGCAATTAGGACACCTATACTTGATGCATTAAAAATGAATTTCAGAAAGACTCAATTTCAGTATGTACAGGGAAATAATTCATTGGCATTACAAGTTTAATCTGTCTTCCAACAGTGCAGGCTTATTTCAATGCACCTGACGGAGACGAGCCTCTGGCTTTGGACATGGGGAGTATGGGAAAAGGTCAAGTATGGATTAATGGCCAGAGCATTGGAAGATATTGGACAGCGTTCGCAACTGGTAATTGCAATGGACATGGGGAGTATGGGACAAGGTCTCTTTGCTTGATCAGGCACAAGGCTGATGCTTGGTGAAAAGAACATGCTTGGTGAAAAGAACGATCAAGCACAAGGCTGATGCTTCAAAACCATATATATTCCTTCTTGTTTTCATGGCATCTTTATTGTATAGAAAATATTTGGTAGACTACTAGTTATTTTTTTCGGTTGATGTATATGGATAAAAATTTTAAACATAATAACAAGTATTTGTTATGTCTTAAATTTTTATGCTAGATGAAATATGTAGTTTGGAATTATTTGTGGATGAAAACTTATAATAGTTTCTGATTTTAATTAAACAGGTTCAGAAATGGTTGATCTATGTATTTTGTTGAATGTTCATGATTCAATTTATTTGTTGGTTGAATGATTTTTGCAAATTACAGATTATATTGAATAAATTGGATGGATTATTATAAATTACAGGTTTATTTTGTTGGATGTTGGTCGCAGAATGTGACAATTGGCGACCAAACTAATTTCGGTCGCAGAATGTCACAATTGGCAACCAAAATTTTTTGTCGCGAAATGTGACAATTGGCGACCAAACTAATTTTGGTCGCGAAATGTCACAATTGGCGACCAAAATTTTTGGTCGCGAAATGTCACAATTGGTGACCAAACTAATTTTGGTCGTGGAATGTGACAATTGGCGACTAAGAAATTTGGTCGGCAAAAGGCGACTTTTCGCGACCAAAGTGTTTTAGCGACAAAATGGATTAGTTGCAGTAAATAAATATTTAGCGACCAAAAATTTAGTCGGCAAATGCAACTTTTCCTGACCAACGAAAATTTTAGTCGCGAATTACTTTTGCCGACCCTCAATTGGCGACCAAACTAGCGACAAAAAAAATTGGTCGCAGATAACTTTTGCCGACCAAAAATAGACTTTTAGTGACCAATTTTTTTGTTGCCAAAAGTGTTAATTCTTGTAGTGTTGGTTTTTTATGAATCGAATGGCAAAGAGTATGATGATGGTGAAAGCAGTCTCACAGAAGATATAGATGCCCATATCATGATGACACAAAATTAGTTAAGAAACTCTTTGACATGTTAAACATAATTTGCATATAAAATTAATCATAGAACTAATAACATTTTATACTTGTTCGAAGATTTATTTTGTGATTAGTCGGTTATATTCCAATAATTTGGAATGTAATCCTCTTGGTCCATGATATATAGCAGTCAATTGGGCATATGGCTAGCCTGGGTGGGTCACCTTGGGACATATAAGACTGAATTAGTCCTCTTTGGAGGCAGTACACCTCTCTTCAGAACTTGATTGATTAGGGTCTTTGCTCCAATCAATATACAAGTTGTCACATTAATTTGGTCCTCTTTTGGCAGCACAGTACAGACAACGGTAAACCTCTTTTCAACTAAATTCCATAAATATGCATTAAGGTGTTGATGGCGGGAATGGCCATTTTCTCTTGCCTGGCTCCGCCCTCGTTTTCCCTGTCCCAGTTTTCCCTGTCCCATCTTGCATAATTTTCTTTGCTCCGATGAGAAAGTGGGGTGTGGATAGATTTTGCTTCTCCTGCCTCCACACTGTTTATATTTACTAAATATATTTATATATAATACATATATCATTTATTTATTTTTCAGTATGTGTTACCAAAAATTTGGTTTGGGTCAAATCGACAAGGTTGATTTCGACAAAGCAACCAAAATTTCACAAACAACAAATAGATCAGGCAATTGTGGTTAGTGTCCTATGCTATGACAGATTTAAAGACTTCTTTGCATGTTGTAATGTGAAGAAACAAAGCACAAACACGCTGAAATTGGTAATAAAATTAAAACTTATCACTCAATTACATTAATTAAACAACAAGTACAATCTTGTTATACAATCGACATGAATCAAAAGGGTTACAAGAACCAACAAGTACATGTACTACTCCTAGAGAAGTTAGACTATTCTTAGATTTCATGAGTGTTGTGTCACGACCCCAAACCGCCCCTAGTAGAATGGTGCCGTGATGGCCAGTAATCCGAGATTACCGAAGGCCAACTTACAAAGATCACACACAATCAGAGTATAGTATATGGGGCTTACATATGCGGAAGCAATATTTTAAATCTAAATAGTCCATAAGAGCTGTGCGTAGATCCAATGAAATGACATACATCTTAATTAAAGTCTTACAACTTGCACACAACAAAACAAAATACGTATTACATCTTAACAAAAGGCTTCTCAAGCCGACATAAATAAAATACATAAATAAAATGCATAAAATACAAGTCAAGGACATGATCTACATGGTTGCCGACATCCTCAATGCCGACCTAACATGCATACAAAACATCGGGCACAAAACACACATCTCGGCGAAACCGACTTCTTGCTTGTTACCTACATATATATATAGAGAGGGTGAGCTCGGAAACTCAGTGAATGGTACAAGTAATAAAGGTTTTTAAATGAATAATTTCCCGAGGTTCTTGTCAAAACAATACATAACATAACTAGTATCAAAACATGTATTTAGCATAACTTGTATCACAACATGGGATGAACCGTATTCATCAATCTTGATCTTACAAAACTTGCTTACTTATGTTACTTAGGCCCGTAGCCCTTTTTAACAATCTTGTGTTACTTAGGCCCGTAGCCCTTTTTAACAATCTTGTGTTACTTAGGCCCGTAGCCCTTTTTAACAAACTTGTGTTACTTAGGCCCGTAGCCCTTTTTAACAATCTTGTGTTACTTAGGCCCGTAGCCCTTTTTAACAATCTTGTGTTACTTAGGCCCGTAGCCCTTTTTAACAAACTTGTGTTACTTAGGCCCGTAGCCCTTTTTAACAATCTTGTGTTACTTAGGCCCGTAGCCCTTTTTGACAATCTTGTGTTACTTAGGCCCGTAGCCCTTTTTAACAAACTTGTACTGCGAAAGTTTAGAGTCCTCCAGCTAAGGGACCTATGTTACAAAGGCTTGAGTCCCCTAGCAACACGAAAGGCTTCCAAGAATGTCATCAAAACAAAGCTTACTTGATACATAAACATAGAGATAATCATTCATGCTTGATCAAATACTTTTCCAAAACAAAGTGAAGCTTTAACAAACTTTATAACATAACTTTATTAAAAATACCACTCACTTAGTTCTTGGGACGTCGGGATCAAAGCAAAGGTCCAAGTCCTACAAACACATGGCAAAGTCTATTGAATGCACTCTTAAAAACAAGCTTCACATGCATGCAAATGATCTAGGGAAAACATGCTGGAAACATCTAGGGAAAACATGCTGGAAATGACCTAGGCAAAACATGCTGGGAATGACCTAGGCAAAACATGCTGGAAATGACCTAGGCAAAACATGCTGGAAATGACCTAGGCAAAACATGCTGGGAATGACCTAGGCAAAACATGCTGGAAATGACCTAGGCAAAACATGCTGGAAATGACCTAGGCAAAACATGCTAGAAATGACCTAGGCAAAACATGCTGGAAATGACCTAGGCAAAACATGCTGGGAATGACCTAGGCAAAACATGCTGGGAATGACCTAGGCAAAACATGCTGGAAATGACCTAGGCAAAACATGCTGGAAATGACCTAGGCAAAAGTGACCTAGCTGAGTGAACTCAGGAGTTCTTGGCCGAGGTCCCACACCTCTTGGCCAAGGTGTGGTTACCTAGGCTTCGGGGTGCAGCTGCCTGGCGAGGTGTGCATGCAAGATAGATTAAGGTTCAAGTGATCATGCAAGGTAGGCCAAGGTGAGATACGATGCTTGGCCTAGGTGTGTGATCTAGGCAAGGGTGGTCTCGGTGATCACACCTAGGGAAAAGAAGTCTGAAAATCTGGGTTTCCTCCTTAAAGAACATGAACATGAAGAACATGAAGAACATGAATGCTAAAGTCATAACTTGTTATTACAAAATCTGGGATTTCATGCTATGAGTTCGAAAACATGGACCTTGGTACCCATACTTGAAGATCATATGAAAACAAACATGAAAACATGGACCTTGGTGCAAACTCTTGGATCAAAACATGACTTTTCTTGAAGAACACATGACGACCACTTTCTCTTTCTAAAACCGAACTTTGAATCAATGCATGGCTTACAAATCGTATTCAATCATGCAATGCAATAACATGATCATAAGGAACAACATGAGTAGATCAAGAATCTAACCTTAGAACACGGATCTAACGGTTCGATCTCTAGGAATCAAGCTTGGAAATCTACCTCTCTCTAGAACTCCTCTTCCTCTTCCTAGAGCTTCTCTCTCCTCTTCAAAAACAATGGTATAACAAATGATAGGTTTCTCTCTCTACCGGCTGACTTAACACTCTGTTCGGACACGTGGCAACGGCTGGTTGGTTCTCCTCAAAAAGGTGACTGATTGACAAGACATGACTATGACAAAGCGTACTCAACAAGCTAGACGACAAGGCACTCCGGCAAGTAATGATCTCGGCTAAGGACATAGGCTTCGGCAACTAAGGTCTCAATGACCTCAGCTAGGAAGGATAACACTTGGCCAAGCTGTGCCACACCTCGGCCTAGATGTGCCACACCTCGGTCTAGGTCATTCCACTCCCAGAACAAGATCACTAGGTACAAGGATTAAGGATCTCGGATGCCTAGGTGATAACATCTCGGCCAATATGCCTAGGTGATGGTGGAGGTCAACCAAGGGGGTTCCAAGATGGTCCTAGGCTTAAGATGACCTCGGCTGGCATGACCTAGGCTTAACATGACCTAGGCTTGGCATGACCTAGGCTTAACATGACCTAGGCTTGGCATGACCTAGGCTTAACATGACCTAGGCTTAACATGACCTAGGCTTGGCATGACCCAGGCTTAACATGACCTAGGCTTAAGATGACCTCGGCTGGCATGACCTAGGCTTAACATGACCTAGGCTTGGCATGACCTAGGCTTAACATGACCTAGGCTTGGCATGACCTAGGCTTAACATGACCTAGGCTTAACATGACCTAGGCTTGGCATGACCCAGGCTTAACATGACCTAGGCTTAACATGACCTAGGCTTGGCATGACCTAGGCTTAACATGACCTAGGCTTGGCATGACCTAGGCTTAACATGACCTAGGCTTGGCATGACCTAGGCTTAACATGACCTAGGCTTAACATGACCTAGGCTTGGCATGACCTAAGCTTAACATGACCTAGGCTTGGCATGACCTAGGCTTGGGGACAGCAAAGAAGGAACAAAGCATACATATAATACTTAGGCAAATCATATATGTACAAAACAAGGCAAGATTCATGAATGCAACTTAACAAAAACATGGTTATGCAAATGCACATGAACATGACTATGGCATGAAATGTGGGTCCTTACATGTTGTGAATTGAGTTGAAAGTGCCTTTCTGCTTATTTTTTGTTGCCTATTTATAGGCAAAGTCCCACGGCTTAATTACCAACTGTTCAAAGGCAGTTTCTTCAATTCATGAGCCATAATTCCACAATGTTTACCTCACGTTGCTCATGCATCACCCACGAAATGGTTGGTTTGAATGATACTTACCTACATAACATTAGTAATAATAATAACAATAATAATAATAATAATATGGTAATAATTTTTAAAATGATAATTTATGGTATGAATTGACATATCAAAATCGACAGGTCACAATAAATGAGATTAGATTTGGCCATGATCAATAAGCCACAATCAATAAAATTGAATTTGACCATAATTGACAAGCCATAACTAATTAGATTAAATTTGGCCTATTGACAGGCCAAAATCGACAGAAAATAAAATATAGTGTCAACGATATGATAAAATTAAAACTCAAAATATTACATTAGTATTCATTTTTACTCATTTACTTATACTTATCATCTTAAATCTTTTAACCTTCATTAATTATAAATCACTTCATAATATATTATATTATCTATAATTTTTTTTTAGTATTTACATTTTAAAAATTTTAAATTTAACCTACCCCGTTTGACACCAACCCGATTTGTTTGACCCCCGATATGATACGAGGTGAAGGCAGGGGATTACAAACTTGCCCCAAACTTGACCTATGGCCATCACTACTTCCAGTCTATAATTTGGACTAGAGGGCATGTTCGGGCCCGTGGGATTTACCACGGTCCACAAGATCCATTTCAATGATCTAAACTGTTTATTTTCTTGGGCATTTGTTGTACATCATTCACACAAAAATTTGATTGAACAAATAATCGTAACTTATTCAATTTAAAAAATGAATGACAATTATATTTTAAAAAATAGACCATTCAATTTTTTGGTGACAAACTCGATAAACTGAATAAGTTATGATTATCATATCAACCTGATTTTTGTGTAGATGATATACACAAAATGTCCGACAAAACAAACGGTTTGAGTTATTGAAACAGGACCTGTAGTATGGACTCCATAGGCTTGAACAGTGCCCTCCCGTCCAGATTGTGAACTGAGGGGAATCCACCTCTTTTTTTAATTATTATTTTTTTCATACTTGTATTTTAAAATGAAAAATTATATACAAATCCACTTTCTAGATCTATTTTATTGACCTAGTGACCCTCATCTTCTTCCACCCAAACCCTAAATCTAAAACACCACAACTATCCTCCATCGCCAGCGTCACCTCTCTTCTCTACCATCCCCTCCTACGCCTATTTTCCCTTCCACCTGTGACTACTTTCCGCCATGAACTATACACTCCCACAAGCCTCCCGCCGTGAACCACCCACTTTTGAGGTTGATTGTGGAGGTATATGATGGAAATGGATGAACTAGGAGTGGTGGCGGTGGTGGCAATGGATACTGGTTGCAACGATGGGAAAGGGTAGATGGAAATAAAATTACGATTTTGAAATGGAAAATGAGGGTATCATTGAAATAAAAAGATGTGCACTAAATTTTTTTATTTTTTATTTTGTTATGAGTACTAAGTAAGTGTTCATTAAGTGTGGGCACTGAGGGGAATTTGTCATGCCCCAAGTCCAGTGATAACGCCGCACACTCATCCAAGTCAGCATGTAAGGCTAAGAGTCCAATCAAATAAACCAATAATATAAAATACTCAGATTAAATCTTTAATTATTATAATGCTAAAATCCATAAAAATAAATAATTCTTATTGCATGAAATTGTCCACCAAGTCCATTAATATAATCCACTAACAAAATAGTAACTTAAAAATCATAGTCCTACTCTCGGCACTCCCACAAGTACAAAACCAGCGCAACTCTGCTCCTCAGAATCTGAAAACAAAAATCAAATAAGGGTAAGCTAGACAGCCTAGCAAATAACCAACCACTGCTAGTTGGATCAAGTATACAAAAAAAAAAAAAAAAAAAAAAAAAAAAAAAAAAAAAAAAAAAAACAAAAAAAAAAAAACAAAAAACCAAAAAAAAAAAAAAAAAAACACATAGTCTGTCACCAATAAATATATTTTCGCTACAATTCAATAAATAAACAATTATTTTGTAAGATGGTTTCATAGCTGAAAATAAACAGTGTAGCAAAACATTTTAATTGAAAAGACAATGAGATAATTCGAAGAAATTTCGTTGTTCAAATTGATGGTTCGATATTTATATGGTTTAATGATTCGATTCACAAAACTCAAGTCTTGGTGACTACGGTCACTTAACCCGTGATAAGGCCCAGAACCACACCTAGGCCGGTGGTGAAGCCCCAAAAGAAACTAGTTTTTGTGCCAATAAATAACCCACATTGGCTAGGATTCAAATCATAGTCAGATTAGGGTGATGTTCAAAATTCAAACAATACACAACTTTTAAATAAAATATTTGATATTTTCAGAATAAACATTTGGTACAATTTCATAATAATTTCACAAAATATTCAAATAAATTTCATAATAATATCCGATGTTGTTTTATACTTGACCTATATTTTATTGTAAGAGAACAAGAAGGTTATAAATAAATATTTATAATTTCAAACGATTCAATATGAATAAAAATGAACCAACAGTGATAGAGGGTTACTTACCTCAAACAACTAAAATAATATTCCACCACACTAACTCCAAACACCCAGCTCCACCACTTCAATCACACAAACCTAATAAATAGAACCTAAAATAAATTAATATTTTTATGTCTTTCACACATCCAGAAGAACCAACTACATATGTGCAGTGCTTAAAATCCAAGAGACATCAAATCAATCCACCCAATTTAATAGCCAAACACACCTTACCCAATGTACAAAACTCAAATGTCAAACTACACCCACACAAACTGCTCTACTATTTCTACTCTTTACCCAGCCTACACTCCACATATTGCACCACTCACCAAGCTCACAAAACCAAGTAGGCACATACAAGTTTTCATAAAGCTTCGACTGTTTTTTTTATTTATCAAAAGAAAATTAATAACTAGTGATACAAGAGGGATCTTACCTCAGTCAATGGATGTATCAAAATATCCCCAACATGCTGCCCTCAATTGCTATCGCAGCCTCCATTGAACCCTCTGTAAAATTATCATACAACATAACGTGAAAACCCCCTCTTTTTATTTTATTTTATTATTTTTACGAAGTAGCTTGCCTCCAAGTCCCGTTTTGATAATCTGAACCGTTCAATGTGTAGAACTCGTCGAGTACTATATGCATGAAAAAAATCACGTTGATCGGATATCGATAGCTATTTCATCGGATCAGTTTTTTGTCAACCGTTAATTTGTTCACCATCCATTTTTTTTTTATACAAAACTGTTTTGATCACATAGCTATCGATATCCGATCAACTTGATTTTTAACAAATAAATAGTACTCGACGAGTTCTATACATTGAAACGTTTCAGATCATCAAAACGGGACCGTGGTGGGCCCTTACGGGCCGAACAGTACCGTTCAGTCCGATCTTGGATTGGAGGCAAGCTACTCCCTTTTTTAAAGGGTTGATAACCTAATTCTTAAAATTACTAAATTACCCATATAATTTATTTTAATTATTAATCTATCTAAAAATAATTCTATACATAACTTGGGTTTTACCGAATTAGTGTATGAAAATAGAATTACCCATAATTGATTAAAAAGTCCTATTAGAAGATGAGTGTACCAATAAGTCCTCTTGATTTTTTGGTGCATTAAAAAATCCTGTTCACTTTTAATTATTACCACAAAATCTTATTTTTTTAGCGGCATTTTCATCAAAACTGTCACTAATTAGTTTTTAGTAGGGGTGGGTGCGGGTCTGTTATGGCCACGGAACCTCCAATCCGCCATCAGTCCGCCAGATTGGCGGATTGGAGAAAATCAATCTGCATCCGTCTACCAATCCGGTGGATGTGGATTGAGCGGATTGGCGGTTTGGCGGATGGATGCGAATCGGTTTGGTGTTTTAAAATTTTATAAATTTTCAACATAATTCAACTTGTGTACTTCCAAAAAAAAAAAAAAAGTATTACAGTCAATGACTTAAAAAAATATTACAATTAGTGCATGCCTCATCCAAAGCAAGAAAGTTTGAAACTTTAAAATATCACAATCACTGCATGTCTCATCCACATACTACAATCACAGCATGTCTCATCCACATAAAGTATTATAATCTGTGGTTCTTAAAATATAAAAACAATTCAAACCACCAAAACCATGAATAGAACAATAGTAGAGATTGTATGTCTCTGTATTGTTACATCTATATCTGTTTTTGAAAACAAAAACCAACCAGCATATATCATATTTTCTATTTATTATTTTTAGATATATATTTAAAAACCAAAAAATATAGATAAATAATACGTTTATTTTTTTTCAATTCAAAAAAGATATTCAAGTTGAAAACTTTTTTTCAATAGAATATTTAAACTCTTTTTTAATTGAAAACACAAACAGAATATTTAAACAAATGGAAAACACACTGATAAATTACTAGGGGTGCTCACGGTTTGGCGGTTTGGTTGCGGCCAAAGGAATCTCAAATCTGCCATCCGTCTGTCAAATTGGCAGATCGGAGAAAATCAATCCGTACTACAAGAAATTAGTGATTTAGGGACTAATATTTAGAGACCAATTGAATTTAGTCTCTAAAAACCATCATTTAGAGACCAAAATAAATTTTAAGAGAAAATTATACAAACACCGTATATTCTTTTATGATAGCCCAAAAAAAATTATTTGAAGACTTTTAGGGACCAAAAAAGTTAAAGTTTATGTTGATTTGAGCACTTGACCCCGTGTGTGAGGTAGGCAAAAGCTAGAGACGAATTAATTTGGTTGTTAAAGGTTGTCAAATACGCGCTTCACTCGATCGATCCCTCCTTTAGTTGTCAAATACGTGCATTCTTAAGCTGGATTCCTTCCTTCACTACAATCGGTCTCAGCTAGGGCTCTATCAATCTCAGCTATTTCCTCTGTCTAGGACTCAATTGATCTTCAGCTTCGATCGATATTTATGCTCAAAACAGTTAGGACTCAATCAATCTTCAGCTTTGATCGATCTCAGCTAGGACTCAATCGATCTTCAGCTTCAATCTGAATCGATCTTTGTGCCGCCTCGTATCAGAATCGATCTTCACCTCATTTCAGAATCGATCTGAGTTCTTTGGCTTCAATCCGAAGGTAAATAGCAATTTGGTATGTTTTCAATCTCTTTCTCTCTGCACAGACACTTCATATATGCATGTACATATCTATATATATATACTCCTCTGTATTCATTCAAATTGCTTGAATTTGAAATGATGTATTCCTCTGTACTCTACTACTAATGCTTGAGTTTTTCATGGTAGTTATTTGTGAGATCACAACAATCCATTTTAATATTTTTAATGGATACATTTCAACTTTTAGTGACCGCTTGAGCATGTGTAAGCTTCATGTTGAAATTGAATTTGATTAATTTTGCTCTCTACATGTTTGTGACCTTTAGTTTCAAACTTTAAGAAGAAATTAGGCTTAACTCTTAAATTTTTTCTTTGAAGGCATGTGAATGGTGTTGTTGAGAAGACACGTAAGAAGATAGAGGTATCAATTGCAGAGGCAGCTGATGTAACCAATATTCCACGTATGCTGATTGATTAAGAAACCAGAATGAACAGAGCTATATAGGTACTTGATTTCATATATATATATATATATTGTTGCACATGCATATGTATACTAGATTTGTGCTTTTGATTTTGGTGGTGAAGATTCTTGCTATAATATGTGGCTGTTAATTAAGAATTATGAAGAGGTTCTTTGTATTTGAGCTATCTTGTGGTGGGTTGTTAAATTGAGGTTGGGATAATTTAGGCTACTTTTCTACTGATTAACTTTGAGTAGATGTCAGATCTTGTTGAATTTATGTGCTTAAAAGTGGTCTTCTCAAGTAGTTATCTGTCCCTTGGCTACATATTACATCTTGAAGTTGCCATGTTACCTTGATATATGGACCTTTAAATTACCCGTTGCTTGTAATATAATTGCCTTGCAGCATGGAAACTGTTGTGCTTGAATAGATAATGGATGGGTTGTTTTCTTGTTGGTTGAAGAGTTTAATCTCTAGTGTTGTTTTTGTATTGTTGTTGCTGTTTGAACCTAGATTTGAATATTTTGTTTGCACCTTTGATTTCTTAAGTACCTTTTTTTTTTTTTTTTGATAACTCGTTATCCAGCTCATTGGACTGACTAATTCAGCCCATTTGATATTTTTTTTTCTTAAGTACCTTAACAAATGTTATTTGGTGTGCCTTGGCAATACATCCCTGAATTTATGTTTATAAAAAGATAGATATGAATTACATAGTCCAAAGTAGATATACATATTAGTGAAACTTCTTCAAGAATTTAGTTGTGTTCCTCCTTCAAGACCACATATAGAAAGTAACAAGATATTGGAATTTAAGGATAATGTCTTTGTGTACTTTGTAATAGGGATTTCGGGATGGATAGGAGTTGGATGCAACTTCATAATAGAAGGTTACATCAATACATTGATGGGGTAAAAGAATTTATCATGTTTGCTAGTGATCATATGAAGCCAAGGACGAGTAAGATTTGGTGTCCGTGTAATAGATGCAGCAATCGTATCCAAAAAACCATATATGATGTTGAAATTCATTTGTTTGCGTATGGGGTTGTCACAACTTACACTAGGTGGGTGTATCATGGGGAAGACTTTGAGTTGAATGACAGTGATCCCTTGGAAAGTGAAAATGATGAATATTTCAATGATGTGACAGAGAAATCAAATTCTCCCAATACCGAGGTGCGAGAGATTGTCCATGACATACATAGTGGACCATCCACATTTGCTTATACGAGGGAAACAACTAGTAGTCATAATCCTGACTTGTCTGATGCTCATGGTAATGAAACAAATACATTTGCATGATTAATGAGGGATACAGAACCGGAATTGTATTCGAATTGCCAACGATATTCCAAATTATCATTCATTGTTAAGCTACTACATCTAAAGATGCTCAATAAGTGGAGCAACAAATCATTCACGATGATGCTAGAACTGTTGAAGGATGCACTTCCTATCGGTGAAACACTCCCATGCTCATACAATGAAGTTAAACAAATAATTTGAGATTTGGGCCTTGATTATCAAAAAATACGTGTATGCAAGAACGATTGTGTACTGTTTTGGAAGGAGTATGGAAATGAAGATTAATGCCCTACTTGCAAGGAGCCTAGATACAAATTTCATAAAGGTAAAGGTAAAAAGATCCCTCACAAGGTTCTGCGGTACTTTCCTTTAAAACCAAGGCTACAAAGGTTATTTATATCAAGGAAGACAACTACTGATATGAGGTGGCACAAAGATAAACACGTAGAGGAGAAAAATGTAATACGCCATCCGGTGGACTCTGAAGCATGGAAAGACTTTGACAAAAAGCATGAGTCATTCGCCAAAGATCCTCAAAATGTTAGGCTCAGATTAGCAAGTGACGAATTCAATCCATTTGGGAATATGAGTACCTCATATAGCATATGGCCAGTTTTTATTGTCCCGTACAATTTGCCACCATGGAAATGCATGAAAGATCCATTTTTTATGATGCCTTTGCTTATTCCTGGGAGTAGAGCTCCTGGATTTGACATTGATATGTTTTTACGACCGCTAATAGATGAGCTAAATGAGTTATAGGAGATAGGGGTAGAGACCTACGATGCATCAAGTGGCTCTAATTTTCAATTCCATGCGGCATTATTATGGACTATCAATGACTTCCCTGCGTATGGTAATTTATCCGGTTGGAGCACCAAAGGCAAATTGGCTTGTCCGTCATGCAATAAGAATGCATCTCACCAATACTTGCATCATTGTAGAAAAACTTGTTACATGGGACATCGTCGTTTTTTGCCTCATGATCATTTTTTGCGAACAAGCAAGTCATTCAATGGTGAGCCAGAGCTTAGGGTTAGAACCTAAGTTGTTGTCAGGAGAGGAGGTTTTGGGACAATTGGGGCATATAGACCCATCATTATTTGGGAAAATAGATCAATGTGGGAAGAAGCGAAAACGTTCTCCTCAATATTTAAATTGGACAAGGAGGAGCATTTGGTATTTGGCATTTGGTATTGCTGAAGGTTACATTGACAATGAGGCTCTTACTTTTTGCTCTATGTACTTCCATGAAGGTGAGACAAGATTTAATAGACCTGAACGAAACTATGATGGGCCTATTGAGGCAGTACAAGATGGAAACTTGTTTATATTTAGGCAAAAAGTTCGTTGATTAGGAGCTGCAATTAATGATGTGTTGAATTTAGCGGATTTGAAAAAAGTTCGATGGTACGTGTTGAATAATTGTGATGAAGTTCGACCATATATGCTATAAGTAAACTACCATATGATTATATTCACTAGAATATTTTACTTTTTTAATTATATTATTTTCACAACCATTTGTGTCGAATAATGTTGTTATAATTTATAGGCAATATATGGATGAACTTGAAGGACAAGGTTTGACAAATATGCAAGAGAGGCTAAAATCAGAGTTCCATACATGGTTTCTAAAATACGTAAGAGTTATAATTTTTGAACATTATTTGTGTATTGAAATAATGAATTTAAGTGTATGCTAATGCATTTCATATTAACAATGGAATTAGGTCACAAAGCTGCAAGTTGAAGGGACAATGGATGCTTCCAATCAACTTATGAACTTAGCTCGAGGTCCCGATAACCGAGTGACATGCTACAATGGTTGTATCATCAACGGGATTCGGTTTCGCACTCAAGATTGTGACATGTACCGAAAAACTCAAAATAGTGGCGTGGTTGTGAAGAGAGATCATAAAGAGAAACCTATTGATTTTTATGGTGTTATTAGAGATATAATTGAGTTGAAATATCTAGGTGGGAATAGTGTGTTTCTTTTTAAGTGTAATTGGTGGGATGTTGGTAATGAAAAAATTGGAATAAAAGTTGATGAGTTTAACTACATTAGTGTAAATGTTACGAAGACTTGGTACAAAGATAAACCATTTGTGTTAGCATGCCAAGCGGAACAAGTGTTTTATTTGAAAGATACGAAGTGGGGCAATAATTATCGAGTTGTACAAAGAGTATTACCACGGGCTATTTATGACATCTTAGTGAAAGAGGATGAAGAGGAAGCGGAAGAGGAAGACAAAGACAAAGATGAACCATACCAACAATTTGAGTCGTATGGACTTGGGGATGTGGTGCACATTGATGATCAACCCATAGAATTATGCAAAGAAGACATGGAAATGATATGTGTTGATATTACTGGCGAATTTCACAAGGAGGAACTTGAAGTTGATGATGAAGTGCTCATTAATGATAATAATGCGGATAATGATGACACTAACATGGATGATCAAGTTGATGATGATATGATTGATGATGATAGTGATCCGGAAGATAAAATTGATGAAGATTATATCTATCGATGAATATTTTGTCTTGTTTCCAAATGATTTCCATTTTAACATCATGTAAGATTTATAATTGCTATTGCTTATTTCCATTTCAAGTTTTCTTGTCAAAAAAAGTGTGCTTTGTTTTGTTGCTTATTTCATTTTAATATTTTGTCTTGTTTCCAACGTTATCATATTTATCCTTTAAGATGGAAAAGCTTGAGAAAAGATACTGTGTGCTTCTGTTTCTAACTACCTTATTTTGAGGATGTATGCTTTGTTTTGTTGTTTGTTTTTAGTATCATATTTGTCCTTTAAGATGTTGTGTTTGATGTTCATGTCGCAAATTTCTATTGATCATAGGGATCTTGCGGATTTTAGGATGGGCATCAATCCTGGACCCCCCATCATGAGTAAAGAGGAATTTGAAACTCGGAAAGCTGATCTATGGAGGAAGTGCAACGGAATCTGTTGCTGCAAAGGTACTATCAATAAGCATCATTCCTTATTATCTATTAATAAGGAATCTTTAGTAATTTCTGCAATTCCTTCACTGGTGTCATATTTAGACTGTTTTGCAATTTCTTCACTGGTGTCATTTTTTGTTTGAACCTATAACAACTAACCCACCTCATTATGTTTGAATTTGTTTTAAGCTAACCCAATTTTTTTGCTATTTTGTTATTTATTATCCTCACTTGGCTTTCACTAAAATATTTTATTGTTTTTCATGTGATATGATCAGGCACCTGCCCCTGCACCTGCAGCTACTGTAGAAAAGGTTCTCAAGAAGAGAAGTGCAAAAGTGAGTGTACATAAGGGAAAAATTCTTGAATTAGTGAAGGAAGTGCCACTGGATCCTATGGCTGAAAAACTTAGCCAAGAAAGGTATAGCAGAAAAAAAAAATGCCTCAATTCTTTTGCTTTACATTCGAAAACTTATGACATTTCCATCTTGAAGTGCATAGCTACAGTTTGAAATTTAATAAAATTCAATGTTTATGTCGAAAAAATGACACAATTATTTTGTTTTTAGGGAGTTCATAAGTTAGGAGGTCTAGTTTTTGTTTTTTTAGCCAAACAGTCTATTTCATTTGTAGTTTTGATTAGCTTATTCAGTTTATCATCTTTACTAAGGAGTTTTTAGGCAATAAACTAGCAAGAGAAGTTCTTATGCATTTCAATTGAATTTGAATAAAAACTTTTAAATGCTTATTACACTATTTGGCTTGGACCTGAATGTGTTTCTTATGCAGCAAATTGACTTCTTTTTATCACTTTTATTGTTCTTGTTATTGATTTTTAGAGGTAGAGGACGGGGAGGCTATGTGCCCAACAAATTAGCAGCTACATCTTTTGCATCCACATCAACTCAGTCAATTCCTTCATTTACGTCGAAGTTTGTGCCCCCAATAACATCTGCATCAACATCTGTAGCTGCATCAGCATCAGCATCAGCATCTATGCATGAAGTTACATCACAATCTTCATACTTGGATACTTTTAGCATGGATTGTTGTATTGCTGGTAGGTTTGTAAATATTTTAGTTTTATATTCTTTTTTGGTTGGTTGTTTATTCTTTTCATCCAATTCATATGTTAGACATTGATGTGTTTTTTCTATATGTTGTTTTTAATAGATATAACTGAGCGTAAGAAAGGACGTGGGAAGTCGCGAAGCCTCGCATTACGCAAGATAAAAAGTCAAGGGAAGCGATTGGATGTTAAAATTTGTAGAATTACTGGGAATCCATTGGGACCGTGGTCTGATAAATTCACCACCGAGTTGGGGATCGTCACTAGGCAATTTGCCCCACAAAATGTGCCTAAGTGGAGTTTTATTAGCATCGAGGATAAAGAAACGCTAATTGCATACCTTCGAGTAAGATAGTTTTTTTTTAGTCTAGTTTAATATTCCCTTTTAGTTTATGAATTATGTTGCTTAATATTTTGAAGTGTTTAATTTTATTGGTATGGCAGGAAGGTTTCATTTTTAGTATTGAACTTTATGCTATTGCTTCTATCCTTGGAATGATGAAACTCCGGTACAAGACCTACCGCTTTAATCTACACCAACATTTTAGAAGTTTCCCTACGATGGAATCAGCCCTTGCAAACCCACATGAAGATATCGAAAAAGAGATGTGATGATACCTGTGTCAATTATGGGATGATAAGACGTACCAGGTAATTGTTGAACACACTTGTAATGCACTTGCACACACTTGTGGTGAGGCTGCAGCTCTTGTGTAGGCTGCTTGTACTTGGGCTGCTGATGATGCTACAACTGCTGCTGTGGTGGAGGCTGCTGCTATGCATGTAGTTGCTGCTGTTACTAAGCATTTGGGCACATGGACTTGATTTCTTTTGAATATATTTTTACACTTCATGCAGGAGAAATGTCAGAAAAACAAGGAAAATCGATTTGAGCTTAAAGTCCTCCATACAGCTGGCTCAAAGGCATTTAGAAAGGTGCAATATGATGAGGTAAACAACTAACCTTTAAATCATAGGGTCTACATGGCACTTTTTTTATTTCTTTTATTTGGTGATGTATGTACTCCATAGGATACTAACTATAAAGGTTTTCACAGCGAGACAAGGATGGAAAGGAGCTTGGACTTGTTGATTTGTATCACAAGATACACTTTAGTCAGAAAAGGCAAGCATGGGTCCATAATGAAGCTGAAATTAGACATGTAAGAATTTTCTAATGTTAAATATAAGTATTTTCCTATTAATGATTACTTGCCTAAGGCTCATGTGTTGTGAATCTTTAGCACTAAGAATGAACAATGTAAATGATTAGGACTAGATCATCCAAGGGGTTTTTGAGTTACAAGTGGCTACTAGATTATGTCCTTGCTGCCCTGGCTGTGTATTTGGTATTTGGCAACTTATACTAACTCAAATAAACTGGGTATTGTTAATTAATGTTTGCTAAGCGTGAATAATGAAACTTATGATTGATATGCTTCTGTAGGTTGTCTGGTACCTAGAAACAAGGATGGCATGGCATCTAAAAACCCATGTTTGAAGAGAATATTAAACCTATTAATACTTTAAAGTTAGAAAATTCAGCTTTTGGGAAATGGTTTGTATGATTTGTATGATTGATTTGCTTCCTTGTTAGAAAATGGTTTGAGAATTCAGCTTTTGGGTTCACTCCTTACTATTGTTTCACACTTAAACATTTCAATTATCTCTCTTAGTAGATAGTGTTGCTTCTATGGATCATTATCACTTGTTAGTAAATCTTGTGGGATATGGAAATCTTGGTTTGTTTGTGTTAATTATTTGTAGTGTTTGCTGCTCTGAAGTGTATGAGGGATATTACCTATAGAATTAGCTAGATGAATCAACTGGATTTAGTGCTTCTTGGTTCTCTTTTATATACTTTTCTGCTATTGCAGACCTGCTATATAGAGAGATAAGTTTATAAAATATCAACTCTGAAAGGGTTATTTGTGACTATATTGTAATTATACCATGCAATACTGATATAAGAGAGCCATTAATCAATGTCTACCAGTAATTATACCATTGCAATACTTTTTTTCTACTATTCTACCAGTTATTATGTTCTCTCTAGAATAAGTACATAGGAAAATCAATGTCTTCAGTTGCTCTGTTACAATGTATATATAAAATGACTATATTTAATTTCATGAATAATTGTAAAAAAAACTTAAAGAGCGGGAGAATGAAGCTATAAAAGATGGATTTGGCCCACTATCTAATGAGCAGCTTTCCATTTAGGTGTTTGGGCATAAGTCTGGCTACATGAGTGGTTTAGGACGTCGTCCTAAACCTAGTATAACAGCATCCGGTCGATGCACTTGTGCTGCTCTTGAGATAGAAAATGAGGAAACTAGAAGGGAGCTTGAAGAGCAACGGAGAATCAATGAGGAACTGAATGCAAGAGTGCACAACTTGGAGTCTAATAGTGTGGAGGTCAATGCCAAGATTGATTTGGTGCTGCAACAAATTAGTCAGGGAGGTTTTACTTATGATTTACCATCATAGTAAGTACCTTTTGCTCTAGATAGATCTGTTATATTTATCAATTTAGTGTTTGTTATTTAGAACATTTTATTATGATAACGTGTTTAGATTATGATAAACTTATTGTATTGATTCTAAGTGACTCACTTTCTTGTTGTGTTGATTCTTATTATAGCTCACTACTACTCCAAGTACACTAAGATAACGTGTTTTTTCATTATTTGTAACTTATTTGATTATGAATGACTATTGATTATTTAATGAGGTTATGTTGTGTTGATTCTTATTATTTGATTTTTCTTTTTGAATTTTGGGTTGCAAGGATGTCCAAAGGGTGTCACACCTAAGTACAGCTTAAAGCGTCTTGTGCCAAGGCTGTCTGATATAAAGCCTGCTATTGATGTTGAGAAAATGTTTTTTTAGAGATTCTCTATGAAGAAACTATTGCTATTCTTCATTTAAACTGTTACTACTTTGATTTGAATTTGGAAACTTTCAGTTTTAATTTTTGTAAAATTTTACTTTCTATATACTCATTATGGTTTGGGAATAGAGTGTGTTTGATATGTGAATGTCAAATTTTTTTTAATATGATTGGATGACATTTAATTTTGTGCATTTTAAGCTATGAGATTTAATGATTACAAAATTTTAATTTTGATTTTTGGCGACGAAAATGTGTTGCAGAGAAAGTTATGTCTTTTAGCGACCAAATATCATTGTCGTTAAAAATGTCATTATTTTGTTTTTTGCGACCAAATTGGGACATTTTATGACGAAGTATTAGCGACCAAATGTTTAGTCTTGTAAAATTAAACATTTTGTAACAATATAAAATTGGTCGCTAATTGTCATTTTTAGCGACATTTTCAAAAATTTGTCGTTAAAGACTTTTCTAGACGCACTTTTAGTGACAGAATTAATTTTGTCACAAAAACTATTGAGAGACCAAAATAATAGTTTTAGGGACCAAAATAATTGGTCGCCAAAAGTCTTATATGTTGTAGTGCCGCAACCGTCCGCTCGTCATCACGCATCCGTCCAAAATGCAGCGGATCGGTTTGGTTCGGTCGGTTTTGGCGAATCAATATATTCGCTGCTCACCCCTAGTTTTTAGCAATAATTTGAAAAATTCATCACCAAAAAGTTATTAATTATAATTTTTTAGCAATAGATTTAGAAAATTGTCATAGAAAAACGTCACTAATTGTCATTTTTTTTTTTTTTTTTTGGTGATAGATTTAAAAAGGGAAAATTAGTCTAAAGTCTCTCTCCTATTTTTAGTAATGGAAGACATCTACAATATTATTTTGGGAAATTTAGCTATAAACCCCCTTTACCTTCCTTTCATTGTTAAAAGGACTAAGAAAAAAATTATACTTTCTAAACCCCCTCATAATTATAAAGTCTTGCATAAAGGACAAAATTTATTATTTAAATATTTTATATGACTATTATACCCTCAACTAATTCTTCCCACTCTCTTCCTTTCTAAATCCACAGACAGCTTCTGCATATATAATCAGGGAGTGTCAGATTTTTGATCAATTTGCAATCAATTTTTTGTTGGTAAAGGTTAAGAGATTCGGATTAGAGTGATGATCAGAACTGGTGTTGTTTCGCAGCGGAAGAGATCGTCGGAGATGATCGGAGAAAGCTTCGACGACGACAACCTATCGCCTTCCGATTCTCTGTTGTTGTTTCGCGGCAGAAGAGATCGTTGGAGATGATTGGAGAAAGCTTCGACGACGATGACGTATCGCCTTCCAATTCTCACGAAGTTCATGTTCTTGCCGTTGATGATAGCCTCGTCGATCGAAAAGTCATTGAATGATTGCTCAAAATCACCTCCTGCAAAGTTACAAATCAATTCTCTCTCTCTCTCTCTCTCTCTCTCTCTCTCTCTTTCCTCCCTTTCTTCCTTCTAGGAGGCGACAAAGGCATGTTTGGTGGAGTTGTTTGGTTATACATATTTTTTTAAACACAGATTTGAGTTTTGAATATATGTATATATATATTTGTGTGTATGACTATTGTTGAACACATGTATTATTTTCATTGAGATTTGTGATTGTTGATAGAGTTTTAGAAGTTTTTCTTCTCAATTAGATATGTTGATTTGTTGATAAATTTGTTTTGTTTTTGTTTGTTTGTTTGTTTTTTTTTTTTTTTTTGATTTATTTTTGTTGTTTTTGATCTAATTTCATTTGATAGAACCAGAGTAAAATTTTACTGTGGTTCTATTGCTCTATTTTTTGTTTCAGATAATGAGAGTAAAATTTTACTCTGGTTCTATTGCTCTATTTTTTGTTTGAGAGAATTAGAGTAAAATTTTACTCTGGTGTTAGAATGATAGTAAAATTTTCCTGTTAAGAGGTGGTTATTGCCAAACACTTCAACCGCCACAAACACTGCCTTTGCTTTTTTACTTTTGTGTAGAGTAACATTTAACTTTTAGCTTCAGAGTCTCACAGTTTACTCGTTTTTCAGAGTAAAATTTTACTTTTATACAGAGTAAAATTTTACTTTTGTGTAGAGTCTAACATTTTACTAGTTATTGAATTGATCTGTTCATACTCAGCTTGTTCAATGGATGATCTATTCAATTTCTCTCTCTTTCTCTCTCTCTCTAATAAGAATCTCTCTAATAAGAATTTCACACAGAAATTTTACTCTGGTTAAAAACATGTTGATTTGCTTAAAAATATAAAAGTTTACTATGATTCAAAGTAAAACTTTACTCTGAATTTTACTTTGGTTAAAAACATGTTAATTTTCTTAACAATATAAAATTTTACTTTGAATCATAGTAAACTTTACTCTGAAATTTTACTTTGGTTAAAAACATATTGATTTGCTTAACAATATAAAATTTTACTTAAAATCATAGTAAACTTTACTCTGATTCAGAGTAAAATTTTACTCTTTTACTCTGAATCAGAGTAAAGTTTACTGTGATTCAAAGTAAAATTTTACTCTGAAATACACAGTGAAGATGGCTTAATAGGAGTGCTGATAGATATGAGGGTAATATAGTAAAAGAAACAAGTTTTAAAATATTAGGGGGTTTTGAAAGTACTTATATAATTCTTGTCCTTTTCAAAGACAAATTAGATAGTGAGGGGTCTATCACCAAATCCCCCTATTATTTTTTGATGTCTAAGGTCCCTTCCATCTGTCATAGAGAAATTCAGCCCCGTTGATTGTTGTTTCTTTTCTTAAGCCACTTCGTTCGACGAACTACTGGCTAAAAAGTTGGGCAGAGTTGGGATTCCACCATCGGTAGCAACAGGGGAAGCCATGGCTCCGGCTAGGAGTTGAGAGAAGGAAGGGCAGTCGGAATCAGCGTAGCTGTCGGAGAAGAAACTCGAGACGAGGGTCATTGGACCAGGGCTCAAACTGGCGAAGATGGAGTCGAAGGAGGTGCGATGTGGGAGTATGATCATAGGCCGTGAAGGCGCTGAGACCTTGTCTGTCTTAGCCATTTCTCTCTCTACACAGGAAGAAGAGATCTGTGGAGGTTTTACATGGAAGTTTTTTGGGAATTGGGTTTTGGTTCGATCGTCAGTGTTTGTGAATGTATGGATTCTTCGTCTATCAATGCGTGGAATTCTCAAAACCCTACTAAATTCGAATTAACTCTTGAATTTTGTTTATTTTATTAACAGGAATGTTGAAACAGACAAGTTACAGAGCTCCAACAACTCAGATGATGGCCAGAGAAAATCACAGTGGTGAGTATGTGATTTGGTCAGAGAAATTTAGGAATTTCTCTGATTTGGAGAGAATTTGTCTGTGAAGTCAGCAGAGAAATTCTCTGTGAACCAGAATTCTCTATGAAGTTTAGAGAAAATTCGACCAGAGTGAATTTCTCTGAATTGAATTTTCTCTGGTTTGGACTGGAGAATTTCTCTAGATTAAATTGAATTTTCTCTGGTTTTGGACCAAAGAATTTCGCTGAATTGAATTTTCTTTGGTTTGGACCAGAGAATTTCTCTGAATGAAATTGAATTTTCTCTGGGTTTGGACCATAGAATTTCATTGGATTGAATTTTCCCTGGTTGAATTTTCTTTGGATTGAATTTTCTCTGGTTGAATTTTCTTTAGATCGAATTTTCTCTGGATTGATGTTGAGGGACCTTAGACATTATAAAAATATTGAGTGTCTTTTATGCTATAAAATCATAATACCAAGGACCTTAAAAAAAAAACTCCATTTAAAAAATGGAAAAATTATTTATAAGTCATATTAGGGAGACTTATGGTACATATGGTCCTACTAAAAAACTTATGTTCCCATAAGTCCTGTGGGAAGTTTGTTGACACATTACCCTCAATATTAGTTGTTAATATCATAAATAATAATAAAACCATATATAGGAAATTGAATGTTACCATAGATCATATCTATATAAACGTAACGTAACGTGACACCTACATAAACGTAATGTGACACCTATACATAACGTGGCACCTACATAAACGTAACGTGACATCTATACGTAACGTGACACCTACATAAACGTAACATGACACCTATGATCTATGGCAACATTCAATTTCCTATATAGGAAATTGAATGTTACCATAGATCATATCTACATAAACGTAACGTAATGTGACACCTACATAAACGTAACATGACACCTATGATCTATGGCAACATTCAATTTCCTATATAGGAAATTGAATGTTACCATAGATTATATTTATATGAAACGTAACGTGACATCAACATAAACCAGCAACATTTTCACATTCAATTTTAAAAAATAAAAACTCATTAAGTTTGCGAAACATAACGTGACACGTTACGTTACGTTTATGTAAGTGTCACGTTACGTTTATGTAGGTGTCACGTTACGTTACGTTTATGTAGTATCTTGTGGAATACATTCCTATCTAAGTAGGACTTGAGACTCTATCAAAAATTACATAGGACTTAACCTAGCATAAGTGTCTGAAAAAGGACTTACAAATAAGTCTCTCTTAAAAAATATCATTAATTGTTAATTTTAATAACAGATTTGTAAAATCGTCACAAAAAATCTTTAAATCTAATTATTAGGACTTTTTGATCTATACAAATACTTGTGAGAATTAATAGTGTGCATGTCTTTATAACAGGACGAGTGAGTAGTTAACCTAAAATCATCTAATTGAGGCGTTTTATAATTTTTTATTATAATTGAGGCCTTTACAATATCCAAGAATCGGTTAAAGTGTAGGAACAAATTATTTAATTAAAAATTATAAAAGTTAAAATAAAATTTAAACCAAACCAAATAAATGAAAAAATGTAATTAATTCTAATTTTTATTTTGGCAAAGGCGTCAACAACGAGTGAAATAGCCCATCATGCATCTTTTTGAAGGTGCAAATAGTATTTTACAAAAAATTGTAAAAGTAAATTTTAATGTTCTGTCTGGGAAGTGGAGTGGACCATAGAAATTGTAGAGTTGGAAAAAATCTTGGCATGACTTTATAACGTTTTGGGTTACATGGTGCATGTCATTTTCTCTTTTGATTATAAGGTAGTCGTCACTGGATTAGGTTAAAGTGGGGATGTAGAAAAAATTGATAGAATAGAACTAATTGTTCAAAGGATTGAAATTTTGATTTTTGATTTATTTTTTAAAACGTGTAATTTGTTTATGTTTTTAAAAAAATTTATTTTAATAAACATTTAACTACCCAAAATATTATGTTTAAATACTTTTATATTTCAAATTATTTATATATTAGAAGCACTACAACATTTTCTTAGTTTAGTGACATTTGAAAGTGCCACAAAACTATTAGTTTAATGACATTTTTTAGTCTTGTGGCATTTTGAACAAGTGCCATTTGTATCCGTGCCACGGTAGATACTTGAAAGTGCCACTACATCATCATGGCTAAAAACTTTCAATGACATTTTGATGTCATGGTAGATATTATTTGTGGCACTATCAAGCGCCATTAAAAAAAGAGTTAGTGACACTTATAAGTGTCAGTACACCATCAAGACTAAAACCTTTCAGTGACAGTTTAATGTCATGGTAGGCACTATTCGTAACGCTATCAAGTGCCATTCGTGACGATAATTCGTTGTAGAACAATTTGATCCGCTCTTGCGGAGACTCGAACCGCCAACCTCCCGCACCATAAACTTTATACACCACACTCTTCCCACTACACTTCTATAGCACCACATGATTATATATGCAACATATATTATTTATATAGTACATACATCCATATTAATATAAAAGTATATGTATAAACATAATTATTTTATTGAACATAATTTATGTAAAATAAACTATTTACTAGGAAAATAAAAAAAGACCAACTTTGGCGACTAAAAATATTTTTTAGTCGCCAATTCTATACTTTTAGCTACTAATTGTTTTTTAATTGCAAAAAAACTTAACTTTTGCCGACCAAAATCGGATTTGGTCGCTAAAGATGCACTTTCAGCTACCAAAATTTTGGTCGCCAAAAAATTTAATTTCCGCCTTAGGATTTTAGTTCTCTTGTGCTAAAAATGACCACTTTTGGCGACTAAACTTATTTTTTAGTCGCCAATTGTAAATTTTTGGCTACTAAAATTTTTTTAGTCAGTAAAACCCATATAATCAGCCACCAAACTTATTTTTAGTCGTCAATTGTAGACTTTTGGCTACTAAATTTTTTTAGTCGCCAAAAAGCTTTACTTTGGACTACTAAAAATTTTGTAGTCACTAAAACCCATATAATTAGCAACCAAACTTAGTTTTAGTCGCCAATTGTAGAATTTTGGCTACTAAAATTGTTTAGTTGCCAAAAAGCTTTACTTTTGGTTACTAATGCTGTTTTGGTCGTTGAAAGCTATACTTTCAGCGACCAAACTTTTTTTGGTCAGGAAATTTAGTCGCCGAATGTGCTTTTTCCTGTAGTGTATATTAAGTTTAATTTATTTATTTTTAATCATTTACTACATTTTAAAAATTTAGAAAATATATTGGCATTTTTTGTTTTTTCAAAAATGTCATTATAAGCTTGGAAAGTTTTTGGCTTAGTGGCATTTCTCAAAATGCTATAAAATATTTGTTTATGACACTTTTTACCTAAGTGCCATAAAAAGTAATCTGCACCTACCTAGTGTCCTGACATTTTTTAAAAAATGCCATTGCTACTAAAGTTTAGTGGCATCCGTTGGTAAATGTCACGAACATAATTTTTTATGTCATTATTTTATAAAATGTCATAAAATTGATGTGACATTTCTTTATTGAAATGCCACTAGAGCCTTATATGTTTGTGGTTCTGTGGCATTTTTCTAAAACATTTAATGCCAATAATTATTTTTGTGGCATTTTCTAAAAACATGCCACTAGTGTAGTGTCACTAAAGTGTAAATTTGTTGTAGTGACATTTTTGTTGTAGTGAAGTGGCACTTTTTTTAATTGAAATGCCACTAGAGCCTTGTATGTTTGTGGCCCTATGACATTTTTCTAAAAAATGCCACCAAATATTTCTTTTATGACTTTTTTAAGAACATGCCACTAGTATGGTGTCACTAAAATGTGTTTTTGTTGTAGTGAAGATAAGCAACTTATACTATATGTTTTATAATAAAAATTAGGCATTTATAGGACAATTTTTATTTTCTTAATCATTTATTTTCAACGAGAAAATTTTACAAGTTTTTATAAAACTTTTTAAAATTTCATGTTAATCATTTCTCTACACCAAATTGACGAAATCAAACTATAGCATGTTTTCTGTTTTGGTTCCTCCACCAACAAAACTGGAAGATTTGATTTAGTGTTAAATTTTTAAGAAAATTTATTTTATCCCCAAACTGTGACTATTCAAAAATTAATTCAATCCACATTCTTTTAATAAGATCAATTTTATATTTAAACTATTCATTTTGTTATCAAATTTATCTCTGCCTTTAATTGCCGTCTATAATCAAATAGAAGTTGTTGACCGAGTATCAACATTTCATTTAAAATTTCATTTCACCCCTTAAACGATTTCCAAAATATCAATTAGACTCTTAAATATATAAAAAAATTAATATTATTAAAAAAATAAATTGATTCTTTAATGATAATTTGAGAGGCAAAATAAAATTTTAATTTTTTTTTCTTAATGGTCATAAAGTAAACCGCTTGTAGTTCAAAGTTTAGATTTCAGATAGATTTAATTCAAATATTAAAGTGATATTGAAAAGCCAAGATGTAATATATTTTGTGAATGAGTAGTGCTACTTTACTCCAAAAGTTAAATCCACTTTTTAAACTCAATAATGTAATAGTATATTAGAATATATATATATATATCTAAGACAACTCTCTCAATCTCACTAATATTTTCTCTAATTTTCAATTAATCATATATTTCACACATCACTAGATCTAAAAAATAAACTTTGATATCATTCTGATAAATTTCTTTCTCAAGATTCATGTAATTTTTCAATATATTTAGAACTTCTAAGTTAGATCAAGATGGTGTTAAAGACAATTCACATGTACTGATATTATACCAGAAGCCTATTTTAAGAAGTGAAAATATTTTATATTATGAGTACATCACATGATGACTGAAATGATGTACTTCCACTCATTAACTGATATTTAGTAAATGGTGAAATAGATATATGATGTGCCCAAACAATTGATTTTTTAAATTTCATTTTAATCACATGTCAATTAAAAAGTGAAATGGCAACACCATGTCATCTCATCCATGCCATGTACCCATTACATAAAATGTTTTCTCATTTTGATAGCTCCGATCAATTTATGAATAATTAATTTAGTTGATGCCTTAGGGTCTTTAATGAAAGATTCTTGTTGTTAAGTTTATGAGTCTTACAATAATCATCCTTTTTTATTTTTATCACATTTTAAATATTGGCACAATTACAATTATAAATTCAATGGATTCCACATAAGCTTCATTTATATTCATTGGTCACAATTGTACCGCATGGTATTTGAAATAATATTACTCATTTTGTAATAATACTATGCATTATAAATTTCAAAAACCTCTTAAATTGTGTCACATCATTAATTAGTACACTAGTTAGTACACCAATTGGTATATATAGCATTATTCGATTTGAAATGCAGCACTTTCCTCGTGGTTCTACATTTGGCAGACACGAAATCTGGAGTTTGCAACACCTTCTCCTCCATTGCTTTCCCAAAAGAAAACCAAAAACTAGTGAACAAGATGAAGAAACAAGCTCTAAGAATGGATAGATATAGATCACCACCAATGGGTATGTGTTGTTGTTGTTGTACTATTTATTATTATTATGTTGTTGCTGTTGCTGCTATTATCACCTTTTTCATATCCTCTGCACCTTTCAACAATGCCCAACCTCAATCTGTTGTTGCTGTTGTATTTCCAACAAATGGTGATCCATCTCCAAATCCAGTTCCTGTTGTAACAACAAATGGTGATCCATCTCCAAATCCAGTTTCTGTTGTAACAACAAATGGTGATCCATCTTCAAATCCAGTCCCTGTTGTATATCCATTAAATGGTGGTCCACCTCCATCTCCATCTCTATCTCCATCTCCATCTCCATCTCCACCTTATCCTCCACCTCCATCTTCTGCTATTGTTGTTGCTTCATTTGCATCTCCATATCCTGCTGTTGTTCTTGCTCTATTTCTATCTTTATTTTCACCATCAAATTCTTCTCAAAAGAAATCAAGGCAACTCATAATAATCATATTTGGGTCCAGTCTCGGAGCTTTGTCTTTTGTGGTTGCCTTTTGCTTTTACCTTTATAGAAAAAAAGGAGAATCCAAGGAACTTGATAAGTTCTATGTCGATCAAGTACTAGGGATGCCTACCAGATTCTCTTACAAAGACTTGAGAGCCATGACATGCAATTTCAACGATGAGCTCGGGAAAGGAGGATTTGGGTCAGTGTTTCAAGGGAAATTAAGTGATGGCACCAAAATAGCAGTGAGGCGTCTCAATGGTTTTGATCATGTTAAGAAGTCATTCTTAGTTGAAGTTGAGACAATAGCCAGCGTTCACCATGTCAATTTGGTAAGATTAATTGGATTTTGTGCTGAAAATCATATCGTCTTCTAGTTTACGAGTATATGTCCAATGGATCCTAGGATACATGGATCTTCCACAGGCACCAAGACCTCACTCTTGGGTGGCAATCCAGAAAGAAGATCATCATGGATATAGCCAAGGGACTAACCTATCTCCTTGAGGAATGCAGGCAAAAAATATTTCACCTAGATATCAAACCCCAAAACATCCTCTTGATTAGATGAATAGTTCAATGCGAAAATTTCTGATTTTGGATTGTGAAAACTAATTGATAAGGACCAAAGCCAAGTGGATGAAGGGAACACCAGGCTATTTGGCTCTTGAATGGGTGACCTCAGTTATCACTGAGAAATTAGATGTCTATAGTTTTGGTGTCGTGGTCTTGGAAATGTTGTGTGGGCGCAAATTTGGGTAGGTCTCAGCTTGAGGAAGATATGCATTTACTAAGTCTATTTAAGAGGAAAGTAAAAGAGGAACAACTTCTGGATATCGTTGATAAATACAATGATGACATGCAGATACATAGAGAAGAAGTTGGGAAGATGATGAGGGTTGCTGTGTGGTGTCTACAAAGTGATTTTTCTAGGAGGCCTTCAATGTCAGTGGTGGTTAAGGTCTTGGAGGGTTCTGTAGAAGTTGAAAACAATTTGGATTATAACTTCACAACTCCTGTGGTACGAAGAGCAATCAGAGTTGCTGGAAACCAAGAGGATGCCATTGGCGCTGCTGCTAGCCCATTATTTCCATCAGTTTTATTAGGACCAAGATAAAGCAAGTAGTTTTCAATAAACAAATTACAGTTGATTGTTTGAAATATTGAGTATTTCTTTCTCTACTTTCGGTTTTTTTTTTGGGACTAATAAGTTTTAGGATTTCAATTTATTCTAGAATTAAACATCACTATTCAAGGGAAGAAAATTGTCAAAATTGTACAAGACTCTTACCTGGATGTGGTTGAAATTTTTACAAGACTTATCTAAGAGTCGTATTTCTGCTTAATTTTGTGAAAGGTCTTATCAAATTCCCTGTTCACACACCCAGGTACTCTAAAGCCCAAACATGTGGTGAACATGTGGTGAACTATAATTCAAGAGTTCTATTTTTGAAAATCACATCCCATGATACCAAGATTAATGTTGTTTTAGGTAGCATGTTTTTCACTGATAAAATTTTGAGTCTCTCAATAATATTCTTCCTTTTTGGTTTTTCTTCAAGTTCTTCCATCATCATTGCCTAAGAACATATAGAATTACATGAATGTAGTGAGCAAGATTAGATTTCCAATAGTTTTAATTCAAACATTCTGATCAAGTTCTATAGTAAAAGGGAAAAGTATCGATATTCTGTGAGACGATGTGAGTTTCCCATGATTCAAGTAACGATTCAAGTAAAACAAGAGAATATCAATTATTGGGCTTTTCAAACTTCCTTTCCAAAAGATGTGTAAGATGGAACAAAGTCGGGTTATAGTTTGGAGAAATTCAGAGACATTTTATGACTAAAATTAATTTAATTGATGAAATATGTTCTTGAATTGCTTGGAAAGAAAACATTTTGTACATCTCTTAGTCTGCAGAATGTGCTTTTTATTGCTTTTTTCATTTTTTTTTCTCCCATTGAGCTTGACTGGGAACACAAAAAGTGTGACACAATGAACAAAAAACTCACTTTCACTTGCCATGTTTTTCATCTTTGCTTTCCCAAGATACTGATAAGTAACAGGGGGAAAAACAAAAACCAAAAAAAACCAAAAACCGAATCTGTGTTGTACTATTTTTGTTTCTATCACATTTTATATTGATTCTGCACATTTGAACAATTCCCAACCTGTCGAGCATTCAATGGCCAAACTGTCCACTACATAGATAAAGTGCCTAGAATGCACATTTGATTCTCTTGCTATGAGCTCAAATTCACTATTGATAATTTGAAAAGTAAACTTTGGCAAGGACGATATGGATTGTTTTTTGAAGGGACTCTACTATGCATTGGCACCAAAGTTGCAGTGAAGCATCTTGATGGCTTAGGCCATGTCAAGAGTCTTTCGTATTCACCATCTAAACTTAGTAATAAGATTGGTCAGATGTTGAGCGGAGAAATCACATACATTTATAGTTTATGAATATATGTGTAATGCTGGATATTTAACAGGAAACAAGAGGTTGCTCTGGCTTGTCTAACCAGAAGAGAGATCATCCTTTGACATAGCCAAAGGACTAGTATATCTCCATGAAGAGTTCCAACAGAAAACAGTTCACTTAGATTTTAAACCCCTAAATATTATTATAAAAATTTGTCACCTTTGTGTCAACTTAATTATTATTTTTAACAATTAATGCCTTAAATCAGTAAAATTAGTTCACTTTGTTCCAGAATCACATGAATTGATAACTGGTATAAGGAGCAATGAAGGGAAATGTAGTCCCTCTTTAATCCAATTAATACCAATTTTGTAAATGAGATTTACATATGTAATTGACTCCGTCCTTAAATGGCTTAATAGTAAGCTAAACAAGCTTGAACCAAAAAAAAAAAGAAAAGAAAAGAAAAGAAGAGGGAATGAAAGCAAAGTCATTTTGAGTTTAAAATGAAATCATTCCACAAAATCCAAGAAATCATATCACAACTCCTTTCCTTGTAGTTGATGTAGATATTATTGGAGAATGATAGTGCCACCTTGATTTGTTCATGTGAACTTCCATAAAGATTTGTTAATGTGGGGGCATATTTTTGGGAATGACAACACGTGGCCAAGGTGGCACCGAAGTGCCAGCCGAGGTGCCATGTGTCTTGGTCATGGTGCCAAGGTGATCTCGGCTAGGCCGAGGTTATATGCGGAGATACCAAAAACCAAGATAAACGGATAAGCTATAAGAGTCCAAGAATGGGGGAGGACCTCAGCCTGGATAAGGATAAAGCTCTTAGGGAGTTTATCTCTATCTATTTGAGAGTCCATGATAAGCATTGAGCCAGAGTCCAAGAGAAGCTAGGTTTCTACAGGGATCAGATTAGTGCTAGCTATAAAAGTGAGGCACCATCGTGGGTCTAAGGTACACTTTTGGCATTCTGACTAGTGAGTTAAACACTATTTGCTATCTTTGACAAATAATTGAGTACTGACTTGATCGTCAGAGTGCCCTTGGGTGGAAGAACCACCGCCGGAGTTTTGGCTTTCTGTGACAGGTCGTTCGGGCGTAATCTATTCTGCCAGTGTTCTTCAGCTGAGTACCTGTTCGGTAGCGTGGTCAGAAATCAACACACACAATTTGGCGCCATCTATGGGAAGGAAAGGAGAATAGATTGCCAACGACGGACAGAAAGAGAAGATTGGGGACAACATCCCTGCTGGGAGTGGCAAACAAATTGACCCTAACGTAGTGGAGGATGAATGCAACGAAGAACCTCGGGATAATAATCCCAGAGAGAAGGAGGTTGACCAGGAGGGAGACGTACCAAAGAAGGCCGACCGAGGCGAGTATTACAACGAAAAAGACCTCCAGGTATGAAAGGATAGATGCCTGCGAAGGGACGAAGAGATGAAGGGGATGGCGACCAAATTGGTAGGCCTGCAATCGGTTGTCAATTTCATGATGCAGAACAACGTCATGCAGCCACCATTTCCATTGGAAGACACACCGATTCTAGCGTCCAAGAATGATGCCTAGAAAGGGGGGCAAAAAAAAGTTCCTGTAGTCCCTCAGCATGACAAGGCGAGGGAGCATTCTCATCGGCCTTCACGGGAGGTCAGATGAGGAGAATCGATGAGAAGAGAGTCTCAGAAGGCACATCATGCCAAAGAAGCCTATGCCAAGGAACATCGGAATGTTCAAGTAAAGGAGCTTTGCTTTGACATGACGAATGGAGGGAGGTCCAAGAGGACTCACCATGACACCGGGAGCAACGCACCTAAAAGGCTAAAGTCCGTTGACTGCCGAGCTCCTGGGCGGACCAAGGAGGATTTGAGGGATTACCTCCAAAGGAAGCGACAAGATGCCGAGGTAACCTCTTCGGTCAAGTTGAGAACGCCGTTTTCGGTAGAATTAGACAAATTTCAAGCCCCGAAAAGGTTCCACATGCTGAGATTACAGATATATGACGGTAAGTCTGACCCTAACTTTCATGTTGGCCTGTACCTGAACTCAATGGCACTGTACACCGGGAACGAGTCGCTACTGTGTAAGGTATTTCCCTCGTCCTTTGGCGAAATCGCATCAGACTGGTTTCACAAGTTGCCGAAAGGAACTATGAAAAGTTGGGAGGGCCTAGCCGAGATGTTCGTGGCCAGGTTTGTGACAAAAAAACTGGAGCCATTGAGGGTGGACTACCTGATGGCTCTAAGAATTGGCGAGGATGAAAGCCTCAGGGCTTATGCCAAAAGGTATTATGAAGTGTTTAACCGAATACCAGGGTGCAATCAAGAATTGGTGGTCGTCTCTTTCAAGAACGACCTAAATGATGATTGTATGCTTCAAAAATCATTGGCAAAGACACTACCAAAAAGTATGGAGGAACTTATGGCTAGGATAGAGAAGTACGTGAGAGCCGAGGAAGACATGTTGGGGACAAAGGTGTCAAAACAAAAGAAGAGAAACGGCTCGCCGAAACGAGGCTGAGGTAACACTGGATACAACAAACAAGAGACAGGATTGAGGGTTGCACAGGTAGTCACTACCGTATTTCGAATTTCGATTTACAAAGTGCTGGAAAGGATCAGGAACCAACCGTACTACAGAGTACCAGAAAGGGTTCCTGGCGAATTTATGGGGAGAAGTCTTAGCAAGCACTGTGCTTACCACAAAGAAGATGGGCATCTAACTCAGGGGTGTAGAGCCCTCAAGGCACATTTAGAAAACCTGGTAAGACAAGGTCATTTAAGGGACCTAGTAGATGAGGCCAGGAAGAGGGAGGAACAAGTGAGACTGCCTCAGGCACCAGTAGCACCACCCCTGCCAGCACCACAACCGCATGCAGGCGGACTTCGAGTGATCAATGTGATTCACTCGAAGGTCAATGAGAACGAGATATGTGAGGAGACTCAGAAGGTAAAACACTTGCAACATGTGTATCAAGTTTGGCAGAAAAGACCTAGGGCAGACGAGCACCAGGGACCAGTGGTGTCCTTTACTGAAGACGATCTAGACATGGTGCAATACCCACATAACGATGCCCTAGTAATATCCCTCAAAATTGGAGAGTGCCAGGTAAAACGCATCTTAATTGACTAGGGCAATTCTTGTGACATCATGTATGTCAAGTGTTACAAGGAGCTCGGCTTTCACCAAGATGATCTGGAGTAGTCCAATGGTTCAATGGTTGGGTTCAATGGAACGCCAACACTGCCCCTAAAAGCAATAAGTTTAGAGGTACAGGCTGGCACCAAGAACGTGAACACGGAGTTCACAATAATTGACACCCCCTCCCCTTACAATGTTATCCTGGGAAGGCCATGGCTGCATTCAATGAGGGCTGTTCCATCGACACTACACTAGCTGTTGCAGTTCCTAACAAAGCATAGAATTGAGGAGGTTAGTGGGGATTAGGTGCAGGCAAAGAATTGCTCCATGGCAGCAATAAAAACCACCTATAGCGTGCGAGGAGTAGAATCAGCAGAAATTGAGGACGAAAACGTGGAGGTCCTTGAGGACGTCGGCAAAGAACCTGCTGAGAAAAGTGAGGAAGCCCTGAAAAAGATCTTAGTCCAGCAGGGGGATGAAAAGCGCTTCTTCCTTCTCAACTCAGGCTTGGCCGAGGAAGGGGAAAAGGAATTAAAGGCATTCCTAAGAGAAAACATTGAGGTGTTTGCCTGGACACCACACGAGATGCCTGACATTGACCCCGAGATCACTTGCCACAGACTGAATGTAGACAGGTCGGCAAAAACCGTCATCCAGCGAGCAAGAAGGCCGACGTTGGCCATGTGGAGGTAGTAGAAGAAGAGGTAGATAAATTACTGGAGGCCAAAGCCATTCGAGAGGTAAACTACCCAACTTGGTTGTCAAACATAGTTGTTGTAAAGAAGAAGAATAGGAAGTGGAGGGTCTGTGTGGACTTCACTAGCCTGAATAAAGCCTGTCCCAAATACAGTTTCTCATTCCCCAAAATCGATCAGTTGGTGGATGCCACTTCAGGGCATGGAAGGATGAGCTTCTTGGACGCATACAGGGTGTACCATCAGATAGCCATGTACCCCCCCAGATGAGGAGAAGACTGCATTTATCACCCCAAAAGGGCTGTATTGCTACAGAGTGATGCCTTTCGGGTTGAAAAATGCAGGAGCAACTTACCAGAGATTGGTGACTAAGATGTTCAGACATCTAATAGGCAGAGCAATGGAGGTATACATTGATGACATGGTCATGAAGACCAAGGAACCTGAAGATCGTCTGGCCGACCTGAAAGCAGTCTTCGATATCCTGAAAACATTTCAGCTCCGACTCAATACATCGAAGTGCGCATTTAGAGTTGGGTCAGGAAAGTTCCTGGGATACTTGGTCACCAGAAAGGGCATTGAGGCGAGCCCGGATCAGATCAAGGCCATCTTGGAGTTGAAGAGCCCAACGTCGGCAAAACAAGTGCAGATGTTGATTGGAAGGGCTGCAGCCCTAAATAGATTCATAAGCAGAAGTTCTGACAAATGCAAACCTTTCTTTTGTTTAGTGAAGAAAGCCACAAACTTCTTATGGGCAGAAGAGTGTAAAGTCGCCTTGTCCGACTTGAAGAAATACTTGACCACCGCTCCAGTTCTCTCAAATCCAATACTTGGGGAGGAGCTACTCTTATACTTGGTGGTTTCAGAGCATGCAGTGAGTGCAGTAATAATCAGAGAAGAAAAGGGAGAACAAACAGCAGTTTACTACATGGGTAAAACCCTAACAGATGCGGAGACCAGATATTTACCCTTGGAGAAACTGACACTAGCTTTAGTAATGGCCTCCAAGAAGCTGAGTCATTACTTTCAAGCCCACAAGATTATGGTATTAACTGAGCATCCTTTGAAGCCCCTGTTGCAGCAAGGAGATCTGACAGGAAAAATAGCCAGATGGGCAGTGGTGTTGGGCCAATATGACATGGAATTCAGACCCATAATAGCATTCAAAAGGCCAAGTTTTGGCCGACTTCGTGGCCGAGTTCACACTAGGTGCCACTGTACATCGGGCTCCGTTGAGTCACGGTATAGAATATCCAAATGAACAAGAAGAAACCTGGTGAGGGATAGTAGAATAGAAGAAAAAAAAGAAACTCAGGCCCTACGGTATTTATGTCGGTGACTCCTTCCGCCTATTTTTTGACGTGAGTTCAAACCGACAAGGATCGAGGGCAAAAGTAGTGCTAGTATCACCAAATGGGTAGATGCTGGAACAATCCATTCATTTGGGGTTTAAGGCCTCAAACAACGAAGCAGAATATGAAGCACTGATCGCAGGGTTGAAGCTGGCAGTAGCAATGGAAGCCGACGAGGTGATGGTCTTCTGTGACTCCCAGCTTATCGTCAACCAGGCAACAGGTGAATATGCAGCCCGAGATGAAAGAATGATAGCCTATGTAAAGGAAGTGGGCAGGCTGGTAGCCTTATTCCAGAATTGCCGTGCCTTGGCCAACCTGGCTAGTGCAATAAAACTAAGAGAAGCAAGGACAATAATGGTTGCCTATTGGTCAGGTCCAAGTGTAGAACCACTGAACAAAGAGTATGAAGCGATGTGTATAGAGATGGGACCAAGCTAGATGGATGCAATAGTAGTGTTCCTTAAAGATGGGAAACTGCCAGATGATCATAAAGAAGCACACAAGATTAGACTGAAGTTGGCAAGATTCAGTCTAACTGCAGAAGGACATCTCTACAAAAGAACTTTTACTAGTCCCCTTTTGAGGTGTGTACATCCTTCACAAGTTGAAGACTTCCTATATGAAATACACGAAGGAGTATGCGGAAGCCACGCAGGGGGTAGGTCACTTGTTCATAGGGCCATTACTCAGGGGTACTGGTGGCCCTACATGCAGAAAGATACTGAAGCTTATGTCAAAAAGTGTGAGAAGTGTCAAAGGTTTGCACCTTTGATACATCAACCAGTAGCAGATTTAAATCCAGTATCCAGCCTTTGGCCGTTTGCCCAGTCGGGCATGGATTTAGTTGGGCAACTACCCCAAGCAACTGGACAGAGAAAATTCTTGCTAATAGTGACAAACTACTTCACCAAGTGGTTAGAAGTAGAATCCCTAGCAAAGATTCGGGATGTCGATGTGAAGAACTTCATCTGAAAGAACATCATTACCAGGTTTGGGATCCCAAGGGCAATAATAGCAGACAATGGTACGCAATTTGACAGTAAGCTAATCAAGAGCTTATGTGCAAAGTACAAAATCAAGAACTACTACTCCACACCAAGCTTCCCTCAAAGCAATGGACAAGCAGAAGCATCCAACAAAACTATCTTGGATGGGATTAAGAAGAGGCTAGAAGCAGCAAAGGGGAAGTGGGTGGAAGAGTTACTCAATGTACTTTGGGCATATCGGACTACGCCGAGAAGATCAACTGGGGAATTCCCATTTGCCATGGCTTATGGCACAGAAGTAGTAATCCCATTAGAAGTTGGCATCCCAGGGATCAGAACCCAGGGAGTAGAAAATGGGACATAAGGCATTCCTGGCCTGAGATTTGGACCTGTTGGAAGAAAGAAGGGAGAGAGCAGCAGTTTGGCTGGGGGCATACCAGCAGTAACTTGCTAAGGCTTACAACAAAAAGGTTAACCCAAGAGAGTTCCAAATTGGGGACCTCGTCCTGAGAAAGGTCGTCGGCAACAAGAAGGATCCCAGAGAGAGCAAGCTAGGCCCAAATTGGGAGGGACCATATAGAATCATCTTGGTCGCCGGTAATGGGGGCATATCGGCTTGGAGATAGTGAAGGCAAAGAGTTGCCAAGACCCTGGAACACTTGCAATTTGAAGTTTTTCTATCATTAGATTTTCTGCTTATGTCATATTTACCTGAGGTATCAATAAAGTTCTAGTCTGGTAAAATTGAAATTGTGTGATTGGATTGAATAGTTCTACGGCGATGTTTCTGATTGAAACATGATGAATAACTTAGACTTATTATATGGCAGAGTTGAATTATACTTGCATATAATAGAGTTAAACTAGGTTGGCGATGTTTCTGATTGAAACATAACAAATAACTTAGACTTATTACATGGCAGAGTTGAATTATACTTGCATATAATAGAGTTGAACTAAGTTGGCGATGTTTCTGATTGAAACATGACGAATAACTTAGACTTATTATATGGCAGGGTTGAATTATACTTGCATATAATAGAGTTGAACTAAGTTGGCGATGTTTCTGATTGAAACATGACGAATAACTTAGACTTATTATATGGCAAAGTTGAATTATACTTGCATATAATAGAGTTGAACTAAGTTGGCGATGTTTCTGATCAAAACATGACAAATCACTTACTCATTATATGGCAGAGTTGCAATTATACTTGCATATAATGGAGTTAAACTAAGTGGGATCAACCCAGACTTACCATATCGGCAGAATTAAACTTAGATTGGAGCTAAGTGCATTTCAGTAAGATAAACAGAGAAACCAAGGTTGAGAACCTCGGCTAATCTTTATTCGAATCCAACTCCGGCAACAAGATCACAGGCACATGCTTAATGTGAACTTAAGTTTCATAAGCAAAACTTAAGTTCACATTAGGGGGCAGAGGGCTGGAGAATGATGCTTGGGAGTTGGAATTTTACAAGCTAAAGTTGGCTTAACATTTGTTGAAATTTTCAAAAAAATTTACAAAGTTGCAGTTAAGCCGAGGTAATATTGCAAGAAATACGTACTTGCCGAGATGACCAGGTTGCCAAACTTGGGAAATATAGAAGACAGAAGTCTTGACAAAAGATGGTGAAGTGGCAAGTTTAAACTAACACTTGTAAAAATATTTTAATATTTTTAAGTGTTCAGCCTAGGTCGAGATAAGCAAAATAGAAGTTATATCCGAGGTATATTACCTCGAGAAGATTGCACAGTTAAGGTGTACCTCTGATGACATGCAAATTATTCTAAGTATGGAATCATACAAGACAATAAAGAAGACAAACATATAAACACTTGAAAGAAGAAGTTGTACTTGCATTCAAAGAAGAAAAAGGGCACTTCGGCCTACAAAGGGATTACTTGTTCAGATTACAAAAGTGGCACGTCGGCCAAATATGAAAACTAAAAAACATTGTTCAGAAAAGTACTAAGTACAAAGAAAAAGCTTCTAGTCAGACTACTCGGCGTCGGTGGTAGGCCGTGTCTTGGCCCCAGAAGACAATTGGGAAATGTTCTCAGCAGCCCTCTCAGCCTTGAGCTCGGCGTCGATCTCTTGTAGAGTCTGATCGAGGCTCTTCTCGGCGATCGGCACCTTGGATGTTGTCTTCTTGGGGAAGGCACCTTTTGAGACCTCGCCCTTCTCGTCCTGAGTCAAGTCTAGGACTTGCTCATTCAGAGTCGGGGACTTGGCCCCAGCAGGAAGTCGTCTTCCTCTTCCTCTCCATCCTCTTCTTCTTCTTCTTCCTCCCCAGCCTTAGCCTTAGATTGGCTTGAAGCGAGAGGGAATGGCAGCGCAAGACGACCTTCGTCTCTGAGCGGTGAATCCTTGGGGATAGCCAACTCCTTTAAGGCAGCCATCCAGCCAAGGGTGTAACCCTTGTTTCATGCCTATTTGACTTGCTTTTTGTAGTACTCTCGGACATCGGCTGCCCTCTCGGCATAGGCCTTCTCGTTCGCCACTTTGATCTCGGCGTCCTTTATGGCCAAGGCAGCTCGGAGCTCGGCTTGGGCTTTGGAAGTTTTTGCTTCGGCCTCTTTCTTCTTGGCTTTGAGAACCTCAGCAACAGCCTCTATAGCACCGACCTTCTCCTCGGCTTCATCTTGGGCTTGTTTTGATGCCTTTGCCTGATCTATCAGCACTTTCATCTTGGCTTCAGCCTTGTTTAGGGTTTTGAGCAAACCAGCAGCCTCCTTGGTCTTGTGGACCAGCTCCTTCTTCATTTCCTCTGCTTGCATGGCAAATGAATAGGCATGCTGGATTGTCTAGAAGAAATGCAAAGAACAAAGTTAGTATTTTCATTTAGTATGAAAACAGAGAATACAGAGAACCAAGTGTTAAGGATTTACCAGTACAAAATGCTGCACCATCAGAGCGAAATTTTCATATTCGGTGACCTCGGCCATACGATTGAGGTCACCTGGAAGGAGCAGTGCAGTTGAGAGGGCAACGCCGACCTTAATGTCTGCAGAACTATCACCAGTCCTAACTGGCTTATCCTCGACCGTAATGGATGGGGCCTAAGGGTTATCAGCTTTCATTGAACCCGAGGTGGTTGTAGAGTCCGACCTCGATTTTTTTTGACCAGGTAGATTTAGAGAGGTCATTGGCCTCTTCTCGGCAGTGGTGGAACTCTGCTCACCCTCGGCCAATTTTGAAATCAGCAAGGTGTCCTTAGAATCGATCTGAGTCACCGTTGCCTTTGCTTGGGCCTTCTTCAGCCTCTTTGGCTTTGGTTTGGGTTGAGACTGGGAAGGTGAAGATTGGACTGTGACGATGTTGGGGATGTCGGCCAGAAGTCATCAGCAACAGCCTTTTTGCGACCTATCTCATTGGCAGCAACTGTGACAGTGACTCGTGTACCAAAGTGGATCGCCGGCAGTGCAGTTGGAGGGTTGGTTGGATCGTAAGCCAACGCCTCAGCACTTCGGTATTTTTGGCTACGAGTTTTGCCTACGGGGGCAAGTAGGGGAGCTCTACGTCGGCGTTGACGCTGAGAAGGTGGAATTAGTTGTGGAGCAGAAGCTGATGGCTGTTTTGTTGGGTCAGATGTTGAGGCTTGGTCAGGCCTTGGCGATGAGGTAGTTGGGGGAGTTGTTGCTGAGGGTGGAGATTTGCTCTTCTTGGGGACATCGGGCAAGGTGGATTTGTACGTTGGGATGTAGTTCAGGAGCAGAGGAGCCTTGCGGTGATTCACAGGCAAGCCTAGCAGCCTCTTGAAATCTTTGCTAGGGAAGAATGTCTTGTGAAAATCTTTGGGAGGCTGAGGAAGAACTGCAAAGTGAAAAAACAGACATTAGAACATACAAAAGTATCAAAGCAATAAAGACTTGAAAGCAAGTAAAGTGAACTTTGCTCTTACCATTCCCCTCTTTGAACACTGTTCAGCTTAAAGGGTAGAGGTGAAGGTCATCATCTAGTAGGAACTCCCAGTTGCCCGAGACGATGAAGTAATCAGCTCCAGCACCTTTGTTGGAGTCTGGGAGGTCGGCTATGAGTTTGTATTCTGTGGATCTCGGCTTAAGGTTGTAGACGTAGCCTTTTTCTGATTTCAGGCCACACATGGTATAGCAATATTGGATGTTGGCTAAGGTTACCCTAACATTTTCTCGGCTAGCTAGGGCAATTATACTGTGTATGACTCGATAAGAGTTAATGGCTAATTGCATTGGGTTAAGCTTATAGTAGTGAAGGACTTCGTGGAAGAGGATGTTAAGAGGGAACCTAAGTCTACAATCTATGAAGGCTACTACTAGGAAGGGCATGAAATTGTCGTTGGGCATGATAGAGTCCTCCTCCCCAGCCAATCTATGATGAACATCGGTAGGGATGGCGAACTCTTGTCTAAAGTATTTAAGCTTTTCTAGGGTATCCACCCTCCACCTAAACATACCCATGACATCGGCAAGAGAGATAAAATTCGGAAGAAAGTGGTTTGTATGGGTTTAAGGGACCTCGACTAAACCCAAAACAGAAACAGGGGGCAAGGATTTCTCAAGATCAAGGGGAGATTGTTACAGTTTCCCTAAGGTTTGCGAGTTCTAAGGCAAATCCCAAACCTAGAGCTATTGAAACAAGAATTGAAGACAAAGAATTTCGAAAAAAGACACAGAAAAACAGAGAAGAACAATAGTTCAGACTCAAGAAAACAAGAAGGGATTCAAGAACATTATGTAAATATGCACTAGTCGAAGACAGTGGCAATTTACAAGGACATCAAGTATATGAATAACATGTCTACCCAGAAAAAGAATGAACAAACTAGAAATCACAGAACAAGCATATGTGGTACATGAATGATGAAATTTAAAACACAAGCAATCATTCAGAAATACGGATGGATTCACAAGTAAGCAGTGTATAGACATAACAAAATTCAAAGTCAAAAAACTGAAAAGAGGGGAAACAGTGGCTTACCAAGGAGATTGATGCCGGAGTAGGGTTGCCGAAGTTAGGCGGTAAAGGTAGATGTAGCAGCATGGTGGGTGTTTCACTGGAGGAGGTGAACGGAGTGGTTGCAGGAAAGCTCGAAGAGGCAACAATGGAGGTTGGGGATTTTTTAGAGAGAGAAGGACTCGAACGCAAAGGAAAAACGAAGATGTGAAAGTGAGGAGACAGAGAGAGAGGGAAGTATTTTTGTTAAAACACGAAAAGGCAACAAAGTAACATTGAAAATGCCTTGGACGACATGTCTGTTAGGCGCCGTATGCAGAAGTGACGCGACCTGATGGCGCGTGTCAGATACGGTTCAATGAGAGATAGGCACGTGGTAGAAACGGTTGAGAAACCATGCATGGCAACTTATGCGCATGTAGGAACTCTTGGAGTTCTTGATTTAATGAAGCAAAGACCTCGGCTTGGGGACAATCTTGGTTAAAAAACTTTAAAAACTTGGTTCTTGGTTTTTTGGGCATTGGTGAAGCAGAACTGCAGTCTGGGATAGATGGAGCCAACGTGTGATGGCCTCAATAATGAAATGTAGAGCAGGCTTAGCCGACGTGCTACATGGTCAAATGATATAGGTTCTATCACCTCAGGATGTCGAGGTAATAGAACCTAGGGGGCAGTTGTGGGGGCATATTTTTGGGAATGACAACACATGGCCAAGGTGCCACCGAAGTGCCAGCCGAGGTGCCACGTGTCCTGGTCATGGTGCCAAGGTGATCTCGGCTAGGCCGAGGTTTTTTGCGGAGATATCGGAAACCGGGATAAACAGATAAGCTATAAGAATCCAATAATTGGGGAGGACCTCAACCTGGATAAGGATAAAGCTCTTAGGGAGTTTATCTCTATCTATTTGAGAGTCCAGGATAAGCATTGAGCCAGAGTCCAAGAGAAGATAGGTTTCTACAGGGATCAGGTTAGTGCTGGTTATAAAAGTAAGGCACCATCGTGGGTCTAAGGTACGCTTTTGGTATTCTGACTAGTGAGTTAAGCACTATTTGCTATTTTTGAGAAATAATTGAGTACTGACTTGATCGTCGGAGTGCCCCCGAGTGGAAGAACCACCGCCGGAGTTTTGTCTTTCTGTGACAGGTCGTTCGGGCGTAATCTATTCTGCCAGTATTCTCCAGCTGAGTATCTGTTTGGCAGTGTGGTTAGAAATTAACACACAGTTAACATCATTAATAATTTGTTACAGAACGAATTAATGCCTTAATTGTTAAACTAGATAGTCCAAAAGATTAATATAATACACGTATAATAATTTGTGGAGCAATGTAAAATTTTCCATCAAATAATGTAACAAAATGTATCAGCCTGACTTCATGAAAAAATAAAATGAAATTAACACACAAAAAAATATTAATTTTGTTCTCATTTTCTCCAAACCTAAAATTAAATTAAAATATAAAATATAACAAATGATTGATCTAAAATAAAATTAGATAAAAAAAGTTAGGAATTATAATAAATTATTAAGAATAATTGTAGTTTAACTGAATTAATGTTAGGAATTATAAATTATAGGGTATAGCGCCACCTGCCCGCAAGCAGCATGCCCTCTAGGGGAACGCAAGCATTATAAATTATAGGGTACATTAAATTATAGGGTATAGCGCAGGCAGCATGACCTCTAGGGGAATTGCACAAGCATTGAGACCTTACTCTGACACCAATTGTAGGATTTCAACACTTACCATCTCACCAAAATCCATAAATAGTGATAAAGGTGTAACTTTATTCCCTTAAAGGGGTACAGTTCCAAGCGCTACAAGTCGACTGTGACTCGACCTTACCTCGGGCCTCCGCCACGACAAGATCACTACAACAAAATGCACATTTGGTGACCAAAATTGGTGACTAAAAAAATTTAGTCGCCAAAAATCGTGGAATTGGCGACCAAAATTTTTTTTAGTCGGCAAAAGTACAATACTTAGCTACTAATTTTTTTTAGTCGGGGTATATTAATTATTTGCAACTAAAAAAAAAAATTAGTCACTAAAAATACTAGAATTGGCGACAAAAAAATTATTTTAGTCGCTGTATATTGAGTTTTGGCTACTAAAAATGATTTAGTCGCCGAATGTAAAATAAAAAATTATTTGTTATCTTTGGCGACCAAAAAATATATTTTCAGCGACAAAAAAATATTTTAGTCGCCATATAGTGAGTTTTGGCTACTAAAATCATTTAGTCGCCAAATGGAAAATAAAAAAATTTAGTCGCCAAAAAGTTAAAATATTTGGAAGGAAACCTTTCAAATTCTGGAGGGTTAAATAAAATAAATTAATTGGCGACTAAAAATTTTAGTTGCTAATGGTGTAATATATATATATATTTGGTTTTCAAACCAAACAAACCAGTGCCTCTCTCTCTCTAGCGTCCGTCTCCCTCTCCGGTGCCTGTTCTGGTGTTCTCAGCTGCTGCTGTTGTGGCCGCGACCTTCTTCTCTTTCTCCTTCTCCTCCTCCTCCTCCTTCTTGTTCTTGCCCCTCTCCTGCGGCCTTAACCACCGCCGGAGCCGCTGTGTCTGGAGGAGAAATGATCTCGCTGACAGCAGAGGTTGTAAGATGGGTGAAGGATTAGATCGAGTCCAAAACATCATATGCACGACAATGTCCTCCGTAAGGGCATTAACCCTTGCTCTCACGCTCAACAACTCCAAGATCTTATACAGTTAGTAACCTCTCTCTCTCTCTTTCAATTTGTCTATGTATGTATTGGATTTTTGGAAATCTACACTTGTCAAGCTCTTCATTGAAAAGAAATGGTGAATTTAGGTTTTGGATTTTTAGAGATACGTTATATTATGGCCTATAGATTTTAGGTTTTGGATTCTGATTTGGTCTACATTCTAATTTCAATGTTTTGGACTTCTATTTGTGTTTCTTCATCAAACATTGAATCTAATCGCATTAACTTCTCCAGTTTTTTTTGAAAATTCTACACACATACTAGTGAATATTTGTGAATGTGTGCCCTGTTCTGGTTCAAGATTGACAAGTTATGGACTTTTAAAGCATCTCCATCACCCACGGAAGCTCGATGGACTGTAAGGATTACATGCTTGATTCTTGTAGATTATGTTGGGTTTGTGAGTTCTCAGGATTTGCAAAATGGGTATTGTTGTTTGATGTTCTTTAGTTCTGCTTTGAGAATTCTGAATCAATTTTTATCTAACAGTCTAGGATTAGAATAATAGGAATTTTAAGGTTTTTCGGGCTCTGATTGTGGTTATGAAGATTGTTTTGCTGAATGAATTGGGAGAGAGCAGGGAAAGCATGCTAAATTGGAAATAATTTGCAACAACTTTTTTGGGTTTAGGGATGAAGATCATTGGCATGAAGATCATTTGAACTCAACAACGGCAAAGAAAGTGCACACAATCAAACTGATTTAGAATTTGTAAGGTTTAACTCTACTTTGCGCTTCTTTTGATTTTCAAGGCGTGTTGTTACACAAAATTGGACCTGCATTTGGTTTTCTTAGACTTGTTTTGTTTACTAGTTAAGCTAGATAGCAAAAACTTTTGTTTACAATATCCATATTGAAGAAATGGGTTGTGTTGCTTCAAAAATTGATAAAGAAGAGAGGGTAAGGATTTGCAAGGATAGGAAGATGTCAATGAAACAATTGGTGGGATTTAAAGGAGAATTTGCTGATGCCCAATTGACTTATTTGAGATCATTGAAAAATACTAGAGTAACCCTTCGACAGTTCACCGAGTCGGGGTCATTGGAACTTGAAAATACCTCATTTGGCGGCCTTTCTTTACCTCCCTCACCACCTCCCCCATTGCCTCCTTCCCCTCCTCCTCTACCAACTTTTAGCCCAGACTCGAGGATGTTTGAGGATAAACAAAGGGTGGAAATTGCCCAAAAAGAAATCGTAGAAGTTGGTGAGGAAACTAGTTGTACACCGCTACCTCCCCTAGTTCCTAGCTCAACCTGGGATTTTTGGGACCATTTTTCCCCTTCTTCACTTCCTTGTGAAGAGAAGAGAGAATTTGTAAAACCAATTGAGGAGGAAAATTGGGCAGAGGCTAATGCTGAATTTGAGGAAGAAGAACAAGAGGAAAATATTGTTGAGAAAAATGCTACAAATCTGCTTCTTGAGAAGCACGAGACCATTGAGTTGGGTGATGATGGCTCATCAATGGTTAGTTGGCACACTAAAGACACTGCAGATATGGCTATGGTAGTCTACAGGAGCAAGAAATATCCGTAAAGATTTTTAACATTTTTTGGGTGCTTAATCTCACCAACTCTATAAAAGGAAGTGCATAAATGTTTTTACATTTTTTGGGTGCTTAATCAAAATATCAGTAAAGATTACTTGAGCATACAATTCAATATATTCTAAACATTTAGCGAAAGGAAAAAACCTAACTATGGAGCTCTCTTTTGGTTTGAGTTTTGTGAAAGTGAGAATTAAATAACAAGAGAACTATGTCCCGCTTAAGTCCTAGCAAAACAACACTTACTAGAAGGAGCCATCAAAATGTTTATAAAAGCATAGCACTAAAGCATTAAATCACTCCATGGACATTTCTAAAGCAATGCGGTTATCAGGTGACCAGAAGGGAACATCAATAAGTTTAATGAGGGAAAAGATAAACTCTCTTAATTGCTGATAATAAATATTATGTACAATGAGGGAAAAGATACCAATACAGTAGGAGGATCATAACTGTTAATGCAAGAATTTTTGTTTACATTCTAAATTCTTTATGAAACAGATTCATCCCTTTGCAAATGCCTTCATCATAAGATTTGAGAAAGATTTGTTGTATCTACCTGTTTTCCTTATTGAAACTGTTACCCAAAAGACAACCTAAGAGGGGGGGAGTGAATTAGGTTTTTACAATTAAAAATTAATAATACCCTAATAAAAATTATGACTAGCACAATAGATAAATATAGTTAATGAAATAAAAATAATTAAAACAAGTGTTCTAACAACTATGCCAGTTAATGATTTTAGCACAGTGAAAGTGTGAAACATAGCTACAACAATTTAAATAAAATAAAGAGATAAGAGAGAGAGAGAGAGAGAGAGAGAGAGAGAGAGAGAGAGAGAGAGAGAGAGAGAGAGAGAGAGACAAACAAATTTATAGTGGTTCGGCTTCAACTCGGCCTACGTCCACTCTTCAAGCTTCACTTGAGATTTTCCATTATGCTCTAATTTCACGGGGGTGTTAACAACCTCTTTACAAATGGAGCAATCCTCCACGGATTTTACACAGACTTTCTAAGTCAAGAACACTGAGTGTACTACACTCTTACAAGATTGAAAAGAAGGTGTTTTTGCTTTCACAGAAAGCTACAAGAATTATTTTTCAAAGATAGATATATAAAATGAAGCTTTGATTTTTCTGTAAATCTCACACAGGAAAGATGAGCTTAATGCTATAAGGCTCAATGTATAATTTCTGAAAGATGATGTAAACAAAAATTGAAGAACACTTCTCAGTGAATTTTTCAGAGAATAGATGTGAGTGATTATAGATCAAAGAATATTTTCTGGTTTTTTTGTAGCTTGTTTACATTAGAGGCTTTGGTATATATAATGAAACTTATAGCCGTTTATAGCCGTTGTATTCATTTGAATTAATAGCCGTTGTACTCCATCATTACTAATTTGAATATCTTCCACTCCATCATTACAAATTTGAATATCTTCCACTTGAACCTTTTGGCTTGCTCCTGTGCTGGGCTATTTGAACATTTGTTTTGGGCTGTTTGAACTCCTGATTTAATCAAATATTAAATAGATTCTAAGAACATTCAAGATAAAGGTTTAGGTGAGAAATAATGGGACAAAATAAATTTTGATTCTATTTTTCTCTTTCAAATAAATCATCAAAATAAATTTTGATTCTATTAAAATATAATTAAATAAATCATCAAAATAAATTTTGGATTCTATTTTTCTCTTTCAAATAAATTAAAACATAATTAAATAAATTATCAAAATAAATAAGTCTAACAATCTCCCTCTTTTTGATGATGGCACACAATGATATTTTGATTTGATTTGGAAGTAAGAAAGGCTCCCCCCCAAATCATGCTCCCTGAATTCATTTCTAAATATATAGGTTAGCACATGTGTAATAAATAAGCTTTAATCACCAACATGATATAAGATTAAGATATCGAACTATAAATACATAACATTAGATTAGTTTGAAAATAACACCATAATACATAACATCATATAATTTCTCCCCCCGTGACATTATCAAAAGGAAATCAAGGGTCAGAATCTGGAGGAGGAGGAGGAGGAGGAGGAGGAAAATGATAGTGATAAATGGCATCAAAAAATAGATAATCAAAACATATATATACGTATATATATATGATTCACCCGCGTCCCTTTTTTTTCGTCGAAAACTACGTCAGACACGCGTCCTCACTTTTGTGTCAGCCGACCAACAAAAGCAAGACGAGTCAATCAGTCAGCTGCCTCGGCTTTCTCTCCCTCTTATTGTCTTCTCCTCTGTCTTCTTCTTAATCACTCTCTTCGCCTTCTTCTTCCTCACTTGCTTCGTGAGAGAGATAGAATAGAGAGACTGAACAAAGTAGAAAGGCTGCCAAAAACGACTCTCCTTTTGATTACATCTCTCTCTCCTACTACATGGCCTCGTCCCGTCCCCTTACTTTCTTTCTAGACCTGAATTATCCCGTAAGCGCTGCTGGGCCGAGTGCCCTGGCTCGCACTCTTCGCAACCTTTCTATGATGTCGATTGAGCAAATAATGGCAGCTCAATCAGACATTGAAGCCAATCATTTCACACTAACGTCCTGTATGGAGACGGTGACTGGAGTCACAAAATTGGCTCACCGACTGTAGAACAGGATAAGTGAGCTCCATCAGGTTAACGCCCAACTCGCTCTGATCTAGTACATGTACAAGGACGTGTGAGCAAAGATAGGCGCACTGAAGGCCAAAAATAAAGAGCTTAAATGGAAGACCGCCTCCATGGCCCGATTTGGAGCAACGTCGTTCTTGGCTTTTGATAGTCAGCGGGGAGTGCTCGCTCTCAACAAAAGCACGGGGGCAGGGACATCAAGGGTCGCCCAAGGTCATAAAAAGAAGAAGAAAACGATGGAAGAGGCGAGTAAGTAAGATTGACGTATGGCCCAAAAAAAATGAATGGTTTTTTTTTTTAATGCTTATTTTGATCGGCGTGTGGCCGTAAAAAAAAAAATGAAGGGTCTGTTTTTTTTTTTTTTTGGTTTTTTTTTTTAATGTAAATATTTGTATTTTGATTTGTTGTTGTGTTTATGTTTAAGTACTGAAAAATGAAATTAAAAAGCAAAGAAAAAAATAAGAAAATTAAGCCCAAACAAAAAATAATAATGAGAGACCAAATTGTTAATGAGTATATGAGAAGCATTTGAGCATAATCTAATTCTCAATTTCTTAGCAAGAGCATGCTAATCTCAAGACTATAATAGACATAATAGTGCATAGATCAAACAAGGTTGCCAAGCAAGATCATAAATATGGAGCTAAAGCTCAAGTCACTCTTCTTTGGGGAAAACGATCTTCCTCTCACATTATCAATAACTAATCAGCTCAAAGGTCATGTTGTAAGAATTAAGATACCAAAATCATAGAGATACCAAAATAATCAGAGATACTAAAACAATCAAGTCTCTTGAGATACCAAAATAATCAGAGATACTAAAACAATCAAGTCTCTTTTTTCTCCCCCGATGACATTTTCAACAAAATCAAGCACAAGGAGGGAGTATGGTACAACATATAGGATGAAAGAATATAAGTCTCATTATAGCGCAAATAATCATCCATATCAAGGTAGCTCTATGATACCAAAAAAAATGATAGCACATAATGATCATACAATTGAAGCTCATACCATTTGACAATAATGGGGGAAAAAAAAAGTAACATGTGAGGGTGTAAGCCCATAAGTTTGATATAAAAAACAGAATAGAAACTGAGGGGATTTTAAAAAAATAATCAAGTTTAAATTATTCCCCGTGTTTCATTTAGTAAAATCAATAGGAGATATGATAAATGAAAGCTCATAACTGAAATGTTGTCGTCAATAATATCAAATAGGATGCCAAAATGATACCAACATGCAATCTACCAATGATACTAATATGCAATCTAGAAGATTTAACAATCATAGCTCAAGCATTATGTAGAATACCAAATATTGCTCATAATAGATTAAACTCAATATAATCTCATGGAGCTAATGTAATTCCAAAAAAAATGAAGCATGTTCAAGGTATAGCAATCCATATGCCAAGAAAAATCATGAATTTCAATATGTACCACACATTTAAGCATAGGCATGATTTTTAGGTAAGAGCATCATCAAAGAGTATACATTGCAAATCATATGAAGTATAATCAATCTTTTTCATATCAAAGTAATAACAGTATTAGCTCAAGGGATATAAGATAGAATTTTTTACCTCAAAAGCTTCAGAGAGTATATGAGGCATACCTTAGGTTCAAGAGATGGAAGTTTTTTAATCTTCAATTTTCTTTCATGAGGAGTTCATCTCAAAAGGGTTTAACAAGTATGTTAGCAAAATGATTTCTCCTCTTAAGTTAGTGCAACCCTTTTATATTTTGTGTAAATATAGCATTCATAGAACAATCACTATTACTCAATAAAAATACAACACAAATCACTTCTTATTATAAACAAAAAAGGTAAAAAATAATTCAATGATCAAACAAGAGTTTGGAATGCTATTTTTTAGAATTTTCAATTTGTAACGCATAGCATAATATGCATAAGAAAATAGTTTTATGCTCTTTGTTTTATTAAGAAATGATGCAACAATTTCATTTAATCACATAACATTATCAAGAGGCATTTTTATCAATTCAATCCACATGCTCAAGTGTGATAAAACATTTTACTCAATATGGAACACATCATGAATGTTATAAACAATTAATTCAACAATTTATCAATCAAAAGCATTTCATGAGATGTATGCCAATATAATCCATATTTAAAAGATATTCAATAGGATAGATGTAATGTCTCTACAAACGTATGTACTTCTTTTCATTTAGACATTGTTGATAGATCATAATCAAGAAATTTCACAACTCATTCAAATATTCCAATGTAAAGCATATAAGCATGGAATTTTCATATTGAGCATATTCTTGAGATCACAAATGTAGAATTCAAAATATAGATAGTATATATCTCAAAAACATGCTATGACATCAAAATTGATTCTAGAAAGATATGACTCAAAAAGGAATTAACATATCAGTATGAAGTCATATATAAGATGTAAAAAGTATGCTCACAAAAAAATTTATCACTTCTTATCTCTTTTTCATAGCAATGGATGACATGATATAAAATGTTAATGAATACATGAATCATTCATATTCTAACAGACATTCATCAGAATAATATAATTCTCATTTTTGAGTTCAATGAATGTTTGAAAGAAACTAGCAGAACATGACTTAGCAAACTTAGTACAATTAGGTTACATGGAAGCAATGATTAGACACAACCTATTGTACACAAATCACACCTTAAAGAATATAGAACTTTAAGCTTAAAGGTGTGTTAGAAGTTATACCTTCATTTACCTCTTTGCAATCTTCACCCATACATTACCTCTATTGTTCATCTTGGTGATTTTTATTTCATTATTCTACTTCTTGTAGGAGCTGATTTTGCTCTTTAGATTGAACACTCTTGTTGTGCATTTCCTCTCGAAGTCCTTGGTGTTCTTTGAGATTCCACCTACAAAATATCTTGATTTCTTTCTTGGTACCCATACTTTCTTGGGTCCATGGGGATTATCCTCAAGAACATTTAATCTCATCAAAGATTTAGGAGGATCAAAACCAATGCCTACTTTGTCAAAAACATATCTTTTATTTTCAAGAAGCTTGTTGAGGTTTTCTTTTCATTTTACAAAATTTTCAAGAGTTTTGTTTAAATCCTCAACATTGTTTTTCAAAATGTTTTTCTCATTGGTAATAGACGTAAAGTCATTTTTCAAAGTAGCATTTTCCATTTTTAAAACACCTACATCATTTGAAAGAGAAGTAACTAATTTCTTTAATTTAGAATTCTTAACACAAACATTTCTAAATATGTCATGTAATTCATTGAAAGCACTTTCAAGTTCTACATAATTAGAAATTACCTCACCTTGAGTGGATTCTTCTTCTCCAAGAGTCATGAGACACATGTTGGCTATTCCATCATTTTCTCCCCAAATGGCTTCCTTTTTGCTGCCATTCAGCATTGAAAGTTCATGAGCCATGAGTGAGCCTAGGAGTTCTTTAATGCCTAATTTTGTTAGGTCTTTTGCTTCTTGGATATCTGTAACCTTAGCTTCCCATTCATTTGGCAAAAACCTAAGTATTTTTCTTACAAGCTCACCATTAGTATAAGATTTACCAAGAGATTTTAGAGCATTAATAATATTGGTAAATTTATAAAACATCTCGAAAATAGATTCAAATGATTCCATAGTAAAGAGTTCATAATCATGAATAAGCATGTCAATCCGAGACTCTTTTATTTGGCTGGTTCCTTCATAGGTGATTTCAAGTTTATCCCAAATCTCTTTAGCAGTAATACACCCAGAAATTCTATTGTACTCATTTGCATCTAGTCCACACACAAGAATAAGCTTGACTTTAGCATTAGCTCGAAGGAGTTTATAATCACGCTCATCAAATTCATCCTCAAGTTAGGCACACTGATATGGTCTACTACCTTGATAGGGATTTTAAGACCTTTAGTGATAATGAGCCACAAAGCATAATTGGTAGCTTGAAGATACAAGGTCATTTTTTCTTTCCAATGAATGTAATTACTACCATCAAAGAAAGGTGGCCTATTGCTAGCTTGTCCTACAACAGAGTAAGTAGAATACATGGTTGCTATGGATAAAAAACTCAAGATTGTTAAATCTAAACAAGAGCCCCAGGCTCTGATACTAATTGTTATAAGACAACCTAAGAGGGGGGGTGAATTAGGTTTTTATAATTAAAAATTAATAATACCCTAATAAAAATTATGACTAGCACAATAGATAAATATAGTTAATGAAATAAAAATAATTAAAACAAGTGTTCTAACAACTATGCCAGTTAATGATTTTAGCATAGTGAAAGTGTGAAACATAGCTACAACAATTTAAATAAAATAAAGAGATAAGAGAGAGGGAGAGAGACAAACAAATTTATAGTGGTTCTGCTTCAACTCGGCCTACGTCCACTCTTCAAGTTTCACTTGAGATTTTCCACTATGCTCTAGCTTCACGGGGGTGCTAACAACCTCTTTACAAATGGAGCAATCCTCCACGGATTTTACACAGACTTTCTAAGTCAAGAACACTGAGTGTACTACACTCTTACAAGATTGAAAAGAAGGTGTTTTTGCTTTCACAGAAAGCTACAAGAATTATTTTTCAAAGATAAATATATAAAATGAAGCTTTGATTTTTCTGTAAATCTCACACAGGAAAGATGAGTTTAATGCTATAAGGCTCAGTGTATAATTTCTGAGAGATGATGTAAACAAAAATTGAAGAACACTTCTCAGTGAATTTTTCAGAGAATAGATGTGAGTGATTATAGATCAAAGAATATTTTCTGGTTTTTTTGTAGCTTATTCACATTAGAAGCTTTGGTATATATAATGAAACTTATAGCCGTTTATAGCCATTGTATTCATTTAAATTTATAGCCGTTTATAGCCGTTGTATTCATTTGAATTTATAGCTGTTGTACTCCATCATTACTAATTTGAATATCTTCCACTCCATCATTACAAATTTGAATATCTACCACTTGAACCTTTTGACCTGCGGCTGTGCTAGGCTATTTGAACCTTTGTTTTGGGCTGTTTGAACTCCTGATTTAATCAAATATTAAATAGATTCTAACAACATTCAGGATAAAGGTTTAGGTGAAAACTAATGGGACAAAATTAATTTTTATTCTATTTTTCTCTTTCAAATAAATCATCAAAATAAATTTTGATTCTATTAAAATATAATTAAATAAATCATCAAAATAAATTTTGGATTCTATTTTTCTTTTTCAAATAAATTAAAACCTAATTAAATAAATTATCAAAATAAATAAGTTTAACAGAAACTTTAGTGTTGATTTGAGATAATTGAGAGTAAGTTGCAACTAAACCCTTTGTATTTGCAAATTCTGCTATTGAATGAAGTATTACAAATATACAACGTGAGAGACACATATTTATGCTTCAAAGATTTGGCTTTTGGAGGACTGGAGCAGTGTTGATTAACCTTTTTGTAGATATGAGCTTAATGTCTGTGAGTATTGGATTCTTGTTGGGTTCAAGTTGGGGTTTTGTAATTTCATAGCTATTGATTTACATTGGACTTTCCATTCACCTTGAGTTATAATTCTTTTAGTTACTTGCTGTGTTTGTTTCTTGATTGACCAATGTGACACTTTTCTAACTGACATTACTTGTTTGTCGATGTGCTTAGTCATTTTTCTTTTCCTTTCAGAATGAAGATGGGACAAAAGTTGAATACAAGGTATGGAATCCTTTCCGTTGAATACACTTTTTTTTTTCTTGCCTCAAAACTATTTGATAAAATGTCTCTTAGACTTTCCAACAAAATTCTCGCCAACTTCTACAAGTTACAGGTATGTTTTTGGTTACATATAAATGCATTTATTATGATTTGTTTCAAGAATTGTGTGTGTTAAAAAATTTGTTTTCCTGAGATCTACTCTTTGAGCACAAAGTTTATACGTGTGATCCATTAGTGGTTAATGAAGCCAGATTTGGATATGGAATTGATTTACCTGATTTTTGTAAAGTGCGTGGTCCTTGGTGGCATGGTTATGTTAATAGATGAAATTTTATTCAGTATTGGGATTTATATTTTTTATATTAGTTTAATACAATGATAGCAAAAGGTGATGTAAAGAAAATAATATTGAAGTTGTATGTATGTTTTCATATTGAAGCTGTTCACTGTAGTTCATCATTAGATTATAGCCCCGTTTGGTAGAGCTGTGGGAAACAGCTTATAGCTTATGCCTAAACAGCTTATAGCTTATAACTTTCAACTTAAGCTGATTTCCAGCTTATTCTTAAAGCATCTCCAGCCCCACTCAAAGAATAAGCTGATTTCTGACTTCCAAAAAGCTATAAGCTATAAGCTATAAGCTAAACCAAACACATCAAAATAGCTTAAATTAAGCTGAAAGGTGGAATAAGCTGATTATAAGCTGTGCCAAACAGGGCCTATGGCTTAGATTATCTATAATCTATTGCTAGTTTTATTATTGTTTTTCTTATTGGTATTAGGGATTCGAGGTTCGCAGTTGCTGCTTATGGGGGCCAATTTTCATGTATTTTAGGAGAGTAAGAATCTCAGATACCAAATATCAACTTTTAATTTTTCTATTTTTTTTATTTTTCTTTTCTTTTATTTTTTTGTTCTTTTACTTTTATGTGTAACTGTAACTCTGTAGGAACCATCCCAATGATGAACTTTTCTAGTTCCTACTTTCCAAAGGCATCCAATGTCACGCCCTCCTAAATAAACCCATAAATCATACGTTCATGATACAAGAAAGAGATATCATATTCCATTCATCAGAGTATTCTTACATAAAGTATTACATGTTGACAACAAAAGTAAATGCCCTATGGGCTTACAACTTTCCAAGTCAACACTTGGTTCAACAAAATAAGAGTTCTAACTCTTTATACAAAATAAGCCCTTGGCTTGATTTACATGTAATACAAAAAGAAATCAACAAAAAGTCTTTCAGTCTCTAAGCCTCCCAAGCTACGTCCTTGGAGGTGGCATATCACCTGTACCTGATAAATGATGTCCCATATAGGGTGAGCCAATGCCCAGTAGAGATATACTAAACCAATTATGATAAATAACTAAAACATTAGCATTTGATAAAAGGTTAACACTTGTAAATCCACTTACAACAATTCCCAGTTAAATGACAAACACACTTGTATTTCATTCCGTTTTCCTTTACTTATCCAATTCACTTTCATAAACATGGCTCATTAACTAGCCAAACTATTAAATGAGACTGAAACTCATATTAAAACACTTCCATACTTCAATTATCTACGTTATGCAAACGCAATAAGAATTTCAGGACTTTCACCCTGGACACTCCGGCCAACTTAGTTATCAATGGAGTCCATCTCCTATCTCCTCCCACATAGGTTTGAGAGTACATCCTTTATCTTCTCTCAAACCATGGAGTACATCCCCTATCTCCTCCCAAACAATATACGTATATAATGTATTTAAACACTTATCATATACAATGATCAAGCAAAACACATATTCAATGTGCTAATTTAACCGTCATATTCAATGACTTAATCATTTGATTAGTTTCAATTTTCCCTAATCAACATGCAGTGTCTACAACAATCAAGACTATCCTCCATCGATAACCCCAAGCAGTTATCTCTAAACAGATAGTAAATTCATCAAACAGATAAATTATCAACATTTTCATAGGTGAGTGGTTAATTCATCCAACTACACCATTCAATCTCCTACTTTCCCAATTTCATGATTTTCATCTCAATTTCACATTCTCATACTTTTCCAAATTAATTACACAAATTAGTTAATCACATTGATTTAGGGCTTTTCCCAATTTTTTCCAACTTTGGCCCTAAGGCTTATTTTCATCAATCGAACAACAATAGTTCCATTTTCCAAGGCCTCACATACATATGGAGCTTTTAAAACACAAAACCCCTCTTTATATAATTTCAATACAAACCCTAACTTTCCCAAAATAAACATAATCCACCATTTATACAAAATGACTAAAATCTATGTCAAAACTCATAAGAATGAGTAGGGTATCCCTACCTCAAAATTAGAAGCCCAAAGGAGTTGATGAAGAAAACTCAAAGTGCTCCAAATCCACGGTTTTTCATATTAAAGTGAAGCTCACGCCACCCTCTACCTTTCTTACAAAGAGATTTGGGTGGAAACACTCTAGAAGTAGATGGAATCCTAGAGAGAGGGAGAGTTCTAGAGAGATGAGCTCTCAAAATAGGGTTTTGGAATGTTAGAGAGAGAGAGAGAGGGACGAAAAAGTGATTTAAAATAGCACAGTCGGGATCTGATATACGTATAGTCCGCTCGAGTGGATAATAGGATGCTCGAGCGTAAGACACAAAAACTTAACCCGCTCGAGCGCCAAGGCACAACAGCAAAGTGCTACCCGCTCGAGCGCAAAGAGACTCACTCGAGCATAGAATACACTCCTCCAGTACTTTTACAGACTTCGAATACCCTCTCGAGCGCAAAATGCCCGCTCGAGCTCAGACCCGCTCGAGCGTAAGTAATGCCGCTCGAGCGTGAAAAACACTCCTGCAGTATATCTGCAGACGCACAAAATGCTGAAAGGATGCTGTAGACGTGCCCGAGAACTTTTCGAGCTCCGCGCGCGAAATAGCGCGAAATCTGTTTTGTTCATTAGCTACTACAGTTCAGACTCAATGTCACGGTTCTGAATCTAATCTTGCAAAGTGCAATGCAAGACCGATAAATCACCAAAGAGTCCAAATCCGGCAAATTGTTTTGGAAAACTGATTTTTAAAGAAGTGCCAAACATGGACTGCTTTGCCAGATACAAAGTCGCTATCTAAATGTTTTTGTTTTGGGGGAAATTTAGGAAACCCTGACTCATGCCGAAGGCCACGTGTCCATCATCACCAAAGTTGCCTCGGCTCGGGAACTTGGGTACGAGAGGGGAAGGTCATGCGATGAGCACCCCCGCTTGCCCAATCAAAGATCGGCCTGTACTAAGCATGATATTTTGTTTTTGAAAAACACATGTGTTCTTATTCCGGTTATTAGCTAGCTTACTATGTGATGCGCACAACACACAAGCATAGACTAGATCGCCTAAGTTGGAACATAACATCTCATGTTTGTTTGTTTGAAAATGGTTTGAAGGTGCTACTTGCAAGTAGGCTAAGACGTGAATTTTGCCACCCTCGAGTGGGCTTAGAAAACATGATTTTGCCACCCTCAAGTGGGCTTAAAAATTGCATTTCGATGAATTGTTCCAATTCAAGTAATCCAACCTTCACCCACGGGCATTCAGGCAGTTATATCATTTAAGCAAATAGCCTCATGACAAGCATGCTGTCATGGCAATACTCACACTCATGCAAGATGCTAAAGCATAACACTTACAGTGTACTCCAAGCCAAAACAATAGCTAGTTAGTAATCAATGCATGATCCTAGCTATGTTAAGATGGCTAATGCAACACATGCAGAATGCAACTAAGATAGGCTCGGCTATTCTAAAATGGCATATGAGATGCAACTTGATAATCATGTATTCAAGTAGGAATTGAAATACAGTGCGGTTAGTATGATGCGCCAAGCCCGATGCATACAATACAGATGAATGAATGCAAACATGCTATCATAAGTATGCTAATTGAAATATGACCTAGAACTAACCATTGAAAGCGGATAAGTAAAAGGGAGAAAAAAATGAGGGTTGGAAGACATGCATCACACACATGCACGCTTATTACAACAATGCGCCCTCTCGACGGAGGGTCCGAATAAATCAACCAGCTAGCGACGCTACACTAATTAATTATTACAAAACCTTAACTAATTAAGCAAATTAATTAAGTTACAAAACCAACTAAGTAAGAAAAGAAATAAGCTAAAACAAGATGCCACAGCCCTGTCTTGGAATGATGAATGATGCATGCTCGATCGCCTCGCTCGGAAATTCGTTGCCATGCCTCATGTTGCCTCTGTTTGCACACTTCTGTATCTCTGAAAATTGTGCCAACTTCCATAGTGCTTCTGACCCACCTTAGGAACAATCTGAGAGGTGGTCGGCCAAGAGGAATGGCCATCGGCCAAAGAAAATGATCATCGGCCAATTTAATAGTCGATCGGCAGACTTTTATGGTCGATCGGCAGCTCTGATGGTCGATCGGCTAACACTTCCTGCAAATTCTCCTTTTTGCTGCAACAGAGCACAAAGAAGGGCATGGCAATGTATTTGCAAGGTATGTGTGCACAACCACCCTCCCTATCATGTCCAAGGCTCAAAGGAGTGTAGTGCTTGGCTCTCGAGCCATCACGCATCTCGATGCATGATGGCCAAAAAGACCGAGTTGCACAAATCAATGTCAAATGAATGCACAAGAACACATAAATGCCTTAGCCTCTATCATGCATGATCAAGAGGGTCGGCGACCGAGAATTGAGGCACGTTTCATCACTTCAAGTATGAAACGTCCCTCATTCCTCATGTTTGGCTTAACACCCAAACCAAACACAATGCAATGCACATAACATGGAAATGCAAAGCAATGCAACATGAGCATGCCAAATGCAATGCAACTCAGGCATGCACACATGATGCAATGCAATATGATTGACTTAGTAATACCAATGGCATGTGAACAAGGTAATGCAACATGAGCATGCAAGCATCATGCAATGCATCCTAAGCATGCAAACAAAGCTAATGCAATATGAGCATGCCAACAACCATGCAAGATGGACTTAAACTAAAATGGGCAGATCTCAATCATGCCCAAATTAGTGGCCAAACATGCTGAAATGGAGACTCCAAGGGCTAGCCAAGCATACATACATATTAATGCAAGATTAAGGCACAAGACACAACTCTCCAAAGGCATTGAAAGGATGAAACATGGAGTACAATGGCGTATATTCCAGCACTGAAATGTCATGCTAAATGACTTAAAATCATGCAAACGACTCATGTGATGCATGTTGCAAGGCTTAAGCACCAAATTTAGTGAAGCGTATTACACTAGAGGCATGCAAGACAATGCTCAAATGGCCAAACCAGCCCCAAACAGACCTTATGCAGTCCAAAACAGTAGCCAAAATGGACTGAGATGATGGCTTGAAAGGGCAAGAAAATGAGGCTCATGCAATGGCTCACAAATAAGGCATAAAGGACCAACCCTCAAGAGCACTTAAAGAGTGGAAAACATGGAAATCTAATAACACTATATGCTCTGAAATATCATTCCAAATGATGTCAAGGCATGCAAGCATCACAAGTATAGCATGGTAGGGGCCTCAAAACTCAAGACTAGTGAAGGCATTTGCACTATAGCTATACAAAACATGAGTCATATGACCAAGGAAGCCCAAAACAATCCTAAAACAGCCCAAAATATAAATAAAATCATGCTGGAGCATAGCCAAAATATGCTAGAATAATGAGCCAAAATATCATGCATACAAGGCTAGTAAGCAAGATTTGCACTACGAGTACATGAAACATGCAAGAGGCTATCAAACCAACTTTAGACAAAGTTATGACATGCTAAATAATGGCCAAAAACATGCTGAAATGGAGCTCATACATGCTTAACAAACATGCTACTTCATGAGGCATATAAGGCTAGTTTGCAAGAATTACACTATAAGTGTATAAAGCATGCATAAGGTGACCAAACCAGCCATGGACAAAGTTAAGGCAGGTCTTAAAAGTCACAAAAAAGTGCCTGAACTAAGCCTCAAAATGGTAGAAACACATGCTCATTTGATAGGCCAATAAGACATGCAAACAAGAGAAGAGGAGGGGAGACAACCCCCACCCATTTGGGACCTCAAAACAAGGTTTTTACCACTGAAAATCCTCTGGATTTCAGTGGTGAAAAGGCCATGAAAAGTTGTTTTGAAAGGCCTTAGAAGATGGCTCAAAAGCTATACAAGCTAAGGAATTAAAGGGAGAGACAACCCCCTAACACAAAATAGGCCTAATCCATCATTTTTAGGACTGAAAAAAAGAGGTTTTCTCAGTTCAAAACCAAGCCAAAAACAGTTTGCAAAGGTGGTAAAACAAGCATGCAAAGCGAAGGTTTAAAGGAGCAAGTGTTTACCCTTGAAGAACCTTGAAGGACAGTAGCAAAACCAACCACAATCTAAGCCAAACAACCTTCAATTAGCCCAAAAATAGGTTCCAAGGGACCTCAAGCCAATGGTGATCAACTCTTCTCAAGGGTTGATAGGTTGAAGATGGTTGTATGCAAGCCTTCTAGCACAAATGCTCAAGAGAGGATTGTAGAGAGAGAGAGAGAGGTTCTAGTGTGAGAAGCTCCCAAATCTTTTGCCAAAAATCTTCTCTAAATGTTCTAACCTTTCAATATGAGATATATGGCTTTATTATAACGCAATCCAAGAGCTTTTGGTCGAAATATCTCAATTGGAAATATCTGATGCAGTGTATAACAGCTGGAGGAGAAATATCAGTCAATTTTGGGCTTTCTAGACACTTTTGGCCGACCGGCTATCTTTGGTGCCAGCCGGCCATCATTTTTGGCCGATAAGATTCACTTTTGGCCGACTTATAGCTGCTGAGGTCAAATTGTGGCCGATGGACCTCCATAGAGGCCGATGGAAAAAATCAGCCCTAGTCCCTGACTTGAAGCAAGCCTAATTCCTTCATCTGGACTCCTTTTCAGCTCATTCTTAAGCCTAAACTGTAGCCCCGGAAGTCTTCTTTCCAAATTTGGAAGCCTCACCTCAAAATTACATGTGTGCTAAGAGATATCCCTCTTTAGTGAAGGCTGCACAGTTTCGGTCCAACTGGAATAATGCCCAACTTCAGCCAATCATATCTCCCCCATCCGGACTTGGCTTTAGGAGATTCTAAAGTGAAAAATGAAGCCCCAGAAGTCTTCTTTCCAACGGTGGTAGCCTCATATCTTAAATCCAAGTGCATAGACAGATAAGCCTAATTTAGCGAGGACCACTCAACTCTCTCTTAGCGATTCATACCCAACTTCTTCTCCAACTTGGTTTCTTCCCTCTTCTCCTCTTTCCTTCAACTCCAAACCCCTAAACAAGGTGTTTTGAAAGATTTTCCAAAGATTTCATCTCTCTTTCATTCATTTCCACTTTGTCTTTGTCGGTTTACCGAAAAACGCAACATTTGACAAAATGTGAGCGTCGGAACATCGTAAGAACTTCATTTCAAAAATATTTTGAAAGAGAGGATTTTAAGGTCTAAAAACTATTCAAAATAGCTTTGGTCCAAAATGGGGTGTGAGGTTTGGATTTCACTCTCCTTGCCAAAAAAATTGAACTTTTGGCTCTGCATATCTTTCACGACCAAGTAAACCATCAGTTGCGCCGAAGTCATAAGGTCGGTCAAAAATGGGGTGTCTACAGATGCAAACTCCGCTCGAGCACAACAAGACCCGCTCGAGCGGATCATCAAAAATCTGGGCAACAAGATTAGAGGCCAAAGCTTAACCAACCTGTTCAAAACACGCCCAAGGCGTTTTTAAACTCCAATTCAAAGAGTTAAAGGATGGAAATATGATACAGACAACAACAATCACCCACGAAACCGAGTCCAGAATACAATAACAATGAAGGGAAAATCGGGATCGCTATAACCTTTCCCCCCTTAAAGAATTTCGTCCCCGAAATTTGATATAAGTTTTCAAAAACATGATTCCTCAATTGTCAACAACATTACAATTCAATATTTAACATCCTGGCCCATCCTGGCCATCCCATCTCTTTTCAAGAGGCAATTCACAATATAATTCAATATGCATTAACAACATGCTTTTCTTTGAAATTCAACAAATTCCAATACTATATTCCATCATTCCATAACATATTCAATGTTAATGATATACTTGCATTTCTACAATACATTTAACATATACAATGTCAAATTAAACTTCCATAAATCAAACATATACAATGTTTTACAACTTAAGACATATTCAATGTTCTTATAGTTTATTAATACAACAAAATATTCAACATATGCTCAAACATCCACAAATAGATCCGGATACTTCTCTCGAATCTCCAATTCACGTTCCCAAGTGGCTTCCTCCACCCCGTGATGTTTCTACAAAACTTTTACCAAGGGAATGGTCTTGCCTCGCAAGACTTGATCCCGCCTATCCAAGAACCTCACCGGTCTCTCCTCATACGAGGCATCCTCATCAACCTCTAAGTCGGTCTAATCCAATACATATGACGGATCCGGCTCATACTTCCGAAGCATACTAACATGAAACACGTCATGCACTCCGGATAACTGTGGCGGTAAAGCTAAACAGTAGGCAACCTCGCCAATCCTCTCAAGGATCTCGAAAGGGCCAATAAACCGAGGGGACAACTTCCCACTCTTCCCAAACCTCATCAAACCCCGCCTAGGTGATATTTTCAGAAAGACATGATCACCCACCTCAAATGCCAAAGGCCTCCGCCTACGGTCAACATAACTCATTTGGCGACTCTGGGCTATAACAAGCCTCCTACGGATAAGCTCAACTTTCTCCGTCGTCTCTCGCACCAACTCCGGGCCCAACAAAGGTGCATCACCCACCTCGGCCCAACACACTGGAGATCTACATGGTTGGCCATACAAGGCCTCACACGGTGCCATGCCAATACTCGATTAGAAACTGTTGTTGTAGGCAAACTCCACAAGTGCAAGTGCCTCTCCCACGACCCACTAAAGTCAAGGACACAGCCTCGAAGCATATCCTCAAGGATCTGAATAGTACGCTTGGACTGCCCGTCAGTTTGAGGATGATAAGCCGTACTAAAGGTCAATCTAGTGCCCAAGGCACTTTGTAAACTCTGCCACAACCTAGCAGTAAAACGTAGATCTCTATCTGAGACGATCGACACTGGGACCTGTGCAACCTCACTATGTCCTGAACATACAAGTCGGCAAGATGATCTACCGAATCTCTCACGCGTATAGGAATAAGGTGCGCCGTCTTAGTCAACCGGTCCACGACCACCCAAATAGCATCACTACCCCGTTGAGTCCTCGGAAGACCTATAACGAAGTCCATCATGACATGCTCCCACTTCCATTCGGCTATAGGCAAGGGTTGTAACAGACCCGCTGGCCTCTGATGTTCGGCCTTCACTTGCTGACAAGTAAGGCACTTAGATACAAAAACTGCCACATCCTTCTTCATACCCTGCCACCAAAACTGGCGACCCAGATCACGATACATCTTAGTGCCTCCTGGATGTACCACAAGGCGTGAATGGTGAAACTCTCGGAGTACTTCCTCTCGGCAAGACTCCGGCACAAACTAGTGGTCTCGGTACCTCACACTCAGGTCGGGATACACAGTCAAACCCTTCTCAACCTTCCCACTGGAGATCTTCTCCCGGCGGGATTTTGTCTCAAGGTCACTTCTCTATGCCTCTAACACTTGATTCACAAGTGTAGGCTATGCAACTGCAGAAAACAAGGCCGCAGACTCAACAGATTCACCCAAAAGCAAATCGAACTTGCCAAGTGCACCCAACATCTCCCATTCCCGGATGGCTACATGTAGTAACCCTCACACTGTCCTAACCATACTCATATGTATTTATATGATTTTGTCCTGTTAAGCTTGCATTTCAGAACTTGTCTTTGTTTTGCTCAAGTGTTATTTGCATGCTTTGTTCCTTGTTTGGTGTGTGGTTAGCCTAGACTAATCCAAGCCGAGGTCACCTTAAGCCTAGAACTACCTTGGAACTCTTTTTCTGGTTGGCCTCCACCCTTGCCCTAACATGTTGGCCGAGATGTCACTATCTAGGCCGAGGTGTTCACCACCAAGGCTGAGATGTGTATTATCTAGGTCGAGATGTTACCCTGGACTGGTACGACCTAGACCGAGGTGTGGCACATCTAGGCCGAGGTGTGGCACAGCTAGGCCAAGTGTTGTCCTTTCTAGCCGAGGTCATTGTCCTTTGCTTGCCGAAGCCTTGTTATTAGCCGATGTCACTACTTGCCGGAGTGCCCTTGCCGCCTAACTTGTTAAACACACTTTGTCATAGTCTTGTCTTTTCACTCAGTCACCTTTTCTAGTAGAACCAACCAGCCGTTGCCATGTGCCCCTGCAGAGGGTTAAGTCAGCCGACAGACCCAGAAAATATACATTTTTGTATCATATCTTTGCCTTGTAGAGAGAGAGAAGCTCTAGGAAGATGAAGAAGTTTTAGAGTGAGAGAGTAGGCCTTCGAGTTTGATTCCTAGAGATCAAACCATTAGATTCGTGTATTGAGGTTAGATTCTTGATTTACTCTTGTTGTTCTTTATGTTTATTTAGCTGCATTGCATGATCTAGCATGATTCATGGGCCATGCATTGATTTAAAGTTTGGTTCTAGAAAGAGAAAATGGTGTTCTTGGGTTCTTAAAAGAAAAGCCTTGTTTGATCCGAAAGTTTGTAACAAGTTCCATATTTTTGTGTTTGTTTTCATAAGATCTTCAAGTATGGGTACCCAGGCCCACGTTTTCAAACTCATAACATGAAAATCCCAGATTTTGAAATAACAAGTTGTGATTGAGCATTCATGTTTTTCATGTTCTTCATGTTCATGTTCTTCATGTTCTTCAGCAGAGGGAAACCCAGATTTTCCCGACTTCATATCCTTGAATGTGGCCCTCGGGAGCACACCTCGGCGAGGAAGTGTGGAACGTCGGCCTAGACCTGGTTGGTGCCCAGCATGTTTTCCCGAGATGAGAAACGGTGTTTCATTTTGATTTGACTTAGTTTTTGAAGAATGCCGAGATCATCTGTATGCATGTGAAACTTGTTTGAAAGTTCATTCAACAGACTTTGCCATGTGTTTGTAGGACTTGGACTTGCCCTGACCCCGACGTTTGAAGAACTATATGAATGTGTCACGACCCAAACCCGACCCTATGGGTTTAGTACCGTAACCGGCCAGTAATCCGAGATTACCGAAGGCCTGCTTAACAGTAATACAGTAAAACAGAGTACAGGGCCTGGCAGAAGCCAATACAGTAAATAAATAATGTCCAATGAGCTGTGACAGTCTGTATGCAAAAAGATTTTCTTCATTCATATATGCAACCAGTGACAGAACAGTAAGTACATATATACAATCATTCAAAACAGGGACTTAATCCCTACTCAACAGTACAGTAAACATTCAGTCTATACAATCCATTCGGTTATTACAAAGCGGTAAGACAGTGCAGGAGGGGGAATACTAAAACACCCCTAAGCCTTAGCATGATAGGCTCGGAACCTCGCAGTGAGGCACATAGGCTGGCTTGACAAAACTGGAGTAACCCTGACGCCTCTAGCTTTGATCCGGTGCCTGTACACCTACATATATATATGAGCAGTGAGCTAATGCCCAGTGAATAACATAAAGCGTAAAGAGGTTTAGAATGAATGTCCTTGCGGTAATGAAAACAGTTCATTTCGATCAGTATAACAGTTGTTCAATACAGTAAACAGTCATATGTGGTACATCCATTAGCATAACAGTAACAGTAGGTCTTAAAAGACCGAACAGTAATGATGGCCATCAGTCAGTAAACAGTAGTGGTTCCAACGAGGGAACCGACAGAGATCTCTGTAACAGTAACAGTAAACAGTAGGTGCTAAGGATGCCACGGTACAGTTCAGAAATAAAGGACATACATTCATTCAGTAATCAATATCAGTTCAGTAAACAGTTCAGTTCAATGTTCAGAAAAGTAATCATTTGAACATATCTTTACACAATTGTTACTCACAGAGTTCTGGGCTACAGTGATCTAGAGCGTCTCCTCGGAAAGCCAACCCTATGCAGTTAACAGATTGAACACACACTAAGTCGCACAGTTGGGAAAGATAATAACTTAATCCCTAATTGCCTCGGTGTGGTTCTACATCTATATCCTCTTTAAGATGCCATAAATATGCCCTAGGAATGCCTAGGATGGAAAGAGGATGCAAAGATGCACTTTTGAACACTTTACAAAATTTGGTGAAAACAGGGGTCTCGCTCGAGCGTGGCTTCCTACGCTCGAGCGGACATGCAGACAAAGGAGCTCCGCTCGAGCGTGGATTCCGTCGCTCGAGCGGACTGCGTGCTACAGTAAAAATGCTGGATGCTCAGATTTTACGCCCGATGCTCGCTCGATGCCCGCTCGAGCGTAAGACACAGGTCCTCACTCGAGCGTAGGTTTCCTCGCTCGAGCGGACTGTGAACTCATGAAAAGTACTGGATGCACGCATTTCACGCTCGAGCCTAACTTTTCTCGCTCGAGCGGAAGGCAGAATCACAGAGTGTACGCTCGAGCGTGGACTTCCTCGCTTGAGCGTAGGCTCAAAATCTGGAAATTCCAGATTTGAGTCCCAAGCTCAAAATCAAGTTTAAAAGCCAAATTTTTGATCCTCTTGGGCTAAAAACCTGGAAAAGCACTTGTAAACACATAACATTATGTATTTTAAAGATCAATTTGGTAAATCAAAGCCCAAGGGTGTCTAATTCAAACCCAATTTCAAATCAATTTTCAAGAACATGAAGAACATGCAAACATGCATGAATTTAAATCATTTTACATCTTCAAAACATGCTCTAATGAGCTCATTCTTTTCAAAACAAGTTGAAAACATGGACTTAAGCTTAATTATGAACATGCATGTGACAATTTGCCATGAAATCAACTCAAAATTCATCAATACACACATGCATGCATGAAATGAGTCCTAATCCAACATGCTAGAACTAATTCATGGCTCAACTCTCAAATTTGGCATGAATCATGCAAGAACAATGTTAAATACAACAATGAGAGGTTCAATGGTCTACCTCAAGTCTTGTATTCAAGGTCTATGAGCTCAATTAGCAACTACACTTCAATTTCCTTCAAGTTCCAAGCTAAATCCACAAGTTGAGTTCAATTCCTTCCTAATTCTCACTCCCTCTCTATTTCGGTGGGTTGAAGGCAACAAATGGCTGGTGAAATGTTGTTTGGGTGTAATAAGATAGTCCCACAAGTGTTTGGATAAAGCCCACTCACAATGGCAAAGGTGTAAATAAGGCAACTTATGCAATTCATCAATATTTAAGCATACCAAATCACATTTCAGACAAGTATACCATAAAATCACGTAAATTATGATGGTCCTAAATCACCAATCAATTTCTGGTTCGGCCGCCGATAAGGCCTCCAATTTACAGTTTAAACATAAAAACTAAACAGATAATTAAGCACTCAAACAGATAAACATGCAATTAAACAGATACAGTAATCGATTCAGTTTCAGATTTCAATCAGTCAGTTCAGTACTTCGGTCAGTTCATTTACTTTCCATAATCGGTCTTAATTTAGCAGTAATCGGTATTAATCAGTGATCAGTGTGAGGGTCATTACAGTCTCCCCTCCTTAAAAAGAGTTTAGTCCTCTAAACTCCAGTTACCTTCATTCTGGAAGAAGACAGGGTTCAGTGGAAACAGTTCAGGATATCTTTTAGCCATGTCATCTTCCCTCTCCCAAGTGGCGTACACGCCACCATGGTTTTGCCAGTCTACTTTCACTAACGGGATCTCCTTGTTTCTCAGTTTCTTGATTCGTCTGTTTACAATCTGTATAGGCCGCTCCTCGTAAGTGTAGTCATCACTCAACACCACACGAGTAGGCTCAATCACATGGAACGGATCCCGAAGATAATCTCTCAACATAGAAATGTGAAAGACGTTATGCATATGCTCCATTTCAGGAGGAAGCGCAACTTGATACGCCACCGGATTGATTTTCTCAATAATCTCATACGGTCCGACATATCTTGGCGCTAACTTGCCTTTGACTCCAAAACGAGTCTGGCCTTTCATCGGTGTCATTTTCACAAACACGTGATCACCCACTTCATATTCTCGGTCTCGTCTTCTAACATCCGCATAACTTTTCTGTCGGCTCTGTGTAGTTTTCAGTCTCTGTTGAATCAGTTTCACTTTTCCAGTCGTTTCATACACAATCTCGGGCCCAAGCAAAGGCCCATCTCCAACTTCTGCCCAGCAGATCGGAGATCTACATTTTCTGCCATACAATGCCTCGAAAGGCGCCATACCAATACTTGAATGAAAGCTATTATTGTAGGCAAATTCAACTAAGGGTAAATGACTTTCCCAATCTCCCTGAAAATCAAGGACACACATTCTCAATAAATCCTCCAGAGTCTGGATGGTCCTTTCTGACTGGCCATCTGTCTGAGGATGGTAGGCACTACTCAGTCTCAATTCAGTACCCAGCGCAGTCTGTAGGCTTTGCCAAAACCTCGATGTGAACTTCGAATCCCTGTCAGAAACAATTGACACAGGCACTCCATGCAATCTAACAATTTCATCAATATAGAGTATAGCCAACTTGTTCGCATTATAAATTATCTTGACAGGCAAGAAGTGAGCAGATTTAGTCAGTCTATCAACAATAACCCAGATTGAATCCATACCTTTTCTGGAGCGAGGCAACCCAATGATAAAATCCATCGTGATATGCTCCCATTTCCACTCCGGTATGGGTAAGGGTTGCAGTAAGCCTGCGGGTCGCTGATGTTCCGCTTTGACTTGTTGGCAGTGAAGACATTTTGACACAAAGTCGGCAATTTCTTTCTTCATTCCCGGCCACCAAAAGTTCTGTTTCAAATCTTGGTACATTTTCGTATTCCCTAGGTGGATAGAAAATTTCGAGTTGTGGCCCTCTTGCAGAACTCTTCTTTTCAGTTCAGTGTCATTCGGTACACACAGTCTTTCTTGAAATTTCAATACATTGTTTTCAAATTTGAATCCCGATCTCGGTTTAGATTCTCCTCCTTCGATGATCTTCTTCAAGAAGTCATCATGTTGCTGTTTCTCTTTAATTTCTTCAATCAGTGCCAGTTGTGCATCAATAGCAGCTATCGTTCCACCTTGTTCTCTCAAAACAATTTCAATTTCAGATTTTTCAAGGTCGCGGAGCAACTCCTTCTGCCCGGTAAGCAAACAGGCTAAGTTCCCAATCGATTTTCGACTTAAAGCATCGGCAACGGTGTTGGCTTTTCTCGGGTGGTACAATATCTGTAAGTTATAATCTTTAATCAGTTCTAGCCATCTCCGCTGTCTCATGTTCAATTCTTTCTGGGTGAAGAAATATTTCAGGCTTTTGTGGTCAGTATATACTTCGCATGTTGCCCGATACAGATAGTGACGCCAGATTTTCAATGCAAATACTACTGCAGCAAGTTCCAGATCATGGGTTGGGTAGTTCTTCTCATGTGGTCTCAATTGTCGGGAAGCATAGGCAATTACTCTCCCATTCTGCATTAAAACACATCCTAAACCCTTATGAGAAGCATCACTAAATATAGTATAACCATCCGTACCTGAAGGTAGGGTGAGAACAGGTGCAGTCACAAGTCGAGTTTTCAACTCTTGAAATGCTGATTCCCTCTGTCAGTCCAGTCAAATGATGTCCCTTTCTGTGTCAGTTGAGTCAATGGTAAGGCAATTTTGGAGAAATCTTTGACGAATCTTCTGTAATATCCAGCCAATCCCAAAAAGCTGCGGACTTCTGTCACATTTGTTGGTCTAGGCCAGTTCACTACAGCTTCAATTTTCTGCGGATCAACAGAAATTCCATCTTTGCTAACAACATGCCTCAAAAACATAACATGATCCAGCCAAAACTCACATTTAGACAGTTTAGCATACAGTTTCTGTTCTCTTAGGGTCTGCAGGGCAAGTCTCAGGTGGTGTTCATGTTCTTCTATACTTTTGGAGTAAATCAATATGTCATCAATAAACACAACAATAAAGTCATCAAGGTACCGTTTAAAGATTCTATTCATGACGTCCATAAATGCTGCAGGTGCATTGGTAACTCCAAAAGGCATAACTAAAAATTCATAATGTCCATACCTCGTTCTAAAAGCAGTTTTATCAATGTCCTCTGGTTTAACTTTCAGTTGATGGTACCCCGATCTGAGATCAATCTTGGAAAACACTTGAGCACCCTGTAACTGATCAAACAAATCATCAATACGCGGCAATGGGTATTTATTTTTCACAGTTACCTTGTTCAGTTCACGGTAATCAATACACAGTCTCAGTGAGCCATCTTTCTTCTTTACAAACAAAACCGGTGCGCCCCACGGTGAAGTACTGGGCCTGATAAACTTCTTGTCTAACAGTTCTTGCAATTGTACATTCAATTCCTTCAGTTCAGTCGGAGCCATTCTGTAGGGAGCTTTAGATATTGGCTGTGTACCCGGAATTACATCCACGGTGAACTCAATCTCCCTGTCAATCAAATCCCCTGGCAGATTATCTGGAAATACATCTGGGAATTCTCTGACTATAGGAATATAGTTCATATCAGTTTTAACATTATCATCAGTAGATACAGTCAGTACAGAACACAGATATCCTTTACAACCCTTTCTAATCAGTTTAACGGCCTTCACAGAAGAAATCAAATACGGGGGAGGTACTACTCCACTTCCGTTAAATACAAATTCGGGTAAACCTGGTGGATGGAAAACAACTTGCTTTGTCACACAATCAATGGTAGCATGATATTTCTGTAACCAGTCCATCCCCAATATTACATCAAAATGATCAATGTTCAATGGTAGTAAATCAATAAACAGATGCATATCCCCAACAATGATTTCACAGGCAGGGTACATATATGCACATGTCATGGATCCTCCTACGGGTGATGATACGGCTAACAGATAATTCATGGGCTCTAAGGGTCTATTCAATTTTCGTGAAAAAGCATGCGACACATAGGAATGTGTAGACCCCGAATCAATCAGTACATATGCATTTTGGGCGCAAATAGAGAGGATACCTGACACAACAGTTTTAGTATTTTGCACGTCTCCCGGTACTAGGGCAAACACTCGGCCCTGCCTCATAGGCTCCTTCCCGGTAGCTTTGGGGTTAGGCTTTGGTGCTACAGTTGATGCTGCGGCGCTGCCTGCAGCTTCACTACTGCCCGGAGCAGTGGAAGGGCAATCTTTCACCATGTGGCCCACCTTGCCACACCTGTAACAAGCACCAGAGATTTTATAACAAACTCCTTTATGGTTCTTACCACATTCGGAACAGGGCGGTATGGAACCACTCCCTTGGCTGGGGCTATTTGTTGACCCCGTATTCTGTTTCTTGCTCAATGGGTTATGCTTGCCCTTTTTGAATTTAAAATTCTGCCTTTTACCACGCCATTCAGATGCTGGTGTTTCAGTTTTCAGAGCTTCGATGTTGGCTTCAGCCATCAAGGCTCGGTCAAGGACATTGACATAAGTCGGTAATTTCAGTACATTTATTCTATCCAGTATCGCAACATTCAGGCTGCCTTCAAACCTTTTGGCCTTCTTATAATCGGTGTCCACCATGTGTGGTGCATATGTAGCAAGCCCGGTGAACTTCGTTTCATATTCAGCAACAGACATTGTGCCCTGTTTTAACTGTTCAAATTCAGTGACCTTCCTGTCCCTAACACACTGAGGGAAGTACTTTTCAAAGAAGGCTACTTTGAAATTGAGCCCAAGTCATAGCAGTATTGTCGTCACGAGTAAGCATCCACCACCTTCTTGCTTCCTCTTACAGAGTAAAGGTAGCCAGTAGCACTTTATGTGCCTCAGAACAAGGAAAAACCTCAAACAATTTTTCGGTTTCAAGAACCCAAGCTTCAGCCTTTAACGGTTCAAGGCCTCCCTGAAAGGATGGCGGTTTCAGTTCACTGAACTTCTGGGTGAGAGCAATTATATCCCCATCATTCACATTGACATTCTGTTCCGGCTGTACCGGAGGAGGAGGTGGGGGCTGTTGGTTCTGTTGTTGATCTAATCTTTCAGTTATTCGTTCCAACATTCTCTCAAGTCTGGCCATTCTGGCCTCGGATGATTCAGGTTCAGTAGCAGCGTTTGCATTATCCATTTCACTATAAGCAGTTATAACAGTTTCAATCATAAACAGTTACATACTTAAACAGTTTATCACATAAGCAGTCATGTGTTTAAACAGATTAACATGTCAACATATATTCAATCACCACACACTTCTCATGACTATGAATGCCCTAATCGCTTTTCTAGGACACCCTATAGCTCATTTGGACACGTGTGTGCTGTATAACTCGTGGTTAAGTATCGCTCTGATACCACTCTGTCACGACCCAAACCCGGCCCTATGGGTTTAGTACCGTAACCGGCCAGTAATCCGAGATTACCGAAGGCCTGCTTAACAGTAATACAGTAAAACAGAGTACAGGGCCTGGCAGAAGCCAATACAGTAAATAAATAATGTCCAATGAGCTGTGACAGTCTGTATGCAAAAAGATTTTCTTCATTCATATATGCAACCAGTGACAGAACAGTAAGTACATATATACAATCATTCAAAACAGGGACTTAATCCCTACTCAACAGTACAGTAAACATTCAGTCTATACAATCCATTCGGTTATTACAAAGCGGTAAGACAGTGCAGGAGGGGGAATACTAAAACACCCCTAAGCCTTAGCATGATAGGCTCGGAACCTCGCAGTGAGGCACATAGGCTGGCTTGACAAAACTGGAGTAACCCTGACGCCTCTAGCTTTGATCCGGTGCCTGTACACCTACATATATATATGAGCAGTGAGCTAATGCCCAGTGAATAACATAAAGCGTAAAGAGGTTTAGAATGAATGTCCTTGCGGTAATGAAAACAGTTCATTTCGATCAGTATAACAGTTGTTCAATACAGTAAACAGTCATATGTGATACATCCATTAGCATAACAGTAACAGTAGGTCTTAAAAGACCGAACAGTAATAATGGCCATCAGTCAGTAAACAGTAGTGGTTCCAACGAGGGAACCGACAGAGATCTCTGTAACAGAAACAGTAAACAGTAGGTGCTAAGGATGCCATAGTACAGTTCAGAAAAAAAGGACATACATTCATTTAGTAATCAATATCAGTTCAGTAAACAGTTCAGTTCAATGTTTAGAAAAGTAATCATTTGAACATATCTTTACACAATTGTTACTCACAGAGTTCTGGGCTACAGTGATCTAGAGCGTCTCCTCGGAAAGCCAACCCTATGCAGTTAACAGATTGAACACACACTAAGTCACACAGTTGGGAAAGATAATAACTTAATCCCTAATTGCCTCGGTGTGGTTCTACATCTATATGCTCCTTAAGATGCCACAAATATGCCCTAGGAATGCCTAGGATGGAAAGAGGATGCAAAGATGCACTTTTGAACACTTTACAAAATTTGGTGAAAACAGGGGTCTCGCTCGAGCGTGGCTTCCTACGCTCGAGCGGACATGCAGACAAAGGAGCTCCGCTCGAGCGTGGATTACGTCGCTCGAGCGGACTGCGTGCTACAGTGATAATGCTGGATGCTCAGATTTTACGCCCGATGCTCGCTCGATGCCCGCTCGAGCGTAAGACACAGGTCCTCGCTCGAGCGTAGGTTTCCTCGCTCGAGCGAACTGTGAACTCATGAAAAGTACTGGATGCACGCATTTCACGCTCGAGCCTAACTTTTCTCGCTCGAGCGGAAGGCAGAATCACAGAGTGTACGCTCGAGCGTGGACTTCCTCGCTCGAGCGTAGGTTCAAAATCTGGAAATTCCAGATTTGAGTACCAAGCTCAAAATCAAGTTTGAAAGCCAAATTTTTGATCCTCTTGGGCTAAAAACCTGGAAAAGCACTTGTAAACACATAACATTATGTATTTTAAAGATCAATTTGGTAAATCAAAGCCCAAGGGTGTCTAATTCAAACCCAATTTCAAATCAATTTTCATGAACATGAAGACCATGCAAACATGCATGAATTTAAATCATTTTACATCTTCAAAACATGCTCTAATGAGCTCATTCTTTTCAAAACAATTTGAAAACATGGACTTAAGCTTAATTATGAACATGCATGTGACAATTTGCCATGAAATCAACTCAAAATTCATCAATACACACATGCATGCATGAAATGAGTCCTAATCCAACATGCTAGAACTAATTCATGGCTCAACTCTCAAATTTGGCATGAATCATGCAAGAACAATGTTAAATACAACAATGAGAGGTTCAATGGTCTACCCCAAGTCTTGTATTCAGGGTCTATGAGCTCAATTAGCAACTACACTTCAATTTCCTTCAAGTTCCAAGCTAAATCCACAAGTTAAGTTCAATTCCTTCCTAATTCTCACTCCCTCTATATTTCGGTGGGTTGAAGGCAACAAATGGCTAGTGAAATGTTGTTTGGGTGTAATAAGATAGTCCCACAAGTGTTTGGATAAAGCCCACTCACAATGGCAAAGGTGTAAATAAGGCAACTTATGCAATTCATCAATATTTAATCTAATTTAAGCATACCAAATCACATTTCAGACAAGTATACCATAAAATCACATAAATTAGGATGGTCCTAAATCACCAATCAATTTCTAGTTCGGCCGCCGATAAGGCCTCCAATTTACAGTTTAAACATAAAAACTAAACAGATAATTAAGCACTCAAACAGATAAACATGCAATTAAACAGATACAGTAATCGATTCAGTTTCAGATTTCAATCAGTCAGTTCAGTACTTCGGTTAGTTTATTTACTTTCCATAATCGGTCTTAATTTAGCAGTAATCGGTATTAATCAGTGATCAGTATGAGGGTCATTACAGAATGATATTTTTAATAAAGCTATGTTACAATGTTTTGATAAAAGCCTTGTTTTGCTTTGTTTTGGAAAGTATTTGTAAGCATGAATGATTATTCCTATTTTGTATATCAAGTATTATATCTTGTTTTGATGACATTCTTGGAAAGTCCTTACGTGCTGGAGGACTCTAAGCATTTGCAGCACAAAATTTGGAAGTCCGTACGTGCTAGGGGACTATAAGCATTTGTAGCACAAAATTTGGAAGTCCGTACGTCCTAGGGGACTATAAGCATTTGTAGCACAAAATTTGGAAGTCTGTACGTGCTAGGATACTATAAGCATTTGTATCACAAAATTTCAAAGTCCGTACGTGCTAGGGTACTCTAAGCATTTGTAGCACAAGTCCTTAGTGCCAGGGGACTATAATGCAACTGCACCATTGATTGGAGATATCTCCCTTGTCTTGCCTTGTCTTGCCATTGACGGTTTACCGCGTGGGTTTGTTTGTTCGAAATGTCATCACTTGTACTATATTGATACTAGTAAGCATCCCTTGAAGCTTGAAAGATTTGCTAGATGGACTTGGTTCATCCCTTGATTTGCACTAATTATGTTATGTATCGTTTGATAAAGATCTTGAATATCAGTCATACAAACCCCTTTATTATTCATACCATTCACTGAGTATCCAAGCTCACCCCTCTCTATATATATGTAGGTGACGAGCAGGACGACGGTGACGCCTAGATGTACTTGCCACTTGTTTCGGATTTTGCATTTTTGCAGCATCTTGAAGATCATGCTTCTTAGTTGTATTTCACTGTATTTTATATTTGATGGCTGAGAAGCCTTTTGGTCAAGATGTATTTTTGTACTTCGTTTTGTTGTATTAAAGCTATGTAAAGATGTATGCCATTCCATTTGACTTATGCACTGCTCTTATGGACTACTTCTCTATTAATTTATTGCTTCCGCATTTGTAAGCCCCATATGTGTACTCTATTTGTGTGTGAATTTTGAAAATTGGCCTTCGGTAATCTCGGATTACTGGCCATCACGGCACCATTCTACTAGGGGTGGAATGGGGTCGTGACACTACATAAGCTACATCACTAATGGATTTCCTACTAAGGGCATCGGCCACAACATTGGCCTTTCCTGGAAGGTAATGCAACTCGAAGTCGTAATCCTCAATAAACTCCATCCACCTCCTCTGCCTCAAGTTCAAGTCATTCTGTGTAAACAGATATTTCAGACTCTTATGATCCGAGAACACCTCGAATCTCTCACCATAAAGGTAATGCCTCCAAATTTTCAAGGCAAAAATCACAGCTGCTAACTCTAGGTCATGTGTGGGGTAATTCCTCTCGTGAATTTTCAACTGCCGCGAGCCATAGGCCACTACTTTCCCCTCTTGCATCAGCACACATCCCAAACCCTCTCGTGAAGCATCACAATAAACTGCATAATCTAAGCCTCTCTCCGGAATAATTAAAATTGGGGCAGTGGTAAGTCTAACTTTAAGTTCTTGGAACAATTTTTCACAAGTCTCACTCCATATAAATTTGACCCCTTTCCGCGTCAATCTAGTCAAAGGCAAAGCTAGCCTGGAGAAATCTTTCACAAACCGACGATAATAACCGGCCAATTCCAGAAAATTGCGGATCTCAAAGACACTCTTAGGCTGTGCCCAATCTTGTACTGCCTCTATCTTGGATGTATCAACAGACACCCTTTCCCCGGAAACCACATGGCCTAAGAATTTTACCTCTCTTAGCCAGAACTCACACTTCCCAAACTTAGCATACAACTTATGGGCTCTAAGTAACTCAAGCACCACTCTCAAGTGTTCCTCGTGCTCCTCCTCAGAAGGTGAATAAATCAAAATGTCGTCCACGAAAACGACCACAAAACGTCTAAGAACTCCTGGAATATCCGGTTCATCAAATCCATAAACACTGTCGGTGCATTGGTGAGCCCGAAAGGCATCACCAGAAACTCATAGTGGCCATACTGCGTACGGAATGCCGTCTTTGGGATATCTTCCTCCTTGACCCTCAACTGATGGTAACCCGATCTCAAGTCTATCTTAGAGAAACAACGAGACCCTTTCAACTAGTCAAACAAATCATCTATTCGAGGCATAGGGTACTTGTTCCTAACCGTAGCCCGATTCAATTTTCGGTAATCAATACAAAGTCTCAAGGCACCATCTTTCTTTTTAGCAAAGAGGGTCGGTGCTCCCCAAGGCAAAGTACTAGGGCGGATAAAGCCTTTATCTAGTAATCCCTGGAGTTGAATCTTCAACTCACTCAACTCGGTTGGGGCAAAACGATATGGTGCCATAGAAATCGGTGCCGTGCCAGACGCTAAATCAATAGAAAACTCAATCTCTCGATGAGGTGGTAAACTAACAAGGTCCTCGGGAAAAACATCTGAATACTCACAAACCACTCTCGACAACTCAGCTTGGATCTTATCACACTCACTACTCATACAGCTAGCGAGAAGGCAACTAAGCTCACTCCACCCTCGCGGATCATACATTGGTGGCAAAACTCTACCAACCCGATCCCCCAAGAAATGAAAACAATCCCTGCTCAAGGTACATACAGTAACCCTCTGGCGGTAGCAATCAATAATAGCTTGGTATGATGATAACCAGTCCATACCCAAAATCACATCAAAACTTGACATAGCATAACTACAAAAGAAAATGAAAGCCGGCGGTCGGTGACCTCAATGTCACAACCTCTACACCCTTGTTTCAAAATCAACTCACCCCCAACAGGTGATACAACACAAATAGGAGATGCTAACTGTGCCAACTCCAAACCCAAAACAGATGCAAATGCAGCTGATAAAAAGGAATGGGATGCACCCGTATCAATCAACACATTAGCAACCGAGTTGCAAAACAAAAAGGTACCTCTCACAACAGATGGAGCTGGTACAAGATCCTGTGCGGTAATAGCATACACACGCCCAGAAGGTCTCTGATCTACCTGCTCACCTCTCGGAGCATAGGACTGCTACACAGACTGAGACGATGAGGCTCCCTGATTGGCCCTCGAGGCTTGAACTGACTGAGCTGGCTGATAGCTCTGAGTCTACCTCGAACCAGATGCACCAGATGTGCCACTCAACTGCAGGCAAAACCTCTTCAGGTGCCCCGCCTGACCACACTGGTAACAAGAGAGCAGCTGGCCTCTGCCCTAACTCTGGCTCTGAGGACGAGCCGAAGATGAAGCTACTCTCTGTCCTCCTCCCCTCTACAGGCAAGCTGGAGACTTGTGGCCCAGCTGACCACACTTGTAACAAGTAAAGTCCCCCTGACTACCTCTCCCAGAGCCTGAACTAGGCACTAGAAAGGTGGATCACGCAAACACACCCTAGGACTGCTGAGGGTTAGAACCCCTCTGCCTTCTACCATCCCCCTGGCCATCCTGACTCCTCTTGGATCCCCTCATCCTCCTCATGCATAATAATCTCAAGATGGGCCGCAGCATCCACAAGGCGCCTATACTCCCGAGTCATAGACCCCGCAACTCTCATCATGAGCCCGGTCCTCAACTTCTTCTCAAACTGAAGACAACGGCGTTCCTCAGACACCACTAGCTCAGGTGCAAACCTAGATAAACTGGTAAATGCGGCCTCAAACTCGGCCACTGGTGTACTCAGCTGCTTGAGCTGACAGAACTGATCCCTCAACTTCTCCCTGACAGCGGGAGACAAAAACTTCTCCTGAAAGGCACCAACGAAAGCCTCCTAAGTCCCTCCAATATGACCTCGCACGAACTTGCACCACTAACCCGAGTCCCCCTTTAACTGGAAAGACGCCAAGGTCACCTTCAATGCCCCGTCTTCGATGCCAAGCATCTCAAATGTCTTCGTCATCTGCTCAAGCCACTCATCAGCCTTCAGTGGCTCTTTAGGATCACCCACAAACTTGTCCGGAATGGATCGGAAGAACTCTCTCTTCAGAAAAGAAGACCCTGCCTCAGCAACATGGGCCTGGACTTAATTCTTAGCCCTGAGAATGTCCATGGATTCCCTCAAAGCTCCTGCCATTTCGCAGGCTAAGGTGCCCATGGCCTGTTGACCTACTGGCTCGGCCACATTGGCCTGACCAACACCCTCCTGCTGCGCCAGAATTTCATCCGGTATAGGCATCTCCTGCCTCCTAGGCCTATCTCGCCTACCACCATGTCCTTGTCCTGACATCCTAATAAAGGTAACAAGAACATTAACACATTCACAAATGTGCCGAAGCTATTTCACTCGCATCCTAATGCAATGGACAGTTGTAATTCACTCCACGTAAGCACATAATCACATAAGCACTTACGAATTTTATTTCCGGATAATGACAGTCCCGTGGCGTTGCTAGAGTTCCGGTTAAAAACAGCATTGATCAAGTGCTTTTCCAATAGGATTCCCAGAAACCCAAGGATCCAATCAACATCCTAGAAACTAAATTCCATAACCATATAGTCACATAAGCATGTTATCAAATAAACACATAACATTACACTTAAGTCTCTATCAAGCGAGACAAACCCACTGTGGGACTAACCACTTCCCACGTACCCAAGTATTCTAACTCGGTATGCTCTGATACCAAGTTGTTACGCCCTCATAAATAAACCCATAAATCATACGTTCATGATACAAGAAAGAGATATCATATTCCATTCATCAGAGTATTCTTACAGAAAGTATTACATGTTGACAACAAAAGTAAATGCCCTACGGGCTTACAACTTTCCAAGTCAACACTTGGTTCAACAAAAGAAGAGTTCTAACTCTTTATACAAACTAAGCCCTTGGCTTGATTTACATGTAATACAAAAAGAAATCAACAAAAAGTCTTTCAGCCTCTAAGCCTACCAAGCTACGTCCTTGGAGGTGGCATATCACCTGTACCTGTAAAATGATGTCCCATATAGGGTGAGCCAATGCCCAGTAGAGATATACTAAACCAATTATGATAAATAACTAAAACATTAGCATTTGATAAAAGGTTAACACTTGTAAATCCACTTACAACAATTCCCAGTTTCATGACAAACACACTTGTATTTCATTCCGTTTTCCTTTACTTATCCAATTCACTTTCATGAACATGGCTCATTAACTAGCCAAACTATTAAATGAGACTGCAACTCATATTAAAACACTTACATACTTCAATTATCTACGTTATGCAAACGCAATAAGAATTTCGGAACTTTCACCCTAGACACTCCAGCCAACTTAGTTACCAATGGAGTCCATCTCCTATCTCCTCCTACATAGGTTTGAGAGTATATCCCTTATCTTCTCTCAAACCATGGAGTACATCCCTTATCTCCTCCCAAACAATATAAATATATAATGTATTTAAACACTTATCATATACAATGATAAAGCAAAGCACATATTGAATGTGTTAATTCAACCGTCATATTCAATGACGTAACTATTTGATTAGTTTCAATTTTCCCTAATCAACATGCAGTGTCTACAACAATCAAGACTATCCTCCACCAATAGCCCCAAGTAGTTATCTCTAAACAGATAGTAAATTCATCAAACAGATAAATTATCAACATTTTCATAGGTGAGTGGTTAATTCATCCAACTACACCATTCAATCTCCTATTTTCCCAATTTCATGATTTTCATCTCAATTTTACATTCTCATACTTTTCCAAATTAATTACACAAATTAGTTAATCACATTGATTTAGGGCTTTTCCCCATTTTTCCCAACTTTGGCCCTAAGGCTCATTTTCATCAATCGAACAACAATAGTTCCATTTTCCAAGGTCTCACATACACATGGAGCTTTTAAAACACAAAACCCCTCTTTATATAATTTCAATACAAACCCTAACTTTCCCAAAATTAACATAATATATCATTTATACAAAATGACTAAAATCTATGTCAAAACTCATAAGAAGGAGTAGGGTATCCCTACTTCGAAATTAGAAGCCCAAAGGAGTTGGTGAAGAAAACTCAAAGTGCTCCAAATCCACGGTTTTTCAGATTAAAGTGAAGCCCACGCCACCCTCTACCTTTCTTACAAAGAGATTTGGATGGAAACACTCTAGAAGTAGATGAAATCCTAGAGAGAGGGAGAGTTCTAGAGAGAGGAGCTCTCAAAATAGGGTTTTGGAATGTTAGAGAGAGAGAGAGAGACGAAAAAGTGATTTAAAATGACACAGTCGCGATCTGATATACGTATAGTCCGCTCGAGCGGATAATAGGACGCTTGAGCGTAAGACACAAAAACTTAACCCGCTCGAGCGCCAAGGCACAACAGCAAAGCGCTACCCACTCGAGCGCAAAGAGACCCGCTCGAGCGTAGAGTGAAGCCCACGCCACCCTCTACCTTTCTTACAAAGAGATTTGGGTGGAAACACTCTAGAAGTAGATGAAATCCTAGAGAGAGGGAGAGTTCTAGAGAGAGGAGCTCTCAAAATAGGGTTTTGGAATGTTATAGAGAGAGAGAGAGAGAGACGAAAAAGTGATTTAAAATGACACAGTCGCAATTTGATATACGTATAGTCCGCTCGAGCAGATAATAGGACGCTCGAGCGTAAGACACAAAAACTTAACCCGCTCGAGCGCAAATATACCCGCTTGAGTGCCAAGGCACAACAGTAAAGCGCTACCCACTCGAGCGCAAAGAGACCCGCTCGAGCGTGGAACACACTCCTCCATTACTTTTACAGACTTCGAATACCCGCTCAAGCGCAAAATGCCCGCTCGAGCTCAGACCTGCTCGAGCGTAAGAAACGCCGCTCGAGCGTGAAAAACACTCCTGCAGTATATCTGCAAACGCACAAAATGCTGAAAGGATGCAAACTTCGCTCGAGCGCACCAAGACCCGCTCGAGCGGATCATCAAAAATCTGGGCAATAAGATTAGAGGCCAAAGCTCAACCAACCTATTCAAAACATGCCAAAGGCGTTTTTAAACTCCAATTCAAAGAGTTAAAGGACGGAAATACGATACAGACAACAACAATCACCCACGGAACCGAGTCCAGAATACAATAACAATGAAGGGAAAACCGGGATCGTTATATCCAAGATATTGGTCATTGTAGCTTGTAATTATAAAAATACAGCTGTCATGTCATTCTAAATGAGTTTTATGTATTCAAATTATATTTATTTAGATATCGTTTGGAATAAATCCCACCCAAGCTATGGAACTATCATCCCACCCAAGCTTGTAATTTTCTAGTTCTTTATTTAAATACAACTGTTATGTTAGTGGCTAAAAATAAAATAAAATAATTGGAAAAAAAAACTTTTGGCTACTAAATATTTAGCAGGTAAAAATAAAAATAAAATAGAGAAAAACTTTTGGCTACTAAATATTTAGTAGCTAAAATAAAAGCAGATTTTAGGCGACTAAGAATTTAGTAGCTAAAATAATAATAATAATAAAATGAGATGGAAAAAAAACCCTTTGGCGACTAAAACTTTGGTTGCCGTAGATACTTCAAGTTTTGGCGACCAAAGTTTTAGTACCGAAAAAAAAAAATTTTGGTGACTAAAATATTATTTTTGGCGACTAAAAATATTAGTTGCCATTTATAGGACTTTTGGTGACTAAAATATTTTTTAGTCGCCAATACTTTCCCCGACAACCTTCCTGCGACCAATCCGGCAACCAAAAATTTAGTCGGGAAAATATTTCGGCGACTAAAAACCTTACTTTTGGCGACTAAAAATTTAGTTGCCAAAAGTATAATTTCTTGTAGTGGATGCTGCCCCAAACTCAGGCCAACATAAATTATATGCATATTATTGTAATTTCACATCTATAATTAACTTGGTTAACATCACAGTTTGGTCTATAATCACATGAGACTTTGTGTCTATATTTGAGCATAATTTCAGACCTCAAATCAAAAAAGGTGAAATAAATTTGGGAAAATATCAAAAAAATGAAAAGTAAAAAAAATAATTACAAATTAATGAAAGAACAACAGTTATTTGCACAATTTAATGTATAAATTATTTGTACTGAGTTTCCTATTATTTTTCCACTTTTTTTTTATATTTTCCCAATAAATTTTACCCCAGACACCCGTTATATAATAAATAAAATAAAATTGACCCTAAAAAAAAGAAAATTATGTTGGACATCTTATTTTGGACCCTCAAACTAAGGGCTAGTTTGGCATGTACTAAATAAGTCAAAAAGTCAAAAAGTCACTATTTTATTTAAGTCACATCATTTTATTTAAATTACATCACCTCTCTAACACATCACATCAAACCCAACCTAAATCCAAATGATGTGTCACAAATCACATCACTTAGAATCCAAAATGGAAGATGTATCATTACTGCTTAAAAAAAAGTCATCTAATTTGCCCCTTGCCTATGTTTCCTTTCACGACCTCCCAAACATAGTGTTAAAGACACAGGGATTACATACCAGTGGAAGAAAACTTCTATGATCTCTCTCTCTCTCTCTCTCTCTCTCCTGAAATGCTCTCCTTGCTCCACAATCCTCGCTTCCTCCTCCTCCTCCATTACCGTTGGCCCAACCTCCATTTTCCGCCAAAACCCCTCCGTGAAAGTTAGGCTGTATTTGGTTTAGAAATTTGAAGAGGAATTAAAAAGAAAAAAGAAAAAAGTAAGTGAAATTCTCAAATCTCCCAACCATAACGCTGTATTTAATTAGGAGATTTGGAAAATGAAATGAAAAATATGTGTGAAATTAAGTAAAATATAGATATATTTTATTCACGTTTCACACATCTTTTCTCTTTCCAAGCACAATTCATCCGTAAATAGTTGCACAAATTTTAAATTACACTCCCTTATTACATAGCTCTTTTGTTGGTTTGTGAATTAAAATACATTATTATATATATATTTAGTTACGAATTTTATAGTTTTTTGTTATAATATATTGTGATGTTAGTTATGATATGTTGATTATGATATTATTTTGATTATAATAAATATATATATATATATATATATTTTTGGTTATACATTAAGTATTGTTTTCTTATAATCTTCTTTTTTTTTTTTCTTTTTTCTTTTTTTTTTTCCCTCTAATAAGACTTTTATAAAATTAAGTTATGACATTTGTAGTAATCAAACCTATAAATGTTATAACTTACGTATATAGTAGATACATTTTAAGGGTGTATACCATAATGTCTCTCTAAAATCTAAATATAATTTATCTAAATTTAAAAAAAAAGATGAATATAATTTATCTTAATCTTTAACCTGCCAAAGTGTCAACACTGAGTGAAATAGCACATCATACATCTTTTCGAAGGTGCAAATCACTTTGTTTGGTTATTTCTTTATTTTTTTTTTTAAATTAAGTTTTTTATTTTTATGTATTTTTTTATTTTTAGTGAATTTTTTAAATATTTTATGTAAATTTTTATTTTTTAGATATACTAAATTTATATACACTTAAAAAGTATAACAATTATGATTTTTTTTAATATAAAAAAAATATTAAAATTCAATAAATTTTCCTATTTTGTTGTATGTAATAAATTTTTAGTATATCAAGATTTAAATGGATCTAAGAAGTAAACACAAAATTTGATTAAAATATTTTTTAAAATACTAAAAATATAAAAATACAAATTCAAAATTTAAAAAGTTATTTTTGAAACCCCAAACCAAATCGATAGCATTTTAGAAAAGAAAAACAAAATTATTTTCTGTATTTGGTACATGACTTTTTTGACGTTTTCGGTAAGGGTATGGCTTCTGTCTAGTCGGGATCGGACTAGACAGTGCTGTTGGGCCTGTGGGGGTCCATCACGAGTCCCGTTTTGATAATCTGAACCGTTCAATGTGTAGAACTCGTCGAGTACTATATGTTCGTGAAAAATCACGTTGATCGGATATCGATAACTATGTGATCAAAACAACTTTTTATCAACCGTTAATTTGTTCACCGTCTAATTTTTTTAATACGAAACTGATTTGATCATATAGCTATCGATATCCAATTAATGTGATTTTTTTAAAGACATATAGTACTCGACGAGTTCTACACATTGAACGGTTCAGATTATCAAAACAAGACCCGTGGTGAACCTCCACGAGCCCAACAGCACGGTCCAGTCCGATCCCGGACTGGGCAAAAGCCATACCTGGTAAGGGTAACATGTCATTTTCTCTTTTAATTTGATGATATAAGGGTAGTGTAGACTAGGTTGAAGTAGGGTAGTAGGAAAAATTGATGAAAAACAAAATTCGCTCAAGGTGACAGGAAATTTTTTTTTTTGTGCTCGTTTTTCAGAACGTGTAGTTTGTTTCAATTTTGAAATTCTTTATATTGATAAAAGTTGAACCAACTAAAATTTTAGATTTAAAAGTTTGTATATTATATATATATATATTTATGCATTATAAGATAAGTAACTAATACTATTCATTTGATATTTATAGAATAACTTTTACTTTATTTATATATTTTTAATGTGAAATTTTATAATTTTTTTAAAAAAATTTCATGTTAATCATTCATCTACACCGAATAGACAAAATCAAATCGTAGCATGTTCGCTGTTTGTTTGGGAACCTCAACCAACAAAATTGAAAGAGTTGAATTTGTGGGAGCCGAATAAATAGAGGAACGAAATCTGGTGTACCCGAGGAGCCGGTGACTGAACAGCTCAATTCTGCTCAACTAGGACGCCGAATACGTTCATAGGGCCGAATAGACTTAAGAAGGCATATGAGGACAAATGAAAGAATAATAAATAAAAAGTAGACTCTGGCCCCGAGGTCCAGAGAATGGATATAAATACAAGAGCTTCATATTTGTAAAGGTAGGTAAGAATCACTTCTAAAAACTTAAAAAACAAGCTTTCTTGAGTAGAGGAACTGACTTGTCCGTCGGAGTGCTAATTCCGGCACCCCCGACCGAAGTATTTGTATCTTTTCAGGTGACTAGCTGAGGACCATTGGCGTCTTTCAGGATTCGAGGAGTATTTCCAATCCACTTCCTCACAATTGGCGCCGTCTGTGGGAATACTCAAACATATCCATGAAAGACGTGACTGAAGATCCTCCGATAGCCACCGACGAGATCGCACACAGAGACTTCACTCCGGCAAATACGCTCGGAAAGGAAACCGTCGCGCAGCGCGCCTCGAACTCTAGCCCACCAACGACTTCAACGACGGAGATGATGCAGGCGACCATAGAACAAGCCAGACAGACCAAACAGAGTTTGGACAACATCATCGCTGAGAACGAACGCCTTCGCCGCGATCTGGCCTTAGAAAAAGCGAAGTCCAAACGGGCAGGGCTCAAGGTTCCTAAGCAATTCCCACGGGCAGGTCCTCAACGACCTCAAGGCCAACAGCACAATGCCGACGGTCGCCGCGCCTTAACCGATTCCCTTGAGGAGGTGACAAAGGACGCACATCGCCCAAGAGGCGTCCCGCTTGACACCGTGCATATGATATACAGCCTGCCGATAGCCCCGACTGTACATGCAATCCAGTCACTTCCAAGCCCTCAGCATCAGCTCACACCAACAAAGCGACCCCGGCCCCGAGAAGCGCCAAGCATCACCTTCGACGACTCTGATTTGAGCGGCGTAACACTCCCTCATATAAATCCTCTGGTTGTTGCGCTACGCGTAAACAGGTTCACTGTTGAACGCGTCCTTATTGACCAGGGAAGCACTTCAGAGGGATTGTACTATAAAACTTTCGTCCAACTCGGGTTCAACGATTCGGATCTGACTCCAGCTCCTTATCCACTATTCGGCTTCAACGCCAACCCGGAGTACCCTTTGGGAAAGATCAGTCTACCCGTTCGAGCTAGCTCCAGAACGGTGGACGTGGAATTCTTGGTCGTCAGGCTACCGTCGCCGTACAATCTCATCATGGGGCGATCATGGTTGCATACCCTGCAGGCCGTCCCAAGCACCTACCACCAGCTGCTACGTTTCCCAACGGAACACGGCGTTGAGCAAATCCGTGGCTCTCAACAGTCAGCGCAGGCATGTTACCTTCTCGCCGCCAAGACGCCGAAAGAACTGCAAGTAAACTCCGTTGAAGCGCCCAGTCGAGAGATCCTGGATGACGTCAGGCGCCAACCAAACGAAAAGGCCACGGAAGATTTAGACCGGGTTGACATTGATGGAAGCCCGAAAAAGTTTTTTATGATCGGCGCCTCTCTGAGCCAGGTCGACAGACAGTAGCTGATCACTTTCTTACTCGGCAACCTCGACGTCTTTGCGTGGACTCCATACGAGATGCCGGGAGTAGACCCGTCAGTCTCACAGCACCACCTCAATGTCGACCCCCGGTGCAAGCCGATCATTCAGAAAGGCCGGCGATCCTCCGCAGAACACACCGCCGCCGTTGTCGAAGAAGTTGACAAATTGCTTGACGCCGGGGCAATTAGAGAAGTCACCTACCCCACATGGCTTTCCAACACAGTGGTGGTGAAAAAGAAGAATGGAACTTGGCGAGTGTGCATCGATTTCACGGATCTGAACAAAGCTTGCCCCAAAGACTGCTTCCCCTTACCTAGAATTGACCAATTCGTCGATGCGACGGCACGCCACCGGCGCATGAGTTTCCTCGATGCCTACAGAGGCTACCATCAAATCGCCATGAATCCGGATGATCAGGACAAGACTGCATTCCTCACTCCAAGAGGAACCTACTGCTACAGGGTTATGCCTTTTGGACTAAAGAATGCAGGGGCAACTTACCAAAGACTGGTCACCACGATGTTCAAAGAACAGCTCGGACACACTATGGAAGTATACATCGATGACATGGTGGTCAAATCCAAAGAAGAACAAAACGATATAGCCGATCTGGAAAAGACATTCAACACCCTACGCAAATACAGAATGAAGCTAAACGCTTCCAAATGCGCATTTGGGATCGGCTCCGGCAAATTCCTGGGTTATATCGTCAACCACCGAGGAATCGAAGCCAACCCGAGGCAAGTCACAGCAATTTTGGAACTGAGCTCCCCCCGTTCAGTGAAAGAAGTCCAAAAGTTGATGGGAATGGCTGCTGCACTCAACAGGTTCATCAGCCGATCTACAAATCGCTGCAGACAATTCTTTCAGACACTACGTCAGGGCAGAGCTTTCGAATGGTCCGCCGAATGCGAAGCAGCTTTAAACGGGCTCAAGACCTACCTCCGGACAATACCTCTTCTAACAACACCCGCCACCGGTGACCCCCTCATTCTATATCTGGCAGTCTCCGACAGGGCCGTCAGCGCCGTATTATTAAAAGAGGAGGAAGGGCAGCAACAGCCAGTGTATTATGTGAGCAAGGCAATGGTGGACGCCGAAACACGCTACCTACCGCTAGAAAAACTCATCCTAGCCTTGGTCATGGCAGCAAGAAAACTGATGCATTACTTCCAAGGACACAGCATTATGGTGCTAACAGACTATCCCCTTCGATCAGTACTACGGAATGCAGAAGCATCAGGGCGTGTTTCGAAGTGGGCTCTCGAGCTCGGCCAATACGACATTCAACTTTTACCCAAAACTGCAATTAAGGGGCAGGTGCTTGCCGACTTTGTTGCCGAATTCACAGGAGGGCTTGCCGACCTCAAGCCTGATGACGTCCAGCCAAAGGCCGAAGTTCGGTCAAAGCCAGATTGGAGAATTTATGTTGGGGACATTTGGCAGTTATACTGTGATGGATCGTCTAACCAACGGGGCAGCGGCGCCGGCGTCGTAATTATGTCTCCAGACGGCACAGTAATTGAGCAGGCCGTCAAGCTCGGCTTCGATGCATCAAATAACGAAGCCGAATATGAAGCCCTTTTAGCCGGACTGCGGAACGCACACCTGCTCAGCGCGCGGCGGCTGTTGGTGTTTTGTGACTCAAAATTGGTAATCAACCAGCTTAAGGGGGAGTACGCGGCACGAGACGAGCGTATGGCGGCCTATATGAAAACGGCTAACTCCTTGCTGAAAAAATTCGACCATCATGAACTAAACCAAATAACACGCGATCAAAATACACACGCGGATGCCCTGGCTTGCTTAGCCTCCGCCATCAACTCCGAGCTCAAGCGTACCATCGAAGTAGATTTCGTCCCGAAACCAAGTATCGGCCCTCCGGAGGAAACCCACATCAACATTATAGAATCCGCTCCAAGTTGGAAGGACCCCATTGCTGCATTCCTTTCTTCTGAGCAACTCCCAGAGGACAAAAAAGAAGCACACAAGCTGCAAAACAAGGCCCTGCGGTACTACTTAGATCCACAAGGAGGGCTTTACAAAAAGTCCCTCTCTGGTCCATACTTGGAATGCGTGCACCCGGACAGAGTAGAGGAGCTGCTCACTGAGATACACGAGGGCAGTTGTGGTGCCCATTCGGGGGGACGCTCCCTGGCAAATCGGGCGATAACACAGGGATATTATTGGCCGACGATGAGAGCCGACGCAGAAAATTATGTCAAGAAATGCGAACAATGCCAAAAGTTCTCCCCATTAACCCATCAGCCGGCAGAAGCTTTGAATTCTATCACAAGCCCCTGGCCGTTTGCTCAGTGGGGACTTGATATCGTAGGACCACTGCCGAGGGCCCCAGGGAACAAGCGATTTCTAATCGTAGCAACAGATTACTTCACAAAGTGGGTCGAAGCGGAGGCTCTAACCCATATACGAGATTCCGACATTAAGCGCTTTGTGTGGAGCAACATCATTACGCGATTCGGCATCCCAAGAGCATTGATCTCGGATAATGGTACTCAGTTCGATTGTGGCGTATACCGAGAATTGTGCAGCAAGTATGGTATTGAGCCTTACTTCTCTACGCCAGCCTACCCCCAGAGTAACGGTCAAGCGGAAGCTTCAAACAAATCCATCTTGGACGGCATCAAAAAGAGGCTGGAAAGTGCCAAAGGCAGATGGGTTGAAGAGTTGCCGAGTGTACTGTGGGCCCATCGTACAACGCCAAGACGATCTACCGGAGAAACGCCATTTGCCTTATGCTTCGGAACCCAGGCAATCTTACCCCCAGAGATCGGCTTACCAACTCTGAGATCGCAAGCCTTTGACACAGGCCGAAATGACATGATGCTCGCCCTGGACCTGGTTCTGATTGAAGAACGAAGAGACCGCGCCTTAGCATCCATGGCACGTTATCAGCAGTAGCTCGCTAAGTCATACAATCGGCGAGTTCAGTTGCGCCGCTACAATCCAGGAGAATTGGTCCTAAAGAAGGTACTACCAGCCGACCGGAGGCCGGCTGATGGAAAGCTTGGTCCGAACTGGGACGGCCCCTATCAGATAGATTCCGTTGCAGGCACAGGGGCATATCGGCTCTCAGACATGTCAGGAAGAAGCCTGCCACGACCGTGGAATTCAACACATCTACGTAAATTTTATCAATGACCTGACCTGTGGGCTTGATACTTGTACACACGTCGTTGTAATACAAGGTTTCGTGTTTTTACATGTTTGAGCTCAACACTTTAGGGCCGAATAAGTCTCCGGATTCGGAGCGCCCTTCGTGGATGTCACGATTGGTCAAAACAAGTCTCCGAATCTGGAGCCCCCTTTGGTGCACGACACCTTAGGGCCGAACAAGTCTCCGGATTCGGAGCGCCCTTCATGGATGTCACGATTGGCCAAAACAAGTCTCCGAATTCGGAGCCCCCTTTGGTGCACGACACCTTAGGGCCGAATAAGTCTCCGGATTTGGAGCGCCCTTCGTGGATGTCACGATTGGCCAAAACAAGTCTCCGAATTCGGAGCCCCCTTTGGTGCACGACACCTTAGGGCCGAATAAGTCTCCGGATTCGGAGCGCCCTTCGTGGATGTCACGATTGGCCAAAACAAGTCTCCGAATCCGGAGCCCCCTTTGGTGCACGACACCTTAGGGCCGAACAAGTCTCCGGATTCGGAGCGCCCTTCGTGGATGTGACGATTGGTCAAAACAAGTCTCCGAATTCGGAGCCCCCTTTGGTGCACGACACCTTAGGGCCGAACAAGTCTCCGGATTCGGAGCGCCCTTCGTGGATGTCACGATTGGCCAAAACAAGTCTCCGAATCCGGAGCCCCCTTTGGTGTACGACACCTTAGGGCCGAATAAGTCTCCGGATTCGGAGCGCCCTTCGTGGATGTCACGATTGGCCAAAACAAGTCTCCGAATCCGGAGCCCCCTTTGGTGCACGACACCTTAGGGCCGAATAAGTCTCCGGATTCGGAGCGCCCTTCGTGGATGTCACGATTGGCCAAAACAAGTCTCCGAATTCGGAGCGCCCTTCGTGGATGTCACGATTGGCCAAAACAAGTCTCCGGATTCGGAGTCCCCTTTGAGGCATGACACCTTAGAGCCGAATAAGTCCCTAGATTCGGAGCGCCCTTCGTGGATGTCACGATTGGTCGAAACAAGTCTCAGGATACGGAGCCCCTTAGGTGCATGACGCCTTTATACCATGCCGTGCAAAATATTCTAATCAAAATCTAAATATTCCAATAAAATGAATCGAGACGTTTGAACTAGAAATATTTTACAATCAAAATATTTTACGATCAAAGACGGACATTGAAAATGAAAGCCTATTTATTCATAGTGAAGGTAATGTCGGTAATATAGGGGTGAAGCCGAGTCTATGCATAGGGACCCAAGAACCCCCACGGTTTGAAGAGCCTTGATTCAGCCGTGCTTAAAACCGCGATGCGAAAATCGACAAACTTTCAAAGATGTCTCGGCCAGCCCACGAGTATGAACCATTCAGCTCTTCACGATCGAGCCCTGGCCAAGGCAAGGGCAGATTGATTAATCTAATCGGCCGCATTTTCAAAGATGCCTCGGCCAACCCACGAGTGTAAACCATTCGGCTCTTCACGCTCGCGCCCTGGCCAAGGCAAGGGCAGATTTATTAATCTAAGCGGCCGCCTTTTCAAAGATGCCTCGGCCAACCCACGAGTGTAAACCATTCGGCTCTTCACGCTCGCGCCCTGGCCAAGGCAAGGGCAGATTTATTAATCTAAGCGGCCGCCTTTTCAAAGATGCCTCGGCCAACCCACGAGTGTAAACCATTCGGCTCTTCACGCTTGCGCCCTGGCCAAGGCAAGGGCAGATTTATTAATCCAATCGGCCGCATTTTCAAAGATGCCTCGGCCAACCGACGAGTGTAAACCATTCGGCTCTTCACGCTCACGCCTTGGCCAAGGCAAGGGCAGATTTATTAATCTAAGCGGCCGCCTTTTCAAAGATGCCTCGGCCAACCCACGAGTGTAAACCATTCGGCTCTTCACGCTCGCGCCCTGGCCAAGGCAAGGGCAGATTTATTAATCTAAGCGGCCGCCTTTTCAAAGATGCCTCGGCCAACCCACGAGTGTAAACCATTCGGCTCTTCACGCTCGCGCCCTGGCTAAGGCAAGGATAGATTATAGACCCATTAAGAAATATCACCATAAAATTACGGAAACATCAGCACATTGAGCATAATTCATAATCAGCACATTGAGCAGAATTCATAACATTTTTTAACTACAAAAAAGTATCGACGTCCATTTCTGTATCATAACATTTTATAATATCAGCCCACATGAAAAATGTCTGATAAACAAATACAAAATAACAAAAACAAACGGAAAAAGTACTTGAAATCATAACAATTGTGTATCGTAAAGATCAACCCTCGGAATCAGTCTCCAACGGATCGATGTCCACTTGCTCATACGATATTGGCATATTCAGCGAAACTCCAGCTGCAGCAAGGGCCTTGTGCCAACCATGTTTGATGCCCCGATTCTCAAACCGGGAGACCTGGTCCACATACTCGGAGAGTCCAGCCTCTTTCCCGGCTTCGAAAACTTTTGAATCGGCAATAACCTTCGTCGCCTTCATTTCAGCCAACTCAGCCTCCAGGCTTTGGGACAAGCCAAGTGCAGCTTCCATATCGTCGGCCTTCTTCTCGGCCTCCTCTCTCAACTTATCCGCATCACGAGCTTTCTCTACCGCGGCCTCTGCCCGAGAAGCCTCCTGGTCCGCTCTTAAAAATTCGTCCTCGGCCTTTTTCCTCTGGCCCTCAACTTGCTTTCGTAAACGACTAATCTGCTTAACGGCGTCGAGATGGCGGCGGCCTACATCGGCTATCCTACCAACGGCCCGCGAAAGCAAAATTCAAAAAACGTAACGCGAACAATGTTTGGATGAAGGAAAATTCAGAGTACGCACCAAAAGGGCCGACTGCGCGGCTAACATTGTCACATTCAATCCGTCTCCAACTGGAAAGCCTCCATATCAGACGGCAACGACAAAGACGTTGCCACGCCGAACGCGACCTCCGGGTCTTTAAGCGCCGAGGCGTCCGAAGGAACCGGCATGTTTCCTACCATCGGTCGAATCACAAAGGGCACAACCTCACTCGATCCCTCCATTCGAGGTCGTTTGCCACCGTGATCTTCTAAACCGACCTCACGATCCCTAGCGCGTTTCTCCGCCTTTCCCTCAACATCTTGAACGGCTTCCCCAACCAACGCGGATTCGGCATTCTTGTTTGTCGCCGCCTCGTCAACAATTCCCAAGGATCTCAATTCGGTAACTGGGAGGGAATGTTGAGATTCACTGGTGGGCGGTTCAGTCGAAAGGCCCTCCGCTCTTCGCCGTGCGGCTAACCTCTCCGCATTCGCCTTCTTAGCAAGCTTTGTCAGGCTTAACCCAGCCATGTTAGCGGAGCCCGAGATGGGAAGACTGTCTGTACGTTGAGGAACGTCGTCAACAGAAAGGTTCCCCCGCCCCGAAGTAGAGGGAGGATCGGCATAATCCAATACCTCCTCAGATTCGGCCTCGGACTGATCCGATTCGGCAGTATCGAATACCTCAGTACTCTCCGAATCGGACCCTTGAAAACCTACCTGTCTCAAGTTTTTGAAGTCGGATAAAATACGAGCGACGAGAAAATCTTCCCCCTTCGAAATCGGTATGTTCTCCGCTGCCGAAAAGGTTGTATATGTAGGCTCATAGCAAAGCAGAACGTGAGCCGCTCTTCCCTGCTTATGAAGACTGCGACGGCCGAAATAACTAAGAGCAATCCTAATGTCCGAAAGAACGGCGTCGTCAGTTGAAGCCTGGACTTTTTTCAAATCGTTCCCTGCACAAGACAAGCCGTAAGACTCAAGAAAACGGGGTATGGCAAATATGAACACACAATACGAGCAAGAGGGCATTCGGCGACCTGGTTCGCCCCTACGTCTAGGAATAGGATCGACACGATCCTCCCCTTCGCCGAACTCCCAGTTGCCGCGGACAACGACCATGACATCATCAACTCGTTTCCCAGAGCTGGAAAGCATAGTGATCAACTGATGATCTGTATCCTTAGCTCTGAGGAAGTAACGCCCGTGCCGACCAGAGGACTTGGCAGCATAACAGTGCCGAATGGCAGGAATGCCAAGATTAATTCCAAGGCAACGGTTCAGCGCTACGATCCCCATTATAATTCTAAAGAAATTCACATTGGGCTGGGAAGGGATCAAATCCCAATGGCGAAGAACAGCCCTCAGAAATGGATGAAGGGGAAAGCGGACTCCACCCTCTGCGATTGACAAAAGAGGAAAGACGATCGTGGTTTCGTCCTCCCTCTCCATGTCAAGAGTGCCGTCCGCCACAAACGACAGGTGGACATCGTCAGGAATGGAGAAATGGCGTCTAAAGCTAGCAATTCGATCTGACGAAATGAGGTCTTTCAAATGTTTCGCCATAACCTACTGACTATAAGAACACGCGGCGGAATAAACAAACTAGGAAAAGCTTCAGAGTAGGGGAGAGGAAAACTTACAAAAATGAAGAGAGTATCACAGATGGAAGAATTGCAAGAACGATTCGAAGAGCAACCCAGCAACCAGCATCATAGAACACGGATTCGAAAGGACATCATATTTCAAATCATAATAAATAGGCGTGTACGAAGGGGCGGGAAGTTGAGACGACGAATAAAGGGGGAGTAATTAAACGTCCGCGTGATAAGTCTAACCCCCAAACTTCGGTTCAGAATATTTGAAAATCGGGACCAAGCATTTCACCCAACTGTCATTGACAGAACGCTTGGGGGGCAATTGTGGGAGCCGAATAAATAGAGGAACGAAATCTGGTATACCCGAGGAGCCGGTGACTGAACGGCTCAATTCTGCTCAACTAGGACGCCGAATACGTTCATAGGGCCGAATAGACTTAAGAAGGCATATGAGGACAAATGAAAGAATAATAAATAAAAAGTAGACTCTGGCCCCGAGGTCCAGAGAATGGATATAAATACAAGAGCTTCAGATTTGTAAAGGTACGTAAGAATCACTTCTAAAAACTTAAAAAACAAGCTTTCTTGAGTAGAGGAACTGACTTGTCCGTCAGAGTGCTAATTCCGGCACCCCCGACCGGAGTATTTGTATCTTTTCAGGTGATTAGCTGAGGACCATTGGCGTCTTTCAGGATTCGAGGAGTATTTCCAATCCACTTCCCCACAGAATTGGTATTAGATTTTTAAGGAAAAAATAAATAAATTATTTTACCTCTCAAATTATCATTCACAAATCAATTTATTTATTCATAAATCTCTTTTCACCTACTTATGTTTCACTTAGTTCAAATTATTTTATTATATTTCAATAAGTCTTATGGATGACATAGTTATCAAAATACCCTAATAATAATAGGATGAAGCGCACATTAATGTTTACATTGACAGTGTGAGTAGGGATGACAATGGGGGTTAATGGGGTGGATATTAATTCCTCATTCCCCATTCCCCATGGGTACCACCCTTTCCATCTCCTAATGGATTTGGATTTCCCCAACCCACCTTAATCCCCATTTTTTTTAATTTTTTTTATTTAATGTTAACAACCATTTTATTATTATTATTATTATAATTTATTTATTTATTTGTTTGTTTTTTATTTTAAGGTTCACAACAAAAGCTAAATATATCTTCAATCTTTTTTTTTTCTAATATATTTAATGTTAACAACTTTTTTTTTAATTTATTTTTTTAAGGTTCACAACAAAAGCTAAATATATATTCAATCTTATTTTATTTTATTTGGTTCAACAACAAAATCAAATACACATTAATTAATTAATTAAAAAGTTTGTTTTATAATAATCAAATATATAATTTTGAGACAATCAAATAAGTTTTAGTAATTGAAAAAAAAAATGTGAAAGAATGTGGAAGATTAAAAAAAAATTACAACCATCTCTCTCTCTCTCTCTCCCACTCTCTCTCCTACAAAGTTATAAGAACCTGTTTACAATGTTACAAGAGCCTGTTTGAAGAAATAAAATGTGAAAGAACCTGTTTGAAGAAAGTGTTATAAGACCCATATTAAATTGCATCAGGGCATAAACAAAGAATTGTTTGTTGATCTCTACCAACCAACACTAATACAGAGCTACACATGTTCATCTCAACGGTAGCGCGCAGAAAAAAATTAAAAAAATTAAAACAAATCAAAATGCACAGCAAAGATCCTAAAGACAGAACCAACAAAATAATGTCAAAAAACTCTTTGCCAACCAAAACCCACATATGGATAACTTCACTCTAAATACCCATGTATGTCAAAGTATCTATCTGTGTAATTCTAAACATCATAAATGAATTGCACAAAATAATTAAAGTAGTTAGATGTTCATAGTAAGACTTAATTCAACTAGAAGCAAAACACACTAAACTCCCAATGTACATTCTTTGGCATTTCAGCTCCCAATTCAACAAAGTGTATTCTTTGAGATTTCAACTTTAACTCTTTACAAGTTTCTTACAGTAGAAACACTCCAGCAGCATCAGCATTCCAACAGCAGCAATGCTCCAGTAACAAAACTTACACAAGGATAATAAAAATCAATGAAAAAAATATTGCTCAACTCTAATTCACATCCATATACTGAAAGACAATGTATAACATGTAAAAAGATCCTACTATGAAAGTTTGAGCCATCCAACAAGAGAAATGCAAAAGAAAAATCAACTCTGATTCACATCCATCTCATTATATATAGTAGCGTAACCAACTGATTCCAATGTTGAATTACCTGAAAAATAAGAAAAGAAATTAAGTACTGAGACTATTCAATGAAAATATATTTATTTTAAAAATAATTACATATTGATTTATTTAAGTACATTGCATCTCTATAGCCCACAACCAACTCTGTACACACATCAATTCTTCCAAACAATCTGGATGAAGTCTACTCCGATACGGACTCACCAACCTACCACTAGTGCTAAATGCAGACTCAGAAGCAACAGTGGATACCGGAATAGCTAAAAAATCCCTAGTTATTGTCTGTAAGGTTGGATACTTCGATGCATTTGATTTCCACCAAGTCAACACATCAAAATTGGGAGTTCTTGTCACAACATCCTCTTCTAAATAATGGTCTAACTCTGATGTTACATTGTTGACTTTTTTTCTTCGCTTTCTACTAATAAACAAATCATAATCTGACACTATCTCTGAATCTCCAAAATTTGAACTTGTAGAAGATTCAACATTAGCATCAGTCCCCAAACTAAGTTTTCTTTGACACTCTTGCAACAAATCATAACAAAGTTGGCGAATCTTTGCAATTTCCTCTTCAGCTATATCTCCATAAAGTTTATCAAAATAAAACTCCAACACACTAAGTTTGTACCTAGGATCAAGTACAATAGCAACCCCTATAAGACCATGTATAACAACCCAATATTTGTCAAACTTGCCCAACATTTTTGATGCCATTGATTTAACAACCTCAATTGAACAAGAGAGCCATTGGGAGATAGTTATCCTAATCTCACATAAATTTGGAAAAGCAACATTAGCTGTGGGATATTTAGTTCCAAAAAACAATTCAGTTGCTTTATAAAATATTTTAAATTTCCCACAAATTTCTCTAGCAAACTCCCACTCCTCCTCACTTGGCAATGTTGTATATTGGGTCTCTTTATATTTCAAATGGTAAAATACATCCTTATACAACAAGGCAATTTGAGGCATCAAATATGTTGAATTCCACCTAGTAGCACAATCAAGTCCCATCTTTTTAGTATTCAAATTTTTCACTTGACGAGCTGTTTCTTCAAATTTTTCTACTCTTTTAGGAGTTGCTGTCCAATAAGCTACACTATCTCGAATTTTTTCTACACCTACTCATATCACATCCAATCCATCTTTGACAATCAAATTGAGAATATGTGCACAACAACACATATGAAACAAAGTCCCACCCAAAAAAATAGAACTACTATCCAATTTATCCAACAAAATGTTAATCATCGCATCATTGGTGGAACAATTATCAACAGTGATATCAGATACTTTTCTATCAAGATCCCAATCCATCAAACAATTGAGCAAAGTATCACAAAGAACTTATTTTGTGTGTGGACACGGAACATAAATGAACCTAAAATCATAAATTAAAACAAAATTTCGATCAACAAAACATTATGAATAGCTTTCATTGTAATTGTTCAACACCAAAAGCACATCAAGACATGTTTTTAGTAGAATGCATATAATATATGATGCAACAACAATCTATAATAAAGCATAGATAAATTTATATGCAAAAATATACCTCAAAATACGGCTTTGCAATGACCAAGAATCATCAATAAAGTGTGCCGTGACCACCATGAACCCTTTCTTTTGATTACTAGATGTCCACATATCAGTTGTGATTGCCACTTTACTTTGATTGCTCTATACCAATCTCATTATCTTCTCCTTCTCATTATCATAGATCTTCAAAATATCACTTTTTATTGTGTTTCAAGAAGGTACTTTAAACAATGGTTGAAGTGCCATCGATTATCTTTTAAACCCAATATGATCCACAATAGACAAAGGGTATTCATGCAAGATTATGGCATTTGAAAGCTCTCTCCTAGCAATATCTTCATCAAAACTATAAGAGACTTTTGGGCTCTCCTTGGTAAAGTTGCTAGCTAAAACTCTTTGCCTCACGTCCATTCCCTCCCTTTTCTTAAGACAACTCCTATAGTGATCACGCAAATGTGAAGTTCCATGTTTCGGATTACCCCCAAGATGCTTCTTACAATAATTACATATTGCCTTCCATACCCCATCAATTTCTTCCTTCTTAAAGTGTTGCCACACAAAACTTGGGTTTTTTCTAGTAGCTAAACTAGAATCAGAATCATCTACATCAAGGACATTTTGATTTGGGAGGGGAGGTTGTGATGGCAGAGAGGTCTCTCTCTCAACCGATATTGATGGTTGTAAACCATCATTAGGTACTTGAGAGTTTGCTTGGGAGTTTGCTCCAATTTCAGACATTATCAATGGTTAAAAATCCTGGAGAACATAAATAAATAAATAACCCATTTCAAAAAAGAAATGATAGCATTTAACTCTGTCCAATGAAATTTGAAAATTGAACAAGCTAGGAGATACTGTACACTATGTTTTTTTAACATTTTGCCAATATGGTTAATCTTAATCAAGTAAATATGTTAAATATAATCAACTCATAAGCTATTATAACCCATAATAGCAACACAGAAATCAGACCACTAAGCTGAGAACAACAACAGGGAGTTGATAATTGCTTATACACCCAATTCCAGTTGATAATTGCTCTTTACAGTTGATAATTGCTTATACATCCAATTCCAGTGTACATCACAAGTTTTTGGTTCATGCATTGAAAAAAAAAAAAGGCCCTCTTTTGGTTTGATATCAAACTTCCTCCTACTAGTTGTGCATATATAATCAGTTTGCTCTCTTTTGGAATGCTCTTTGAAAGCTTAAACTAGGTTGTGGCATATAGTCAGATGCATATACTGCAAATAGGAGGATCCTTACTTGTATTTAGTTTTAATTGACTGCCCTATCTGGGAAATGGCTTCGGGCAAGATTTGGTTAAATTCCCTCTTTACTTTGTTTATCTGTGTCTTCACACCATTATGTCCATTAATTCCAATCACTTTACCTTACTAAAAGAGATGTCGGTGTAATTACACTAAAAATATGGGGCTTGTTATTTCTTTTTTTGATTATTTTATTTTATTTTTTCAGATCTTATGAGAATGGATCCATTCTCTTATTAGTTTTACATGAACAGAGGAGCATTAGCCAATTCAACAGCTGATCAACAAAGTGAAAATTCAACAGTATTGATCAATAATTGATGAAAGTAAAATTGAAAGATTGGATTAGTACCTGAAACAATCCCTAAAATCCCAAGACTCTCTCTCTCTCTCTCTCTCTCTCTCTAAAAACCCCTATTTCGGTCTCTACAAGCTAAAAGGGATCAACTTTTCACTCAACATTCTCTTCTCTCTCTCTCTCTCTCTCTCTCTCTCTCTCTTCTTATTCAATGAAAATGTTAAAACACTCATTTTATTTTGACTATATAAAGCAACCAATCATCAAAACAGAGATGACCTATTTGCTTAAAAACTTAAGGAGTAGCTATATTGATCTTGATCATTTGCAGAGGGAATTGCCATTTTTGTAACAAAGCTTTTATGCAATCCATTTTGACCCTAAACCCTTTTAACATAACATAACATAGCAAAGTCCCAAGAAAAGAAATAGACAGTAAATCAATTTCATCTTCCACATGAGAAATCAAAGCTAACAATTTCCAAATGCATCAGAATTCACAACTGATTTAAATCCATAGCTTTAAACAACACTGAGTTAAAATTTCCATGAGTCAAAGCAATAACTCTGTGAAGCTAACCGTATTTTTTGCTAATTGATGCGTAAGTCTCTTCGATAGGTTTCGCCAATTGCAAAAGAGTGCCAACAACTCTGTGAAGCAACAACTCTGTTTGGAAGTTGAGAAAGTGACGAATAGATGAATTTGTAAACACACACAGAACGAGAGAGAGAGAGAGAGAGAGAGAGAGAGAGAGAGAGAGAGAGAGAGAGAGAGAGAGAGAGAGAACGAGAGAGAGAAACTCACCACGCCAGAGAACCACTGTGGTAACGCCGACGGAGATCACCGCCACTAGATCATTGCCTTTGCAAAACCTATGGAGATTGTTGCCTTCGCTTATGTGAGAGTGAGAGTGAGAGTGAGAAACCGTGAGAGTGAGATTGAGAATAAGAACCCTAACATATGGGGGAAATGGGCGGGTACCCATTCCCGACCCATATCCTATGGATATTTTAAAAACCCACTTAATTAATCCTATGGGTAAAAAAATGGGGGAAAATCCATATATTTGAGTTGCATCTCCATGGATACCCATAGGGTAGGATCTTCATTACGTGAATATTCACACTATCAAATTTATTTAATATGAATGTTCATAACATGAAACATTTAAAATAGTCCAAAATAGGCACACAAAGTTGCTAAGAGTTCAAAAATTATTTGTAAGGATAAAATTGTCCATAAATTACCTTAAATATGAGAATTAAGATTTAGCAGATTAAATGTCCAAAATAATAGAACTTATAGGAATATAAGAATATATTATGGACTAATTAAGATGCACATACTTGAAAGTAGATTTTCTAATAAATTCCCCCTCTTTTTTAATAAGATTAATTATATAACTAAACTATTTGTTTTTTTGATAAATTTTATTTTTGCCATTAGTTGTCATCTATAATCAAATAGAAGTTTCTGAAGTAGCACCAAAACTTCATTTGAAATTTGGAAAATTCTAAACATACATAAAATTCATAGAAATTTTTTTGACAAGAATGATATGGCAATGTCATTATTGTAAATAGATCCATTTTCAATGGTTTTTTTGTTTTGAAGTGAAAGGTCCACAATGAGCTGTATCATTATGTATGAAAATTATGTATAAATTTTTTATTTGTATAGTATTATTCTTAAAATTTTATTTCACCTCTCAAAGTAATAATTATAAACTTATATTTCTAATTTATAATCATTAGATATATAGTGAAAATCCTTATTATAAATAATAGAAATCCTTTATTATAAACTTGTAACAAAGATGGTCAAAGTCTGATCTAGGAAATATCATTTTGACTTTCAAACTTTCACGTGTTTTTCAATTTAATCTCCAAATTTCGATTAATATCAATTTTACACAAAAACTTTAAAAATTTTGATTAATTTGGCCCCTGTCGTTACATTCAGTCAATAATTGGACAAAATGTACTGACGTGACACCAAAATTTATTTAGAATTTTATTTTGGGAAAATTATTTGGAAGTCTTATTATGGGAACTTATTTAATGTAAAGTCCTGAGTAATTTTTATAGAGTTTCAAGCCCTATATGTAGATAGGAATATGTTCCACAAGGTCCTATGAGTTGTAAATAAATAGTATTAGTGCACTATTATAGCCCTTATTTATTTTCATATTATAGGTTATTATATCATTTAATATATTACGTTTTTGGAGGCTTTTAGGAAAGTGGATTGTGCAGGCTACGTTCGTGGGCATGAATGTCGTCTTGATCACAGATTCTGATGGATTTTGAAAATGTTGCTTGTTTGGATGAGGATATAGCCAATACTGTCGTCAAGGTTGGAGGTTGTGTTTTGTTTGTTTCTGCTGATTTGGCCTCCAAGTGGTTGAGGGAATGAGGAATGGTCTTTGCTTCTCCAATTGCTCATGTTTCACTGTCATCTTATCTGACTTTGACAATCTATTACAACCATCCATTGGCACACTTTCATTAGCCTCCAATGACGTTACATTTAGGTTGTAATGTTAACCCACATCCACAACGTTGTTATGTCTTTTGTGTTATGTTCGGTTGTATTTGAGTGGTGATAGAAGCCTTGTTGAATGGAGAGGGACATTGCCGCCTCCAAAGAAAAAACTTAATAAAGCACCTTACTAGGAAGAGGATTCATAAAGTCAGAGGACAAAGATAGAATAAAGCACCTTACTATAATAGGTAGCACTGACCATCTGAACTTAGCGAGATTGGTGGAACATTGTGTTGAGAAATTAGACTTTTAGTTTATGAATATGGGAGTGTTTAGTGCAATTTATGGAACTGTTTATAGCTCTCTCTTTTTTATATTGAAAGTACGTGTAAAATTATTTGGTGCAGCTTCTACTTACTGTTTTAAGACAAAAACAGTTTTTCAAAAAAAAAAAAAAAAAAAAACCTTATTATTGAAAAGAAAGAGAAAGGTGTCATGGTATTCGAAGTTCTTTGTGGACGGAAAAATTTAGATGGTGTACTTGTTAGAAGCCACAAAGGTGTGTGTGTAAATTAAATGTATAAATTAAATAAATAATAAAATAAAATAATTCAAAAAATAATTATATAAATTAGTCCCCGAATTAAATGCTTACAGAAATTAATGTCGAGGCTTGTATTGGACACAATCTTAAAGTATATTTCTTATTTTATTTATTTCTGCGATAGACAGACAAATATTTTGTTTCGGGAAATTAAATAGTAGTAATATACTGTTTAATGATTTCTTTGATAACATAGTAGTAATATACTGTTTATCATTCGAATTTTGTTATAAAATATTATTTTGTTTATTTTGTGTGTAATTTTTTTTTGTATAAATTTGTGATTGGTGTATTATTTTTATTTCGTCATAATTATGACAACTGAAATTAACAGTACTGAAACTATTATTACTCAAACCCCCACACCTGTTGTGCCAGTGATGACTCCGGCAGTACTGGTAAATCATGGGAGAAGCCAGAAAAATTCAATGGCAATGATTTTAAAAGATGGCAACAAAAAATGACGTTTTGTCTTACGACATTGAATTTGGCTCGCTTTACTCATGAAAAGGCACCAGCACCGAATGAGGGAGAAACTAACCGCAAGTGCTTGCCGCAGTCAATGCATGGAAATATGGTGATTTTCTGTATTGGAATTATATCCTCAATGGGTTAGACAATACACTGTACAATGTGTATAATGTCAAAAGCATTGCTAAAGAACTGTGGGAATCACTAGATCATAAATATAAGATAGAGGACGCCGGTGCAAAGAAATTTGTTGTCAGTCATTTTCTGGATTTTAAAATGATGGATTCCAAGACGGTTATTGTTGGGTATACCTCCTTATTGGAGTGTGGGACCCAATTGGTTTATTAAAAGAGTTTAATTTGGTTTGGTATTAGTTATAATATATTTTCATATATTATATCTAATTTTGTGGAGACCCAATTCAGTTTGGAAACAACTAAGATTTTGATAAAAAATCCTAGATTCACAATATATGTATATATATTGTTTTGTGTGTTCCGATTAAGGTAGTAGCAGCAACTAATTGATTCGGTGAGATAGCACTTGGTAATCAATTCGGTCCACTTTGCTTTGTGTAGCAACAATTTGTTTGATATTAATTCAATTAAGTGGGTTGTTTTCAAGCACTGTTTAAAGGCTTTGACGACTTCGGCGTGTAGAAGGTGTCGATTTGGGTTGTTATTGTGGATCTTCTACAACTCTAGTTCTGAAGATTTTGGTTCATCTATTTGGTGAGGTCTTTCCTCTTATTTATTTGTGATTATTTGGAATTCACCTAAGGGTGGTTTGTGAGACTATTCGTGTCTCGTTTGTAATTGTTTGGAAACTTATTTGGTTGATAGTGGAATCGGATTTTGATCCCGTGGACGTACCCCACATTGAGGGAACCACGTAAAAATTCTTGTGTTGCTGTTGATTTAATTTTTCCACATTAGTTTTTATTCCCATTGAGTGATTTACTTGTGGGGAATTACATATTTTCCCTAACAACTGGTATCAAAGCTTACGGTTTATTTGGGTCTATTTATTTATGTAAATCAATGGAGGGGAATGTGGGTCATATGTCTAGCTTCAATGGAAGCAATTGGGTAACTTGGAAAACTAAAATGGAGGACCTATTATTTTGTAAAGATTTGTATGGGCCTATTGAGGGTGATAGTGGCAAACCAGAGGGTATGAAAGATGATGAATAGAATAGGCTTAATCGAAAAGCCGTTGGTGTTATCCGTCAATGGGTTGATGACAGTGTGTTTCATCATGTTGCTACTGAAACTTCTGCACATGATTTATGGAAAAAATTAGAAGGCCTTTATGATAGGAAATCAACCACAAATAAAGATTTGCTGTTTCGTAAGTTGGTTAATTTAAAATATAAAGAGGGCAACCCTATTCCGGAACATCTAAATGAAATAAAGAGTATTGTTAGCCAACTTGCTTTTATGAAAATTGTTTTTGATGATGAGTTGCATGCTTTGATGCTACTTAGTTCTTTGCCCGAAAGTTAGGAGACTTTGGTTGTGATAGTTAGTAATTTGGTGCCCGATGGAGTTGTCACAATGGGCCAAGTCACTAGTAGTTTGTTGAATGAAGAAACTAGAAGAAAATCAGCAGGTTGCTCTCATTCGGAAGCATTCGTTGTGAGAGGCCGAAGCAAAACAAGGGGGAGGAGTAAGACTCCTCACGGTCGTGATCAAAGCCGTGACAAATCAAAAGATGGTTCTTTTTCAAAGAAAGACATTGAGTGCTATTATTTCCATGAGAAAGGGCACATGAAGCGAGAATGCCGAAAGCTCAAGAACAAGGAGAAAAGGCGTGACAAAAGTGTGGATAAGAAGCAAGAAGACACAACAACAGTTACTATCGATGATCTCATGGTTGTTTGTGAAGATGATCGTATCAATTTTGTGGGTCAAGAGAGCAATTGGGTGATTGATTCCAGTGCTTCTTTTCATGTGACTTCTTGAGTTGATTTCTTCACTACCTACACCAAAGGAGATTATGGTTTTGTTCGAATGGGTAATGAAGGTTTGTCCAAGATTATTGGCATGGGTGATGTTTGCTTGGAAACAGATTTGGGTTGCAAGTTGTTGCTTAAAGATGTGAGGCATATTCCCGACATTCGCCTCAATTTGATCTCTACTGGGAAGCTAGATGATAAAGGTTTCAACAACAAATTTGGTGATGGAATATGGAAGCTCACAAAGGGTTCTTTGGTGGTGGCTAAGTGTAAGAAGACTCATACACTTTATTCGATGCAAGGAAAAATTTGTAAAGGTGTTGTCAATGCACTTGAAGATGATACTTCTACCAAATTGTGGCACAAGCGGCTTGGCCATATGAGTGAAAAGGGGCTACAAGTTTTGTTCAAGAAAGAGCTTCTACCCGGTTTGAAAGGTACACATCTTAAAACTTGTGTTCATTGTTTGGCGGGTAAACAACATAGAGTTTCTTTTCAGAAAAATGTTACTTCTGGAAAAGAAAATGTTTTGGAGTTGATTCATTCGGATGTTTGTGGTCCTTTGAAAGTTAGAACATGTAGTGGTGCACTTTATTTTGTTACTTTCATTGATGATTATTCAAGGAAAGTTTGGACTTTTCTACTAAAAACTAAAGATCAAGTTCTAGAAGTATTTAAGCATTTTCAGGCCATGGTTGAAAGAGAAACAGGGCAGAAATTGAAGTGCATCTGATCAGACAATGGTGGTGAATACATTGGGCCATTTGATGAGTATTGTTGCAACCAAGATATTCAGCACCAAAAGACAGTTAAGAAGACTCCTCAACAAAATGGCGTTGCCGAGAGGATGAACCGCACCATTGTGGAAAGAACAATGTGTTTGCTTTCACAAGCTAAATTGCCAAGATCCTTTTGGGGTGAGGCAATGAAGATAGCGGTTGACATAATCAATTTGTCTCCTTCCTATCCTTTGAATGGTGATGTTACAGAAAGAGTTTGGACCGGTAAAGATGTGTCTTATAAGCACTTGAGAGTGTTTGGTTGTCGAGCTTTTGTTCACATTCCAAAGGATGAGAGGTCCAAGCTTGATAGTAAGTCAAGACAATGTATTTTTCTTGGCTATGGGCATGATGAGTTTGGTTATAGATTATGGGATCTGGTCGACAAGAAAGTTATTCAAAGCCGTGATGTTGTGTTTCTTGAAGACCAAACAATTGAAGACTTTGGCAAAGGTGATCAACCGGAGCCAAAAACTAGTGATCTCATTGACATGGATCCATCTCCTTCATCTTCAGTTGATGATGAAAATGGAGGAGATGTGCAGCCACCTATTAAAGACATGGAGGATGATGCTAATCTTAATGAAGTTGAGGCAGAAATTGAGGAAGAGCATCCAACTCAAGTACCACCACCACAACTTGAGTTGAGAAAATCAACAAGGGACCGGCAACCTTCGAGAAAGTATCCTCCTAATGAGTTTGTGTTGATTTCTGATCAAGGGGAGCTTGAGAGCTACCAAGAAGCAATTGAGCATGCAAAGAAAGGTGATTGGAAAAAGGCCATGGACAAGGAGATGAATTCCTTGCTTGAAAACTAGACTTATGATTTAGTGAAGTTGCCTAAAGGGAGGAAAATTCTGAAAAATAAGTAGGTTTTCAAATTGAAGAATGATAGGAAGAATCTGAGGTACAAAGCACGTCTTGTTGTGAAAGGCTTTGGGCAAAAGAAAGGCATTGACTTTGATGAGATTTTCTCGCCGGTTGTGAAGATGTCTTCTATTCGGGTTATACTTGGCATGGCTGCAAGTATGAACCTTGAAGTTGAGCAACTTGATGTGAAGACCGCATTTTTTCACGGTGATCTTGAAGAAGAAATTTACGTGGAGCAACCAGAAGGTTTTGTGAAAAAAGGGAAAGAGAAATTTGTTTGCAAATTGAAGAAAAGTTTGTATGGCCTGAAGCAAGCCCCGTGGCAATGGTACAAAAAATTTGACTCTTTCATGATGAATAATGGTTTTTCTAAAACCATTTCGGACCATTATGTGTTTGTGAAAAATTTCCTGGATGGTAAATTTATTATTCTTTTGCTTTACGTTGATGACATGTTAATTGTGGGTCAAGATTCTACCATGATAAACAGGTTGAAATTGGAGTTGAGCAAGTCTTTTGCTATAAAAGATTTGGGACCAGCAAAGCAAATTCTTAGTATGAAAATTGTTCGTGATCGCAAAGAGGGACTGATTTGGTTGTCTCAAGAAAGCTACATTGAGAAAGTTCTTGAGAGGTTCAACATGAATAAAGCAAAGCCGGTTGGTTGTCCACTTGCGGGTCACTTCAAACTTAGTTCAAATCAATGTCCTACAAGTGAGAAAGACAAGGAAGAGATGCTGAAAGTTCCTTATGCTTCAGCAGTTGGTTCTTTAATGTATGCCATGGTTTGTACAAGGCCGGATATTGCTCATGCCGTTGGTGTGGTGAGTCGGTTTCTCTCTAATCCGGGTAAAGAATATTGGGCAGCGGTAAAATGGATTTTAAGATATCTTTGAGGGACTTCGAAGGTGTGTTTGTGTTTTGGGGATGGTAAGCCGATGCTTGATGGATTCACAGATTCTGACATGGCCAGTGATGTTGATTCTAGGAAATCTACTTCGGGGTATTTGATGACTTTTGCAGGGGGAGCTGTGGCATGGCAATCTAAATTACAAAAATGTGTTACTCTCTCGACTACCGAAGCTGAATTTATTGCCATCACAGAAGCTTGTAAAGAAGAGTTATGGTTGAAGAAATTTTTGCAAGAGTTGGGTTTGAAGCAAGAAAAGTATGTGCTTCATTGTGATAGTCAAAGTGCTATTCATTTGAGCAAAAATTCTGCTTTTCATTCGAGATCGAAACACATTGATGTGAGATACCATTGGATTCGTGATGTGTTAGATTTGAAATTGTTACAACTCGAAAATGTTCACACTGATGATAATATTTCAGATATGTTGACTAAGACTTTGTCGAGGGACAAACATTTAAAGTGTCGAACTTTGGCGGGTATGGTTGATGTCTCCACCTAAGTCGATAGGGGGAGAATTGTTGGGTATACCTCCTTATTGGAGTGTGGGACACAATTGGTATATTAAAAGAGTTTAATTTGGTTTGGTATTAGTTATAATATATTTTTATATATTATATCTAATTTTGTGGAGACTCAATTTAGTTTGGAAACAACTAAGATTTTGATAAAAAAAAACCCCTAGATTCACAATATATGTATATATATATTGTTTTGTGTGTTTCGATGAGGGTAGCAGTAGCAACTAATTGATTCAGTGAGATAGCACTTGGTAATCAATTCGGTCCACTTTGCTTTGTGTAGCAACAATTTGTTTGATATTAATTCAATTAAGTGGGTTGTTTTCAAGCACTGTTTAAAGGCTTTGACGACTTCGGCGTGCAGAAGGTGTTGATTTGGGTTGTTATTGTGGATCTTCTACAACTCTGGTTCTGAAGATTTTGGTTCATCTATTTGGTGAGGTCTTTCCTCTTGTTTATTTGTGATTATTTGGAATTCACCTAAGGGTGGTTTGTGAGACTATTCGTGTCTCGTTTGTAATTGTTTGGAAACTTATTTGGTTGATAGTGGAATCGGATTTAGATCCCGTGGACACACCCCATATTGAGGGAACTACGTAAAAATTCTTGTGCTGCTGTTGATTTAATTTTTCCGTATTAGGTTTTATTCACATTGATCGATTTACTTGTGGGGAATTACATATTTTCCCTAACAACTGGTATCAGAGCTTACGGTTTATTTGGGTCTATTTATTAGTGTAAATCAATGGAGGGGAATGTGAGTCGTATGTCTAGCTTCAATGGAAGCAATTGAGTAACTTGGAAAACTAAAATTGAGGACCTATTATTTTGTAAAGATTTGTATGGGCCTATTGAGGGTGATAGTGGCAAACCCGATGGTATAAAAGATGATGAATGGAATAGGCTTAATGAAAAAGCCGTTGGTGTTATCCGTCAATGGATTAATGACAGTGTGTTTCATCATGTTGCTACTGAAACTTCTGCACATGATTTATGGAAAAAATTAAAAGGCCTTTATGATAGGAAATCAGCCACAAATAAAGCGTTTCTGTTTCGTAAGTTGGTTAATTTAAAATATAAATAGGGCAGCCCTATTCCGGAACATCTGAATGAAATAAAGAGTATTGTTAACCAACTTGCTTCTATGAAAGTTGTTTTTGGTGATGAGTTGCAGGCTTTGATGCTACTTAGTTCTTTGCCCAAAAGTTGGGAGACTTTGGTTGTGACAGTTAGTAATTCAGCGCCTGATGGAGTTGTCACAATGGGCCAAGTCACTAGTAGTTTGTTGAATGAAGAAACTAGAAGAAAATCAGCGGGTTGCTCTCATTCGGAAGCATTCGTTGTGAGAGGCCGAAGCAAAACAAGGGGGAGGAGTAAGACTCCTCATGGTCGTGATCAAAGCCGTGACAAATCAAAAGATGGTTTTTTTTCAAAGAAAGACATTGAGTGCTATTATTGCCATGAGATCAACAAAGGGATCAACAACGGGTTAAACAAGAGGTTCAAAGGCAAGTGTTTTGTGTGAGGCAAAGATGGACATCGTGCTAAGGATTGTCACGTTCGCAAGGACGAAGGAAGTTCGAGCAAAAAGCGAGAACAAGCCAACATAGCTGAGGATTTTATCTTTCCGATGGAGTGGTAGACATCAATCTTGTTGCAGTAGTCTTTGAAGCAAATTTGGTAGGCAATCCCAAGGAATGGTTGGTGGATACTGGAGCAACCCGCCATATCTGTGCAGATAAGAAGATGTTTACAACCTACAAAGTGGTGGAAAGTGGGGAACAGCTTTTTATGGGAAACTCCTCTACTTCAATTGTAGAAGGACAAGGAAAGATTGTGTTGAAAATGACCTCGCGGAAAGAACTCACTCTTAACAATGTACTCCATGTGCCATAAATTCGCAAGAATTTGATTTCTAGGTCATTGTTGATCAAGAATAGGTTTAAATTAGTCTTTGAATCTGATAAAGTTGTACTCTCCAAGAGTGGAATGTATGTGGGGTGAGGTCATATGAATGATGGGCTTTTTAAGCTCAATGTAATAACTGTTGTATCTAATTTGGCTTTTAATAATAAGAACACATCTTCTGTTTATATGGATGAGTTTTCTTTTTTATGGCATTGTAGATTAGGATATGTTAATTTTAATTCTTTGTGTAGACTTGTTGCTTTAGAATGTTTACCAAACTTAGAATTTGATCCTAATGATAAATGTGAGATTTGTGTTGAGGCAAAACTCACTAAGGCATCATTTAATAAAGTTGAAAGAAGTACTGAACCTTGAAGTTTAATTCACACAGATATCTGTGATTTAAAATTTGTTCAAACTAGAGGAGGTAAGAAGTACTTTATTACTTTTATTGATGATTGCACTTGATATTGCTATGTTTACTTATTGAGAAGTAAAGATGAAGCTGTAGAAGCTTTTAGACAATATAAACTTAAGGTTGAAAATCAACTTGGCAAAACTATTAAGATAGTAAGGAGTGACAGAGGTGGTGAGTATGATGCACCAATTAAAGAATTTTGTTCTGAACATGGTATCATTCACCAAACCACTGCACTCTATTCTCCTCAGTCAAATGGAGTTGTTGAGAGAAAGAATCAAACTCTTAAAGAGATGATGAATACCATGTTGATTAGTTCAGGGTTATCACAAAACTTGTGAGGGGAGGCAATTTTGTCTGCCAACTTTATCCTTAACAAGGTACCCCACAAGAAACTCAATCAAACACCTTATGAATTATGGAGAGGTCGACGACCTACTTATAATTACCTCAAAGTGTGGGGGTGTTTGGCCAAGGTTGCAGTCCCTAGTCCCAAAACGACTAAGAGACCAAAAACTATTGATTGTGTGTTCATTGGTTATACAAATAATAACAGTGCATATAGATTTTTAGTTCATAAATCTGAAAATCCTGATATGCATGTAAACACTATTATTGAGTCAAGGAATGCATCATTTTTTGAACACATTTTTCCTTGTAAGGAAACTGAAGAGATAAGTTCAAATAAAACAACTTTTCATACCGCTATAGGTAGTAGTGAAGACCACAATGATAACGAATCAGATGAACCTAGAAGTAGCAAAAGGGCTAGGATCTCTAAATCATTTGGTCTAGATTTTCTGACATACCTGTTAGAAAATGAGCCTCAAAACTTTAAGGAAGCAATGTTAAGTCCTAAAGCTCCATTGTGGAGAGAGGTTGTGAATATTGAAATTGAATCAATACTGCAAAATCATACTTGGGAATTGGTGGATCTTCCACCAGGATGTAAACCTCTTGGATATAAGTAGATATTCAAGAGAAAAATGAAAGTAGATGGTTCAATAGATAAATACAAAACTAGGCTTGTTGTTAAGGGATATAGGTAGAAGGAAGGCCTTGATTGTTTTGACACCAATTCACAAGTGACAAAAATAACATCCATTCGCATGTAGATTGTGATTGCAGCTTTGTATAATCTAGAAATACATCAAATGGATGTTAAAATAGCTTTTTTGAATGGCGAGTTAGATGAGGAAATATATATGGAACAACCAGAAGGGTTTCAACTTCCCGGCCAAGAGAAAAATGTTTGTAAACTTGTCAAATCCCTTTATGGATTGAAACAAGCTCCGAAACAATGGCATGAAAAATTTGATCACGTTATGCTTTCGGATGGTTTTAAGATAAACGAATATGACAAATGCATCTATATTCAAAGCACAGACAAAGACTGTCATAGTTTGTCTTTATGTGGATGACATGCTCATTATTGGAAGTAATAATGACATGATTAAATCCACAAAGAAAATGTTGAACAAAAAGTTTGACATGAAAGATCTGGGAGTAGCAGATGTAATTCTAGTAATAAAAATTACTAGAACATCTGAAGGATATGCTTTATCTCAGTCTCACTATATTGAGAAGATTCTGGAGAAATTTGGAAAGCATGACGACCGTCCTGCTAAAACACTTGTTGACATTAGTTTTCATTTTTAAAAAATACAGGTACAAGCATATCACAATTAGAGTACTCTCAAATAATCGGAAGCTTGATGTACTTAATGAATTGCACTAGGCCAGATTTAGCCTATGCTGTAAGCAAATTGAGTAGGTACACAAGTAATCCAGGGTTCGATCATTGGAAAGCGATAATTAAGGTACTTAAGTATCTAAGACATACCCAGAATTATGGCTTACATTATACCAAATATCTAACAATGCTCGAGGGGTACAGTGATGAAAATTGGATATCGGATACTAAAGACTCAAAACCCACTAGTGGATATGTCTTTACCCTGGAAGGTGCTGCAATCTCTTGGAAATCCTCCAAGCAGACATGCATAGCAAGGTCGACAATGGAATCTGAGTTTATCGCATTAGATAAAATAGGAAAAGAAGCAGAATGGCTTTGTAATTTCTTAGAAGACATTTCAATGTGGCCTAAACTTGTGCCAGCTATATGCATTCACTGTGATAGTGAAGCAGCAATAGAATGGGTACATAATCATATGTATAATGGTAAGTCTCGACGCATTCATCGAAGACATAATACCGTTAGGCATTTTCTCTCACATGAAATAATTTCCACAGAATATGTAAAGTCAAAGGAGAATATTGCGGATCCATTGACTAAAGGGCTAGCCAGAGAGCAAGTGTAGTATTTATCGAGGGGAATGAGATTAAAGCCTGTTACTTAAAAGTCGCCATAATGAAAACCCAACCTAGTTGACTGGAGATCCTAAGATCTAGGTTCAAAGGGACAATTGAATTATAGATGATTTCACGTATCACTAAGGATGTTTACTCCTACCCATTTCTATGATAAGAAGAGTGATACATGCGGTGTTAGTAGGATAAGCTTTGCTTTTAATGATTCTTATAGCTTGGACATCCAAGTAGGGCATAGTAGGATACTCTTAATAAGAAATCACCTATATGAGTGTGAACTGAGCTGGTTCTGTGAGAATTGAGAAGGATAAATTCTCTAGAGCACTCATGAATTACTAGGTGTTGTTCAGGGCCAAAATGAATACAACCGTAAGAACCAAACTGTGTCTACGGATACACTATGTGTAGTCTATTGTCTTGGCTTACACAAACAGCTGAATAGTTCAAGGCATCGCGTCCACTGGTTAGCCAGTAAGTCCGATAGGCTTTCACTAAAGGAGGTTTAAAGCCAAAAGCTACCTATCTCAATGTGGTGTATCTTCTTAATGTACTCTTTCTTTGTCTACATCTTGTTACATGTCTGTTATCGTGAATTCCATTCATGTGGGGGATTGTTGGAAAATGGCTTTAGAAATTTCTTATTTTTTGCTAACTTTGAGCATTAATTAAGGTGGGACCCAAGCGTTATTTTTAACGTTTCTAATTGGGTTTATGTTTAATGCCACGTAGTGAATAAATTCATGAATTTGGTTGCTCAAAACCATTTCCGGATGACTGAGAATTCAACGCGCGTTTTCGGGTTCGTGGAACTAGTTTTGGTGGGTTTCCTACACATTTGTGAAATGTGCTTGTCCCATATTGGAAAGGCTTGAGGTTTTGAATGGGTTTATATACCTTAGCTTGGGATACTTGGGATGGGCCCTAAGGGGTACCCAAGTTTGTGGAAGGGTGAGGTTATAGGTGAAGTGGGCTAGACCCAATGGACCCAAAATTAAAACCACATGAGCGCATTGCCGTTCGTCCGATCGGTCGGGTAGGCTGGGCTGGGCCTGGGCTTGGGTGCTAGTGTGAGGTTGGGTTGGGCTTGTCCGGCCTAATACGTATCTTTTTGGACCAAAAACTTTTGTATTTTAATTTTAATTTTTAATTTTGGTTTCAAAATTTAAAATAAATTGGTCCATAATTTTTTCTTCACCCAAACAGGTCCCTAACAGGTTTAACCCACCTAAACAATTCAAAGGGTTCACCACAGGTTCAGATTTGTTGAATTTAAAATTGAATCTGTTCCAAACAGATTCAAATATGTTGGTGCCTATTCAATTTGTCCGAATAGGTTTTCTACCTGTTCGAGCAGCCACCAATCTGCCTATACAAAGTCTGCTCTAGCAATTCATTTTCAATCAAAAAAATTTCCAGACTTCTTCTTATTCTTCTTCTGTTCGTCTTCGGTTGCTCCTGCGTCTGTTTCTGCATTTATTTTAAGAAAAGAAAGAGAAAGAGTTATAGCATTGTTTGGTTCACCAGACTTGATTTTATGGTGCTGTAAAATCAAGTGCTAGTCGTTGCATCTTGGGAAGTAGATGCCGGTAAAACTCGAAGCACCGGAGTGAGAGCGAAATCTACTTTAAGGAGATTATGCCCAACACAAGCCTCGACATTAATTTCTGTAAGCATTTAATTTGGGAAATAATTTATAATTCTGTAAACAGAATAATTCGAATCTATCTTAAGAACAGAGTGTCACACACTCGACTTGATCTTTTTATTATTCATTCGGTTCGGTAAAATAAATTCAATAAGTTATTTATTTTATTTGTTTGATTTGTTTCAATTTATTTATTGTATACAGAAGATTGTTCCAACAGTACTTGTTGTCAATTCCACAAGTACCAAGCTATTGGCCAGTGCTCTCTATGCTACTCACTCCATTGTTGTCATCTGCTTTGTTACAAGACGTTGGGTGGAATTTTATACAATAAACCATCAATATTACTATACAAAAATCAATATATATACTGTAAATATGTAAATCAAAAGTAAAGTAAATAATTCTTAGCTTCTAAGCACTTTTTAAAAAAAGTTATTACCTACCTACGCGATCGTATTAACGAATAAATGATTACTTCAAAATGCAACCTATATTACTTAGTCTTTATGACGTTTGCGTACATTAAAAAAGGTTTAATAAACTGCTTATGATCAAAAAATATATATGAAAATAATAAATAAATAAATAAACAAACCCAAATTAACATGTTGAAAATTAAAGAGCTTTAATGTCTTATATAGACATTGTTGTGTGTTTTTATTAGTGACACATCCCTTAGTTTTAAAAGAACACAATTATTCTTTTAAATTTGAAACTCTTAAAATATTTTCTACAAAAGAAACTTAAAATTTTAGAAACAATTACTTGAACTTTACCATTGAAATAAATTGATGATCATTAATTTTGAATGCCGTCTCCTTACTTAATTAACCTTGAAAAAAGAGAGAGTTAATATTAGCACCTACTTTTTTATTTTCGCTCTCTAATTCTTTGAACTCCCAACGAACAAAATGACTCCTCATCATTTTCTCTTTGAACTTCGATCTTAATACCAATTATACCCCTAACTCCAAACCCAAACCTTAGCCCCTACTCCCAACCACCACCTCCGGCACCACTGATGTTGCCTCAAGGCAGCCAATCTACAGCCCACCTCTGACCCTTCTTCTTTTCTTTTTCTTCTTCACCCCTCTGTCTCAGCTTCAACAAACCACCATCTCATGGTATTGGAAGTTCTTTGTGGATGGAAAAATTTAGATGGTGTACTTGTTGTCAATTCCATAGGTACCAAGCTGTTGGCCAGTGCTCTCTCTGCTACTCATTCCATTGTTGTCATCTTCTTTGTTACAAGACGTTGGGTGAAATTTTATACAATAAACCATCAATATTACTATACAAAAATCAATATATATATATTGTAAATATGTAAATCAAAAGTAAAGTAAATAATTCTTAGCTTCTTTTTCCTTTTGATTCAAAATTCTTAGCTTCTAATTACGAGAGACATGTAATCACTTTTTCAAAAAAAGTTACTACCTGCCCATGCAATCGTATTAACGAATTAATGGATTACTCCAAAACGCAACCTATATTACTTAGTCTTTATGACGTTTGCGTACATTAAAAAAGGTTTAATAAACCGTTTATGATAAAAAAAAATATATATGAAAATAATAAATAAATAAACAAGCCCAAATTAACATGTTGAAAATTAAAGAGCTTTAATGTCTTATATAGACATTGTAGTGTGTTTTTATTAGTGACACATCCCTTAGTTTTAAAAGAACACGATTATTCTTTTAAATTTGAAAATCTTAAAATATTTTCTACAAAAGAAACTTAAAATTTTAGAAACAATTACTTGAACTTTACCATTGAGATAAATTGATGATGATTAATTTTGAATGTCGTCTCCTTACTTAATTAACCTTGAAAAAAAAAGAGGGTTAATATTAGCACCCACCTTTTTATTTTTGCTCTCTAATTCTTTGAACTCCCATTGAGCAAAATGACTCCTTATCATTTTCTCTTCGAACCCCGATCTTAATACTAATTACACCCCTAACCCCAAACCCAAACCCAAACCCAAACCCAAACCCAAACCTAAGCCCCTACTCCCAACCACCACCTCCTGCACCATTGATGTTGCCTCCGACAACCAATCTGCAGCCCACCTCCGACCTTTTTTCTTCTTCTTTTTCTTCTTCACCCCCTCTGTCTCAGCTTCAACAAACCACCATCTCACCACCGCAATCTGAATCCACTGTCGTTTCCATAGCCACCCACCCCTCTGTCTCCTCATCTTCTTTTTCTTCCTCAGTCACGACCTAGATCATGACCCAGCCACCATCAGTCCTTCCATTCCTATACCTCCAGCCTCCCATTTTCCTTTCCCATCAACTCTTTCTTCGACCTCCTCTCCTCTTCTTCTTTTTCTTCCCGTAAAACCCTATTTGAAAGTGGAAATCAGGCTGCGACGGTGGTGACGGCGATGATGAGGTAGATTGCGATGGCTTGTGGATATAGGGTCTATGATGCAATGGTCAACGATCTCTCTCCCATTCTTCTTCTTCTTCTTCTCGCCTCTCTCACACACACACACACACACACACACACACACACACACATGCTTTGTGATCGATGATGGCAACTATAATAGCGACGCCGGAGGTAGAGTGGTGATCAAAACTCGATTTGGAGCTTACAGTGGCATCGACGATGATGGGCGGTGACAACAACGCTGGTGGAATTAGGGTTAGGGTTTGGAAAATTATGGGAATGAGTATAGAAATGGAATTTTATATGTGGACAAAATTGGAATTAAAAAAATAGAAGTAGGGGGTCCTAAGAAAATAGATTGGTGCTAATAACAGTCCTAAAAAAAATTTAATTTCCACACAAAATAAGGTAAAGAAAAATGAGTGAGACCCTTTTTTTTGGGGACCCTACAATCCCCAAAGTGATTTACACCACTCATGTATGTGTGGGGCCCACATCATGAGTGGTGTAGATCACTTTGGAGGTTGTGAGGTCCCCAAAAAAGGGGGTCTTTATCATTGTTGATAGGGTAAATGTGAGAACTCGAATATAAAAAATCAGACAAATAGTTAAATAATAATAATATTACAATCTCAAAATATTTTGGTGGTTAATCCTAAAGTGGAAATTAAATATTTGGAAGGTCTTTTAATTAATTTTTAAACCTAAAATAAATTTATGGTGAAAGTCTTTAATTTAGAGGCAAGATTTATTATTAAAAAATAAATAAATAAATAAATAAATTTAAGTACTAAATTAGCAAGCATATTTTGATCTAATAATATTTATATTTTAATGGAGATAGAAATTAAAATAATATAAAGAAATAGAAAATTAGAGCCTTTTGGTTAGATACATATGTACATAAGGATAACAAAAACCCTAACTCTTGTTATAATTGTTTTCCACAACACTAGATGCCCTAGCAGCCCTAGCAGCCGTGGGTTATGAAGGAAAGTGAGGGATGATTCAATCATCAAGATTATTGTTGTAACCAAGAAGGAGAGCTTTGTGTGTGTTGTGCCTTGTGGCCTCTTAGGTTTTCTTCTCTTCTTTCTTTGTTCTTTATCCTTATTCTATTGTTGTATAATTCATTGATGGAAATGTTGTAGGTGTATGTATTTTGTGTCTATATATATATTGTTATGAAATCTGAGGAGTTAAATTCATGTATAAAGAATGGGTATTATTCTTAGTTCAAAAATTCTGCGCATAATCACAAACTTTAAAAATCAAGAAACCATATCAAACGAATGACTTTTGAACTGAAATATTTACAGTAGATTAATTACATATTGAATTGCATATCTGAATTTTTTGGGAGTCAAAATCCATACAAACTGATGCATTCAAATCTGTCCAGAAAACTGGTTTTAAACAGTAAGCTCGGGAGTGTTGTTCTCTTTGGATATAAATCCAAAAATTATCAAATCAGCGTCATTAGAACCGGTTACGAGTCTAGTTTCGTACGTTTTTGGCCTTGCGTTGATTGCTCATGTATACTAAGAGAACCATTAATTTCTTTAAAGTGCTGCAGAAAACAACCTATTTAGATATAATTAATTGTAGATAATTATTTTGATAAGCAAATCAAGTGAAACCACTTGGGTTTGAAACTTAGGATATATTAGTTGATATCTGGAGGGTTTTAGAATTTTTTTGAACAACGTGGAGTGGGTTTTTAATTTTCAAAGTTAGCGAATAGATTGGAAAAACTAGTTTAAAATTCTGTTTTATCTTAAAGTTACTTTTAATTAAGTTTCAATTTGAACCCATGTCTTGGGTGATTTTAGACCTTGAAGAACATGAATTTAGGTAATATGTAAGAGTAACGGTGAGTTGGGTTGAGCCGTGTTAGTGCGCTTTAGTTGATGTTACTTAGTTCTTATTCTTTAGTATTTTTAAATTAGTAGTGATATGCAGTTTTTATACTTGGTTTAGGGCACTAGTTGGACTTTTATACTCTATTCGAGGATTACATTATTTCGTTTCTAGGTGAGTAGTTTCATGCTACATATTTTTATAAATGTTCCCTTGCCCTGAACTGTTGGAAAATTAAATTGTTGTTTTATGACTAAACTATTTTGATAAATTATTATATTATCAATGGAATCAAATTATTTCTGAAACATGTGTGAACTTGGCATACTGTAAACTATTTGTTTTGGTCTCATGTTTATAATGATGAACTACAATGTTTTGCGAAACTGATGTGTATTGATTATTGGGACCAACTATGTATTTAGTCCAAGGAAATTATTCCACTATGTGTGGTGACTCTGGCCACTAGGAAACAGATCCGGGTTGGGCCGTGATGACTCTAGTGCTCAACGATTGTAAGAAAAAGACCTAGGTTAAGCTAGGTGACCTTCAATCGGATCGTCTTAGAGAAAAGGCTCAGGTTGCCACCCTAAGGATGACTCTTAGTTCACTATTGGATCCAACGAGGCGTATAGCCTTGAGAATTGTGTGGCATATTACTTGTTATCTTCTTGGTACCTAGAAAATTATTGGTGTTCAAAGAGTAATCTTTTTTAAGTGAAAAATGTCATTTATCATGTTCTTGAGAGACATGAGTATTTTAACTATTGAACTGTGGAACTTTTTTTTTTTTTTTTTTAAACAGATTCTCTTTACCAAACTATATGCCAATCTAGTTTCTGTGGTATATATCTTATTTTGGAATTGATCCCCGTTTTCAAAACTGTATATACTATCCATGTTGCTACTCACTAAGCTATCAGCTAACTTAGTTGTTTACCATTTCCAGGTGTTAGAAGAACTCAAAGTGGACTCATGGCGTAGCGGGGACTCAATCGCATGGACCTCTAGGACATTCATTATTTTGTTTTAGATGGTTACGTCAAGTTTGTGCATATTTCTTTTTATTTTTATTGGGGTTCATTTAGGATTATTTTGATATATGGGTTGTTTTCATCCCATAAGTTTGGATGGTATTGGTTATGGTTGATTTTGCCGTTTATACTTGTGGCATGACACTGAATTGATTTTTGGTTATTTATTAATGGACTATTTTATAGTTATTCAATGTGTATGGTTTCGTATGTAGGCTTACGTGTGCCTCGGGCTAAGGTCCTATGGGCCATGGCCAATCATACTCGGGTTTGGAGTGTGACAGTAAATTACATTGATCTCCCCGAGAGAATTAGAAATAATATAGCAAGTTTTATATTTTTGGTATAATTATACTGACTTCCATTTGAAGTTGGGTAAAGAGACCAAAATATTACAGACGGTATAAAGACAAAAAGATTAATAAAATAAAATTTGTATTTAGTGTAAAAGATGTGACAATAATATTTTTATTTTATTTATATGATTAACGTATTATTGACAAAAAAAAAAAAAAAAAAAGAAACTATAAATTAAAATTTTAGAAATGTTCAATATAATTATATCAAATTTATATGATTTATTATATTATTTTCAAATGGTACTAGAGATTCATTTATTGACAATTGGTTAAAATAGCAAAAACTAAAAAAGTTAACATAAAACTTAACTCATTCTTTTTATTTTTTTACATATCTTTTCATAATAAGTCAAAATATTATTAAAAAATTAAAATTTTCAAATAAATTCTTAGAAAAAAAAAAAATCAAATTTGAAACAAAATTCGTGTATAACACGGGTAGAAAATTAGTACGGGCAAGTAGACTATAGGCATTATCATGGAAACTGCATAGTTGGAAAAAATTCTGCTACCATGACTTGTTAATCGGTGGGTCAACATATAAAGAAGAATTAATAAATATTTAAAAAGATTAATTTGTGGTGTGCATCTGGGAATTAGGGTGAGCAGTGAATATATTGATTTATTTAAATTGAATTGATCCATCGCATTTTGAATGGATACGTGATGACGAATACACGGTTGTGGATTGATTTTTTTTCAATCTGCATAGTTTTGGACGGATGGCAGATTTGAGGTTCCTTTGGCCATAATCGAACCGCCAAATCACAAGCACCCCTAATAATTTGTAACACTTTTATATTTTTAATTTGTTTAGATATTCTATTTGAGTTTTCAATTGAAAAAGAATTTACATATTTTGTTGAAAAGAGTTTTCAATTTGAATATATTTTTTGAATTGAAAAAAATAAATTTATTATTTATCCATATTTTTTAGTTTTTAAATCTAACTCCAAAAATAATAAATAAAAAAGATGATATATGCTGGTTGGTTTTTGTTTTCAAAAACAGATATAGATGTAACAATATAAAGACATACAATCTCTACTACTGCTCTGTTTATGGTTTTGGTGGTTTGAATTGTTTTTATACTTTACGAATCACAGATTATAATACTTTATGTACTACTTAATGTGGATGATGCATGCTATGATTGTAATATGTAGACGAGGCATGCAGTGATTGTAAAATTCTAAAGTTTCAAACTTTCTTTCTTTTGATGAGGCATGCAGTGATTGTAATACTTTTCTAAGTTATTCACTGTAATACTTTTTCTTTTTTTTCTTTTTCTAAGGAAGTGCACAAGTTAAATTATGTTGAAAATTTATAAAATTTTAAACCGCCAAACTGATTTGCATCCATTCGCCAATCCGCTCAATCCACACCCGTCGGATTGGCGGATGGATGATGATTGATTTTCTTCAATCCGTCAATCTGACGGACGTACGGCGGATTGAAAGTTCCGTGACCACAATCGACCCGCGCCCACCCTTACTGTGGATCATGTATGGTCGACTTATGACTTACTCTAATTTTTTGTGGGGTTTGGTTAAAAAAAAAATAAATTATCATTTAAAAAAAAGGTACAATTTCTAATTGGATGGTAACTTATCATATTGGTCTATTTTAGGAAGATGATTAAAAATTGTTTTTTTTTTTTTTTTGATTTTTTTGAAAAAACTTCTAAAAAATATGAGAGGTGATGTGACCTAAAATAGGTTAAAAGATGATTTTTGACCTTTTTAACTCTTCCTAAAATATTTAATTTTTAACTTAGTAAAGTGCCAACAATGAGTGAAATCTCACATCATGCATCGTTTGAAAGGTGCAAAATTCAAATGTGACTTGACCATTAAATCAATTAGACTGTCGACTAAGGCCTATAATTTTTTTTAAAAAAAAAATTAGTGTTAAAAACCCTAACTTTTTAAAGACTTACTTAGATAGAGTCTTATTTTGATATTCAGTTTAAGGTATCTAATAATCTTGAGCCGCTAGTGGTAATCTCATAAAATTTATCAAATTAGTATGTACAAAAATATGATAATTTTAACAAGTGTGGAATGATTTTTATCATGTGGTGGGTCAAACTCAAAAGGAAATAATGATAAAAAAGTTTAAATGTCATGTGTGTGCAAGTGCAAGGGACCCTGACTTGCCCAAAAAAAAGTGCAGTGGACCATAGAAATTCTAAAGTTGGAAAAAAAGAAAAAAAAAATTAATGCCATGACTTTTATAACTTTGTTCACACACTCTTTTTTAGTGGTTGAATAATACACAAAATACAATTAGTATAAAATTTTAAACTTCATATTTGAAGTAATGTAATGCTTTGATCTTCCGCTCCATTTATTTGATAGAAAAACATTTTTAAATGAAATTTTTTTGTACAAAAAAAAAATTTCAAATATTTATATTTTTTTTAACAAAAATATTTTCCTATGTTTGGTGGCGGTAGTGGAGGTGGAGATGGAGGTGGTGGCATGATGGTGGGGTGGCAGTAATGGTGAAGTGGCCATGATGATGGCGGTGTGTGGTGTGGTGGTGGAGGTGAGAGTGGAGGTGGAGTCTGGTGACAATAATAAAATTTTAGTCCAAAAAACATTTTTCGCCTTTTAAAAATGAAAAATATTTTTTGCCCGTATAGGTTTGTTTTCTATTGACCATAAAAAATATTTTCTGTTAATTTTCGTTTTCCATTGTACCAAATATCAAAAAATACATAAAATATTTTATACCCAAACAAATGGAGCGTAACATGGATGTAACATGACATTTTGTTTTAAAAGTAGTCCAGACTCAATAAAAATAACTAAATCAACCATTTAAGATTGATTACAATTTTGATTTGTGGTCCTGTTTTTCAAAATGTGCGGTTTATTTTGATTTTAAAATTTTTTACATCGACATAAATCGAATTCTCAAAAATATTATATCATATTTAAATATTTTTAGATTTTAATTCTTTATATATTAGAAGCTAAGTGATTAATAATATATGTTTTGTAAAGGAAGACATTTATAGAACAATTTTACTCTTTTTTTTTTTTTTTCTTTAGTTATTTTCAATGTAAAATTTTACAAATTTTTATAAAGCCCGTTAAAATCTCGTGAATTATTTCTCTATACTAAATTGACAAAATCGAATAGTAGTATATGGTATATTTCTCTATACTAAATCTTTTGTGTAAAATAAATAATGTGAAACAAATCAAATAAATAAAAATAAATTACTTACAGAATTTATTTACTGAAATATATAAGTACAAAAATGATCAAGCTAAGTGTGTAACACTTTGTTCTTAAGACAGATTCGCCTCGCTCCTGTGCTTATGGATAAATGGCGCCTATCTCCCAGGATATAATGATCTACACAAATTGTAGTAGAACTCCAAACAGTCTGAGACGAACTAGAACTTGTGTTCTATACTCTAAGAAATTTCTCTAAAAAACTAGTATGAAGAATAATGCAAAGAGAGAGCAAAACCAGGAAGAGAAGAATAATTTTTTGGATGTGAAAATTTGTTGGAATGATCCTGTATTTATAGGCAAACTGGTGACCCTTCGGAAGGGCCGAAGATTTTCAAACTAAACAGGTATGGTTCAAATTGAACATATATGTTTTTTAAATTGAACAGGTCTGGAAAGAAATTGAACCTGTTCGATGCACAGTTTGAATTTGTTTGGAAATTAGACCGGAGGGGCACTATTTTTGAACATAAATTTGAATTTGGCACAAAATGTGAATTAATTTCATTCAGAAAACTAATTTTCTAGCAAGAATTTTTGAAAAAAATTTCAAATAAATTTTTTCTAAAAAAAAAATATTAGGATCGACTCGACCCACACTTGCGCCCAGCACGGCACGGCTTGGCCGGCCGGCCGGATAGACAGCGGTAGCACGCGCACACATGTGGTGGTTTGAGCCAAAGCCCACTTTGTCCATAACTCCTCCCTTCTACAAACTTAGGGTGCCCCTTGAAGCCCAACCCAAGTATTCCCATTTAGAACTTATATACACATATAAGTTCTCTTTAAGTTTCAATGTGGGACAATTATTTCAAGGAAACTCACATTTTACTTCTTTAAATGTCCATTACACGAATCCGAAAACGACGTCAAGTTCCCATTCACTCATAAATGGTTTTGATGAACCGTTTGCACCGTGTGACTTGCCATGCGGCAAGGAACATGTCATCTCTTTGGACCCACCCCAAAAGACGTGTAGGTCCCACTCAAATTTGGGCTCAAAGTTGGCCCAAAATAAGCCTATAAAAAACCAAAATTCCAACAATCCCCCATATGAATGGAATTTGACAGAGAGAAAATGCAACAACATGATCTAATTACAGAGAGTACAGAAATCGAAAATATTCTATAAAGGATAGGTAGCTTCTGGCTTTGAACCTTTCCTTGTGAGACATTATCGAATTTACAAGCTAACCAATGAACATGATGTCTTGAACTGTTTAGCCATTTGTGTAAACCAAGACAATATAACTCACATAGTATATTACCAGACACAGTTTAGTTCTCACTATTGTGTTCATTTTGGCCCTTAACAACCTGGTCTTTCATGAGTGCTTTAGAGAATTTTAGCCTTTCACAAATCTCATAGAACCGACCCAGTTCACACTTATATAGGTGATTCTTATGAAGAGTATCTTGCTATTGTCACGATCCCATTCCGCCCCTAGTAGAATGGTGCCGTGATGGCCAGTAATCCGAGGTTTACCGAAGGCCAACTTTCAAAATTCACACACAACAGAGTACACATATGGGGCTTTCAAATGCGGAAGCAATAAATTAAAAGCTAAGTAGTCCATAAGAGCAGTGCATAAGTCAGATGGAATGGCATGCGTCTTTACATAGCTTTAATACAACAAAACGAAGTACAAAAATACATCTTGACCAAAAGGCTTCTCAGCCATCAAATACAAAATACAATGAAATACAACTAAGAAGCATAATCTTCAAGATGCTGTAAAAGTGCAAAATCCAAAACAAGTGGCAAGTACATCTAGGCGTCACCGCTGTCCTACTCGTTACCTACATATATATATAGAGAGGGGTGAGCTTGGGTACTCAGTGAATGGTATGAATAATAAAGGGGTTTGCATGACTGATATTCAAGATCTTTAACAAAACAATACATAATCTTAACCAGTAGTAAAACACCGAACGAATCAAGTTCATCTAATAAATCTATCAAGCTTCACCAATCAAGTCTTTCAAGGCTTTCAAGTTTCAAGAGGTGACATTAACCAAGATTGTGCTACTAATGCTTATAGTCCCCAAGCACGTACGGACTTTCAAAGGGTTATGCTACAAAGGCTTATAGTCCCCTAGCACGTACGGACTTTCAAAGGGTTGTGCTACAAATGCTTATAGTCCCCTAGCACGTACAGACTTTCAAAGGGTGTCATCAAACAAGTCATAATACTTGGTATACAAAATAGGAATAATCATTCATGCTTACAAATACTTTCCAAAACAAAGCAAAACAAGGCTTTTATCAAAACATTGTAACGTAACTTTATTAAAAATACCACTCACATAGTTCTTCAAACGTCGGGGTCAAGGCAAGTCCAAGTCCTACAAACACATGGCAAAGTCTGTTGAATGCACTTTCAAACAAGTTTCACATGCATACAGATGATCTCCGCATTCTTCAAAACTAAGTCAAATAAAAACAAACACTGGTTCTCATCTTGGGGAAAACATGCTGGGCACCAACCAGGTCTAGGCCGAGGTTCCACACCTCCTCGCCGAGGTGTAGTCCCGAGGGCCACATTCAAGGAAATGAAGCCGGGAAAGTCTGGGTTTCTCTCTGCTGAAGAACATGAAGAACATGAACATGAAGAGCATGAAGAAGATGAATGCAAAGATCATAACTTATTATTATAAAACCTGAGATTTCATGCTATGAGTTTGAAAACATGGACCTGGGTACCCATACTTGAAGGCCATATGAAAACAAACACAAAAACATGGTTCTTGTTACAAACTCTCGGATCAAAACAAGACTTTTCATCGAAAACACATGAACACTACTTTCTCTTTCTAAAACCAACTTTAAATCAATGCATGGCATGCAGAATAGATTCAATCATGCAATGCAGCTAGATGATCAATAAGAGCATCAAGAGTGGATCAAGATTCTGACCTCAGAACACAAATCAAACGGTTTGAATTCTAGGAATCAAGCTTGGGATCTATCTCTCTCTCTAAAGACTTCTTCTCCTTCTCTTGGAGCTTCTCTCTCTTCAAGAACAAAGATATGATACAAAATGATACATTTCTAGGTTTGCCGACTGACTTAACACTCAGCTCGGACACGTGGCAATGGCTGGTTGGTTCAGCTCAAAAAGGTGACTGACTGAAAGGACAAGACTATGACAAAGTGTGTTCAACAAGTTAGGCGACAAGGGCACTCCAGCAAGTAGTGACATCGGCTAATAACAAGGCTTCAGCAAGCAAAGGACAATGACCTCGGCTAGAAAGGACAACACTTGGCCTAGCTGTGCCACACCTCGGCCTAGATGTGCCACACCTCGGTTTAGGTCGTACCCGTCCAGGAGCAAGATCACTTGGGTTCAAGGGTAGCATCTCGGCCTAGATAATACACATCTCGGCCTAGGCGATGAACACCTCGGCCTAGATAATGACATCTCAGGCAACATGTCAGGTAAAGGTGGAGGTCAACCAAAAAAATCTCCAAGATGGTCTTAGATGTAAGAAGTTCAAAGGTGACCTAGGCTCAGGATGACTTTGGCTAAACTCACACCAAGCAAGGAACAAAGCATGCAAATAACACTTAAGCAAAACAAGGACAAGATCTGAAATGCAAGCTTAACAGGACAGAATCATATAAATGCATATGAGCATGGTTAGGACATTGTGAGGGTTATTACATCCTACCTCCCTTAAAGAAGTTTGGTCCCCAAACTTGAGTTACCTTGATTCGAGAATAACTCCGGATATTGGACTTTCATTTCTTCTTCCATTTCCCATGTGGCATCCTTGCCGTAATGCTCTTTCCATGCAATTTTCACCATCGGTATTGCCTTATTTCTCAATTGTCTCACTTGTCTATCGATAATACACATCGGCTTCTCTTCATAGCCTAAATCTTCATCAACCACAATCCCAAAATGATCAATCACGTGCAGTGGATTCCGAATATACTTCGTCAACATCGAAATATGAAACGCATTGTGGACTTGACTTAATCCCGGCGGCAAAGCAAGTCTGTAGGCAACCGGGTTAACCTTCTCAAGGATTTCAAATGGCCCAATGTAACGAGGTGCTAACTTACATTTCTTCCCAAATCTGGAAACTCCCTTCATTGGCGAAACTTTCAGGAATACATGATCCCCAACTTCAAACTCTAACTCCTTTCTTCTCTGGTCGGCGTAACTCTTTTGTCGACTCTGAGCAGTCCTGATTCTCTGCTGGATAAGCTTGATCTTTTCAGTTGTCCTTTGAACTAGATCGGGGCCGATCAAAGCTTTATCTCCTACCTCGATCCAACATATCGGCGATCTGCACTTCCTTTCATACAAAGCTTCATATGGCGCCATGCCAATGCTAGCTTGATAACTGTTGTTGTAAGCGAATTCTACTAGTGGCAAATGCACTTCCCAACTTCCCTTGAAGTCCAATACACATAGTCTAAGCATATCTTCAAGTGTCTGAATTGTCCTCTCTGTTTGGCCATCGGTCTGGGGATGAAAAGCTGTGCTAAATCTCAACTCGGTCCCCAGAGCCCCTTGCAAACTCTTCCAAAATCTAGAAACAAACTTTGGATCTCGGTCTGACACAATGGACATCGGCACACCATGAAGTGTAACAATCTCGTTCATATACAATACAGCAAGTCGATCAGCATTAAACGAAGTCTTAGCAGGCAAAAAGTGTGCTGACTTAGTTAATCTGTCGATTATAACCCAAATCGAATCCATCCCTTTCTGTGTCTTCGGCAAACCAATCATAAAGTCCATGGAGATGTGTTCCCATTTCCACTTAGGAATCGGCAAAGGTTGAAGAAGTCCTGCTGGTCTCTGATGTTCTGCTTTCACTTGTTGACAATACAAGCACTGGGACACGAACTCAGCTATTTCTCTCTTCATGTTCGGCCACCAAAAGGTCTACTTCACATCTTGATACATCTTGGTGTTCCCTGGGTGAACAGTAAATCTGGATCCATGAGAGTCTTGCAAAATCTTCCCTTTCAACTCTGGGATATCGGCCACGCACAATCTTCCTTCGAACTTAAGCACTCCATTTTCAAAGGTGTAACCTGACCTCGGCCTGGTGATAATCTCGTCGGCTACCTCCTTCAGGAATTCATCCTCCATTTGCCTTGCTTTTACTTCCCCAATGATAGTCGGCTCTACTGAAATCATGGTCAAGCATGCCAGACTTCCCACTGACTTCCTACTCAATGCGTCGGCTACCGAGTTCGCTTTACCTGGATGATACTGGATCTGCATGTCATAGTCCTTCAACAATTCAAGCCATCTTCTCTGCCTCAAATTTAGTTCCTTTTGAGTGAACAAGTACTTCAAGCTCTTGTGATCTGTAAAAACTTGGCAAGAGGCTCCATACAAGTAATGACGCCAAATCTTCAATGCGAACACCACGGTTGCAAGTTCTAGGTCATGGATAGGATAGTTCTTTTCATGAGGTTTCAACTGACGAGATGCATATGCTATGACTTTACCCCCTTGCATTAATACACAACCCAAACCCTTATGTGAAGCATCGCTATAAATCTGAAATTCCTCATTACCTGATGGAAGTACAAGAACTGGTGCTGTAACTAACCTCGCCTTCAACTCTTGAAAGGCTGACTCTCTATCATCGGTCCATTCATATGTCGTTCCCTTCTTAGTTAGCTGTGTTAATGGTACTGCAATCCTTGAGAAGTCCTTCACGAACTTCCTATAATAACCTGCCAAGCCCAGAAAACTACGAACCTCAGATACGTTGGTCGGCGTCGGCCAATTCACAATGGCTTCAATCTTACTAGGATCAACTGAGATACCCTCTTCATTAATCACATGCCCTAGAAATGAAATGCTGAAAAGCCAAAACTCACACTTGCTCAACTTAGCGTACAACTTTCGGTCTCTCAAGATTTGCAGGGCAAGTCTCAAATGATTCTCGTGCTCAATTGTACTCTTGGAGTAGATCAATATGTCGTCAATGAAAACAACTACGAACTCATCTAAATACGGCTTAAAGACTCTGTTCATCAAATCCATGAATGCTGCAGGCGCATTGGTCACTCCAAAAGGCATTACCAAAAATTCGTAGTGGCCATACCTTGTCCGAAAAGCAGTCTTCTCAACATCCTCGGCTTTAACTTTCAGCTGATGGTAGCCCGACCTAAGGTCAATCTTAGAAAAGACTCGTGCTCCTTGTAGTTGATCAAGCAAATCATCAATCCTAGGCAAATGGGTACTTGTTCTTAATGGTTACCTTATTAAGTTCTCTGTAATCAATGCAAAGGCGGAGTGTGCCATCCTTTTTCTTAACAAACAGAACGGGTGCTCCCCATGGTGAAGTGCTCAGCCTAATGAATCCCTTATCCAACAATTCTTGTAATTGCAGTTTCAATTCCCTCAGTTCAGCCGGGGCCATTCTATAGGGTGTTTTGGAGATCGGCTGTGTTCCCGACATGATATCAACAGTAAACTCTATTTCTCTATCGACTAAGTGGCCAGGCAATTCATTTGGAAAGATGTCGAGGAATTCATTAACAACTGGAATGTCGGCTAAATTAACATTTCCATTCTGATCACTCAGTATACTACACAAGTAGCCTTGACACCCTTTCTGAATTAGCTTATAGGCCTTAACGGACGAAATCAAGTAAGGTGGGGACACTACCCCTTTACCCTGGAAAATAACCTCGGCTTGGTTTGGGGGTTTCAGTGTGACATTCTTCGAAACACAATTAATAGATGCATGATTCGTTACTAACCAGTCCATTCCCAATATAACATCAAAGTGAGTCATGCTTAATTGCATCAAATCAACTAAGAATTGTACACCCTCAATCACCACAACACACGCCCTATATATAGATGTAACAATCAAAGTTCCCCCAGATGGAGTAGATACAGATAGCACATAATCGAGGGATTCTAACGGTCTATTCAACTACTCGGCAAACTTAACAGATACAAATGAATGTGTAGAGCCCGAATCAATCAAGATGTATGCAACTTGAGAGCAAATTGAGAGTATACCTAACACCACTGTTTCAGCATTCTGGGTGTCTCCTGGCACTAGGGCAAAAACTCTACCCTGTCTCATCTGTGTCCTTCCGACGTTGCTTCCGTGTGCAGAGCCCAAGGTGCTCCCATTTTTCTTACCATCATCAGTCTTTGTCTTCAGACAGTCCTTCACACGGTGACCTATCTCGCCACATTCAAAGCAAGCTCCTGTCGCCCAACGACAAACCCCGAGATGCGGCTTCCCACAACTCGCACACGTCGGCTTAGCATTACCATCCCGATTCGAGTTGCTAGAACTGCCCATGTTCGCCTTCTTCTTGGCATTAAACAGCATTCGGCGGCTCTCATAGTTCTGGCTCTTCCTCTGGCTCTCTCCTGAAGTCTGATATCGGTTTAAGTTAGCTTCTGCTAGAATGGCCTTGTCTAACACTTCGGCGTAAGTCGGCATATTGAGCATGTTGACTCGACCCTGTATCAGCCCACGCAGTCCACTTTCAAACTTCCTAGCTTTCCTATATTCATCACTGACCATATGAGGCGCATATCTCGCCAATTTGGTAAAAGCACGGTCGTATTCTGCCACTGTCTTGTTGCCTTGCGTCAGAGCCTGAAACTCTGTGGTCTTGCGGTCTCAAACGCTAAAGGGAAAATGCTTGTTGTAAAATAGCTCCAAAAATCTCGCCCAAGTTAAACCAGGATTAGCTTCTCTGATCATCATCCACCATCTTCGAGCATCGTCGTCTAAAGTGAATGCAGCCAATGTCACCTTTTGAACGTCGGTGCTGGGAAAGATCTGGAACAGCTTCTCCATTTCCAAAACCCACGCCTCGGCCTTCATCGGCTCTATACCCCCAGAGAATCTCGGCGGTTTCATCTTCTTAAACTCCCTAATCAAGGCGATTGTGCCGTCCCCATATAAGGCTGGCTGCGGAGGAACTTGCGGCACTGAAGGAGGTGGAAGCGGAGCTGCATGTCGGCCATTTGTCTGTTCGGCCTGGGTAGATGTAGCACTAGCATTATGTTACCTCATTTGTCTCAACTCACGGGTTAAACCTTCAACTAGTCTTTCTAGTCTATCCAGTCTATCCTCTGATTGATCTCGGCCAATTGGTGGTCTACCTCTCCTCATGATGCTATGAGTATGCAAAATGCAACTTTAAAACAAACTGGGCCAAGAATCGTGTATGCAAATAACAAATAGTCATGCCGAGATGATGCACACCTTGTCAAATAGCAAGCAATATGATGCAATCCTAACATCTTTCTAAGGGAAATCCTATGCTCTTTAGGACTCAAGGTGTGTGAATAACGTACTGTGAGAAACTTATGCTCTGATACCAATCTGTCACGACCCCATTCCGCCCCTACTAGAATGGTGCCGTGATGGCCAGTAATCCGAGGTTTACCGAAGGCCAACTTTCAAAATTCATACACAACAGAGTACACATATGGGGCTTTCAAATGTGGAAGCAATAAATTAAAAGCTAAGTAGTCCATAAGAGCAGTGCATAAGTCAGATGGAATGGCATGCATCTTTACATAGCTTTAATACAACAAAACAAAGTACAAAAATACATCTTGACCAAAAGGCTTCTCAGCCATCAAATACAAAATACAATGAAATACAACTAAGAAGCATAATCTTCAAGATGCTGCAAAAGTGCAAAATCCAAAACAAGTGGCAAGTACATCTAGGTGTCACCGTCGTCCTGCTCGTTACCTACATATATATATAGAGAGGGGTGAGCTTGGATACTCAGTGAATGGTATGAATAATAAAGGGGTTTGCATGACTGATATTCAAGATCTTTAACAAAACAATACATAATCTTAACCAGTAGTAAAACACCGAACGAATCAAGTTCATCTAATAAATCTATCAAGCTTCACCAATCAAGTCTTTCAAGGCTTTCAAGTTTCAAGAGGTGACATTAACCAAGATTGTGCTACTAATGCTTATAGTCCCCTAGCACGTACGGACTTTCAAAGGGTTGTGCTACAAATGCTTATAGTCCCCTAGCACGTACGGACTTTCAAAGGGTGTCATCAAACAAGTCATAATACTTGGTATACAAAATAGGAATAATCATTCATGCTTACAAATACTTTCCAAAACAAAGCAAAACAAGGCTTTTATCAAAACATTGTAACGTAGCTTTATTAAAAATACCACTCACATAGTTCTTCAAATGTCGGGGTCAAGGCAAGTCCAAGTCCTACAAACACATGGCAAAGTCTGTTGAATGCACTTTCAAACAAGTTTCACATGCATACAGATGATCTCCGCATTCTTCAAAACTAAGTCAAATAAAAACAAACACTGGTTCTCATCTCGGGGAAAACATGCTGGGCACCAACCAGGTCTAGGCCGAGGTTCCACACCTCCTCGCCGAGGTGTAGTCCCGAGGGCCACATTCAAGGAAATGAAGTCGGGAAAGTCTGGGTTTCCCTCTGCTGAAGAACATGAAGAACATGAACATGAAGAGCATGAAGAAGATGAATGCAAAGATCATAACTTATTATTATAAAACCTGAGATTTCATGCTATGAGTTTGAAAACATGGACCTGGGTACCCATACTTGAAGGTCATATGAAAACAAACACAAAAACATGGTTCTTGTTACAAACTCTCGGATCAAAACAATACTTTTCATCGAAAACACATGAACACTACTTTCTCTTTCTAAAACCAACTTTAAATCAATGCATGGCATACAGAACATATTTGATCATGCAATGCAGCTAGATGATCAATAAGAGCATCAAGAGTGGATCATGATTCTGACCTCAGAACACAAATCAAACGGTTTGAATTCTAGGAATCAAGCTTGGGATCTATCTCTCTCTCTAAAGACTTTTTCTCCTTCTCTTGGAGCTTCTCTCTCCTCAAGAACAAAGATATGATACAAAATGATACATTTCTAGGTTTGCCGGCTGACTTAACACTCAGCTCGGACACGTGGCAATGGCAGGTTGGTTCAGCTCAAAAAGGTGACTGACTGAAACGACAAGACTATGACAAAGTGTGTTCAACAAGTTAGGCGGCAAGGGCACTCCAGCAAGTAGTGACATCGGCTAATAACAAGGCTTCGGCAAGCAAAGGACAATGACCTCGGCTAGAAAGGACAACACTCGGCCTAGATGTGCCACACCTCGGTCTAGGTCGTACCCGTCCAGGAGCAAGATCACTTGGGTTCAAGGGTAGCATCTCGGCCTAGATAATACACATCTCGGCCTAGGCGATGAACACCTCGGCCTAGATAATGACATCTCAGCCAACATGCCAGGTGAAGGTGGAGGTCAACCAAAGAAATCTCCAAGATGGTCTTAGATGTAAGAAGTTCAAAGGTGACCTAGGCTCGGGATGACTTTGGCTAAACTCACACCAAGCAAGGAAGAAAGCATGCAAATAACACTTAAGCAAAACAAGGACAAGATCTGAAATGCAAGCTTAACAGGACAGAATCATATAAATGCATATGAGCATGGTTAGGACAGTGTGAGGGTTATTACAGCTATACAACATTAGGTATTCCTAGATATAAGAATCATTAAAAATATTACTTAACCTAAACGCTGCAGACATTACTATTTCATCATAGAAATGGGTAGGAGTTAGGCTCCCCAATGATCTTTACAAGTCATACACAACTCGGTTGTCCCTTTAAACCTAGATCTTGGGATCTCCAGTCAACTAGGTTGGGTTGCCATTGTGGTAACTCTTATTTAATAGGCTTAAGTCCCATTCCCTTTGATGAATTCTCAACTAACTCTCTGACTAACCCTTTGGTTAGTGGATTCGCTATGTTGTCTTTAGACTTTACATATTCAATGGAAATAATTCCATTAGAGAGTAGTTGTCTCACGGTGTAATATTGACGATGAATGTGTTGTGACTTACCGTTATACATATGACTCTGTGCTCTACCTATTGCTGATTGACTATTACAATGTATGCATATAGCAGGCACCAATTTTGGCCACATTGGAATATTTTCAAGGAAGTGGCAAACCCATTTTGCATCTTCCCTAGCTTTATCTAAAGCTATAAATTCTGATTCCATAGTAGACCTAGCAATGTAAGTCTGTTTGGAAGATTTCCAAGATACAGCCGCACCACTAACAGTAAAGACATATCCACTGGTGGATTTTGAGTCTCTAGTAGCCGATATCTAGTTTGCATCACAGTATCTTTCAAGTACTACTGGATATCTAGTATAATTTAGCCCAATGTTACAAGTAAATTTGAGGTATCTTAAAATTCTTATAATAGCTTTCCAGTGTTCTATTTCTGAATTACTCGTATATCTACTTAATTTACTTATTACATAAGCTATATCTGGGTGAGTGCAATTCATCAAGTACATTAAACTTCTAATAATTTGGGCGTACTCTAATTGAGAAATACTTTCTTGTATATTCTTAGAAAGAAACAAATTAACATCCACAGGTGTTCTAGCAAGATGATCATCATCTTTGCTAAATTTGTCAAGTATTTTTTTAATGTAATGTGATTGTGACAAAACATAACCTTCTGATGTTTTGTAATTTTCATACCAAGTATTACATTAGCAATCCCCATGTCTTTCATGTTAAAATGTTTATTCAACATTTTCTTGGTAGTTTTAATCATATCATTATTATTATCTATGATGAGCATATCATCCACATAAAGACATACTATGACATAACCTTTGTTTGTATTTTTAATATAAACACATTTGTCACATTCATTAATTTTGAATCTATTTGACATCATTGCCTTGTCAAATTTCTCATGTCATTTCTTTGGCACTTGTTTTAAACCATATAATGATTTAACTAATTTACACACTTTCTTTTTTTTTTTCCTGGAACAAAAAATCCTTCTGGTTGTTCCAAGTAAATTTCTTCATTTAACTCACCATTTAAGAAAGTTGTTTTCACATCCATTTGATGAATTTCTAGATTGTTCAAAGATGCAATGGAAATTAGCATTCTAATGGATGTTATTCTAGTAACTTGTGAGTATGTGTCAAAGTAATCAAGACCTTGTTTTTGTCTATATCCTTTAACCACAAGTCTTGCCTTGTATTTGCCAATTGATCCATCTGCTTTCATTTTTCTTTTAAAAATCCACTTGTACCTAAACGGTTTACAACCTAGTGGCAAATCCACCAATTCCCAAGTGTGATTTTGCAAGATGGATTCAACTTCGCTATTTGCAACCTCTTTCCATAAAGGAGCCTTAGGACTGGACATAGCTTTTTTGAAAGTCAAAGGCTTATTTTCTAACAAAAAAGTTAGAAAATCTGGACCAAAAGATTTTGAGGTTCTAGCATATTTACTACGCCTAAGTTCTTCTTCTTCATTTTGATCTATCTCTTGCTCTTGTACTTGATCTTGTTCTTGATCATGACTAGTAATAGCATCATAGGATCTCTTGTTAGTACTAGTCTCTGGTCCAGTTTTATTAGAAAACAGATGTTCAAAGAATGACACATTTCGAGATTCAATAATAGTATTTACATGTATTTCAGGATGTTTTGACTTATGAATCAAAAACCGATATGCACTACTATTCTTAGCATAACCAATGAATATGCAATCAACAGTTTTAGGACCTATCTTAGTCTTTTTAGGACTAGGAATAGCCACTTTAACCAAACTCCCCCACACTTTTAAGTATTTGTAAGATGGTACTCTTCCATGCCACATTTCATAAGGTGTTTGATTCACTTTCTTTCGGGGCATTTTATTAAGAATATAATTAGCAGAAAGTGTTGCTTCCCCCCACAAGTTCTGAGGTAATCCATAATTTATTAACATGACATTCATCATTTTTTTTAAAGTCCTATTTTTCTTTCAGCAATTCCATTTTGCCGAGGTGAGTAAGGAGTGGTGGTTTGATGAATTATTCCATATTCTTTACAAAACTCACCAAAGGTGATTCATATTCACCACCCCTATCACTTCTTAGTTTTTTTAATTTTCTTACCAAGTTGATTTTCAACTTCATTCCTATATTGAATGAAAGTTTCCAAAGCTTCATCCTTGATTCAAATTAAATAAACATAACCATATCTAGTATAGTCATCTATGAAGTAATTCAAGTGGCTTTGTACTTCTTTCAATTGAATGAAAAGGAGTTTTAGTTAATTTTTCCTCAACACAAATTTCACATTTATGATTTGGATCAACTTTAAATTTAGGCAAACATTCCATCTTAATTAATCTATGCAAAGATCCATAATTAACATGTCCTAGTCTACCATGCCACAAATTTGAAAACTTAAGCAAATAAGAAGAAGATGTCTTTTTATTAATAACAGAGGGTACAACAGTTATTACATTTAGTTTGAAAACGCCATCAGACATGTAACCTTTTCCCTACATGCATCTCGTTTTTGGTAAGTACAAATTTGTCACTTTCAAAAACTAACCTAAACCCATTTTTACTTAACAGAGATTTGGAAACAACATTCTTGCGAATTTTTGATGCATGCAACACATTATTGAGAGTGAGTTCCTTTCCAGATGTTATCTTTAGAATAATCTTTCATTGTCCTTCAACTTTAGAAGTCGAGAAGTTGCCCGTGAAAAGTTGTTCGCCGTTGTCCACCATAGAATAAGATGTGAGCATCTTTTTGTCAGCATAGATGTGATGAGTTTCACTAGTGTCCACCCACCATTCTTTAGGATTTCTGACAAGGTTTGCCTCGGAAACAATTGTAGAAACATTTATGTCCTCTACACCATTAGAAATTTTGTCCACTTCGATCATATTGGCTAGAGTAGACTTCTTGCTTGTTCTTCCTTTGCCTTTGCACTTGCTACGACAATCTTTGGCCCGATGTCCATCTTTGTCATAGATGTAGCATTTGCCATTGAACTTGTACTTCTTAGTTTCCCTTCATTTAGAGCCTTGTGAGGAACTTTCTCTAGAAAACTGTCATTTCTTAGCTTTTGGTGCATGTTCTACCACATTTTCCTTAGATTCCATTGGATGCTTACCAGCCCACTTTTCAGAATTGCGGTTGTCCTCCTCAATCCTCAAATACACAATCAATTCCTCCAATGTCATTTCTTTGCGTTTGTCTTTGAGGTAGTTCTTGAATTCCTTCCAGTCTTCTGGTAATTTTTCAATTAAGGTAGTAACTTGGAAGGATTCACTGAGAGACATGCCTTCTGCATGAATGTCATGCAGAATAAGTCGGACATCTTGAACTTGGCTGATCACAGTCTTAGAATCAACCATCATAAAGTCCATGAATTTGCCAACCATAAATTTTTTTGAGCCAGCATCTTCTGTTTTGTACTTTTTTTCCAAGGACTCCCACAGTTCCTTTGCCATCTTAATAGGACTATAGACATTGTACAATGTGTTATCAAGTCCGTTTAAGATGTAGTTCCACCAAAGGAAATTAGCACGTTTCCAGGCATCGACTGCAGCAATCAATTGTTGATCGGTTTTATCCTCTTTTAGAGTAGGAGCATTTTCACGGAGAAAACGTGACAGGTTCAGAGTAGTAAGATAGAATAACATTTTCTACTGCCATCTTTTAAAATCAGTTCCTAAGAACTTCTCTGGCTTTTCACCGTGATTGACTGGCACAGTCACAACAGAAGGAAGGATTGGAGCAATTACAATCTCCATACCAGTATTAGTTTGAGCATTAGTTTCAGTAGCCATGAATTCTAAATTATAAAACAAAATTATAATTAGAATTTGGGAAAATTATCAGAAAGTCCTATGTACCAAACTGTTACTCTTTATGGTCCTAAATTGAATCTTTTGGATTGGAAAGTCCTATTTTTCACGTTTAGTAGACAACAAAGTCCCATTTCAAATTTTGTGAGATGTGGAGAGACTGATTTGCCCTTTTTTGTTATGGCATGTGCTTGTATTATGGGATTCATTCAATATTTTGTGGGATATGTTTCTCTGCCAGGTTGGCAAGTTAGATCCTATGTTCTAGGGTGTCTCTCTCTCTTCCCCTCTCTCTCTCTCTCTCATGTTTTTGTTTTGTTTTTGTTGACCCACGTTTCTCTCATGTTTTTGTTATACGTTTCTCTCACGTTTGCTGACCCACGTTTGATGCCCTACGTTTGCTGATCAACGTTTTGCCTCTCTTTGATATACACACAGATTCGTTGTCGCCGGCGGTGTCATCGTCGTGGAGGTTGGTGGTGCACCGTAGTGATTCACGTTTGCTGACCCACATCTGCTGACCCACGTTTCTGTTTGCTGATCCACGTTTCTGTTTGCTGACCCACGTTTCTGTTAACTGATCCACGTTTCTGTTTTTGCTGATCCACGTTTCTGTTTTCTGACCCACGTTTCTGTTTGCTGACCCACGTTTCTGGAGGTTGGTGATCCACGTTTCTGTTTTCTGACCCACGTTTCTGTTTGCTGACCCACGTTTCTGGAGGTTGGTGGTGCACCGTGGTCATCCACATTTGTGATGATCCAAGCTTCATTTGTTGGTAAGGTTCACGTCGAGTATTCACCCAAAAATGTTCACGTTGGTGCGCTGTGGGTTTCGAACCCACACTGCAAAGTCTAACAACGTAACACCCAATCAGATCCATCCCTCACATTACTCAAACCCTCACACAGTTTACACTCAATGGCATTATTGTCATTCAATGTACATGAGGACTTAGTGGTACATAAGAAAACATTTGGGACTATTCAGATCATAAGTTTAAAAAAAGGGATTTACCAGTCAATTCCCCTTAGAATTTTATACTACACAAAAAATTAAACTTTAAACACAGAATTTAATTCTGTAAAAAATAAAATAAACAAGAATTATAACTTTTATTTCCAATTAATTTGAAAATAAAATTTTATTTAAGCATACTAATTCCACATAGAAAATATTTTTGTCACATTTCAAAAATTAAAATACGGAAAACAAAATTTTAATTAATGAAAAATCAGAAATTATTTCTAAAAACGAAAATTAATTTTTGACCAACTTCACAAATCAATATTCTGAAATTGTTAATGATAACCAGTATATTACTACTAGTTGTTAAAGAAATTAAACAGTATATTACTACTATTTGTATTTTCCAACCAGAATATTATTTTGTATAAGCACAGAAAATAATTTCTGTGAGAAGAAGAAAAGAAGAAAACGAAACAAACGAAAAATTCTATATAAATAGAATAATTCGAATCTGTCTTAAGATTGTTGGAACAATCTTTTGTGCAAAATAAATAATATGAAACAAATCAAACAAATAAAAATAAATTACTTACATAATTTATTTACCGAAATGAATAAGTACAAAAATGATCAAGTCGAGTGTGTGACATTCTGTCCTTAGACAGATTCGCCTTGCTCTGGTGCTTACAGATAAATGGTGTCTATTTCCTAGGATACAATGATCTACACAGATTGTAGTAGCACTCCAAACAATCTGTACGGCGAAATAGAACCCGTGTTCTATACTCTTAGAAATTTCTCTAAAAAACTAGTATGAAGAATGATGCAAAGAGAAAGCAAAACTGGGAAGAGAAGATGAATTTTCTGGATGTGAAAATCTACTGGAATGATTTGTATTTATAGGCAAACTAGTGACCCTTCGGAAGGGCCGAATATGTAGGTTTTCAAACTGAACAAGTATGGTTCAAATTGAACAAGTATGGTTTTTAAATTGAACAGGTTTGGAAAGAAATTGAACCTGTTCGGTGCACAGTTTGAATCTGTCTGGAAATTGGACCGGAGGAGCACTGTTTTTGGACAAAAAATTGAATTCCAATTTGGCACAAAATTTGAATTAATTTCATTAAAAAAAACTAATTTTCCCGCAAGAATTTTTTAGAACAATTCAAATAAATTTTGTCCAAAACATTAATATTAGGACCAACCCAATCCATACCCGCGCCCGGTTAGACGGCGGCGGCACGCCCCTTGTCACGCCCCAAACCCGCCCCTAAAAGTTTGGGCATGACATATTCGAATATAGACACTAATCCTGTTATATATATCATATGGGGCCTAAACGGAAGCATTAAATATCAAAATTGGACAATAGAAACAAACTCCATTGAGCTACTACTAATATGCCAGGATCACAACTTCAAAACATGCAAATAAAATCTAAACATACACCTGAATATCGGTTACATACATACATATATATACAGGCCCAGCCCTATAATTGGGCGTATATCAAAATCATTACTGAAAGACAACCCAAGCATAAATCAATAACCTAACAATACTTTACAAAATGCACGGCTTCAGGTGGTGCCTGGACGTATCAAAGCTGACAAGAGAAAGACGAGCCTTAAAGGTTAGGCTTGAACTCCCGGTTGACTACCTACAGAACAGACAGACAAAAGACAAAATGAGCGAACTCAGTGAATAATAGTATATAACTAATGCTGTAACCATGTGATTAGTCTGTTTCTGTAACTTTGTAGGACAACTTTGTCAATTCACAATTCCACAATTGGGTCCTTGGCCGGAGGAGTTCACACATTCAGAAAAGAGCCATTGAGTTTCATAGATTCACAATTTATCATATTGGACCTCGGTCCTTTGGATTCACACGTTCACAAGTTCATAAATTCATATTTCACATATTGGCCCTTGGCCTCATAGCTTCATAGCTCACAAATGACCCTTGGCTATATTGGTTCATAGTTCACAATTCTTTTGATACCTTCCATAAATTTCACATGCTGGCCCTCGGCCTCACAGATTCATATTTCAGAAATTCACAAGTTGGCTCTTGGCCTCATAATTTCATAATTCACAAGTGAGAGATTCATACTTCACAATTAGCCCTCGGCCCTTTGGTTTCACAAGTTCACAATATTTCACAAAAACATTTTAAACATATTCTTGAACCACGGTACTATTACCCCCGGGTAAGGGCCACAAACCACGGTATTATTACCCCCGGGCAAGGGCCACAAACCACGGTATTATTACCCCCGGGCAAGGGCCACATAGGTTCTTTACTTCACAAATTATATCTTTCTTACAAATTGTATCTTTCACATATCGGCCATAGGCCTCGTAACTTTCATAGAACGACTTTAAGCCTCTTAACTTCACATATGTATGGACTCAAGAGGTGGCTCGTACGGATTCTAGAGGTGGCTCCCACCAAGGTGTAGCACTTAGTTCCGTACAGCACTTTGCTCCATACCAGAAACATCAGAACAGATTATCACAAATAAACGTATTCTTCCCATTAATCACATAAATAACCAGATATATTATGAGTTTAACAGAACATTGTTGATATTTGTTAGCAAAGGGTGAACACATTTCACAGATTGAACACTTTCAGAAATATGTAGATACCATAGTTCTATACCATAAATCAATGGATCTCGGGACAAACCACAAAGCAGAATAACATCAGATATCATCAGAACTGACTAGTCCCAAGTTAGACAAAGGCATACAGATTCTTTCAATCATTTACATGAACTAACGTAATTAGTTTACGTTTGACAGAATACCAATGGTAATCATTAGCAATACGTATAACGTATCTCACAAATTGTACAGGTGCTATCACAATGCTGTTTGTAGGGACAAAATAATTACCTCATACCAGTCTTAACCATTCTTGATAAAATTGAATAGTTCGGGATACATAAGCATCATTGTTCCATTTGTTCACCATGAATCATTAAGCTTAATCTACGGATAACAGAATGTTAATAATGTCTTTTAAACACACTACTCAATAGATTATAGCACATTACCGAAACCATTAATCATAGACGGAATACAGAATAGTTTCAGAGTCATATCAATGGACGCCAACTCCTTCTATATTCACACCAAGTCTCAAATACAAACATGTTAACATAACTGTCATGGAAAAACGGAATAGTAATAATAATAATCATTATTAACAGTAATTGATGTACATTTATAGTACTATTACTCACAGTGCTTAGACGCTTGGTCCGCCCCTGCAGCTGACCCTACACAATTCAGAATACACATAAAAATCGGGTTACATATAATTTATTCCATTCTTAACTTGTTATCCTCTTTATACCAAAGTACACAGCAATTTGCAATTCACATCATTAAACCAACACACTTCTCCATACATATCTCAATACAATCCAACATAAGCTACACTATTTGGCATAATTCACCTTATCACCTCTAAATATAATTCAACATCTTTCAAGGTGAAGTCTTAAATCCCTTTTCATCATTTCTTCCCAATGCTCTTATCATTCATAACATTACTAATCTTGTTTCTCAATTTCATCTCACATAATAGCATGATTCACCCTGTCCATAACTGAGGTTCATTCGTAAATTTTAAACATAATTTTCAAACATCTCCAAAATTCAATTAAATTTGTACAGATATAATTCAGTACCTCAATTTCATAATTTTACTTTCAATTTGGCCCAAATCATCGCTTAACATCAAGAAGCAACCTAGGGTTTCTAAGAAATCTATAAATTCCAATAACATTCAAACTTATTAATTCATCACTTATCATTCCACTTTTCCCATTGATTATACACTTAGGATTCATAATCCATCATTCTAACTCATCAATTCAACTCTCAACAACCCATACCCTAAAACCCCCAATTCTCATACCATACACTACATGCTCACAAATGGAAATTCTTGTATTTAGATAGTCAAATACTACAAATCTATCCATCCATGTAAGTAATGAAGAGGATTAGAACCCCTACCTCAAGAACCAAGCAAGAAAACCAAGCTTTGAGAAGAATCCTTCGCAATCTCGAATTTCAATCGGTTGAAAATGTTTATCTCCTCTTGTTCATCATCCTTGATACAAGAATCATGGTGGGTTGTTGATCAAAGTAGAGGAAATCAAGGTTTTGGAGCTAGGGTTTTCGGACTAAGGCAAAGAGGAAGGAAGAGGGAAGAAGAAACATGTAAGAAATGATCCAAAATCCCGTTTTTAAAGCTGCTGTCCCGTAATTCCCGCTCGAGCGGACTGATTTCCGCTCGAGCGGACCTGCCCTCAGCACAGATGTCGAAACTTTGAACAGGTATAACTCTCCCATCCGGACTCCGTTTTAGGTCGTTCTTGTGTCCAAATTGAAGCCCCGGAAATAAAATTTCCAATGGTTCTAACCTCATATCCAAATTCCAAGTGTGGAAAAAGAAAAAGGCAAAAGAGTGGCGGCTGTTCGTAAAATAACTATCCGAATTAAATTCTTTGGTCCAATCTTACTTCACCATCATATTAACACCTCAACCAAAATCCCAAAATAAAATAAAGGCATTCCAAATACACTAATAAGATGTCAAAAATGAGCCCACATGCCTCAGAAGTACAACTCATCCTAGAGACCCGCTCGAGCGCCCAACATCGCGCTCGAGCGCGAAGACCAACAAGGTTGTCCGCTCGAGCGGCCACTTCTACGCTCGAGCGGAAAATCACCACTCCCAGAATTTTAGCCCGCCTGCAAAATTACAGGAACCCCCAAAGGCCCGCTCGAGCGCCAACTACTCCGCTCGAGCGGAGGGAAAAATTTTCAGATTGTTGATAAAGGTCAGCAATTCCAGCTCCAAAAGCATAATTCGACGGCTAGTTCTTCAATTCCAATAGCAAACACATGAACCCTTAATGAAATCAAGATAACCTTCTATACGCACTTTGGGGTCATTACACGCCTACGTGGTGGTTAGAGTCAAATCCCACTTTGTTGATAACTTCTCCATTCTACAAATTTGGGGTGCTGCTTGGGGCCCAACCCAAGTATTCCCACCTAAAACTTATATATACATAAATTTTCTTTAAGTTTCAATGTGGGACAACTATTTCAAGGAAACCCACATTTTACTTATTTAAATGTCCATTCCACGAATTCGAAAACGACGTCAAGTTCCCATTCACTCATAAATGGTTTTGACGAACCGTTTGCACTGTGTGACTTGCCATGAGGCAAGGAACATGTGACCTCTTTGGACCTACCCCAAAAGACGTGTGGGTCCCACTCAAATTTGGGCTCAAAGTTGGCCCAAAATAAGTCTATAAAAACCATAATTCCAATCGTAATTTCTCTATTCGTGCCACACAACACAATATGATAACCTACCTGTGTGGTAGAACTCATTAAATCAATAAAATGATGATAACCATTTAAAATGAAATACAAAATATGTTTAAAAAAATATATCATAAAATTATTAGTTTGAAAAAATGATACCAGAACATGTTTTTGATTCTGTACATCTTTTCTTTGATAAACGAAATGGCTAAGAGGGTGATTTCTATTTTTTCTAAATAAAATATACATATGCACAATAAAAAATAAAATAAAACGAAAAATGGGTGCTCCATGCTGCCTTAATGGCTCCGCAGAAAAAAAAAAAAAAAAAAAATTTGTGTGCATAGATATAGCCAACAAAATTTGTGTTCACCCATGAAAAAAAAAGAAAAAAAAAAAGAAAAAAGTCGTGTTAGGCATGGTAAACAACATTTCAAATGCACTTTCTGTGTCGTTTTGCATTCCTCCCCCTCCCCCAACCCCAACCCCAAAACAACATAGTTGAATTGTTATCCGACAACTCATCAATCTATTATATGATCTGATTTTATAATAATAGATTGTTGATTACTAACTCATTTAAAAATTTACAGTTGTTTTTTATTTATATTATATTCTCAATTTAGGGATAACTATTGGTTCAATGGTTAAGACTTGACTTAATAACCTTGAGATTATGATTTCAAGTCTTGAGACCATCATTTTACGCATTATGTCAAAGGTTAGCTGTGTACTCAATCTTTTTTTGTCAACACAAAATCTGGAGTTTGCAGCTCACCTTTCTTCTTCAGCCGTCTTCCCCTTTTGATTTTGCAAAATCCAAAACTAAAACCAACTGATGAAGAAGAAGAAACAACTAATGGATAGACCATCATGTCTATGTTGTTGCTCTATTTATATCTTGCTGCTGCTATCACCTTTTTCATAACCTATGCACCTTTGAACAATGCCCAACCTCCATCTCCATCTCCATCTCCATCTCCATCTCCAACTCCATCTCCAATGGCGAACTTATCCGCTTCTTGGATTAACACCCCCTCAATTTTAATTAATTCCAGTGAAGTTATCTTAAAATTGACACCCGTCTTCAATGGATCCACTGACTCACGTTTGATGTGTGGCTTCTATTGCCTTGACATTAATGCATGCCTTTTTGGTGTTGTAATCTTTCCATAGAAGAATTATTTCAACTACTTGTCCACGATAAATGACTCGCAACTAGTTTGGTCTGCTAATCAGGATCATCCTGTTCAAATTAATGCCACCTTACAACTCATTGGAAATGGAGATTTGATATTGTGAGATGCCGATGGCACTTTCGTATGGTCTACCAACACATCAGGAGAGTCTGTCATTGGCTTGATTTTCACTGAATTTGGAAACCTTGTTCTCTTTGACAGAAACGATGCAACAGTTTGGCAGTGATTTGATCACCCAATTGACTCCTTACTTGTTGGCCAGACTTTGTTTCCTGGCCAGAAGCTCACCTCCAGCACATCCTCATCGAACTGGACTCAAGGTTTGTATTCCCTTATAGTTCAGGATAACAGTCTGTTGGGTTATGTAGAATCCAATCCACCCTTGCCCTATTTTCAATCTCAAATATATTTCATGAATTATGTCAAATACGAGAATGGAAGGTTCAACAGGCAGAAAATCCCTCTTGCATCATCATCGTCAAGTCAATTCATGAGGTTAGATCCTGATGGGCATTTGAAGGTTTATGAGTCGGGAGAATTGAATTCCAATGCGGCGGCGGCGGCAAATCTGCTGACATCTGGTATTGGTGATTGTGGGTATCCCATGGTCTGCGGCAATTATGGTATTTGTTCTTCAGATGGGCAGTGCGCCTGTCCCGACGATGCCAATAGTCAAACAAGTACTTTTAGGCAAATAAGTTATAGGCAACCCAACCTCGGATATTCCCTTGTTACATCCATTTCTTGTAGCCATTCTTCATATCACACCCTTTTGGAGCTTAAGAGTACTAGTTACTTAACTTCATCTTAAGATACATAGACACAAAATCAGTTTCCTCAATGAGAAAATAGATTTAGAGCACTACTACAAAAACAGATAAAGATCACACTTTTTTTGTGTGATGTTATTTAATTTAAAGTGTGATCTTTGGGAGTGTGATTAAAAGGGGTCATTTTTAATCACACCTTTTAAGTGTGCTTAATTACATTTAGATCACACCTTTTAAGTGTGATTAAAAACATTTAGATCACATCTTTTAAGTGTGATTAAAAATATTTAGATCACGCCTTTTAAGTGTGATCTTTGAAAGTGTGATCTTTTAAGTGTGATTAATAACATTTAGATCACACCTTTTAAGTGTGATTAATAACATTTAGATTACATCTTTTAAGTGTGATTAAAAATATTTACATCACTTCTTTTAAGTGTGATTAATAACATTTAGATCACATCTTTTAAGTGTGATTAATAACTAATAAAATCTGTGATAAAAAAAGGGTTTGACATATTTGAAAAATAATCAATATTATTTTTGTATGCACATTTGAAGAATGTAATACACACTATATACTATATTTTGAATCATAATCACATATTGAATAGAATAACGTCATATATTTCATAAATGAAAATTAAATATTCAAAAGTATATACAAAGGAATTAAATAAAAAAAAATTAACTGTGCTTACATATATTAAAAAATGAAAAAACTTAAAAAAACTAAGTTCTTTAATTCTTGGACCATATTTTGCATCTCTCCAAAAAATTTCTGACCTGAAAAATGAAAACACAAATTAATCCAGAAACCGCTGATGCATATGAATAAACTAAAAGTTAATTTAGCAAACCAAAATAGGAACAATAATCATTTTTGCTTGATCTTAATCCTTTTGGAAGTAACTTCCCTGTTAACAATTAGATGCCATAGCAGCTCAGTGTTAATGACATTGTAATTAGGAGGTCACTAATGAGCACAGTATTTAAAAATGATAAATCTTAATACAGCTTGTGTACGATCTTTTTGTGAATGTATATTATTATTACTGTTGAACCATAATTCTAGGTACCCATAAATAAATAAATAAAAACTCAAGAATTTACTCCATTTTTTTGGGGGGGGGGGGAGGGGGGGACAGTACATACATTGCAGTTACTATCACCAACAGCAGCAAGTTTTGGAGAAGCAGATGCTGCATTTTCTTTTGCACTTTTGAAGGAAAAAGAAGAGAAAACAGCTGCCCATTTCATGCATGTCTGTCTACCAAAGAATAACTGCAAACACTGACAGCTGGCACAAGCGTATGAAAAATCATAAAGAAAATACATTATTATCTCAAAATACCTGGCCAAGCATTGTAGCCTCAGATTCAATTCCTCCAACTCCCCAGCCGACAACTCCTAAGCCATCAATCATAGTTGTATGGGAATCAGTTCCAACCACGCTATCAGGGTACAGAATGCCATTTGTGTAGAAAATAACCCATCCAAGGTATTCAAGATTAACCTGAAAATTACCAGAGTCACTTGCTAAATGCTAAGCCTACCAAATAGTATTATAGTGCTAAAAAAATGAGAAAATTTGAACTATGATTTACAAGAGGCTAGAGGTAAATGTGGCTTTACTCCAGAAGCCCCACAAATAGTTAAACATTGCAAACCTCATGTATTGAGCCTATACCTATCTAATGTTTTGGCCCTTTTACGAGTAAACCATTCATACCACCTTAAGGTCAAACTCTTGCACCTTGCCATGAGAATTTTCCTTAACAACAATATAACATCTAGATATAGAAATATCCTTGATGCACTAATGATGCCAAAGTCTTACCTGGTGGACAATACCAGAACCAGGAGGAACAATGAGCATATTGTGAAAAACATTTGAACCCCACTTAAGAAAAACAGACCTCTCCTTGTTTCTCTGAAATTCAAGCCCCATATTTGCCTGCATTGCATTTTCACTTCTTGCCACATCAACCTGAACAGAATGGTCAATGACAAGATCCACTGGAACCTGGACATAACATTTTTCTTAGAGCACATGATGTGAGAAAAGAGTGATAACTATTCACCCTGTAAGATCCAAAGGAAAGTCCTCTATTCATGACATAGTGCATAAACTGTGGAATAGACCCCTAGCAAGACAAAATTGAGAAATCAGTCACACTAGCAAGACAAAACTGAGGAAGAGACAGACCCCTATACATTCACCAAATATTTTTGTGAATTTAGTGAAGCAAAGGCTGCTGCAGTTTCTTTCTTTTTAGGGTCAAGAGAAGTAGTGGTGGTGGGGTTGATCAGAGTGACCGATGGAAAAACAATATGACAGATTGAGGGTGGTGGGTTGCTTGTTACCACTACTAGTTTTCTTTTTCTCTTTCTTTTGCTGAGCAATTTCATGTCCACCTGTGCGCCGAGATGATGTCAAAGGATCAATGGTTTTGAGTGCTATGGTTGATGCAATGCCATAAGATATGGCTTCAAAAGAAAAATAGAAAACCTCAGTAACATGATGAATTTGGCTATGCACTTGCACTTTAAGACTTGGGTCAAGCAAGCAATGGATTTGTTTGCATGATAATAATTTTAATAAATATTGAAAAAATTTATACTAGTATCAAAGGAGATTGAAGTTAAAAAAACATGTACCCCAAAGAGCATAACCACGAAGATCCTCATAATTGGATGATCCACCACCATTATCACCCTGAGAATCAGGTGCTATTGCTAGAGGAGAATCATTTTGGGAATCTGTATATTTAATAAAAACACTAAAACAATTTGAGTGAACCCACATCAAAGTATGGAATATGATAAGTACTAAACTAACAAAAAAAAAAAAAAAAAAAACATGACGTAGAAGAAGCATCAACACAACATGACGTAGAAGAAGCATCAACACAACAATAATGATCAGTGTCGATCGCCTGCAATTAAGGTTTTTTGCCAGTCAACATTGTGAGGTCAATACAAAATCTAAATTTGATGATAATACCAAGGTTGTGAACTCATACACTGTATTGAAGACTCTCTGTATTGTTTCAGAATTTTCACTTGTTTTCTAGCTCATTGTATCTACTGCAATATATAAATCTGCATTCAACTTGTCAATTTCATCTTTGTCATTTGAAGGAAGAAAAACATGGACCATATTAATGGTTTTCGCAAGTAATAGATACTCTGTGACATTTCTTAATGTATGCACAGTGTAGTCTGACTGGTTCACAACAAACTTCAGAGTATGCATCACTTCACCATGGAATTCACCTTGTCCAACAAAAAGAAGTATACATCCAATCCTGGGTGATGAAAGAGCAGGTTTGTTAGGAAGAGACCAAAAAGATAAGATGGCAAATAATCATAGGATAGAAGTTTAAAAAAAAATCTATTTGACAAATGGAACACCAAGGAACAGAGGCACATGAAATAAGCAACAAAAGTTCGACTAAAGAAAATAACAATTAAACTCCCAATTAGTGTGCAAATTCAAATTTTGATGGACATGGTAAGTTACAGTTTTATAAGTCCAGAGTTCCCAGTAGACTACCAGCAAATATATGTACAACATCTTATAGTAGACTACCAGTGTTTTGATGAAATTTAAAAAGAACGTTGAAGAAAATTTTGACTTGCCTTAATTAGATTTGAAGATGATTTAAAGAAATTGACATCTCAATCAATAATTTAAACAAGAAATATTTGTACAACATCTTATATAGATTCTTTAAAAATAAAAAGAACCAAACATGTAATTCCTTAATCTAGCAACTAGAATCAAGGGACCATTTATTCGAAGACAAAGTATTCATTTCTTCATTCATGAAACTGTCTATGGCTGGACGTAAAATGATTAATTGGGAAGTTGAGATTGAAAATGAGTAATTAGGAAAAGTCCCACCTATAAGATGAATTGGTTTTACCCCCACAAACATACAAGCCATAAATTTGAAGGAACAGTTTCAACTGATAAATAGTCTTCATCAGTAGAAAATTGCAAAGGGTCATTGATGTGTTGCTGGTGTCACAAATCAAAACCAAATAAAAAGAAACCTAAGCAAAAGTTGGGTAAGTACATGAAGGTTGCACTTTTCAGGGTACTCATAATGTGTGTGTTTTTTAGGACTATGTGTTAGACTGTTCCTTTCCACCTAAGGAAGTGAGATATGCGAACGAGATGCTTTCTCTAGATCTAACGTCTCCAACTGTTTAGATATTAATCTTGTAACAAAAGTGTTGTAACTTTTGCTGACATATTATACACATCTAAGTTCTAACTAAAGCTTCTTGGCTACTTAAATATAGTTAACATGATTCTAAAGACATAAGTTCAAGAAATTCACTTTTAAAGCAGAATATGGCACATCATAACAAGGAAACTAGACATTCATTATATTTACATCAAAAAAAAGGTTGATATGTGCACCTATGACCAAAACATAACACTGGCCAAAAATGCAAGGGTGTGCACTATTTCGTTCTTTGCGTTGAGACCCATGTACACAAGGAAGTCTCCTGATGTTTGGAGTAAAGAGGAAAAATTAGATACAGAGAATAGTGTTGCAGCGCAACCAATCCATAATCTAACAACAAACCACTCACCTTCCACAACCAAGGCAATACCCCCAAAAAACAAAATTGCAGAGTCCATCAGTATAGTTACGAACTCATGAACAAAATGGAAGTGGCTGAAAGTTAAGAAATGCAAATCAGAGCACAACCAAAATAGCTATATTAGTGAGTAGCACAGGTAAAAAAAATATAAATGAGGAAACTTGTGACCAGATAAAAAACAACAAAACCTTTTATCAAGACTATACGCTTGAGATTTTTCAAACTTTTCTTGGCTAATAAGTCCTTCCAAAGTCTTACAATGACACAACCACAAACAATTCTTAGTAATAAAACACAACTACAAACTTTGAAGAAAAATCAGAAAGCATAAGTAAGAATGTTCAGACTCTTACAATGACATTTCAGTAAGAATCCAGCTTGTGTAGATTTTCATAAATTAAGTTGATAGCATCTCTAATCTCAATCTGTCCATTGAGAGCCTTTCTGGTTCAATTCTAGAAATTTCTCAAACATTAGAGGGAATGAATAGCTTCCATCAACAGAAGAGTCACTCTGCACAGTAATTACACAAACAAAAAATGGTATAAAAGTACATCAAAATTAATGGTAAGTAGTCCTACCTTCTTTTGATGCTTTATGTTTATAAATAAAATTAGAAGTTAAAAGAGAAAAACAAAAGAAAAGAGAGGAAACCAATACAAAGGTAAATTTCAACTACAACAAGGAAAGCCGGAGGAAAACAAAGTAGGTCATTAGTGGGAGAAGTGACCTGACACACTGTGTTTCTCAGCTCTGCAACACTATTCTCTGCTGCAAAGTAGGTCATTAGTGACAGAAGTGACTTGTCAAAGTAGGCCATATGACCCATTCCATTGATTCTTGCTTCAAGCTCTGCTGCAAACAAACAAACAAACAATAATTAGGTGCATGTGTTTCTCAGTATATTTTGTCACAATGGATGAGTATCTTCACGAGTTCATCTTGTATGCAGATGAACAAATGGTAATGATAATGAAAAGCACAAGGGCAAGGTCAGAAAAAATATATTCATGTTTTGGCTCATAACTGCATACACAATAGCAATGGTTAAAGAAATATTATGTAGTCAGATAAAAAAATGAAAAGTATTAAACAAATTCATTGACTTATGCCTTCTTCTAAGCAGCCAACTACGTATTTTGAAAAGCACCCAAAACACGAGAAAAATATTACCAGGTCAATACTGAGACATTCTCAAGAGTTCAATGAAGTCACTTCTTGCTGTGATTTCTACTAGATGTAAGAATTCACTCAACTGTTATACTTTTTGAAATCAACCCACCTTGGATTTTGTATAGATTTTGCAACTCTCAAACTCACAAATTCACAATGCTGGCTTGATTGAAAACAATCCACCTCTGTTTTTTTTTATATGGGTTTTGCATCTCCTTACCTCACAAATCTTGAAATCTTCTTGACTATATAAGATTTTAATTACAACCCATCTCTAAATTTTTATGTGGTTTTGTTCCCTCAATCTCACACTTGTTAATTTCTTACCCTAAACCACAAATTTTCACTTCCCGGATCTTCTAATGACAAAATACTCAAAATCTTTATTGGTAGAATTTCACCAACACCAAATCTGTTTTTTGATTTTTCACTTAGATTTGTTGACCCACCAATCTTAGATTTTCAGTTTTGTTGTTGTAAACTCAAAGTCAGGAAAGGATGAATAGACAGTCTTTGGTCATATTGAACACAAATAATACAATAAAAAAATTCAAAAAGTAGTGTTTAACTTTGTAATCTCCGCCTGAGTTTGTTCATCTACCCAACAAGAAGTTCGAAGAAACATACAAAGCAAATTCAAAGTACCAACCTTTACTTGTCAAGTTCGTATGAGACAAAACTCAATAAAACCCAGTAAAGATGTTGATTTTTAGAGCCGGCATTGATGGTTGGAAAGTATCATATGAAAGCTAGTGAGAGAGAATAATGAGAAATGCATGCAGGTGAGCAAGAGAGTGAAACGAAAATCTGGTGAACGGAAATCATAGAAAGAGTTCACATATGAAATTGATGAGTGTCTGTTAGTGTTAAATTGGGAATTCTAGAAAAACGGAGAGATTGATGGATAATGGATTATAGATGAAATTGAGTTGGGTACCAAAGCATTTAACTCAAATTCCAATGCTAATACCTATATCTACATTCACATATACAAAAAATGAGTACAGTGAGAATCGATTGAATTACCCGTAGCTCTCTAGGGTTTGGTCGTCCTTCAAGATCTGCCATCGTCGGCACTAAGGTGGTGGTTCTGCGGCAGAAGGAGGTGCTGCGCAACAGGGAACGACGGATCGGTGATGGCAAATCCAACATTGATGGTGATTGTTGTTGTTGGGGGGGAGTTTCAAAGCTAGGGTTTCTAATACAGGGGAGAGAAAGATAATAAAACCCTAGCTATTGCTAAGTGAGTGGTGAGAGGGGGAGAGGGGAAGACAGGGGGAGAGAGGGTTTGATTTGTTTGTGTTTCCACTGTGATACTATATATATACATATAATCACATTTAATTAAAAAATAAATATAATCACACTTAATTAAAAATATATATATATAATCACACTTAGAAAGTGTGATTAAAAAACATATATATAATAACATTTAATTAAAAAGTGACATAAAAAATAAATATTGTCACACTTAATGATTCAAATATTAATTTAATTTTTTTATCACATTTCTAATAAAAGTGAGATATTTTCATTTATCAAAATGTGATCTTTAAATGTTTTTGTAATAGTGAGTTTTTTTTTTTTTTTTTTTTTTTAAATTCGAAGAGAAGTCTGAAAGTTTAGGGATGAGCGAGACAAAGGAAGGGGGTGGGAGAGGGAGCGAAGGTAATTATGGATTAAGTTTTTGCGATGAGTTTAAGGGCCATCATTAATGAGCAAAATAAAATCTTTTGCGACGGATTAACAAAAGGCGCTGCAAAAAAAAAAAAAAAAAAGAAAAAAAAGATAGGTAATGTACCGTTGCGTATAATATTACTTTTTGTCACGGCCTTAGATTTTTGGTCTCTAATAATGGTATTTAGTTGATGCCTTTTTTGCGACATTCAAATGCCGTCGCAAAAAAATTAATTTCGCGACGATTTTTTTTGCCATCACAAAATCATGCTTTTTGCGACGATTTTCAAACCGTTGCAAAAAGTTCCGTGTCTAAAGCCTCCTTTTCTAGTAGTGAGTCGTCTCTATCATTCATGGGTAGAATAGAGGCGCGGATTTGGGAATTGTATATTTTATATAAAAATCAAATTGAAATATTTTATACAATCACACCTTATTAGGGAGTGTGATTAAATATATATATATATATAATTACACTTATTTAAAAAGTGTGATTAAAAATTAGTAATGTATATATAATCACACTTTAATTAAAATGTATGATTAAAAAATATATATATATAATCACACTTATTTAAAAAGTGTGATTAAAAAGTAGTAGTGTATATATAATCACACTTTAATTAGAAAGTGTGATTAAAAAATATATAAATAATCACACTTTAATTAGAATGTGTGATTAAAAAATATATACATAATCACACTTATTTAAAAAGTGTGATTAAAAAATATATAAATAATCACACTTTAATTAGAATGTGTGATTAAAAAAAAATATATATATATATAATCACACTTGTTTAAAAAGTGTGATTAAAATGTAGTAGTGTATTTATAATCACACTTAATTGAAAAGTGACATAAAAAATAAATATTATCACACTCAATCAAATTAAGTGTGATTAAAATATCAATCTAATATTTTTTTATCACACTTCCAATAAAAGTGAGATCTTTTTTTTTTTTTGTCAAAGTGTGATCTTTAACTATTTTTGTAGTAGTGGAGGATTGCAAGAAGAGTTGCTTGAAAAACTGTTCATACAAAGCTGCTTTGTTTGCATATCTTTGAACTATGATTCAAGGAAAGGTTGCTTATTATTGTCTGAAGTCTTATAAATAATGAGGGAAGGGTTGAGAACATTACTGTATTTCTTAAAGTGCAGAAATCTTCAACTGCACCAACAAATTCTCCTTCAAATAAATCAAGGCAAGTCACAATCATGTCGGGTTCCAGTCTCGGAACTTTCTTTGGTGTATTTTTTGTGCTTACCTCTTGCTTTTTCCTACTAACCAAGAAACGAAAATCTGAGGAAATTGATGAATTCTTCATCGATCAAGTACCAGGGAGTCTTACTAGATTTTCTTACAAAGAATTGAGAGTCATGACAAGAAATTTCAACGATAAGCTCAAGGAAGGAGGATTTGGGACGGTGTTTCAAGGGTCATTAAGCGATGGTACCAAAGTGGCAATGAAGCGTCTCAATGGTTTTGGTCATGTTAAGAAGTCATTCTTAGTTGAAGTTGAGACAATAGGCAACATTCACCATGTCAATTTGGTGAGATTGGTTGGATTTGTGCTGAAAAGTCATATCGACTTTTAGTTTATGGGTACATGTCCAATGGATCGATGGATAAATGGATCTTTCAAAGGCACCAAGAACTGACACTTGGGTGGCAATCCAGGAAAAAGATCATCATGGATATAGCCAAGGGACTAACCTATCTCCATGAGGAATGTAGGAAGAAAATATTTCGCCTGGATATCAAACCCCAAAACATCCTCTTAGATGAACACTTCAATGAAAAATTTTCTAATTTTGGGTTATCAAAACTAATTGATAAGGACCAAAGCCAAGTTGTAACAATGATGAAGGGAACACCCTGCTATTTGGCTCTTGAATGGTTGAGCCCAATTATCACTCAGAAAGTAGATGTTTGTAGCTTTGGTGTCGTGGTATTGGAAATGTTGTGTGGGCGGAAAATTTTGAATAGATCTCAGCCTGAGGAAGATATGCATTTACTAAGCCTATTTAAGAGGAAAGCAAAACAGGAACAACTTTTGGATATCGTTGATAAATACAATAATGACATATAGACACATAGAGTAGAAGTTGTGGAGATGATGGGTGTTGCTATGTGGTGTTTACAAAGTGATTTTTCCAGGAGGCCTTCAATGTCAGTGGTAGTTAAGGTCTTTGAGGGTTTCGTAGATGTTGAAAACAATTTGGATTATAACATCACAACTCCTGTGGTACCAAGAGCAATCACAGCCACTGGTCACCAAGTGGATGCCATTGGTGATGCTACTCCATTATTTCCATCAGCTTTATCAGGACCAAGGTAACGAAAGTGGACTCCAACGTATAGATTACAACCGATTGTTAAAAGTTCTTTGTATTTCTTTCTTTATGTAGTTAACTATATTCTAAGATTTTTATCTATGCAAATCACGCCCTAAGATACAAAGATTAATGGTGTTTTAGGTTTTGTCTCCTTCCACCAATAAAATTTCAACTCTCAGTAATGTTCTTTCATTTTATCTTTCTTGAAGTTTCTTCCATCATCATTGCCATAGTGAAACATACAGAACCACATGAATGTAGTGAGCAAAATTTGATTCCCCATACCTAAAATTCAAACATTCTCAAGTTCCAAAGTAAAGGGGTAAAAGATAGATATTTTGTGAGAAGATGTGAGTTTCTCATAATTCAAGTAAAACGAGAGTGTCAATTAGTTGGTTTTTCAAACTTTCTTTCCAAAAGAAATGTAAATTAATTTTGAAGAAAGCACAAAGCCAGCTTACATTTTGGACAAATCCAGAGCCATTTTTATGATTAATTCATTTGGTTGATGGGATATGTTCTTGAATTGCTTGGAAAGAAAACATTTTGTAAATCTGTTAGTCTGCAAAATGTGCATTTTTTTCCCCTCACCTTGAACTTGACTTGGAAAACAAAAAGAGAGTGACATGCACTTGCCATGTTTTTTCCCCTTTGCTTTTTCATAACCTACTGATCAGTAACAGAAAAAGATAAAAATCGAATTTGTATTGCACTAATTTTTTTTCCTTCACGTTTTTCATCAATTCATCACTTTTGAACAATGCCCAGCCTATTGAGCATTAAATCTGCCCCAATCATATTTTGTATCTGCTTTAGAAGGAAATCCATTTGTCAAATTTGAGAATGGAAGCTTTAATGGCTGCACAATTCCTTTAAACAAGCACTTCTTATGACCATCAATATCATAGTCTTCTAAAGCTCAAAGATACTAAATTCTTTATATTATACTCAGTTCCCTATGGTGGGGAAACAAGGTTGGCTTGGAAAAACTGAGTTGGAGGATTGCAGGAAGACTTGTTTGAAGAACTGTTCATGTAAAGGAGCTTTATTATTTGCATATCAAATGGCTAATAATCTTTTCAAGGGGAGGTGGCTATTATTGTTGGAAGTGTTTTCTTTTACAACTAATGAGGGATGGTATGCCAATGTCTTTGTGTTTATAAAGTGATCCAGTCTTAGTGCTTTCATTGGTTTGTGTATGTGCGCTTTTCTTTCTTTCTTTCTTCTTCTTCTTCTTCCTCATTTTTTATCACTTCACCAAGTCTTATTTTAGCTTCACATTTATGCTCAAACTTTCCAAGAAACTCTTTGTAATCTGTTCAAAAAAATAAAATAAAAAAAGAAAGAAAAAAATGGAAAAGAAAAGAAACTCTTTGTAATGCCTCATTTTCCTGGGTGCTGCAATGCTATCATTATATTGCTGTAGCTTTTCTGAATCAATTTCCTCAAGAGAGGTTTCAATCAGCTTCATGCATACTTTCCACGTAAGGGAACTAGTTTCATCTTATTGCCTTGCCTTTAATATTTTTATTATTGTTATTTTTTAATTTTTTAAAATTTTAGTGATTTATCCAAAAATTGAAAAAATAAATGGTTTGTTCTTTAAGGTTGAGAGGTTCGAGCATGAGAAATTCCTCAAGTTTATCTATGAAAATTTGATGACCTTGGAATTACACATCAAGTGAGGTATATGTAAATAATTTTATGGTGTTATGCATATAAAAACCTTCATAATCTAAAGTCGTGAACTATCATGATTTTCATGCGAAAAATAAATAACATAGCAAAACCTTCGAGTAAGATTAGCATAATAAATCAGAACATAGTTAGATTAGCATAATAGATAACATAGTAAATAAATAACATAGTTAGATTAGCATAATAAATCAGAACATGAGTATATAATGTAAATAAAAATCGCATCATGATTAGTAGAGGCCGATCTTCGATCGGGTGAGTGGAGTGCTCAATTCATGACCTTCCCCTCTCATACCTAAGTTCCCGAGCCAAGACACTTTGGTTATGACGAACAAGTGGCCTTTGGCATGAGTCACGGGTTTTTCTAAATTTCCCAAAAATATTTAGGTGGTGACTTTGAAATCTGGCAATGCAGTTCATTTTTGGCATTTCTGATTGTGCAAAGATTTGCCGGATTTGGACTCTCATTTGTGTTTTTTCTGTTTCACATTGCACTTGTGAAACCAAATTCAGAACCACAAGAGTCCAAACTGTACAGCTATCGTATCCGAGGAGACTAAACTCTTCCGAGGAGCAACAAAAAACCAGCTACAGTTGCCCTATTGTTTTTGGACAGAATGTGTTATAGATAATAGCCCTCTGGACTATAAATATGTGTAGTATGAAAATCTGAAGGCAGCTCCTGCAAAGCTTGATGATCTCAAGGCTGATTTGCAGGACCTTTTAGAGGAGTTTAATCTAGGAGATGAGGCCTGTAAGAGGCCTATTTATGTAAATGTTCTATTATCTAATGAATGTAAAGTCAAACTAGTTGGCTTGATTTCAGATTATTTGTTTTGCATAGAGTTATGATGAGATGCCAGGACTAGATAGGTCCTTCGTTGAGCATAAATAGCCAATAAAGTCAAATTATGTGCCACATAAGCAACCTCCAAGGAGAATGACAAATAAGGTCACTCTTATGGTAATAGAAGAAATTAAAAGGTTGTTAAAAGCTGATTTCATTAGAACAGCCAGGTATGTGGAGTGACTGTCAAATATAGTTCCAGTTCTTAAAAAGAATGGAAAGATTAGAGTGTGTATTGATTTCAGGAATTTAAATTTGGCCACACCTAAGGATGAGTATCCCATGCCAATTGCAGACTTGTTAGTAGATTCAACTATAAGGCATAAGTTTTTATCATTTGTGGATGGCCATGCTGGATACAACAAGATCTTTCTTAGCCCAGATGATGTTCATAAGACTACATTCAGGTGCCCAGGGGCCTTAGGAACCTTTGAGTGAGTGGTGATGCCCAAAAGGTCTAAGAATTTTATCAGAGGTCTAAGAATTTTATCTTTCATGATTTGATTGGGAAATTTTGGAGGTGTATATTGATGATGTAGCAATCAAGTCTAATGAGTTTGAAGAGCATTTAGAACATCTTCGACAGGTGTTCCAAAGGATGAAGAAGTACCAACTGAAAATGAACCCCTTGAAGTGTGCTTTTGAGGTGTATGCTGGTGATTTTTTGGGTTTTTTGGTCCATCAGAAGGGGATAGAGGTGGACACAAACAAGGCTAAAGCTATTAAAGCAGCCCAACCTCCATCCAATAAGGAGTTGCAAAGTTTCCTTGGGCAAATAAATTTTTTTAAGGAGATTCATTGCCAATTTACCAGGGAAGACTTTAGCATTCTCCCCTTTGTTAAATTTGAGGTCTGATAAAGACTTTAGATGGAAAAGTGAGCATCAAAGGGCATTTGATGCAATTAAGGACTATATGTCTAAACCTCCAGTCCTAATGCCACCCATTAAAGGGAGACCCTTAAAGTTATATATTTCAGTAGGAGAACAATCGATTGGTTGTTTATTGGATAAGAATAATAAGGAGGGTTGTGAGCATACTGTGTATTACTTAAGTAGGAAATTGAATAAGGCAAAGACTAGGTACAACTCTGTTGAAAAGTTATGTTTGGCTTTGTATTTTGCAGCCATCAAATTGAGGCATTACATGCTACCTATAGAGGTTAATGTGATCGCTCAGATTGATGTCATCAAATACATGTTGTCAAGGCCAGTTTTGAGAGGAAGACAAGGAAAATGGTTATTGGCCTTAATTGAATATTGTTTCAAGTATGTACCTCAGAAAGCTGTGAAAGGCTAGGCACTAGTAGATTTCTTGGCTGAGCATCCATGTAGCCTTGTCGAGATAGATTTGTATGAGGTATTTTCAATTGAAAAAAAGAAGCCATAGAAGTTAATGTTTGATGGCTCAACGACCGAAGAAGGTGTTGGTGCCGGGGTGGTGTTGGTTTCACCTTAAGGACATGTATTTCAGTTCTCATATCAGTTAGATGAAACTCAGGTGTTGTCAAATAATCATGCAGAATATGAAGCCTTGATTGTAACTCCCCGAAATAATTACAATAATCCATCCACAAATATCAACAAACGACAACAACGATAAAGTAATTATCTTCCATTAAATCCAATTGAGTTTACAAAAGAGAAACATATGCAGTATACATTCATAATGTCTGGCCTTGAATCTAGAGCATATGTTGTAAACAAAAGAAAAAGAATGGAAGTTAAACAGATAAGAAATGCCCTAAGGGCTTACAACTTTTCAAGATGAGGCTTGGTTACAACAAAAGTGGACTTAAGTCCAATACAGATTAAGCCCTTTGCTTACACAAAAATAAATATAGCTAATAAAAAAGAAGAAGAAGAAGAAGAAGAAGAAGAAGGAAAAAAAAAAAAACTCTCACCCCAAGTCCTCCCAAGCTAGTGCCTTGGCGGGAGGTATATCATCTGTACCTGAAATATTTTTTCTACATACAGTGAGCTAAAGCCCAATAGAAATAATCCAACACAGTATATGAATCTTAACAAAGCTATAAGGTGAACGCATATGCTATATTCTTGCCAAAACATTTTTATATCTCTTTCAAAAACTATGCAATGCCAAGTTAATATCTTGATTCATAAATCATTTCCTTCACATTAGAGAATAGGACAGTGAATCGCACTTTGAGAATTTCAAAACAATACAACCTTTCCTAGAAATTCCGTCCGTGGGATCAGCACCCATGTATACATGTGGTTTTCGGGATTTCACCCTGGCTACACAGACTAACATATTTCATGTAACAATGATCTCTTCTCAGATTCACCTATATTCTCAAAACTATAACATTTTCAATATATAAGCGTGAGATAATGCTCAATACAAATGAATAAGAAAATAGTTTCAATTCTCCTAACTCACATGCAATTTCTACAACAATCATAGCTATCCTGCACCGATAGCCCAAAACAGATATTTCTAAATAGATATACAACCATCAACAAGGATAAACTTTCCAAATTTTCATGAGGTGAATGATAATACATATCTAACTCCACCATCCATATCAATATCCATCCAATTTCCTATTTCTAACATCAATGCCATTTATTTGTATAAAATAAACATTTGAGACATTTAGAGCAAAACCCCCCTTTTCCTTTCAAAACATATTCTGAGTATCTAAATCAATAATTTTATCACAACTCAATCTCATTTCCACTTGAATACATCCATGTAAAAATCCCTCTTTTGATTTTAAACCAAAACTCTAGGTTTGTCCAAAATCCTTTAAAATCATGAGATTGTTTCATAAAAACAAATAGCTAAGTTAAAAATCATAAAAGAGTGTAGAGAATCCCTACCTCGAAGCTAGAAGACCAAGGAGAGAGTGGAGAAACCTCAAAGAAGCCGAAACCCACTTTCATTTAGATAAAAAGAGAGCCCATAGAGTGTTCTAACTTTTTAACAAATGGAGTAGGATGAAGAAATCACTAGATCTTGGTGTTTTTGTAGAAAGAATGTGAGTTTTAGAGAGAGAGTGTCTAGATCTAGGGTTTTTGGAATGTTTAGAGAGCGAGTGAAATGAAAAAGTGATGTAAAAAGTGACTATTACAGATTGATATACGCACAGATTGCTCGAGCGCAAGAAGTGACGCTCGAGCATAAGACACAAAAGATGTGACTGCTCGAGCACAAGAAGTTGTCGCTTGAGTGTGAAATACAAACTCCCAGTAGTTTTACAAAAAAGACCAACATTCGAGCCCAACACTAGCCGCTCGAGCGCAAGAAGTATCGCTCGAGCATAGAATACCACTTCCCAATAGTTTTGTAGACTTGCAAAAGTGCTGAGAGTTCACAAAGACCACTCGAGCGCAAGAAGTGATGCTCGAGCGTAGGAAAAAATTCTGGCCAACAAAAGTTTGAAAAACAAACTAGTAACCTGTTCCAAACGCAATCAACACATCCCGAAGGCCAAACTCAAAGAGAGAAAATGGGAAACAAGACATGAATAACTATATAAAACAATGAAACCCGGATCCAAAACATCAAATGGGTCCGGTCCAAACCAGAATCGCTATAAGCTTCCCGCTTTTAGGAATTTCAACCCCGAAATTTTAAACCAAACATTAAAACTATGTTTTAACCAATTACAATAATGATAGTCTTTCAAATTCATCACCATGACCCATCCACCGGTCACCTACTCTCATTAACATGATAAATGAGTTTTCAATATTGAATATACAATTCACATTTCTAAAACATATACAATGTTTATTTTACGTTAACATAACAAAGTTTTCGATACATGCTCACACATCAACAAATAGGTCCGGATACTTCTCACAGACTTCCACCTCAAGCTCCCAGGTAGCCTCTTCAATGCTGTGGTGTCGCCACAACACTTTCTCCAAAGGAATCGTCTTGCCTTGCAAGACTTGGTCTCGAGTATCCAAGACTCTAATAGGTCTCTCCTCATACGAGGCATCTTCCTCTACCTCTAACTCCACCCAATCCAACACGTGTGATGGATCCGGCTCATACTTCCGAAGCATACAAATATGAAACACGTCATTAATCCTAGAAAGCTGTAGGGACAAAGCCAAACGATAAGCTACCTCCCCAATCCACTCTAGGATCTCAAAGGCCCAATAAACCTAGGAGACAACTTCCAACTTTTTCCAAACCTTATCAAACCCTATCTAGGTGATATCTTCAAGAAGACATGATCTCCTACCTTAAAGGACAATGGTCTCCTCTTACGGTTGGCATAGCTTTTTTGGCGACTCTGAGCCGTGACCAACCTCTTACGAATAAGTGCAACTTTCTCCGTCGTTTCCCAGACTAACTTTGGACCCACCATTAGTGCATCACCCACCTCAGCCCAACAGACAGGGGATTTGCACGGTTGGCCATACAAGGCCTCAAATGGCACCATGCCAATACTCGACTGGAAGCTATTGTTATAGGCAAACTCCACTAAGGGTAAGTGCCCCACCCACCACCCTTTAAAGTCAAGGACACAACAACAAAGCATATCCTCAAGGATCTGAATAGTATGCTCGAATTACCCGTTAGTCTGCGGATGATAGGTGGTACTAAAAGTCAACCTAGGGTCCAAGGTATTCTGCAGGCTCTGCCACAACCTAGTCGTAAAGGGACGATCTCTCTATCCGAAACAATAGTCATAGGGACCCCATGAAGTCGAACAATGTCCCTAATGTAAAGGTTGGCTAGATAATCTATTGAGTCACTCGTGCACATAGGTACAAAGTGCGCTGACTTGGTCAATCAGTCAACTACCACCCATATAGCATCATTACCCTGTTGAGTCCTCGGAAGACCCACAACAAAATCCATTGTGATAAGCTCCCACTTCTACTCGACTATAGGCAAGGGTTGCAACAAACCCGCAAGCCTCTGATGCTCGGCCTTCACTTGTTGACAAGTAAGGCACTTCAAGACAAACACGACTACGTATTTCTTTATCCCTTTCCACTAAAAATGGCAACTAAGATCGTGATACATCTTTGTGCCTCTTGGGTGCACCACAAGGCGTACATGGTGAAACTCTCAGAGTGCTTCCTCTCGCCAAGACTTTGACACGAAAAGACGGTCAAGGTACCTAACACTCGAGTCAGAGTATATGTTCAAGCCTCTTTCTACCCTCATATTGGAGATCTTCTCTCGAAGGGTTTCTACCTTAAGGTCACCATTTTTGCGCTTCTATAACTCGGCTCACAAGTGTAGGTTGTGCAACTACCAAAAACAAGGCGGCCGACTCAATGGGCATGCCAAGATGCAAGTCAAACTCACCAATAACACCCAACATCTCCCATTCCCGTATGACAATACTCGCTACACTGCTAAAGGACTTCCTACTCAAGGCATCAACCACTACATTGGCTTTTCCTAGATAATAGTGCAACTCAAAATCATAATCCTCCATAAATTCCATCCACTTCCTTTGCCTCAAATTCAAGTTTTTCTGTGAGAATAGATATTTCAAACTCTTATAATCAGGAAACACCTCAAACTTCTCACCATAAAGGTAATGCCTCCAAATTTTCAAAGCGAAGATCACAACTGTTAATTGTAAATCATAGGTAGGATAGTTCCTCTTATGTGTTTTCAACTAACGTGAGCCATAGGCTACTACCTTTTCCTCTTGCTTCAAAACACAACCCAAACCTTCACGTTAAGCATCACAATACATAGAATAGCCTAAACGCCTCTCTGGAATAATTGACACTGGAGCAGTGGTAAGTCTAACCTTAAGCTCCTGAAATGACTTCTCACAAGTCTCACGCCCCGCAAACTTAATTCCTTTCCTCGTCAGTCTAGTCAATGGTGAGGCTAATCTAGAGAAATCCTTCACAAATCGACAGTAATACCTGACCAACCCCAAGAAACTATGGATCTCAAAGGCATTCTGTAGACACCCTATTTTTGACCGCCCTTAAGACTTGGGTGCCTCACGTTGAACGCTCGATGATGATAATGTTACGTTGTATAATCATTCAATTTCTTTAGCAAAAGGCTTTGGTTTTGAGTTTTAGAACCTAAAACCTTGCACCCTCTTTGGACCAAAACCTAATTTTTTATAACCTGACCACTCAGAGGCTTGTTGGCCAACAAGTGGCTAGTAGGCCAATTTTTATTGGTCGGCCGTCCCTCTCCATGGCCGGCCGACCATGTTTCTCGACAAGTAGATATTTTGCAGCCAACTGTCCCTCTATGTGCATGCCTTGCACTAGTTGGCTCAATGTAGATATTTCTGATAGGAGAACCTATTTTTCTATAAATACTTGACCACCCCTCATGGTTTTAGGTTAGAAAATTTTGCCAAGAGCCAAAGACTTGCCAAACACTCTTCCTTCCCCTCTTGAAATATACATACACTATATACACTTCCTAAACCAAAAATTTGAGGTTTCTTGTTGAGATTATTGAGCTTAAATTTTAGCTGTTGAGAGTGATTACCTTGTGGATTGTGAACTAAAGAACATCCTCTCTTCAAGAGGTATACTCTTTGCCATCTTCTTCCTTGTTTACACTACTCTTTTCTTCTCTTTTTTTTTTTTTTTTGGACTGGTTTTGAGGGTTGAAACATGTGATTTAAAAACTACCAAAGGGGGAGGGGTTGACCACCCTTTCTTGAACCTTATCCCGTAGCTTATATCCTTGTTCTTCGCACTTGTTTCTTAGCTTTTAGCTACTGTTTTCCAGAGTTTTTCAAAGGCTAAAACATGTGATTTAAAGGTCCAAGAAGTGAAAGGGTTGGCCACCCTTCCTTAGGCTTACTTACTAGGTTTGTTCTTTTTTATTTTGGCTTACTTTTTCTAGCTTTTCAAAGTGATTTCAGCACTGTTTTTTTTTTTTTTTTTTTTTTTTTTTTTTTTTTTGGTTTTGGGGCTGTTTTAATTATTTATTCAATTTATGCTTTAAATAATATGCTTGTTGTAGACACCCCATTTTTGACCGCCCTTAAGACTTGGGTGCCTCAGGTTGATCACTCCATGATGAAAGTTATGCTGTATAAACGTTCGATTTCTTCAGTAAGAAGAGCTTCTAAATCCCAACCCCAAACCCCATTTTAAACCAAAACTATTTTAGACCTTAATACCCTCTTTTTCAAAATATTTTTTCAAATGTTTCTATGATATTCTAAGGCTCACATTTCGTTTAAAATATTATACTTTTCGATAAACCGAGTAACAACAAAGTGGAAATAAAGGAAAGTGAGGTAAACTCTTTGAAAAACATTTAAAAATTTCGTATTTATAGGTTTGGATTTGGAGAAAATAGGAGGGGATGGGAGAAAACTAGTTGGCAAAAAAGTTGGGCATCAATCCGTTAGGATGAAATGAGCAGCCTTCACTAAAATAGGAATATCTCTTTTCACACTTAGAATTTAGATGTTAGACCACAACTATTGGAAAGTAGACTTCCAGGGCTTCAATTTAGACTCAAGAATCACCTAAAACCGAGTCCGGATGAAGGAGATGTACCCATTTGAAGTTGGGCTTGAAAACAATTTTTTGTCCGGACGGCCACTAGTGGCCTATCGGCCACTTGTGTCAAAAACCAAATGTTTTTGCCAACTGTCTCCACAAATGCATGCACCACTCCAGCTATCTCTATACTAAAATTTCCGAGATATCAACCTGTGTTTCTATATATACTTGACATTCCCTCATGTTTTTAAGGTTGCAAAAAAATTCCAAAAGCGCCAAAACTTGAAATTCTCTCTCTATCTCTATCTTGCAACACACCTTACCCAAACACTTCCTAAACCAAAAATTTAGCTCTTCTTGCTGAGGTTCTTGAGCTTAAATCTCAGCTCTTGAGAGTGAGAACTAGTGGGTTTGTTAACAAAAGAGTTACCTTGCTTCAAGAGGTACAATTTTGAGCATCTCTACACTACTTCTACCCTATATTTTCTTGCCATTTTTGAACTACTTTTACATTGTTTTTATGGATTGAAGCTTGTGGTTTAAGGCTATTTGTAGATGTCCCCGAACGCATCCCAGGGAAGGAGTGCGAATTCCCTCCATTCTGGTTCGATATTGGGTCTACTACAGTTCGAAGGACTCAAATGTCACGGTTCTTAATCTTGAACCAAAGAGTCCAAATCTGGCAAATCGTTTTGAAAACAGATTTTTTGAAAGAAGTGCCAAACATGGACTGCTTTGCCAGATACAGAGTCGCCACCTAAATATTTTATAATGGAAAATTCAGGAAACCCTGACTCGGTGCCAAAGGCCACGTGTCCATCATCACCAAAGTTACCTCGGCTCGGGAACTTGGGCACGATTAGGGAAGGTCACTTCGTGAGCACCCCCGCTCGCCTGGTCAAAGACTGGCCTCTACTAACCATGATATCTTATTTTGAAAACATTGTATGTTCTTATTCCGGTTATTAGCCTAGGTTACTATGTGATGCGTACAGCATACAAATATAGACTGGATCGCCTGAATTGGAACAAAACACTTCATGTTTGTTTTTGAAAATGGTTTGATGGTGCTACCCGCAGGTAGGCTAAGACGTGGATTTGCCACCCTCGGGTGGGCTTTAGAAAACATGATTTTGCCACTATCTAGTGGGCTTAAAACAAACAGTCAATGATTTATTCCACTTCAAGTAACTCAACCTCCACCCACAGGCATTCAAGGCAATTATATCACATAAGCACATAGCCTCATGGTAAGCATGCTATTCATGGCAGTCACTCACACGCATGCAAGGATGCTAAAACATAAAACTCACCGAGTACTCCAAGCCAAAACAGAAGCTCATTAGAAATCCATGCATGGTTCCTAAGTATACAGAAAATGCCTAATGCAACACATGCAAAAATGCAAACTATAGCAGGCTCGGCTATTCTAAACATGGCATATGAGATGCAATAGCTATCAAGTACTCAACTTGGAATTGAAATACAAATGCAGTTTATATGATGCGCCGAGCCCGGTGCCTGCAAAACAGATGAATGATGCAAACATGCTGTCATACTGTATGCTAATTGAAATATGCCCTATATCTAACCATCGTAAGCAGGTAAATAAAAGGGAAGAAAGACGTGGGGTTGGAAGGCATACATCACACTCACCCACACTTATTACAATTTTGCCCTCGCGCAGAGGGTCTGAATAAATAATAATACAGTCCCAAATGAAAGAATAATACAGTCCGAATAATACAGTTCACATAATATACAAATCCCTAATTAATTAACAAATTAACTAAGAAAAACTGTAAACTGGCATGCAAGCCAGGGGCTGCCTTGATTCCGATGAATCCTGCATGTTTGGGCTGCCTTGCGCGGGAATCCACTGGGATGCCCCAATTAGCCTCTGTTTACACCTTTTCTTGAAATGCGTGCCAAGTCCCGAAAAATTGCTGATTCTTGATTTTGCTGCAACAGAGAACAGGAAAGGGGCATAGCAATGTATTTCACAAATATATGCATGCCTCGATCCTCGTGCCACCAATCACGCATATCGATGCATGATGGCCGAGGAGCTGAACTGCACAACTCAATATAGGATGAATGCATATGAATGCTACAACAAAACCTAACTCCATCACGGATAATCCGGAGCGTCGGTGACTTGGGAATTGAGACACATTCCGTTACTCGGAGTACGAAACGCGCCTCGTTTCCCGTGCCCGGGGTAACTCCTATCCCGAACACGATGCAATATGTATGATATGCATGAAATGCAACTAAGATACAACCCAACATGCAAGATGTTATGAAATGGCATACACAATGCACGAGATAACCTGGCATACACAATGCACTAACATGCACCCTAGCATACACAATGCTATGAAATGAAATGGCATACACAATGCAATATGGACTTACACCAACACAAGTGGACCTCAGTCACACTCACATAGGAGGCTATTAGATGAAAACAAGACACCTCGAAATGCGTGCACGCGTGCACGCAAATCGAGAACGGACCCTCAGGCACCGAAATGCCACTCTAATGAAACATGGCAAAGACATGGAATATGGTATGCTAACATGCAAAAATCAGTGGCAAAACGAGGGGCAAAACAGCCCCGAAACGAGGCGAAACGACACCCGATGCACGGAATCTCTCCCGAAATGCAAAACTAGGTACATGAAATGGCCTACAGCTATACTAAACATGCATAATCTGAACATGGATTGAAAAAGAAGAAGCAAGGAAGACCCAAAATAAGCATCTTTACAGTTCGAAGCATGGCCAAAAAGTGGGTACAAATAGGGAAAAATTAGCATGCAAGAATGGGGGGGCCAAGAGAGGTAATGAAGCAAGTCATAGATTCTGATCTCAAACACAGAAGGCCCCTTCTAAAATGTTGAAGAGGGGCCAAAAATATGATGTTTTTCAGTATATGATAAGCCCCAGAAACAGATGCAAGTATGGAAAACAATTCATGCAAGAAATGGGCCAACAAAGGGGCAAAGAAGTAACTGATATATGGGGGTCTCAAACGAGTGAGGGACCTTGAACAATTTTTAAGAGGCTCCCAAAATATGGCAGTTTACAGTAGATTACAAGCCCCAAATCAGTATACAAACATGCTCAAAATGTAATGCAAGATTAAGGCCACAAGAAGGCTATAACATGAAGTAGACAAAATATTCACCAAACAACTGAAGACCCTTAATGAAACATGACAAGGGGGTCAAAATATGGCCACTCTCAGTTCTGATCATGGCCGAAAAGCAGAAGCAAGGTAAGCTAACAAAACATGCAAAAATGGGGACCAAAGAGGGGTGTAATGACAAGTGATATATGGAGGTCCCAAACAGTGTTGAGCCCTTCTTCAATGTTGAAGAGGGGCTCAAAATATGCCTATTTACAGTTTACATCAGGCCCCAAAATAGATCACACATAAGCCAAAAATACTATGCAAAATAATGGCATTCAAGAGGGCATTGAAGCAAGTGCAACATGGGGGGCTCAAACAGTGTTGAACCCTAAAACAAACATGAAGAATGGATCAAAAAAATGACCCTTTCAGTTAGGGTCGGAGCTCAAAAAAGCAAGAAAATAGGCTAGAAAAATGTGGCAAAAATGAGCTACAAAAGAGGGGAATGGCAACTTACCCTTGAAGACTACCCCTTTGATGATTCTTGGACCAAGTTGCAGCACCTTTAGCCTCTGGAAAGCTGATCCAAGCTGCTGTGATGGAGTAGTGGTGGTGGTGCTAGGTAGTGATGAACAAATGGTGGAAGGAACTTGGAGTTTTGATGGTTAGAATATAGAGAGAGAGAGAGAGAGAGAGAGAGAGAGAGAGAGAGAAATTTAATGTGAGAGGCTTATACAAAAATCTATAACCCTTAAACACAGACCTGGGATGCTGTATATATGGGCAAAAGAGGCTGGAAAAGAGGGGGAAAAAATCGGGGAGGGGGGAAATATTTCAAGTTTCCCTCCAAAAATTGGCCTAAAGAGGGGTATAAAGGCAAGTGGTAGCTGCTGGTTCCAAACGGCCGAGAGCCCTTCAACAAAGTTGAGAAGGGCCTAAAAATAAGACACTTTGTAGTTTACGACCAAGTCCAACACAGCCCACAAGTATGCCTAAAATACCGTGCAAAAAAGGCCTAAAAAGTGGTAAAGAGGCAAGTGACAGAAGGAGGTCTCAAACAAAGAAAAACCCTTAATCAAACATGAAAAGCGACTCAAAATATAACTATTTCTAGTTTGGGTCGGAGCCCAAAAATTCTTGCAAGTAAGGCTCGGGGGCCAAAACGCGCAGTCCAGGGCCCCGAAAACTGACTGCTGGGCACCGGGAGTGGTGTTCGACCACGAAGTTGGTCTCTCGGACCACAGTGTCCCTCAAAAGGGAGTAAATAATATAAGTGCCAAAAACCGGAGCAAACGGAGGTGGTTAGGCGGTCCCGAACCGAGGCACACGGCCTGACGGCTCCGAAAACTGGGAACCGGGCTCCGAAATGGGAAAAACGGCCTGCGACCACGAAACGTAGCCTACGGCCACTGAGAGATGATCTACGAGACCTCTCCCTCCCTTCGGGAAGAGAAAACAGAGAAAACAGAGCCTGGTTCGCAAAGCGAGGCAAAGCACGAAAGAGTCCGGAAGTCCGAAGGCAAGGCTCGCAGCCGAGACTCTGAAACCTCTGGACGAGCACGATATGCAACATCACCAAGCGCTCAATTGGTGACGTCTGAGTCTTAAGGTCGGTCAAAAATGGGGTGTCTACAGTTGCCCCTCTTTGACAGAACTCGAAAGTCATAAGAATGACGGGAGTGAATGTCAAAGCCCAGAGACGACCCATTTTTGACAAGGCCAAAGACTTAGACAAAGCAGACAAGATAGACAAAAATGTGCCCGCAGGCAGGGGCAAAATGCAAATGATATGCGGAAAGATTTTGATAATTGGACTTATATGCTACGCGAAGCCGGTTTGAAGATTGGACTTATACGCTACGCGAAGCCGGTTTGAAGATTGGACTTACACGCTATGCGAAGCCGGTTTGTATGCAAAACAATGTAATGTACTAACAAGTACAGGTGAGGTGCGCAAGACAGCGCGAATGAAATGCTGAGGAAGGAACAAAGAGAGAAACGTAGGGACTTATCCCAGTGTTTCGGAGTGGTTTAAGCATTGGAACGTATTCCGAATGCTCTTAACCAAAGAGGAGGGAACAGAGGGACGTATCCCGGAGGTTAGGGACGTATCCCAAAGGCTAGGTACATATCCCAAGGATTAGGGACGCATCCCGAAGGTTAGAGACGTATCCCAGAGGATTAGGGACGTATCCCGAAGGTTAGGGACGCATCCCAAAGGTTAGGGACGTATCCCAAAGGTTAGGGACGTATCCCAGATATTAGGGACGTATCCCAGAGATTAGGGACGTATCCCAAAGATTAGGGACGTATCCCAAAGGTTAGAAAAGAAGGAGAAACATAGGGACGTATCCCAGTGTTCTGCAAGGAATGTGAAACATAGGGACGTATCCCGGTGTTCCGCAAGGAATGTGAAACATAGGGACATATCCCGGTGTTCCGCAAGGAATGTGAAACATAGGGATGTATCCCGGTGTTCCCCAAAGAGAGGAGAAACGTAGGGACGTATCCCGGTGTTCTGCAACGAATGTGAAATATAGGGACGCATCCCGATGTTCCGCAAAGAGAGGAGAAACGTAGGGACGTATCCCGGTGTTCTGCAAGGAATGTGAAATATAGGGACGTATCCCGGTGTTCCACAAAGAGAGGAGAAACGTAGGGACGTATCCCGGTGTTCTGCAAGGAATGTGAAATATAGGGACGTATCCCGGTGTTTCAGAATGGTGTAAGCATTGGAACGTATTCCGAACACTTTTAACCGAAGAGGGAGAGACATAGGGACGTATCCCGGTGTTTCAGAATGGTGTAAGCATTGGAACGTATTCCGAACGCTTTTAACTGAAGAGGGAGAAACATAGGGACGTATCCCGGTGTTTCAAAATGGTGTAAGCATTGGAACGTATTCCGAACACTTTTAACCGAAGAGGGAGAAACATAGGGACGTATCCCGGTGTTTCAGAATGGTGTAAGCATTGGAACGTATTCCGAACACTTTTAACCGAAGAGGGAGAAACATAGGGACGTATCCCGGTGTTTCAGAATAGTGTAAGCATTGGAACGTATTCCGAACGTTTTTAACCGAAGAAGGAGAAACATAGGGACGTATCCCGGTGTTTCAGAATGGTGTAAGCATTGGAACGTATTCCGAACGCTTTTAACCGAAGAGGGAGAAACATAGGGACGTATCCCGGTGTTTCAGAATGGTGTAAGCCTTGGAACGTATTCCGAACGCTTTTAACCGAAGAGGGAGAAACATAGGGACGTATCCCAGTGTTCCAGAATGGTGTAAGCATTGGAACGTATTCCGAACGCTTTTAACCGAAGAGGTCTAACCCGTCGCACGCGCGAGGAGAAAGAGTGATAATTGCAAGTGAAAAGGTGCATAACAATGTAGGTGAAGTGTGCATAACAATGCAAGTAATGAGCATAACAATGCTAGACAGATGTGCATAACAATGCAACGAATGAGCATAGTGTGATTGATACATAAAGTGAGCAGAGTATGATAGACATACTAAAGGTGAACACAAAGTGTGGTAGATGCACTATGTGAACAAGTGTGATTGATACACTAAAGGTGTGTGATGGATACACAAAAGGTGAACACAAAGTGTGATAGATGCACTGAGTGAACAAGTGTGTTTGATACACTAAAGGTGTGCGATGGATACACAAAAAGTGAATATGTGCGTGATAGATACACAAAGTGAGAAGGTGTGTGATAGATACGCAAAAGTGAGAATGTGTGTGATAGATACACAAAATGAATGAAGTGTGATTGATACACTAAATGAATGAAGTGTGATTGATACACTAATAAATGATCTCAAACGGAACTTCTTTGGATGAACTGTACATACAATATTGTGCATGACTGAGAAAGAAACTTGATAGGTACAATGCATTACAATGCATGATGCTTAAGGAAAGCAATAAATGGACAAAGCGGCGCTTTAGAAAGCACCTCCTGAGGTGAGTGGCGGTGAACCGCTCTACTCTGACGGGGATCTCCCTTCGTGCTCTTCGAACACTTTACCTTGAACTCACAGTACAAAGGCTCTGAAATGTTGACAAGTAACAACATCTGTATGTAGGAGCTATGGCTGCTGCTTGTTTTCCTGATCATATTCACAACTTTCCCTATTCTCCAACGGGGTGACAGACTAGGTTGGTCCAGTATCCAGAATTGAGGTGCATACACACTATCTCAACCTATGGGGCTTCCATACGGATTTCAAGCCGAGGACACGCCTCTGGGTAATTAAACCAGACTTTAGTCTCAGAAATCCCGAACCTTTGCGTTCTAGGCAATAGCCATTCGAACTCTAGTTTCCACCGTCGCAGTTGGTCTCCTAGGAACTCATTGCGAACACAGCCAAGATGACCCCGGCAAGGAACTGGTACTCAGAGAGAGCACTTCTGATCGCCATTCTGGCTTGAGGTAGACTTGATCTTGAGCTTGAGGTAGAGGCACACTCATACTTCGGAGCATTGGCAAGACCTGAAGAGGTACACACGGAATACAATCTCGGAGCCTACTGAAGTTGGAACAAACTCAGATGCCCGACATTTTCCTCTTTTGCTTTCGCTTTGCAGTCTGGAACCATTATAGCTTCAGATAGGTCCTGGTTCTACTGTTCTCATATGACCTGAGTTGAATCCTGCGGTTTTATGAAAGAACAAATTTTGTTTTGCACAAATGTGGAGAACGGCACGGCACTCGGAGCACAAAACAATTTTATTTTTGAAATTGATAGATGAGTTTTTCGACCAGGTATTGAGCCTACGACTGAACACAGCAAAACGACTCAACAAGGAAATAAAAGGCACACAACCTAGACACATCGAGTAACACTCGAAACGACTCAAAACAAGAAACGAGATAAAACAAAAAGACACGACACTCAGACGTGCACAGGGAGCCTGTTTCACCGGGTAGTGTTTCCCACCCTTTTCTTATTTGTGGTTCTCACATCACTCAGCCCTCAAGCTCTGTTTTTCTAAAAAAGCCCTTTTCTCACTTTTCCTCTCATCGCACATCTCTCTATTCTTCAATCTCTCATTTTTCAATCCCTCCCCTAGGTGGTTGATGGATAAACAGCAAGTTGTGGGCTCGTGCCCCTAGCATTCTGCTAGATTCTCTTTCTTCCGCTTACAGCTAGTGAATTCCTCCCACAGAGAGGTTGCGCTACAACTGGGTGTGTAGCAAATTTGCAGCTGACATCGGTTGATGATGCTTGGCTGGAGAGTTTGGGCGTAATCAGATGTGTCCAGATGAGGGAGTGGAATATCTTGATCCATTCCAGTTCGTGCTTCGCACTGGGCTTGATACCTCGTTGCTCGGAGGATGAGGGAGCTTTTCGGCCCTTTTGTTGTCGCCTTCAGTTGTGCCTTTTCTGGCAGGTAGAGTGCCCTTCTTGGCAAGTATTTTGACAAAGGGGAAAAGACAGAACTCCTGACTCAACTGTGCCCCTAGTTCATCATGTTGACCATTTTTTATTTTTTTGAGCTTTTGCTAAAGTAATTTTGACCGACATGAGAGTTAGATTAACATGCTTGTTCAATTTTTGATTTGAAATCATGCAAGTCAGGTTATGAGCACTGAAAATTTTCCTTTTTGGGTCCAAGAAGTGGTCCAGTTTTTGGAAAAGATGGAACAATTTTCGAGAAAATTAGTCAACTTCAGTAAAAATTCTCAAAAACTATTTTTGCAAACGGCCACTTGCTCAACGAGTGTGAAACCTACTCCTGAGATGCACAACCTCGGATCCAAAGGAAAACTGCCTCGTGCTTGAAGAGAACTGCATGGCAACGGAAAGTTGCCCCTTGTTTGAACGGCACCGCAGCGCATTGAATGGCAACAGAAAGTTGCCCCTTGTTTGAACGGCACCGCGGCGCGTTGAATGGCAACGGAAAGTTGCCCCTTGTTTGAATGGCACCGCATCGCATTGTAGTCAGTCCTCAGAGTGACGAACACAACCAAATCCTCAGATACAGAGAAGACAAAGATGACCAGAACCATTGCATGGACACAATCAAATTGAAGTGTTTTACGGCTGGACATCAGGATGAAGTTGCCTACGTATCCCAACGATGGGAATCAAGCCTTACGTAGTTTGGGGTTAAGGTATACTCGGGTATTAACCTCTCCTTTTCAGGCTCTAACTTTTGCCAAGGCGCCCGTCGTGGGTTTTCGACCTTGCGAGCTTTGTTCTTCTTTCTTTTTCATTTCTTTTCTTTTATTTTTATTTTTTTTTCTTTTCTTCTTTTTTCTTTTTTTGCTTTTCTTCTTTTTTCTCTTTTCTTCTTTTTTTTTTTTTTTGCTTTTCGTATATATCTTTTCTTGTTCTAACTTTTGCCTGGGTCGCCCTTTCGGGTTTTCGGCCCAGCGAGCCTCTCAAAGGGTAAAAGTGTAACAGGTCTATGCCAAATGGTTTTGAGATCCTGAAGTCATCTGAATCCAGGAAAATGACTGCTGTATTGATTCGCAGAAGGATCCATCTTCGGCTCTTCGAGCACATCGGATATTTTTGCCCCTAGTTCGAGGGGTGCTTCTGATTTGGCTTCGCAACCTTCTTCTGATGAGGTCTGATCTCCTTGATCTGACTTTGGTGCCTCTTGTTCGAAGGCTGCTTCAAATCTGGCCACACAGGCCTCACATTGTAGTTGACCGTTGAACATTCTGAATCCCAGTTCAAGGTTTGAAAGTGAGGGGTCAAGTCTCGAGGCTGAGAGCGATCCTAAGCTGTAAAATCTCAAGAGCGATTCTACACAGGTCTTCGCAGGACCGCGCAAAACATTTTTTTGAAAGTTTTTAAGAAAGCGACAAATCGCTCGCGTTGAAGACAGTGTAGAACCAATCTGGATCAAGCCAGGATCCTTCCCAGTACTCACACTAACGAGCATGATTTCATTCATTAAGGGCTTAGCACGCCTCTCTTTCTCTCAATTGATCAAAATTTTGCAAAACCTGAGGAATTCCTTCCTCTTTGTTTTCACCGTAGTGTTCAAAAAGCTTTTGGAAAACTTAGGTCGATGCAATGAATTCAAGGCACAGAAAAGACATAGCTTCTAGTCAAATACTGCCATCTCATTTGGAATTTCTGGTACAACTGGCACACGGCAGAAGCAAACACAAAAGCATGAAAAAAACACTGCTGTTCATTCAAATCTGTTGGCGTTACTGGCTCCAAGGCAGAAACAGACTCAAAACAAAACGAAAAGACAAACACAAAACAAAATGGTGATGCCCAAGGTAACACCCCCCCCCCCCCCCGGAATCACCCGACTCCTATACAATAGGACTGACTCAATACAACAAGACAGACCCAAAACAAAAGAGATTGACTCAAAACAAAAGGACAGACTCAAAAACAACAAGACTGACCCAATACCCAAGTCAGAAAGCACAAAAGCTAGCATTCGCAAATGCTCAAAATAGTGCATGCCATCCACCATATCTGAAATAAACTGAACGTCGCCCACAGGTGGTTCATCCCTCGATCACATCACATTATCTCCCACAAGTTCACTGATCAAGTGCCAATAGACTTTGCAGGACCTGGTGCGGGGATGACCCCGTTGTCAATCAAATTTTGTATCTCGTGGCGGAGACGGACGCAACTGTCGGTGTCATGACCGGTTTGTTGATGGAAAGCACCGTACTTAGTCGGGTCATGCTTTGGAGGGAGAGGATCGGGTAGAGGCCGTTGCTCTAACGGTTTCAGATGTCCTTTCCTGAGTAGGACCCCCAGGGCTTTAGACAAAGACATATAGAGTGGGGTGAAAACCCTCTTGCCTCGGGGTAGATAGTTTGAAGTTCGGGGGTTTGAAGCGGATGCACCAACAAAAGGGGTGGCTGCTCTTGGTGTGGTGGTGGCGACCATGCCCACTTCGGAAGATCTTGCAGTTGCGTCACCGCTGGTGGTCGCATTCGAACTGCGGGTAAATGCCCTCATGGGCTGCTCCTTCTCCTGGTCAATGAGGCCCTGCTTCATAGCATCCTCGATCTGTACTCCCATCTCATGCAAATCTGAAAAGGTAGGGAAGGGGAGCACGATCATTTTCTGCATTAGTTTGGGCTGGAGGTTGCGCACAACCATCCGTATTTGATCCTTATCCGTTGGCCTAATGGTCATCATTGAGGCTTTGGCCCTCCAGCGGGCCACGAATTCTGAGAAGCTCTCCTTAGGCTCCTGCCTCGTCGTCTCAAGATCACGGGTCGTAATCTTGATTTGGGTATTGTATGAATATTGTGCGACAAAGGCCTCGGCCATCTCCTCCCAGCTTCGTTTCACTGAATCCTCCAATTTGGCGTACCAGATGGCCGCAACACTCGACAGGGTCCTGCCAAAAAGGGAAAGCTTCTGTAATCTTGTCAAGCCCATCGGGCGCAGAACATCTGAAAACAAACTCAGGTGGACCATGGGATCTCCTGACCCGTCAAAACGGTCGATGTGAGGCATCTTGAACCTGTCCGGCAGTGTCACAGCTGCGTCAGTGTACCCGTCCTCAATGTCCGGGATGGACTTTACCCCCTGGGATTTCTTGAACAACTTTTCAAGCTTGCTCAACTTCAACGCTGTGGGGTCGACCTCGAACTCGAAGGGAGAGTCCGATAGATTGGTAGGTGTTTTGGATAGTTGGGGTAAAATTGGGGGCGGAGCCGGCCCTACCGGAATGTCTGTACCTTCCTGGACATTTGGCATCTCCCCAGGTGCTGGAGCTCCTGCTGGGGAAGGAACTTGTTGTGAAGCGGACACGCTGCTTTGCTGTTGCAGCCTGGTGATGAGCTCGGCCTGCTGAGCCATGATTGCAGCCTGCTGCTTGGAGAATTCCGCTTGGCGGACAGCGTCTTGCAACATGAGTTTCATAGTTTCCTGCATCTGACGCATCATTGCCTCCACCCCTGACGTATTCTGTTGATCCATCTAACTGACTGGTATCTATCCCTGCAGTAGAAATTGAGACCTCAGCCTGACTGTTCACTGGTGGGGTGGATAAGGGCCCCTGATCTGGTAACTGCTGAACTGGTGATCTGTGCCTGACTGGCCCTCTTCACCCTGCCTCTGGTAAAGGAACATTGATTGCCCTTGAACTGAACTTCTGACCTGACAAAGTCTATTAGCACAAGTTCGATGAACCTCACGGGATATCGGAGCCTTCTGAAGCTATGGTTCCAAGACTACCTAACAAAAGAGAAAACAGACAGCACCTCAGCTCAACTTCACCAAAACAGATACGAGTGTAGCAGGATGACTGTGCCCTCTACTGAATTCTGCCCTCCAAAATTCAGCCTCAAATCTGAGTCTGATATCCACAGGTAAAGCTGACTCCCAAATACTGATAGTAATGCCCGCAGGCCTGATGCCCAGACTTGTAAACTGATACATGCATTCCTGTAGAGACGCACTCTAAAAGCACATAGCAGACAAGTGAGAGCCAAAACACCCCTATGTTGGGGTAGGGTTTCCCTGTCCTATTTTGTCAGGAGCTAGGGTTTCACTACGCACGCAGCGGTTTCAAACAACCTATAAACGGGTAAGCAACCTGTCCTAGTTTGGAATGGTCACTATGGGTCCGAATATGCACTAGGTCGAATGGTCAAAAAGGGTGCCCCGGTAAAACCGGGGTTTGTGTTCCCATACTGGCAGAGCCCGTAACCGGTCAGCCTTATGGACATGCCTTGACAAGACAAACCTCCGGCAAACCGCTCAGGAATAGCAGATGGCAAACACGGTGTCCTAGGCGCACCAATGCAAATGCAATACAAAGAAACACACAAGTGTAGTCAAAATCAGATATCATGAGTTCGAGTCAAGTTCTCTAAATCCCCAGCAGAGTCGCTAGAAACTGTAGACGTCCCCGAACGCATCCCGGGGAAGGAGTGCGAATTCCCCCCGTTCGGGTTCGATATTGGGTCTACTACAGTTCGAAGGACTCAAATGTGACGGTTCTTAATCTTGAACCAAAGAGTCCAAATCTGGCAAATCGTTTTGAAAACAGATTTTTTGAAAGAAGTGCCAAACATGGACTGCTTTGCCAGATACAGAGTCGCCACCTAAATATTTTATAATGGGACATTTAGGAAACCCTGACTCGGTGCCAAAGGCCACGTGTCCGTCATCACCAAAGTTGCCTCGGCTCGGGAACTTGGGTACGATTGGGGAAGGTCAATTCGTGAGCACCCCCGCTCGCCCGGTCAAAGACCGGCCTCTACTAACCATGATATCTTATTTTCAAAACATTGTGAGTTCTTATTCGGGTTATTAGCCTAGGTTTACTATGTGATGCGCACAGCATACAAGTATAGACTGAATCGCCTGAATTGGAACGAAACATTTCATGTTTGTCTGTTTGAAAATGGTTTGATGGTGCTACCTGCAGGTAGGCTAAGACGTGAATTTGACACCCTCAGGTGGGCTTAGAAAAACGTGATTTTGCCACTATCTAGTGGGATTAAAACAAACAGTCAATGATTTATTCCACTTCAAGTAACTCAACCTCCACCCACAGGCATTCAAGGTAGTTATATCACATAAGCACATAGCCTCATGGTAAGCATGCTATTCATGGCAGTCACTCACACGCATGCAAGGATGCTAAAGCATAAAACTCACCGAGTACTCCAAGCCAAAACATAAGCTCATTAGAAATCCATGCATGGTTCCTAAGTATACAGAAAATGCCTATTGCAACACATGCAAAAATGCAAACTATAGCAGGCTCGGCTATTCTAAACATGGCATATGAGATGCAACAGCTATCAAGTACTCAACTTGGAATTGAAATACAAATGCAGTTTATATGATGCGCCGAGCCCGGTGCCTGCAAAACAGATGAATGATGCAAACATGATGTCATACTGTATGCTAATTGAAATATGCCCTATATCTAACTATCGTAAGCAGGTAAATAAAAGGGAAGAAAGACATGGGGTTGGAAGGCATACATCACACTCACCCACACTTATTACAATTTTGCCCTCGCGCAGAGGGTCCGAATAAATAATAATACAGTCCCAAATGAAAGAATAGTACAGTCCAAATAATACAGTTCACATAATATACAAATCCCTAATTAATTAACAAATTAACTAAGAAAAACTGTAAACTAGCATGCAAGCCAGGGGCTGCCTTGATTCCGATGAATACTGCATGTTTGGGCTGCCTTGCGCGGGAATCCACTGGGATGCCCCAATTAGCCTATGTTTACACCTTTTCTTGAAATGCGTGCCAAGTCCCGAAAAATTACTGATTCTTGATTTTGCTGCAACAGAGAACAGGAAAGGGGCATAGCAATGTATTTCACAAATATATGCATGCCTCGATCCTCGTGCCACCAATCACGCATATCGATGCATGATGGCCGAGGAGCTGAACTGCACAACTCAATATAGGATGAATGCATATGAATGCTACAACAAAACCTAACTCCATCACGGATAATCCGGAGCGTCGGTGACTTGGGAATTGAGACACATTCCGTTACTCGGAGTACGAAACGCGCCTCGTTTTCCGTGCCCAGGGTAACTCCTATCCGGAACACGATGCAATATGTATGATATGCATGAAATGCAACTAAGATACAACCTAACATGCAAGATGTTATGAAATGGCCTACACAATGCACGAGGTAACCTGGCATACACAATGCACTAACATGCACCCTAGCATACACAATGCTATGAAATGAAATGGCATACACAATGCAATATGGACTTAAACCAACACAAGTGGACCTCAGTCACACTCACATAGGAGGCCATTAGATGAAAACAAGACACCTCGAAATGCGTGCACGCGTGCACGCAAATCGAGAACGGACCCTCAGGCACCGAAATGCCACTCTAATGAAACATGGCAAAGACATGGAATATGGTATGCTAACATGCAAAAATCAGTGCCAAAACGAGGGGCAAAACAGCCCCGAAATGAGGCGAAACGACACCCGATGCACGGAATCTCTCCCGAAATGCAAAACTAGGTACATGAAATGGCCTACAGCTATACTAAACATGCATAATCTGAACATGGAGTGAAAAATAAGAAGCAAGGCAGCCCCAAAATAAGCATCTTTACAGTTCGAAGCATGGCCAAAAAGTGGGTACAAATAGGGAAAAATTAGCATGCAAGAATGGGGGGGCCAAGAGAGGTAATGAAGCAAGTCATAGCTTCTGATCTCAAACACAGAAGGCCCCTTCTAAAATGTTGAAGAGGGGCCAAAAATATGATGTTTTTCAGTATATGAAAAGCCCCAAAAATAGATGCAAGTATGGCAAACAATTCATGCAAGAAATGGGCCAACAAAGGGGCAAAGAAGTAACTGATATATGGGGGTCTCAAACGAGTGAGGGACCTTCAACAATTTTGAAGAGGGTCCCAAAATATGGCAGTTTACAGTAGATGACAAGCCCCAAATCAGTATACAAACATGCTCAAAATGTAATGCAAGATTAAGGCCACAAGAAGGCTATAACATGAAGTAGACAAAATATTCACCAAACAACTAAAGACCCTTAATGAAACATGACAAGGGGGTCAAAATATGGCTACTATAGGTTCTGATCATGGCCGAAAAGCAGAATCAAGGTAAGCTAACAAAACATGCAAAAATGGGGACCAAAGAGGGGTGTAATGACAAGTGATATATGGAGATCCCAAACAGTGTTGAGCCCTTCTTCAATATTGAAGAGGGGCTCAAAATAGGCCTATTTACAGTTTACATCAGGCCCCAAAATAGATCACACATAAGCCAATAATACTATGAAAAATAATGGCATTCAAGAGGGCATTGAAGCAAGTGCAACATGGGGGGCTCAAACAGTGTTGAACCCTTAAAAAAACATGAAGAATGGCTCAAAAACATGACCCTTTCAGTTAGGGTCGGAGCTCAAAACAGCAAGAAAATAGGCTAGAAAAATGTGGCAAAAATGAGCTACAAAAGAGGGGAATGGCAACTTACCCTTGAAGACTACCCCTTTGATGATTCTTGGACCAAGTTGCAGCACCTTTAGCCTCTGGAAAGCTGATCCAAGCTGCTGTGATGGAGTAGTGGTGGTGGTGCTAGGTAGTGATGAACAAATGGTGGAAGGAACTTGGAGTTTTGATGGTTAGAATATATATATATAGAGAGAGAGAGAGAGAGAGAGAGAGAGAGAGAGAGAGAGAGAGAAATTTAATGTGAGAGGCTTATACAAAAATCTATAACCCTTAAACATAGACCTGGGATGCTGTATATATAGGCAAAAGAGGCTGGAAAAGAGGGGGAAAAAAAGGGGGGGGGAAATATTTCAAGTTTCCCTCCAAAAATTGGCCTAAAGAGGGGTATAAAGGCAAGTGGTAGCTTCTGGTTCCAAACGGCCAAGAGCCCTTCAACAAAGTTGAAGAGGGGCTCAAAATAAGACACTTTGTAGTTTACGACCAAGTCCAACACAGCCCACAAGTACGCCTAAAATGCCGTGCAAAAAAGGCCTAAAAAGAGGTAAAGAGGCAAGTGACAGAAGAAGGTCTCAAACAAAGAAAAATCCTTAATCAAACATGAAAAGGGACTCAAAATATGACTATTTCTAGTTTTGGTCGGAGCCCAACAATGCTTGCAAGTAAGGCTCGGGGGCCAAAACGCGCAGTCCGGGGCCCCGAAAACTGACTGGTGGGCACCGGGAGTGGTGTTCAACCACGAAGTTGGTCTCTCGGACCACAGTGTCCCTCAAAAGGGAGTAAATAAGATAAGTACCAAAAACCGGAGCAAACGGAGGTGGTTAGGCGGTCCCGAACCGAGGCACACGGCCTGACGGCTCCGAAAATCGGGAACCGGGCTCCGAAATGGGAAAAATGGCCTGCGACCACAAAACGTAGCCTACGGCCACTGGGAGATGAACTACGAGACCTCTCCCTCCCTTCGGGAAGAGAAAACAGAGAAAACAGAGCCTGGTTCGCAAACTGAGGCAAAGCACGAAAGAGTCCGGAAGTCCGGAGGCATGGCTCGCAGCTGAGACTCTGAAACCTCTGGACGAGCACGATATGCAACATCACCAAGCGCTCAATTGGTGACGTCTGAGTCTTAAGGTCGGTCAAAAATGGGGTGTCTACACTATTAAAGGTAGAGGGGTTAATTACCCTTCTTTGAACCTTGTCTCATAAGCCTTTACACTTGTGTTTCACATCTCTTCCTTAACTTATTTTGAGCTTTTTACCACTGATTTTCAAAGGCTAAAAATGTAGTTTTGAAGTCCCAAAAATGGAGGGGTTAGCTAGCCCTCCTTATGCTTGTTTACTAGCTTAATTTCTCCTTTGTTTTAGCAAACTTTTTCAAGCTTTTCCATGTTAATTCCAGCACTATTTTTAGGTGTTTTAGGACTGTTTTAGGTTGTTTATTTCATTTATTCTTTGTATAGCAAGCTTATAGTGTAATGGTCCTCATAGGTTTGGTGTTTTAGGCCTTAGACACCAACCTATTTGAGTTGATAGCATTTATTTAAAGCTTTCCATACTTGTGTTCATCTCTATTCACCTTTGTACTTCCCTCATTTATTGGCTTCTTGTCATGACCCAAATCCACCCCTATGGATTAAGGTCATAACCGGCTAGTAATCAAGAGATTATCTACGGCCTCAAACTTGAGTAAACATACTTCAATGGAAACAAGGGGCCAAAATGGAAGCAGGCTTAAAAATTTTGTCCAATAAGCTATGCTTATGTAGTAAAGGAAAACATTTCATAAGCAGTCCATAATAACTCACACATAGGAACAAAGTTAATATTTTATACATCCAAAAACCTCATGACACGCGGTCAGCTAAACAAAACAAAACAAACTTATATACATGGGTGATCCACCATATTCACCAAGGTAACAAAAGGGGATAAACAAAAGAAACAAAACGAGGACTCGTGCGTGAGACGTTAGGGCTGACTCCACAAAACTTGACTTCCTCTCTTATACTTTACTGAGGCTGGGTTTGGACGTCTCTTTGCTCACCTACATACATATAAATGAAAGTGAGTGAAAGCCCAGTGAATAATATCAAAATAAGGGGGTTACATGAATGAAATTTACAACAGACATATCAAACAGCCTTAGGCCCATTCATATTTCTATCTAATACATCAAACGGCCTCGGGCCCAATTCGTTCGCGTCAAACGGCGTCAGACGGCCTCGAGTCCAATCATTCATGTCAAACGGCATTTGGCCTAATCATTTGTGTTTATGCGCATTTCATACTTGATATCATAAGCATATCATAATCATAATCATACTCCAACGGCCTTATTCAATCATTGGCATAACGAGTATTCAATTCAAATTAACAAATCCGTAGAACTCATATAGAAGTAAGCATTTGGAAAGTAGCATACTTCAACACATTCTTACTAAGATATTACTCACAGTGTTTTGCCGATGGATTTGCCCTTGCGCTCGACCCTACACATTTCATAACACATTGGGTCACAAGTGATTCAATTCATTTTAATTTATTTACTTCTCTTAGGCCTTTTTCTTATCCTTTTAGTCCATTTACAATGCTCAATGCATGCCTAAGAGTGCATAGAAATGAAAGAGAATGGAAAACAAAACACAAAGCAACTTTTCAAAATTTATGAGATGGGGTTCTTCGCCGGAGCACAGCTTTGGTCGCTTGAGTGGACTACAAAACTCTGAAAAAGTACTGGTTGCATGAATTTCACGCTCGAGCGAGATTTCTGATGCTCGAGTGAGGAGTCTTGTTAAACAGGGTTCACTGGAGCTCAAGGTTTGCTGCTCGAGCTATCATGCAATTCACTGTAAAACTTCTAGGAGCTTGATTTTCACGCTTGAGCGAGACTTCCCTCGCTCAAGCGGACAGGTCAAATTCTTGGTTTTCTAGAATTCTGTTTGAAGCTCAAACTTGATGTTCAAAGGTCCAAAGTTCATGTTTTTGATACAAAAACATGGAAAGACATTACATAGCATGAGAATATAGATAATTTGAGACCAATTGTCCAAAACCATGATCCAATTCTTAAATCATTTCATATTCTTCTTGACAACTTCAAAACACATGCAACCAAACTTCATAACTACATGGATTATGCATGCATGTGTAATATAGATTCCAATACTACTTCAAATGGCACAAATGATGCTTATAATCATGAAGCTCAACAAAACCATGCTTGCATGTATGATTTGATACTCAATTTTTGATATTTAACATGCTACATGCTTGATTATGCAATTCCATGGCAACTCTCTACATGTATGGCTATATTGACTTCAAATTCATTAAAATCAACTCAATTCTTGCTCTTAATTGCACATCTTGCTTGAATTCACTTAATTAAGAACTTAAACTCATGAAGTTGAGTTCAATTACTCACCTATGAGCTCCAATTCTTCAAACTATAGCTAATTCTTGAGCCCAGCTTCCAAGTTCTCAAGCTTTTAGTTCAAAGCTCCAATTTTGTGTTCCATCTCTCTCTACAATCGTCTCTCTCTCTCTCTCTAAAGTGTGTTTCAGGTTTTTAAGCTCAAGAAAATGGAGAGCTTAAGTATAAATGGGCCTATATATATGCTTGCCTAATCACCCTTGATTAAAGTTAATTAATTATGTCTAATTCAATCGTTTAATCTAATTATTTTGATACGAATCAACTTTTAATCAAATTTCACCATAGGCTCTAAAAGTCACGCTAACCACAATGGTGCAAACAATTTCAGTTTTTGTAGCCTTTACTGTCTTCAATCTTTAAATTATAGTAGTAAATTGAACAGATTTTCCTACGGTGAACGGATAGAATTTTGAAAATACATATAATCACAAAATTGGCACTCAAAGCCATAACAGGCACATAATCACAATCATAATTAAGATCAATTAACATAACACAGAACAAGGTTATCACAATCTTCCCTTCTTTAGGAAGTTTGTTCCTCCAAACTTATTTTACCTCCATTCGGAAACAAATGTGGATAGCATAGCCGCATCTCATCCTCTTTTTCCCATGTAGCATCTTTCCCATAGTGTTCTTTTTATTCTACTTTTACCATTGGGATGGACTTCTTTCTCAACTATTTTGCTTGCCGGTCAATAATTTGTTCTGGTCATTCTTCGTATTCCATATTTTCATCAAGAGCTATCCGGTGGTAATCAATCACATGAAATGGATCTCGAAGATTCAAATCCTGGTTGTAAAGCAGCCCTATATGCAACTAGACCAAGCCTTTCTAGAATTTGAAACAGCCCAACGTAACGAGGTGATAATTTGCCTTTCTTGTCGAACCTCAATTGACCTTTCATCGAAATCACACAAATAAACACATGATCACCGGCCTCATACTCAAGAGAACTTCTTCGGACATCCGTGTAATTCTTTTGCCGGCTCTGTGCTATCTTGAGCCTTTGTTGAATGATTTTAATCTTCTCCAAAGTGTCTTGCACAATTTCGGGCCCAAGTAGAATCCTATCCCCGACTTCTGTCCAATAAATTGGTGATCTACACTTTCTATCATACAAGGCTTTGTATGGTGCCATACCGATGCTGGAGTGGAAACTATTATTGTATGCAAATTCTGGTAATGGCAAATAGTCTTCCCAACTCTCTTGAAAATCCAAGGCATACATTCTGAGCATGTCTTTTAAGGTCTGTATGGTCCGTTCTGATTGCCCGTATGTTTGTGGATGGAACGTGGTACTGAACCTTAGTTCTGTTCCCATTGCTTTTTGGGAACTTTTCCACAATCTAGATACAAATTTCGGATCTCTATTCGAGACAATCGACATCGGAACCCCATGTAAGCGAACAATCGTATCAACATATATAGTAGCCAGTCTATAAGTATCAAATGTAGTTCTAACAGGTAGAAAATGTGCAGACTTAGTCAGTCTATCAACTACAACCCAAATAGAATCCATACCTCGAGGAGTTCGAGGTAGACCAACAACAAAGTCCATGGTCACATGCTCCCACTTCTATTCTTGAATAGGGAGAGGTTGGAGTAGACCACCTGATTTATGATGTTCAGCATTAACCTGCTGACATTGAAGGCACTTGGACACATACTCTGTGATTTCCTCCTTCATTTTGGGCCACCAATAGCTTCGTTTCAAGTCCCGATACATTTTGTTGTTACCCGAGTGCATAACAAATACCGACTCGTGAGCTTTATCTAGGATTCTTCTCTTTAGTTCAGGAATGTTTGGGACACACATTCGGTTTTGAAATCTCAGCACTTCACTATCAATGGTAAATTCTGTTCTCGGATTAGCCTCAAACTCATCAATTATTTTCTTGAGGAACTCATCCTCTTTTTACCTTTGCTTAACTTCATTAATTATTCCTAGCTCAGCTGTAATGGCAGCTACCAACCCAGCTTGTTTATGTACCACAACTTCAATTTCAGTTCTCTCAAAATCTAGTAAGATCTCCTTCTGTTCAGTAAGTAAGCAAGCTAAACTCCCCATCAATTTTCTGCTCAAGGCATCAGCAACTGTATTGGCTTTCCCGGGGTGATACTGAATCTGAAGATTATAATCCTTTATTAGTTCAAGCCATCTTGTTTGTCGCATATTTAACTCTTTTTGAGTAAAGAAGTACTTCAAACTCTTGTGATCGGTGTAGACTTCACATTTTACCCCATACAAGTAATGCCGCCAGATCTTCAAAGCAAATACAACTGCGGCCAATTCTAAGTCATGTGTTGGGTAGTTCTTCTCATGTGGCCTCAACTACCGAGAGACGTAGGCAATCACCCTTCCATTCTGCATTAATACACAACCCAAACCTTTATAAGAAGCATCACTATATATTTTAAAGTTTTCCATACCTGAGGGCAATGTTAAAACTGGTGCAGTGGTTAGTTTTGTTTTCAGTTCTTGAAAGGCGGATTCTTTTTCATCATTCCATTCAAATGGTTGTCCTGTGCGTGTCAGTTGGGTAAGAGGTACAACTATTTTTGAAAAGTTCTTCACAAACCTTCTGTAGTACCCAGCTAAGCCCATGAAGCTGCAGACTTCTGTTACATTTGCTGGTGTAGGCCAACTTACAATTGCCTCTATCTTCTGTGGGTCTACCAAAATCCCATCTCTGTTAATGACATGTCCTAAGAAAACAACTTCATCCAACCAAAACTCACATTTCTTTAATTTAGTAAATAACTTCTTCTCTCTAAGTGTCTGGAAGACGGTTCTCAGATATTGTTCATGTTCAAGTCTATTCTTTGAATATATTAGAATGTCATCAATAAAAACTACAAAAAATTCATCGAGGTAAGGCTTAAAAATTTGGTTCATAAGATCCATAAAAGCTGCAGAGAATTCATAATGACCATACCTCGTTCTGAACGTAGTTTTCTTAACATCCTCTGCTTTTACCCTCAACTGGTGGTACCCGGATCTCAAATCAATTTTAGAAAATACTTGTGAGCCCTGCAACTGATCAAACAAATCATCAATACGAGGTAAAGGATATTTATTCTTTATCGTTACCTTGTTCAATTCACGGTAATCAATACACAAGCGCAAGGTTCCATCTTTCTTTTTCACAAATAACACCGGTGCAACCATGGTGAAGTACTTGATCGAATAAACCCTTTGTCAAGTAAATCTTGCAATTTTTCTTTCAACTCTTTCATTTCCGCAGTAGCCATTCTGTAAGGGGTTTTTGAGATAGGTTGAGTACCTGGCACAATATCAATAGTAAACTCTATCTCCCTGTCTACCAATTTCCCTGGCAATTCATCTGGGAATACATCTGGAAACTTGCTAACAATAGGAAGACTATTCATTTCAGTATTCACAGTGTCACACCCCCAAAATAATACAATAAAGATAACTCATATGCGGAATAAATATGAGAAACAACATACTTTCATATATCAGAGTTCACTATTTAACAACCAGTTAAATGCCATGTAGGCTTACATGTTTCCAAGTCATTGCTTGGTTACACAAATTGAGTCGCATTCATTACATCTTAAGCCCTTGGCTTTACAAATAACAAACATACACACATAAGGCATAATTAAGAAGCTCTTGCTTCCCAAAACTCCATCCATGCTATTGCCTTGGAGGAAGCATCTCACCTGTACCTGAAAATGATATTCCCATATAGGGTGAGCCAACAGCCTAGTAGAAATAATCTAACACAATTTATGAGGTTTACAAAGGTATAAATATCACGTACATAAACAATACCGATCCTGAAACATCCACAAGACCTGCATATCCATATGCCACTAAGACCAACCTTATTCCATTTTCCTTTAATTTCATTCCCAGTTCATATATGCTACTCAATTCATGAGTTAAATTCGTTATCTTTCAACAACCAAAATGAGACTACAACTCAATGGTTTTCCATTTATGCAAAACACATATAAACAGTTCAAACTTGCCCTTTTACGGATATTTCATCTGCGAGAATCGGTACCCATGTATATCTTCTCAAATATGCCATTTTACGGATATTTCGTCCGAAGGACTTGGCACCCATTTATATATAAAATTTCAAGTCTTTCACCCAGGACACTCCGGCCAACTTGCTTTAAATGGAGTCCATCCCCTTTCTCCTCCCAAACAAATATACATATCCAATGTATTTATAAACATAATCATATATGGAGTACATCCCCTATCTCCTCCCAATAAATATACATATACAATGTATTTATAGCATGGTCATATTCAATGACAACCAATCAATAGATTAGCATTAAATCGCCTAATCCTCATACAATTTCTACAACAATCATGACTATCCTTCACCGATAGTCCAATGCAATTATTTCTAAAGAGATGTTCAATATTAAAATAAATAGTTTATTGAAAACTTCCATAGGTGAGATAATACATATCCAATATCACCATTTATAATCACAACTTTCCAATTTCACGTTTTCAATGTTAATCTCAATTATTTATGCCAAATAATAATTTAATCAAAATTAGGGCAAAATCCCCCTTTCACCAAATATCAACCCAAACACCAAAATCAACTATTTTGGCACAACATGATCTTATATTCAAGCCTCATACTCATTTACCTTATATTCATCAAAACCCCTCTTTTCATTTCACACCCAAATCCTAGATTTGTCCAAATCACAACCGAATCTCATCATCTATACACAATAGCAAATAACTAAGCTAAAAACCATATTAGAGTGTAGAAAATCTTTACCTCAAGTTCGAAGAAGAAACGAGTTGAAACCCCAAAATCAACGATGGCTAAACTCGATCTCCACCGTACACAACGTAGCCCTCGCCTAGATAACCAACTTTGATGAAGGACTTGGATCTAAATCCCAATGGATTTAGAGAAATCAAAGATCTTGTGAGGTTTTTGGTAGGAAATGTAGAGAGAAGGGAGAGGAAATATTTTTAGAGAGATATATACAAAAAGTGACATTCAATCAGCCCAAAGAGAGAAAAAAAGGAAAAAAATCCGGATCTACCTAACTTCCCGCACCTCCAGCCGCACCTGCCCTTTTAGCAGTGTGCTTCAGCCCCCTGCCCTATTTTCCGCACGTGCGGCCTCATTCCCCGCACGTGCAGACAAGTAACTTCGAATGCGTTTTGCATTTTTGTTTTGAGGGGCGCTGTCCCTTGGACCCTCGCAAGCTGATCCGGCGGCTCAACCCCCGCCAACGCGCTGCCCTTGGACCCGCGAAGGGGCGCTGCCCCCTCGACCCCCATGAAGGGGCACTGCCCTCTCGACCCCCGACCGGCCCAGTCAAAGTGGCAAAACATAAAAGAAGGATCGAAACCGGGATTGCTACACACAGATCATTCAGATAATACACAACATAAGTAACCTTGGCACCCATTTCTGATTAGTTTACATGCTTTCATTGTAGATATCAAATAAGGTGGAGGCACTGCCTTATTACCCACGAACACAATTTTTTCTTGCCTCGGTGGTCTAAATACAACCCGTTTCGTTACACAATCGATGGTGGCACAATATTTAGATAGCCAGTCCATGCCCGGGATTACATCAACATGTCTAAAGTCCAAGGGTAACAGATCTACATACAAGGTAGCATTCCCAATACGCATATCACAAAATTGACATACAGATGTACACAACAAAGATTCCCTGGATGGAGTAGATACACATAACAAATATGGCAATGATTCTAGAGGTCTACTCAATCTAGATGCAAATGCATAAGTTACAAAGAAGTGTGTTGACCCAGAGTCAATTAACACAAAAGTATCCTGATGGCATATAGAGATAGTACCTGAGACAAAAACTTCTGTGTTTCATGTATCACTCGGAATGAGCGCAAAGACTCTCCCTTGCCTCATAGTGTCTCCGGTGGTAGTAGGCCTCGTAGTTTTTCTCGGTTTCGGGATCGATGCAATTGAGCTAGCAGCTAACTTTCCACTGTTCTGATTACAATCCTTGGCCATGTGCCCTATTTTACCACATTTAAAATAGGCCTTTGATACATAGTAGCAAACCCCACAATGTCTTTTACCACATTGGTTGCACATTGGGGACGTATCTCTGGAAGAATTTGAAGTGTTTGGAGAGCCTGTATTTTGTTTCTTTGAAAACCTTTTCTTTGAAAAGAAGCCCTACCTTTTACTTTTCCAATTAGTTAATGATTTGGCCTGCCTAGCTACGTTAGCTTCTGATATTATGGCCCGGTCTAACACTTTAATATAGGTTTCCAATTTGACCACATTCACCTTCTCTAAAATATCATCTCGAAGTCCTCCTTCAAAATGCCTCACTTTCTTGTAGTTGGTATGGACCATATGTGGTGCAAATTTGGCCAATTCAGTAAACTTGGCCTCGTACTCGGCCACTGACATGTTGTTTTGCTTAAGTTCCATGAACTCCGGCATTTTCCTATCACGAACACACTATGAAAAGTATTTCTCATAGAAAATTTCCAAGAACCGTGCCCAACAAATATCCTTATTGCTTTCATGCATCAACATCCACCACCTTCTCGCCTCATCTTCAAGTGTAAAAGTGGCTAACAAAACTTTTTGTGTTTCTAGACAAGAAAACACTTCAAATAACTTTTCTATGCCAAGGACCCACGCTCCAGCCTTCAGTGGATCCAATCCCCCATGAAACTGTGGTGGTTTCATTTTCTTAAACTCTTTGGGGGGAGCTATTGTTTGGTCATCATTCTATGGATCTTGTACAGGCGACACTGGAGGTGGAGGAGGAGAATGTGGTTGTTGCCACTGTTGTTGCCATTGTTGTTGTTGCCTCAATGTTTCTGCCAAATTCTGTATCAATCTTTCCATCCTATCCATTTTGGCAGTAGAGGCCTCCTCTAACTCATCACCTTTTATTCTCACCATTATCTGATTAAACTTGCATTATTCTTTATACAAAATGTTCATAAGTATGCATATACAATAGAGCATACATATTCAAATAGGTCACAATGTAAGCAAATCGAAAAGTATATAGCACATAGTCATTCATTTCGTAACATTTAAGCATGTTATCGATGCCTTCAAGTCCACACTTATCACATGAATGCATCCTAGATCTTTTCTAGATGCTTATTGCTCATTTCGACAAGTGTGTGAGTTATTAACTCGTGCTCTGATACCACCCTGTCATGACCCAAATCCATCCCTATGAATTAAGGTCATAACCGAATGAGCTGTGCTTATGTAGTAAAGCGAAATATTTCATAAGCGGTCCATAATAACTTCCAGATAGGAACAGAGTTAATATTTTATACATCCAGGAACCCCAAGACATGCGGTCAGCTAAACAAAACAAAACAAAACAAACTTATATACATGGTTGATCCAATGTATTCACCAAGGTAACAAAAGGGGGTAAACAAAAGAAACAAAACGAGGTCTCATGCGTGAGACGTTAGGGCTGACTCCATAAAACTTGACTTCCTCTCTTATACTTCACTAAGGCTGGGTTTGGATGTCTCTTTGCTCACCTACATACATATAAATGAGAGTGAGCGAAAGCCCAGTGAATAATATCAAAATAAGAAGGTTACATGAATGAAATTTGCAACAGACATCAAACAGCCTTAGGCCCATTCATATTTCTATCTAATATATCAAACGGCCTCAGGCCCAAACATATCAAACGGCCTCGGGCCCAATTCATTCTTAACGAACAACCTCGGGCCCAATTTGTTTGCGTTAGACGGACTCGGGCCCAATCATTCATGTCAAACGGCCTTTGGCCCAATCATTCATGTCAAACGGCCTTTGGCCTAATCATTCGTGTTTATGCACATTTCATACTTGAGATCATAAGCATATCATAATCATATTCCAATGACCTTATTCAATCATTGGCATAATGAGTATTCAATTCAAATTAACAAATCTATAGAACTCATATAAAAGTAAGCATTTGGAAAGTAGCATACTTCAACACATTCTTACTAAGATATTACTCATAGTGTTCTGCCGATGGATTTTCCCTTGCGCTCGACCCTACACATTTCATAACACATTGGGTTACAAGCGATTCAATCTGTTCTTAATTTATTTACTTCTCTTAGGCCTTTTTCTTATCCTTTTAGTCCATTTACAATGCTCAATGCATGCCTAAAGAGTGAATAGAAATGAAAGATAACGGAAAACGAAACACAAAATAACTTTTCAAAATTTCTGAAATAGGGTTCTTCGCTCGAGTGCAGCTTTGGTCGCTCGAGCGGACTGCAAAATTCTGAAAAAGTACTGGTTGCATGAGATTCACACTCGAGCAAGATTTCTGACGCTCGAGCAAAGAGTCTTGCAAAACAAGGTCCGCTCGAGTGCAAGGTTTGCGCTCGAGCTACTGTACAATTCACTGTAATACTTCTGGGAGCTTGATTTTCATGCTCGAGCAAGACTCCTCTCGCTCGAGCGGACAGTTCGAATTCTGGGTTTTCCAGAATTCTGCTTGAAGCTCAAACTTGATGTTCAAAGGTCCAAAGTTTGTGTTTTTGGTACAAAAACATGGAAAAACATTACATAGCATGAGAATATAGATAATTTGAGACCAATTGTCCAAAACCATGATCCAATTCTTAAATCATTTCATATTCTTCTTGACAACTTCAAAACACATGCAACCAAACTTCATAACTACATGGATTATGCATGCATGTGTAATGTAGATTCCAATACCATTTCAAATGGCACAAATGATGCTTATAATCATGAAGCTCAACAAAACCATGCTTGCATGTATGATTTAATACTCAAATTTTGATATTTAGCATGCTACATGCTTGATTATGCAATTCCATGGCAACTCTCTACATGCCCATATTGACTTCAAATTCATTATAATCAACTCAATTCTTGCTCTTAAATGCACATCTTGCTTGAATTCACTTAATTACGAACTTAAACTCATGAAGTTAAGTTCAATTACTCACCTATGAGCTCCAATTCTTCAAACTATAGCTAATTCTTGAGCCTAGCTTCCAAGTTCCCAAGCTTTTAGTTCAAAGCTCCAATTTTGCGCTCCCTCTCTCTCTACAATCTTCTCTCTCTCTCTCTCTCTCTCTCTCTCTCTCTCTCTCTCTAAAGTGTGTTTCAGGTTTTTGAGCTCAAGAAAATGGAGAGCTTAAGTATAAATGGGCCTATATATATGCTTGCCTAATCACCCTTGATTAAAGTTAATTAATTGTATCTAATTCAATCAGCTTAATATAATTATTTTGATACGAATCAACTTTTAATCAAATTTCACCATAGGCTCTAAAAATCACGCTAATCACAATGGTGTAGACAATTTCAGTTTCTGTAACCTCTACGGTCTTCAATCTTTAAATTATAGTAGTAAATTGAACAGATTTTCCTATGGTGAACAGATAGAATTCTGAAAATACATATAATCACAAAATTGGCACTCAAAGCCATATCAGAAACATAGTCACAATCATAATTAAGATTAATTAACATAACACAGAACAAGGTTATCACACTTCTTCTTTGCTTTGAGAGTCGTTTCAAACTGATTGTTTGTTTAAGCTTGAAATAAAGATCGTTGTGCTTAATGGTTTGATCTCTTCGGAGGTTCATTACCAATGGCATGACATCTCTCTCATGCCTAAAACAACCCTTTGTTTGAAACTTCCTTCCATTAGTGGACTTAGTGCTCATTATTGGACTTAATGAATTAATGAATAGAAAGGTAATATAAAATAGGGTTAATAAAATTGGGTTTAAAAGAGATAACAAGATAATAACATAATTTGGTGTTCAATCGGATGTTAATTGAACACATGGAGAGTTGAGCCCTTTTGATACTTGTTAGTGATGAAATGGTTCAAGTTTCCAAGGTCAACCACTTCTTTTGATCAAATCATGATAGAGAGGAGGTTTGCGAGTCTTTCATTGTGCATTTATTGAAATTGTATCCCTAGGTTCATAAGTCATCACGCAATGAAATTGCGCCAATTGATGGCTTGTAAATCGAGCCTACCTTTCCCTTGAGCTACTTGATGTTAAGAAGAGGTAGGGTGAACAGACATCCCCTGAGAATGCCCTGCTTGTGCTTTGCTTGTTATTTATTGCGGCAAGAGAAACCCAACATTAGTGGCCGGCAGGCCATCTTTAGGGGGCCGCAGGCCACTTTTAAGGGGCGGCCGACCACCATTTCTGGCCTGTTGGCCACTTTTGTCCACCATGCAGTACCTTTTTCTTACAAAACAAAGTAGAGGCTGAGGCAAAACAGTGCAAGTTTCTGGCTCAAAATAGAACCCTCTTGGCAGCAAAACAGGGGCATTTTCGGGTGGAAAATCCGCTTGCATGCATAAGTCCTTTCATTGATCCTCGGGACCCGTTGAATGGTGGATTTGTAAATAATTAGTTAATTCAATTCCCTAATTTTGGTATTGTAATAATTAGTCATGTGTTGCACTTAATTAATTAGCTAGAATAGTTAGTTAATTTGTAGTGTTGTAATAATTAGTTAATTTGTTAATTACTTAGGGTAGCTAATTTATTTTGGGTATTGTAACAGTTAGTTAATTAGGTAATTAATTAGCTAGTTCATTTATTTGGACCCTCCTGCGTGAGGGCAAATATGTAATAATGTGTATGTCTTCCAACCTCACATTTTTCTCCTTTTTATTTATTTATCCGCATATGATGGATAATGTAGCACATCATATTTCTTTTAGCATTTCCCATGTTTGCATCCATTTGTCTTGCATGAATCGAGGCTCGGTTCATCATTCTAACAAGCATTGTTGTTTATTACATCATTGAATATGTCACGACCCAAACCCACCCCTCTAGGTTTAGTGTCGTAACCGGCCAGTAATCCTTAGATTACCAAAGGCCTCTTAACGGAATAATGTATAATTAGGGGCTGCGGAAGCAAATATACCAACAATACATAGTCCATAGAGCTGTGCAAACATACATGGGACAGAAATTTAAAACCTTATGTAATATGTTTACATACACGTGACATCAAAATGCAGTGTTCTCCGTCACATTTAATACAGTTGTAGCCAAAAAGGGTATAGCCCAATATACACATAACAAAAGACTTGTTCATATCACTAAAATTACAAGGTCTTAACTTATGCCGTTTAGACTTGACTTGCGCACAAAAGGGAACCTCCTCGGAGGCACAACGGCTGGCTGACAAAACAGAGATACCAGATCCTCAACTTTGGGTCTAGTCACGCGTTTGGTCACCTACATACATAATATAAATAGTGAGCGGAAGCCCAGTGAATAATAATAAAGTAAAGATTTTAATGAATGATGCCCAGAACATATTTCAAATCTCATAGCAAATTAGAATCATAATCAAGTTTATAGCGGAAACAGAGTCATAGTCTTATTCATATTAAAATCATGCGTGGAACATCCATTAGCATAAACATGTCTCTTTGGTCAAGCATAGCAAGTTCCAAAAAGGAACCTCCGGTACCAGGTAACATATCTCATACATGAGCCATGATATTGTTTCCCCCGGGCGAGGGCCTGTGCCACGGTATTATCTCCCCTGGGCGAGGGGCTCATGACCATAAGCAACAATATTATGTCCCCTGGGCGAGGGCCTCTGCTAAGGACACCGCAATTACTTTTCAAGAAAATTGGACATTCATTCATTCATACAAAAAATAGTTGTAGACACCCCATTTTTGACCGCCCTTAAGACTTGGGCGTTACTGATGGTTTACTTGGTGGTAAAAGGTGTGCAGGGCAAAGGTTCAAATTCTTCAGCAATGAGAGAGTCAAATCCCAACTTCATACCCCTTTGGACCAAAACAATCTTGATCAAAAGATTTTAGATCTTAAAACCCTCTCTTTCAAAATGTTTTGAAAATAAAGTTCCCACGATGTTCCGACGCTCGCATTTCGGTAAATGTTGCGCTTTTCGGTAAATCGAGCAAGGACAAAGTGGAGATGAATAAAAGAGAGATGAAATCTTTGAAAAATCTTTCAAAACACTTTGTTTAGGGGTTTGGAGTTGAAGAAAAGAGGAAAGGAGAGAAGAAAACTAGTTTGGGAGAAGTTCGGCATGAATCCGAGTACAAGAGAGTCGAGCAGCCCTCGCTGAATTGGGTTTATTCATCTGCATACTTGGATTTTAGCTATGAGGCCACCACCATTGGAAAGCTTACTTCCGGGGCTTCATTTTGCACTCAAGAATCTCCTAAAGCGAAGTCCGGGTGGGGGAGATATGGTTGGTTGAAGTAGGGGATCAATCCGGTTGGATCGAATTGCATAGGAGGAATTTTAATGCAAGGTTTGCGCCATTGGAAAGCTAACTTCTGGGGCTTCAATTTGGACACTCACCGACGACTTTTTGACCTTGGAAGCCACCTACCGGCCATCAATTTAGCCGGCCGTCCAGTCAAAATAACCGGCCGACCAAATAAGTAGCAGGCCGACCATTTATAGTAGCCGACCGACCATTTTTGTTGGTCGATGACCTTCCGGTGTATTCTACAGATTGAATGAATGCCAGCTGTGCCAGCTGGAGGGCACAGACTGGATCCTCCATACACGTGTATGGAGGATCTTTGCTCTTGGTTTGAGGCTTCTAAGAGAAGCTTTAGTCCCTTGGCTATATAAAGAAAGGCTCCCCTCTCCTTTGCCATGGTTCTAAAATTCCAGAGGCATACCCACACTCTCTCCCTTTGTATCTCTCCCTTATAGCTTCAAAGTGTAAGGTTCTTGGCTCCATTACCCTACACCTCATAACCTAACCTCTCTATCATCCATCCAAGCATCTTGGAGCTTGTTTTTAGAGGCTGAGGGACTGGTTTTTGGGACCAAAGGCTGCTGGAGTTCTTGGCTACAAGGGTAACACACTTATCTCCCTTTTTAAGGCTTATCTTGCTTCATAGCTTAGCCATACTTGCAAGCATTTTCAAGCTTTGTCATAAACTGGAAAAGGTCTTATTTTGAGCTCCTCTTGAAGTTTGTTTAAGGACATTTTTATGTTAGAGGTCATCTACCCCCTTGTATGCTTCATCTCCCTTTTAAGGCCTTATTGTGATCCATATCTTAGCCATACTTGCAAGCATATTTGAGCTTTTTCATAAACTGAAAAAAAGTCTTGTTTTGAGGCCCTTTTGATGTTTGTTTAAGATCATTTTATTGTTGGGGGTTGTCTACCCTCTTGCATGCTTATTTCGGCCTTGTTTTGTGCCATACCTTGAAGCCTTTGTATTAGTCTTTGCTTGGCCTTCTAGCCACTAAAATCTAGTAGATTTTCAGTGGTAGGCTTGCTGTTTTGAGGGCCTAAATCAGAGAGGAGTGACTGCCTCCCTTGTTGTCTTGTTTGTTAGCATTTTTGGCCTTACAAAGGGGCTTATGTTTAGATCATTTGGAGGCTTGTTTCAGCCCTTTTTGGTGGTTTTTAGGACCTATATAAGCTCTTTCCATAGGTGGTTTGGTCCTCTTTTGCTTGCCTCTTGCATGTTTAGAGCAACCCCCTTCATAGCTTTTCAAAGGAGCACCTCATTCTTGCATGTATTAGACACATTTCAGTGGGTATTTAGTCATATTTTAGCATGCCTTAGATCTATTTTTACTTGGTTTAATGGTCTCTTGCATGCGTCATATGCTTGCCTTGTAATCCCATGTTTTGGCCTAACATGTATCATGTTGTGAGATGACATTTTAGCATGATTTTGGTTAGGTTCCAAGAGGGTTTTAGCATTGTTTTGCCATGCTTAAGGCCTGGTTTTGGTTGTTTTGATCATGTTTGCCATGATTTGTATAGTCGTCTTGCATTCTAGCTTACTAGCCTTGGGTGTATGGGTCACTAGCATGCTTTACTTGGCTTGTTCTCATGATTTGGCATCATTGGAGACCATATTTCAGTCCATGTTCCATGCTTGCATACTTGCATTTTCCATCCCTTTCATGCTTTGAAGAGTTGATGGCTTATGCTCCATGTTTAAGCCCTTGTGCATGCATGCTTGTGTGTGTGTTTTCATGCCTTTGTTGCATCATTTTGGCCGCTTATTTGGGCCTATTTGAGAGCTGCCCATTTTGGTTTAAGACCATCCTCGCATGTTGTTGCATGCGTGTCTTGCATGTTGTTGCATGCTTGCTCCATTTTGCCTATTGTTGTGTGTCATGTATGGTTGCATTGTTTAGGTTGTAAGCCTATTGACATGTTGTTGCATGTTAATCCATCTTGCATACTTGTTAGGCCACATGTCGTTGCATGTTTGTCATTGGCATTGTTGTTTCATGCCTTGAATGTTTACTTGCTTAAGTTGTATCCCTATTGCATTAGCTTGCTTGCATGCTCATGTTGCATTAGCTTGTATGCATGCTTAGGTTGCATAGCATTGTGCATGCATCCCATCCCTCTTGATCAAACATGATGGAGGTTGGGGCCCCTTTGTATGTTTTGTGTGCATTTCATTTTACATTGAAATTGCACACTTGGCCTTTTGGGCCATCATGCATGGAAATGCGTGATTGGTGGCCCAAGGGTCGAGTACCATACTCCCTTGAGTCTTAAACATGATAGGGAGGGTGGTGGTGCAAACATTGCTTTAAAAATGCTTTGCCATGCTCTGTCTGTCCTCTGCTGCTGTCAAACAGGATTCTGCAGGAAGACATGGCTGACCGACCACATTCAGTGCCGGCCGACCATTCAAATTTAGCAGATAGCCTCACAACTGGTCAATGACCATTTTCCAGTGGCCGATGGCCACCCCTCTTGGCCGATAGCCTCTCACAGCATCCATGAGGTGGATTAGAAGCGTTTTGGAAACTTGCATAATTTTCAGAGGAGCAGGACAGTGCAAACAGAGGCAACATGTGTCATGGCAAGGGATTTCCGGGCGAAACCAATCTGAGCATGCATGCACCCCTCTTCCTGAGGCCCTTTTACTGCTTTCTATAGCTTAGTTAATTTGTTTAATTAATTAAGGTTTTGTGATATTTAATTAGCTAGGATAGTTAATTATTTATTCAGTTTGTATTATTATTTGGACCCTCCGAGCGAGGGCAATTGTGTAATAAGTGTGCGTGGGTGTGTGTATGTCTTCCAACCCCACGTCTTTCTCCCTTTTATTTATCCGCTTTCAGTGGTTAGATTAAGGCATGTTTAAATTAGCACCCTTATGCTCGCATGTTTTGCATCCATTCATCTTTATTGCATGCACCGGGCTCGGCGCATCATACTAACTGCATAGTATTTCCATTCCAACTTGAATACGTGTATCGAGTTGTCACATTTCACATGCCATTCTTAGATTAGCCGAGCCTATTCTAGTTGCATTCTGTATGTGTTGCATTAGCCATCTTAACATGAACTAGGATCATGCATTTGATTACTAACTAGTTTCTACTTTGGCTTGGAGTACTAGGTAAGCTCCTATGCTTTAGCATTTTGCATGCGTGTGAGTGTTGCCATATTAGCATGCTTACCATGAGGCTATTTGCTTATGTGATATAACTGCCTGAATGCCTGTGGGTGAAGGTTGGATTATCTGAATTGGAATAATGCATCGACTGTGAGTTTTAAGCCCACTAGATAGTGGCAAAACCATGTTTTCTAAGTCCACCCGAGAGTGGCAAAATCTGCATTTTAAGCCTACTTGCGAGTAGCAAACCGCTTTCAAAAACAAACACGAAATGTTTTGTTCCAATTCAGGCGATCTAGTCTATACTTGTATGTTGTGCGCATCACATAGTAAATCTAGGCTAAGTAACCGGAATAAGAATGCATAATATTTTCAAAACTAGATATCATGGTTAGTAGAGGCCGATCTTTGATCAGGCGAGCGGGGGTGCTCACGAAGTGACCTTCCCCAATCGTACCCAAGTTCCCGAGCCGAGGCAACTTTGGTGATGACGGACACGTGGCCTTAGGCAATGAGTCAGGGTTTCCTAAATTCCCCAAAAATAAATATTTAGGTGGCGACTCTGTATCTGGCAAAGCAGTCCATGTTTGGCACTTTTTTCAAAAAAATTTGTGTTCCAAAAATGATTTGCCGGATTTGGACTCTTTGATGATTCATCGGTCTTGCATTGCACTCTACGAGATTAGATACAGGACCATGACATTGAGTCCTGAACTGTAGTGAGCCCAAATGAACAAAACGAGGGGATCCCCACCCCCGGGATGTTCGGGGACGTCTACAATAGTATTTCAGAAAACTGATCATTTCGTATCATCAAAAAATAATTAAAGTCAAACATAACTTTACAAAGTTATTACTCATAGATAACTTTGGCAGTAAACAAATGGATCAACCACTCACAACGCGTGACCTACACCAAACATAGTAGATACATATAATGAAACACACACTCGGTTGATACTTAACTTCTTTGGTTTCATTCCTAGTGTGTTCTAAGTCTTAACCTCTTATTGAGTCTTAATCATGGCCTAGGAGTGCCTAGGATACAATGAGGATGCTAAAATGTACTTGAAAACACTTAACAAAATTGCTAAAAATAGGGGTCTCCCTCGAGCGGACATGCAAAGATGCAGTGGTCGCTTAAGGGCACACTCCTTTGCTCGAGTAGTCTGCAAAAGTACTAGTTGCTTAATTTTTCTGCTCAATGCTCACTCGACGCTCGCTCGAACGTGAGACTTGAGTCCTCGCTCGAGCGCAACTCTTGTCGCTCGAGCGGTCTACAAACACTCAAACTTCTGGAAGAATGCATTTCACATTCGAGCGTAGACTCCTTCGCTCGAGCGTAGGAGCAGAATTTTAGAATTTCCAGATTTGCTCCCAAGCTCAAAATTCAATTTCCAAACCTTCAAAACACATTCTTTTGGGGCAAAACTTTGTAAAACATTAGGAAACTCATAGTACATGATGAATTACAAACTATTTTGCAAAAGTAAGCCCAAAAGCTAAGCCAATTGTATTTAAACAAAGCTTGAAACATGAAATAACATAACTTGCATGTAATATCATGAATTTCAACTTCCTAAAACATGATCAAATAGTCATTAAGCTCAAAACCAAGTTGAAATCTTTTAACAAAACTTAGATATGAACATGCATGTCGGAATTCTTGTAAAAACAACTTCAAAACCTCATGGTATGCACATGCATGCATGAGTCATGTTCAATTCTAACATCTAATCTCAATTCTCTTTGAATAATGCATAACAACTTCATTTATTGTTGATTTCACATGTAATTGAGTCTAAGGTTATAAAATGTGAGTTGAAGTCTTACCTAAGGCTCAAATTCTTCAAGTTGGAGTTTAATTCCTTTGAATTCACTTCAATCTCCTCCAAATTCTAACAATCACTCTACAATTGAGCTCAATTTCCTTCTCTCCCACTCTCACACATTTTCGATGCTTAAGCAAGAGGAAGTGGAAGTGTAAAAGTGTGTAGGAGGTAATGAGGTGGCCTTATGTAGGCTTGATTAATAAATTCATTAATTTGGGCTTAATTGAGCATTAATTATTCTAATTTAATCATTCCGAATCGAATTTTAATTAAACCTACCATAAAATTCTAAAAATTCTAATTAGCACATCAATCAAGTCAGCTTCTGAATCGGATGCCGGTAAGGCCATCAATTTGCAACCAAAACGAAAACATGAACAAATCTTTCTACATTAAACGGATATAAACACAAATAAGGCAACATATGATGCAAAAATTCACTTAAATTCCTTATTAGGCATAATTAAGCATGGATTAACGTTAATCATAGGTCGGGGTTGTTACAGAATACGTGTTTAAAATGCATGCTATCAAATTGATTCAAATGTCATAATTAGTGGTCGAGCCTATTAATTGCATATTGCATGTGTTGCATTAGGCATATTTCATTAGTTAGGATCATGCATTGTTCTAACTATTTTCTCTCTTTTGGCTCGCTTCGGGAATTGGGGTAAGCTTTACTGCTTTAGCATATCGCATGAGTGTGATTGTTGCCATGTCGAGCATGATTACCATGAGGCTAATTGCTTAAAGTGCTATACTTGTTTGAATGCCGGTGGATGAAAGCTAATTGTTTGAATTGGAATAATTTGAGTAATGTGCACATGAGATCATTTTTTCAAGTGGTACTTATTCAAAGCAATTTTCAAACATACACAAAATTAAAGTGTTCCAATTTTTGCAAATTAGTCTATACTTGTGTGCAACACATAGTAATGTTAGCCTAATAAACCAAAACAAGATTATATAATGTAAATAAGAATCACATCATGATTAGTAGAGGCTGATCTTTGATCGGGTGAGTGGGGTGCTCAATTCATGACCTTCCCCTCTCGTACCTAAGTTCCCGAGCCGAAACACTTTGGTGATGATAGATTAGTGGCTTTTGGCACGAGTTTCAGGTTTCCTAAATTTTCTAAAAACATTTAGGTGGCAACTCTGTATCTGGAAAAGCAATCCATTTTTGGCATTTTTTATTCAAAATCAATTTTCCAAAAGATTTGCTGGGTTTGGACTCTTTTGTGTTTATCTATTTCACATTGCATTTGTGAGATCAGATTCAGAACCACAGGAGTCCAAACTATAGGGCTATCGTATCCAAAAGGAGCACGAAAAGTTGAGCTACACTTGTGTTATTGTAAGTCCTCATAGATTTGGTTGTTTAGGCCACAGACACCAATCTATTTGAGTTGATAGCTTTCTTTACACACTTTTCATGTACATAGTCTCACTCTTGTAAATCACCTTTGCATAATCATTTTTGCAGCCTTTCTCATTTTTTTGCTTTCTTTGACTAAGAGTTGTTGTTGCTCAAGGCATAAGAAAGAAACTTTCCATGCTTAATGGTTTAATCTATTCGAAGGTTCATTACCAAGGCATTATATCTCTCTCATGCTAAGCACAACTTCTTGTTTGACACTCCTCTTTATTGCTTTTGGACTTAGTGGGCATAATTATCACTTTTGGACAAAAATGAATAAAAGATAAGAAATGGAAAGGTAATGTAAAAAGAGGCTAATAAAATTGGAGTAAAAAAGAGGTTAAAATGTAATAAAATTGAGTTGGGTTCAATCGGACGTTATATTTAACCTATTGCATCTTGGATCATGACATACTCTTTAGTGATGCTCAATGATTCAAGAAATGTCCACCACTTCCCTTGAGGCAACTCCATGATACGAGAGAGGTGTTGTTGGTCTTTCATTTCCCTCTATTGAGCTTTTGTCCTATCGGTTCTAAGATCATCACGTAACAAACTTGCGACGATTGATGATTTGTAAATCGAATTTACTCCTCCCTTGATCAATTTCATGATAGGGAGAGGCAGAAAGGATAAACATCCCCTGGACACACTCTGTTTTTACTCTATTTCAATTCTGTGGCAGCATGGCAGAACCCAAAAATAGTGGCCAGCCGGCCACCTTTCTGTCTGGCCGATCACTTCTCAAGGCTGGTCAGCCATCATTGTTTGTGGAGGCAGTGTTATTTTGTGGCAGAACAGAGCAGAAGTTGAGGCATAAACAAAATAATTTTCTGATTGCAAACATAATAGATTCTGGCAGCAAAACATAAAGGTTTTCGAGAGGATGTTCTTAGTTGCACACGTGTGGTTCTTCGCCTCCCACTCGAGTTCATTAGCTTGTAGCCTTTAGATTAATTAATGTATTGTCATTTATTATTTGTAATAGCTAGTTAAATTAGTTAATTCAATGGTGTTATAATAATTAGTCTAAATAGGACATTCATTCGGACCCTCTTGTATGAGGGCCAATTTGTAACGCTTGTAATATTGTGTATGTCTTCCAACCCTCATTTTTTCTCCCATTTATTTACTTACTTACAATGGTTGTGTGTAGTATCACATTTTTGGTCTCATATCATTACCATGACTTGCACCCATTTTTGCATACATTAGAATTTGGCTCATCATACTTGATCAAAAATCAATTATTTCTTGCTTGAATACATGTGTTATCATATGCCTTGAAATTGATCGATATGTCATGTTAAAAAGCCAAATTCGATAGTTGCATTTTGAATGTGTTGCATTAGTCACTTTGCATATTTAGGAACATGATTTTTTCTAATTATTTTTTTCTATTTGGCTTGCCTCGACTGAGCACTAGGTGAGCATTTTTGCTTTAGCATATTGCATATGTGTTTGCATTGACATATCAAGCATATTACCATGAGACTAAGTGCTTATTTGATATACCTCTTAAATGCCTGTGTATGAAGGCTATGTTGCCTAAATTAAGATGATTTGATTAATGTACATATGAGTTTACTTTTTCAAGAAGCACATATTCAACATTCTTTTCAAAATAAACACAAAATCAAAGCGTTCCAAAGTGGGTGAAATAGTCTATACTTGTGTGCCTCACATAGTAAGATTAGCATAATAACCGGAACATGAGCATATACTATACATAAGATTCACATCGTGATTAGTAGAGGCTGATCTTTGATCGGGTGAGTGGGGTGCTCAATTCATGACCTTTCCCTCTCATACCTAAGTTCCCCTCTCAATTCATGACCTTCCCCTCACATAAGATTCACATTCTTAGGTTGTTCCTAATCTTGTACTCCTTCTATCTTTGAAGAGTCTACAGTCACTCCTTCCTCGGATACTACATGGCCTAAGAACTTAACTTCTTTTAATCAGAATTCACACTTCCCAAACTTAGCATATAGTTCGTGGGTTCTAAGCAACTTAAGCACCACTCGCAAGTGTTCCTTGTGCTCCTCCTCAGATGGTGAGTAAATCAAAATGTCATCCATAAAGATAACTACAAAGCAGTCTAAGAACTCATGGAAGATTTGGTTCATCAAGTCGATAAATACGGATGGTGCATTGGTTAACCCAAAAAGCATCACTAGGAACTCATAATGGCCATACCGCATACAAAATGTCGTCTTTTGGATATATTCCTCCCTTACCCTCAACTGGTGATAACCCGATCTCAGGTCTATCTTAGAGAAACACAAAACCCTTTCAACTGGTCATACAAATCATCTATGCATGGCATTAGGTACTTGTTCTTAACAGTTACTCGGTTCAACTTCCAGTAATCAATGCAAAGTTGTAATGCACCATCTTTCTTTTTGGCAAAGAGAGTCGGTGCTACCCAATGTGAAGTACTAGGGCTAATAAAACCCTTATCTAGCAATTGTTGGAGTTAAATCTTCAACACACTCAACTCAGCGGGTGTAAATCTATACGGTGTCATAGAAATCGGTGTCATGCCAGGCACTAAGTCAATAGAGAACTCAATCTCATGATGAGGTAGTAAACCGGTGAGATTCTCAGGAATAACATCCGAGTATTCACAAACTACCCTTGGCAAATCAACTCGGATTTCGTCACACTCACTACCCAAGAAGTTTGCAAGAAGACAACCAAGCTCACTCTGAACATACGGATCATACACTGGTGATAAAACTCTATCGACTCTATCCCCTATTAAATAAAAACAATCATCCCTCAAGGTACATACATTAACCCTCTGACAATAACAATCTATGATAGCCTGATATGATGACAACTAGTTCATACCCAATATAGCATCAAAACTCAACATGTTAATCAACATAAATGCAAAAGGAAGTCAGTGGCCAGCAACTTCTATCTTACTACCCCAACATCCCTATTCCAAAACAATCTCACCACTAATAGGTGACTCCACACTGAGTGGAGATGCTAACCGAGCCAATTGTAACCCCAATGCCGATGCAAATGCAGACAAAATAAAAAATAGGATGCATTTGCACCAATCAACACATTGGCAATGGAATTGCATAAGAAAAAAGTACCTCTCACTACTAAAGGCACTGGCACTAAGTCTGGCGTGGTAACAGCATACACATGCCCTGTAGGTCTCTACTCCATCTGCTCACCCCTCGTAGCATAAGTCTAATGCATTGACTGAGCTGAAGAGGCTCCCTGATTGGCCCTCAAGGCCTATGCTGACTGTGCAAGCTGGTGGCTCTGTGTCTGGCTCGAACAAGACACACCAAATGGGCCACCCAACTGAGGGGAAAACCTCTTCATATGCCCTGACTGCCCACACTGATAACAAGTAGGCAGCTGCCCTCTTACCCTGACTCTAGCTCTAAGAACGAGTCGCAGGCGGCGCAGACTGTTGTCCTCCTCCTCTCTGTGGGCAAGTTGGAGCCTTGTGACCCAACTGGTCACACTTGTAACAAGTGAAACCTCCTGGATTACCTCTCCCTGAACCCGAACTCGGCACAGGAAAGGTGGATCTAGACTGTGCAGCCTAGAACTGCTGCGGGACGGGACCTCTCTGCCTCTTACTATCCCGACTCTCCGCTTGAACCTCCTGACTGCTCCTGGATCCTCTCATCCACTCCTCATCTACCTGAACTACAGTCTCATGATGAGCTGCTACCTCCACAAGCCGTCCGTAGTCCCTAATCATTAACCCGACCACCTTGCAAAGAAACCCGATCCTCAGTCTTTTCTCAAACTCGATACAACGGCGTTCCTCTGTTGCCACGAGTTTCGGTGCAAATCTAGAGAGACTTGTGAAAGCTGCCTCAAACTCAGCTACTGGCGAACTAAACTATTTGAGCTTTGGTCTCTCAATTTCTCCCCAGCAATGGGAGGCAAGAACTTTTCTTGGAAGGCGTTGACAAAAGCCTCCTAAGGCACCCTAATGCGCCCACGCACATACTTCCACCATTGACCCCACATCTCTCTTCAGGTAGAAGGATGCCAAGGTCACTCTCAGTCTATCGTCTTCGATGCCAAGAATCTCAAACTTCTTCACCATCTGTTCAAGCCACTTGTCAGCCTTCAGTGGCTCATTCGGATCACCCAAAAACTCATTCAGATTAGACCAGAAAAACTCCCTCTTTAAGAAAGACGGCCTTGCTTTAGCAACTTGGGCCTGGACTTGATTCTCATCCTTGAGAAAGTCCATGGATTCCCACAAAGCTCCAGCCATTTCACAGGCCAAAGCGCCCATGGCTTGCTAACCAACTGGTTCAGTCACATTGGCCTAACCAACCATTTCCTCTTTTGTCAGAATCTCATTCGGCAAAGGCACCTCTTGCCTTCTAGGCCTACCGCGCCTAACACCACCATGACCACATCCAGACATCCTAATGAAGGTAACAAAAGAGATTAGCAGATTTACAAATGTGTCAAACCTAACTCACTCGCATTCTAATGCGATGGACAACAATAATTCACTCCACATAAGCACATAGTCATATAAACACATACGAATTTCCTTCCTAGATAATGACCGTCCCGCAACATTACTAGAGTTCCAATTAGAAACAGCAATAATCAAGTGCTCTTCTAATAGGACTTCTAGAAACCCCTAGACGCAATCAATATCTTAGGAATTAAATCTCATACGCATATAATCACATAAGCATGTTATCATATAAGCATACCATACGTATGGATATCTTTGTCAAGCAAGATAAACCCACTGTGGTAAGAACCATTTCCTAAGTATCCGAAGTATTTAAATCCTGTACACTCTGATACTAAGTTGTAACGCCCCGAAATAATTACAACAATCCATCCACAATATCAATAAACAACAACAACAATAAAATAATTATCTTCCATTAAATCCAATTGAGTTTACAAAAGAGAAACATATGCGGTATACATTCATAATGCATGGCCCTGAATCTATAGCATATGTTGTGAACAAAAGAAAAAGAATGGAAGTTAAACAAATAAAAAATTCCCTACGAGCTTACAATTTTCCAAGACAATGCTTTGTTACAACAAAAGTGGACCTAAGTCCAATATAGTTTAAGCCCTTGGCTTATACAAAAATAAATATAGCAAATAGGAAAAAAAAAAAAACAAACAAACAAACAAACAAACTCTCACCCCAAGTCCTCCCAAGCTAATGCCTTAGCGGGAGGCATATCATCTGCACCTGAAATGTTTTTCTCACATAGGGTGAGCCAAAGCCCAGTAGAAATAATCCAACACAGCATATGAATCTAAACAAAGCTATAAGGTGAATGCATATGCCATGTTCTTGCCAAAACATTTTTATATCTCTTTCCAAAACTATGCAATGCCAGGTTAATATCTTGATTCATAAATCATTTCCTTCACATTAGAGAATAGGGCAGTGAATCACACAATGAGAATTTCAAAACAATCAACCTTTCCCGAACATTTTGTCCGGAGGAAACCATAAATCGGGACCCATGTAAACGTAGGCTATACAAGCACTACTATTGCCATTTCACGGAAATTTCGTCCGCAGGATCGGCACCCAAGTATACGCACAATTTTCGAGACTTTCACCCTTGACACACATGCCAACTTATTTGATATAACAATAATCTCTTCTCAGATTCACCCATATTCTCAAAACTATAACATTTCCAATATATAAGCGTGAGATAATGCTCAATGCAAATGAATAAGAAAATAGGTTCAATTCTTCTATCTCACATGTAATTTCTACAATAATCATAGTTATCCTCCACTGATAACCCAAAATAGATATTTCTAAACCGATATACAATCATCAACAAGGAAAACTCCACCATCCATATCAATATCCATCCAATTTCCCATTTTCAACATCAATTCCATTTATTTGTACAAAATAAACATTTGAGACATTTAGGGAAAAATCCTGTTTCCTTTCAAAACATATTCCGAGTATCTAAATCAATAATTTTATCATAACTCAACCTCATTTCCACTCCCACAACCATTTTCAATACATCCATGTAAAAACCCCTCTTTTGATTTTAAAGTAAAACCTTAGGTTTGTCTAAAATCCTCTGAAATCATGAGATTGTTTCATAAAAACAAATAGCTAAGTTAAAAATCATAAAAGAGTGTAGAGAATCCCTACCTCGAAGCTAGAAGACCAAGGAAAGAGTGGAGAAACCTCAAAGAAGCCGAAACCCACTTTTGTTTGGATGAAAAGAGAGCCCACGGAGTGTTCTATCTTTTTAACAAAGGGAGTGGGTGAAGAAATCACTAGATCTTGGTGTTTTTGAAGAGAGAGTGTGTCTAGATCTAGGGTTTTTGGAATATTTAGAGAGAGAGTGAAATGAAAAATTGACGAAAAAAGTAACTTTTATGGACTGATATACACGCAGATCGCTCGAGCGCAAGAAGTGACGCTCGAGCGTAAGACACAAAAGATGTGACCACTCGAGTGCAAGAAGTTGTCGCTTGAGCGTGAAATACAAACTCCCAGTAGTTTTACAGATAAAAGACCAACACTCGAGCCCAACATTGGCTGCTCGAGCCGACACTCCTCGAGTGCAAGAAGTATCACCCGAGCGTAGAATATCATTTCCCAATAGTTTTACAGACTTGCAAAAGTGCTCAGAGTTCACAAATACCGCTCGAGCGCAAGAAGTGACGCTCAAGTGTAAGAACAAAATTCTAGGCAAAAAAGTTTGAAAAACAAACTACCAACCTATTCCAAACGCAATCAACACATCTCGAAGGCCAAACTCAAAGAGAGAAAATGGGAAACAAGACATGAATAACTATATAAGACAACAAAACCTGGATCCAAAACATCAAATGGGTCGGGTGCAAATCGAAGCCTTGATTATTGGCCTAGAGTTGGAAAGAAGTCTAAGAATTCCACACTTAAAAGTGTTTGGGGATTCACAAGTGGTGATAAGATAGGTGATGGACCAGTATACGTGCAATAGTGCAATACTTGGAGAGTATTTGGAGCAGGTATTGCAACTGGTCAAAGGTTTTGAAACAGTAGAGTTTGAACACAAGTTCAAACTTGAGAATAAGGAGGCGAACAAGATGGCCCGGGCAACCTCTGGTTTAAGAATTCCAGAGGGATTCCAAGAAATAATAGCTAGGATTCAGAAGAGAACAATGCCTTGTGTTAGGTGTCGACAGTTGCAAAGGTTGTCAATATTGACTTTGGAGGTGTTAGAAGATGATTGGAGGTCACCTTTGATTAAGTATTTAAGTGACCCAAAAGCAAAAGTGGATAGAAGGACAAAATATCAAGCTATGAATTATGTCATTATGGAAGATGACTTGTTCAGAAGAACCCAAGATGGGTTGACATTGTTATGTATTGGAGGGTTAGAACAGATGCAAGTCATGGTAGAAGTCTATGAGGGCATTTGTGGTGCTCACCAAGCAGGTGAGAAGATGAGGTGGTTGATCAAAAGGCATGGGTATTTTTGGCCCTCTATAAAGAAAGATTATATTGATTATGCAAATGGATGTCAGCAGTGCCAAAAGCATGGTAGTGTGCAAAAAAGTGCTAGCTAGAGACTTGCATTCAATTGTCAAACCTTGGCCATTTAGAGGTTGGGCAATGGATCTAATTGGCCAGATATTTCCTCCATCATCAAAACAACATGCATTCATATTAGTGGCCATAGATTATTTTACTAAGTGGGTAGAGGTAGTCCCATTAAAAATAGTGAATTAATCTCATGTGGTTGATTTTATTAAGAAGCACATAGTTGATAGGTTTGGTTTGCCACAAATAATTACTGTCGATCAAGGGACAGTATTCAATGGTGACGAAGTAATAGAGTCTGCCTAAGAGTATGGCATTCAGATATTAAACTCATCTCCAAATTATGCCCAGGAAAATGGGCAAGCAGAGTCATCAAATAAAACAACCAAGGTGACATTGAGTAAAGTGATAGAAGACAATCCAAGAGATTGGCATGAGGTATTGTCTGAGGTCTTATGGGCCTATAAAAATTCAAAAAGGGATAGTATTCAAGCATCCCTTTATGAGTTAGTTTATGGTCATGATGTAGTTCTACCTCTAGAAGTGACAGTGAAATCTAGTAGGATGGCTAAGCATTATGACCTTCCTATCGATGAGTATGTAGAGGCCATGTTTATGGAATTACAAGATGTGGAGTGCAAAAGGATTGATGCCTTTGATTGTATGATGGCTAAAAAAAAAAAAAAAAAAGTTGAGAGAGTCTATAACAAGAAAGTTAAGTTGAAAATCTTTGGAGAAGGTGACTTGGGGTGGAAAACCATCTTGCCATTGGGTATAAAAGACCTTGAGTTTGGCAAATGGTCACCAAATTGGAAAGGTCCCTTTAGGATTCATAAAGTCCTTAAGGGACCTGCACATCAGTTAGAGTCCTTGGACGGGCAGCCTCATAGGAGAAATATAAATGGGAAATATCTTAAGAAGTACTATCCAACTATGTGGGAAACTTTCAAAGGGAGTTGATAGGTGCATACAAGACAGAACAATTCACACAAAGAAAGAAAATTTGCATAAGAATGAAATGTTTAGTACAATAAGCCATGACAAAGCATTGATATTCAAAAGGTTTGTACAAGCAATGTACTGATTATAAAAGAAACTAAGATATTCTATGTAAGACAAAAAGAGCAAAGACAAAGGGAAATTTTTTTTCTAAGTCTTGGGGAATAGAATGGCAAGAAGACCCTAGTCTGACTGAGCATCTACCAACATGATTTGAGCTTGATCAAGTTCTACTTTGATGGTTTGGATTGTTATGGGCCCACTCTTGAGTTGTGCCAGCTTGTTCCTTGTTTCGTAGCCAAGTTTATCTTTTTGCTGTTGTAAGAGAAGTCTTTGTTGTCTGACATTGGCTAGTTCTACCATGAGTCTTGATTCTTCAAGTGCTAGTGCTTCATCTTGAGAAGAGATGGTTGAGTAAGCCTAATGAGTAAGTTTGAGGTAGAGGATATGGATTGAGCCTTGGCTAATAAGTCTTTTTTGGCTTGAATGTCTCTAGAGCAAGTGTGAACCATTTCTAAGATGGTTGACCATCCTAAAGTGATCCTCGCTAATTGTTTCAATTGGATAGGGCTAAAAGGATTTAGGGAAAGCTTAAGGACAGTGGTAAGGCAAGCCAAGGTCTCATTAGGTTGTTTGAGGGCTAGCTCTTCAAGTGGGGTGTTCACAAGGTCAATGAATGTAGCAAGGGTCTGTTGGACTTCAACTGGGAATTGGTAAAGCCTCTGAGGAAGGGGTGAAATGTGATCCAGGGATTGTTAAAGAGTGGTGATTTCTTCTCATATGTCTTGTGTGGTGGAGATGGCCTGTCGACAATGGCCAATTGAGAGGTTAAGTTTTAGTGAGTAGCAGGAAGTAAGGAGAGGAAGATTAGAAATGTTACATGCCCATTAGTAGATGGGATGGTTGTTGGAGGCTGGATTTGATTAGTAGTGGTTGTGGATGTAAAGGTTGGTCTAAGGATTGTTGGGGTGATAGACTTAGGTTTAGTAGATGTAGTGTTAGTATTTGCACCCTCAGGAATTACTTCTTGTTCATTAGTTGAGGAGGGTGATTCAGTGACTGTGTCTGTCCCTGTAATGTTTAAAAGAATTATTTGAGCTTAGCTGAAATAAGAAAGAATGATCACACCCACTTACATTGAGAGTTGCACTTACTATGAGTGACTTGAAGCTCTGGTGGAGAAGACTTAGTGATTTCATTCCTTGGAGAAGGTTGTTGACTGAGGGGAGTTAATTGGCTGTTGGTAGAGTTATCAAGATCAATTCTTTTTGGTTATCTACTGGAGGTTTAAGAATTGATAGAGGCATATGGTGATGGTTAAGGAGTAAAAACTGAGAGAAAGTTAATGGGTTCAGTTTCCCCTGGATAAAGAACCTTTATTGGGAAGGCTCCAACTATAACATCTTTGAGAGCAATGGGGGGGGGGGAGGTTTAGATTGGGAAGGTGTTGAAGATTGTAACGGCCCCAAAATTATACAATAAATACAACCCATAAGCGGAAAGATAATAGAAAATAATATGCTTTCATTTATCAAGGTTCGTATACAAAAGATAACACATGCGATGTACATTCACAAACTGTTCATCCTGAATCTAATCATGTGTTACAGTGATAAAAGAACTAAAAACTAAAAAAGTAATCATATGCCCTATAGGCTTACATCTTTTCAAGTCATTGATTGGTTACAATAAAATGAGCCTAGCTCAATACAGTTAAAGCCCTTGGCTATACAAAAGAATACATAAAAAAAAGAAGTTGTTGCTCCCAAATGTCCCTCTAAACTATTGCCTTGGTGGAGGCATATCACCAACACCTAAAATGGTTTTTCCCAAATAGGATGATCTAAAGCCCAGTAGAAATAATCTAACACAATATATGAGATTTAACAAAGATATAAGTACAATGTGCATATACAATGCCTGTGACAAAACATTCACATTTTTATATAATCATAAAATACCAAGTTCATATCTTATTCCATTTTCCTTCAATTCATGAGCCAATTTCATTATCTTTCAACAACCCAACTGAGACTACAACTATGTGCTTATCTAATCAACATAATTACTACACAAACACTTCAATCTTCCATTTTACAAAAATTTCATCCGCAGGATCGGCACCCATGTATACGCGCGGTTTTGAGACTTTCACCCAAGACACTCCGGCCAACTTAATTTGAATGGAGTCCATCCCCTATCTCCTCCCAAACATGGAGTACGTCCCTTTTCTCCTTCCAAACATCATACATATACAATGCATTTAAAACATAGTCATATTCAATGACATCCAACAATAGATTAGTTTTAATTCACCTAATCCTCATGCAATTTCTACAACAATCATGGCTATCCTTAACCGATAGCCCAATACAGTTATTTCTAAACATATATTCAATTTCAAGACAGATAATTTATTCAAAATTTCCAAAGGTGAGAGGTAATACATATCCAACTTCACCATCTATTTCAATATTCGTCCAGTTTCATATTTACAATACCAATTTCATTTATTTATACAAAATAAATATTTAAATCATTTGAGGGCAAACTCCCTTTTTTTCCAAATATCAACCCAAGGCCAAAATCAACTATATTGTAGCCATACCACCTTATATTTAACCTCATAACCATTTCCACAACATACACTCAGAAACCCCTCTTTTGATTTTACAACCCAAACCCTAGGTTTGTCCAAAATACACCCAAAGCCCACCATTGTTACACAATCACCAAATAGCTAAGTTAAAAACCATATGAAAGTGTAGAAAATCCCTACCTCAGGCTTAGAAGACCAAAGAAACAAAGGAGAAACTTCAAGGACGCCGAAACCAACTTCTACTCTAATCAAAACGGAGCTCTTGAGACGCTCTATCTCTTTCTCAAAGGTACTAGGGTGAAGATCCCAATGGATCTATGTAACGACCCCAATACGCGTTGATTCAACTATATCTTTTGGAATTGAAGCTAGGTGCACGTAAAGTTATTAAAGGTTCGGTGAATGTTTGTGGAGACTCTCATGTGTTATTTTTGGATTTGGGGATTTTGATTGAGGTGGCAATGTGATGGTAAGGTAAGATTGAACCAAAGAATTTGATTCGGATAGTTATTTTACGAACAGCTGCCACTCTTTTGCCCTTTTCTTTGTCCACATTTTGAATTTGGATATGAGGTTAGAACCATTGGAAAGCTTATTTCCGGGGCTTCAATTTGGACACAAGAACGACCTAAAACGGAGTCCGGATAGGAAAGTTACACCTGTTTGAAGTTTTGGAATCTGTGCTGTGAGTAGGTCCGCTCGAGCGGGAAAAGGTGCGCTCGAGCGGAGTTTTCGGGACAGCAGCTTTTAAATCGTGATTTTGGATCACTTTTTGATATTTTCTTTCCCCTTCTTCTTTCCTTTTCTCCCTAGTCCGAAACCCTAGCCCTAAACTCTTGAATTCCTTTACTTTGATCATGATCCACCATGATTTTTGGCATCAAGGAGGGAGATTAAGGGAAGATCAACGTTTTTATCCGATTAGAACTTGGAATTGTGAAGGCTCCATCTCTAGCTCACCTTTTTGTTTGATTATTGAGGTAAGGGTTGAATCCACATCAATATTTACAATCATAGTCAGATTTGAGTTATTTCTATTGTTGAATTATGTGATTTCTATATATTTGAAGTGTATAGAAGAATTACGAGATTTTTGGGAAGTTTGGGTTTGAATAAGGAGGATTTTGGGAAGTTATGGTTATTTTACATATGAAATTGATGGATTGTATGATTGAAGGCTTGAGGAGGGTTGTGGTTGGTTTATTGGGTGATTTAGCACCTTAATTTGATATTAAGTTTGTCTAGTTTGAAGCTTTGTTTGTATTGTTAAAGATTGGAAAGATTTAGAAAGATTGGAAATCCAGATTTTCAGAATTTTGCTTGGTCCGCTCGAGCGGAGGAAGGACCGCTCGAGCGGGAAAATCGACCTCCCAGTAGTTTTGTATTTTTTGTGCAGTCCACTCGAGCGGCCAAAGTGGCGCTCGAGCGGGGAACCCATTTTTCAGGCAAAATTATTGATTGCTCAGTTTTGAATGTTCAGTCCTCTGGTATTTTTAGAATGTTATTTTGATGACTTTAAGATGATTATAATTCATACGAATGTAATGATTCAATGAAGAATTTCTTAATGATTTAAGAGGGAAAGGGAGTTAAATTGTAAGTTATGTTTGTGTGCAGAACGCACTCCGAGAGGGACAAGCGCTCCACTGTAACTCGGTGAGTAATAGTACTACATATGTACATCAATCTTATTATGATTATGCATATTCTGTTTTCCATGGCAATTATGCTAACATGGTTGTATTTGAGAATCGGTGTGAACATAGAAGGATTTGGCATCTATTGAGATGGCTCTGAAACTATTCTGTATCCCGTCCACGATTAATGGTTATCGGTAATGTACTATAGTTTATATAGTATTGTGTTTGATTTACCATTAAGAAACATTATTAACATTCTGTTATCCGTAGATTGGTGAGTAAATAGAACAATGATGCTTATGTATTCCGAGATCTATTGATTTAAAGTATAGAACCATGGTACCTTTGTATTTCTGAAAGTGTTCAATCTGTGACATATGTTCAACATTTGCTTATAAATGTCAGCAACGTTCTATTAAACTTATGTTATGTATTTTCAGTATGCTATGAAACGAAATGATTGATTTATGAAAAGCTATGATATGTTGGGAATTAACGAACGAATGTTCAGTTTTCTAAAAGGTATTTGTGGCACCCTTAGTCCGGATGGCCCTCGCCCGGGGGTAACAATACCGTGGCTGTGGTCTTCGGACCTACCTGTTGTGGTCTTCGGACCACCTGATGTGGTCTTCGGACCTACCTGATGTGGTCTTCGGACCTACCTGATGTGGTCTTCGGACCTACCTGATGTGGTCTTCGGACCTACCTGTTGTGGTCTTCGGACCTACCTGATGTGTTCGGACCTACCTGTTGTGGTCTTCGGACCTACCTGATGTGGTCTTCGGACCTACCTGATGTGGTCTTCGGACCTACCTGATGTGGTCTTCAGTTTTCTAAAAGGTATTTGTGGCACCCTTAGTCCGGATGGCCCTCGCCCGGGGGTAACAATACCGTGGCTGTGGTCTTCGGACCTACCTGTTGTGGTCTTCGGACCACCTGATGTGGTCTTCGGACCTACCTGATGTGGTCTTCGGACCTACCTGTTGTGGTCTTCGGACCTACCTGATGTGGTCTTCGGACCTACCTGTTGTGGTCTTCGGACCTACCTGATGTGTTCGGACCTACCTGTTGTGGTCTTCGGACCTACCTGATGTGGTCTTCGGACCTACCTGATGTGGTCTTCGGACCTACCTGTTGTGGTCTTCGGACCTACCTGATGTGGTCTTCGGACCTACCTGTTGTGGTCTTCGGACCTACCTGTTGTGGTCTTCGGACCTACCTGTTTTGATGGATTATGGGTGTACCACATATAATCTTATGCAAAATCTGAATATGGAAATGATTATGAAAATGATTATGAAAATGGTTTGGAATCTGGAAATGCATAAGACTCTGTTTCTGACAAGATTATATTTCTGATATTCTGGACCGTTAGGTCATTCTGTAATGTTCTGGTATGGAGCAAAGTGCTGTACGGAACGAAGTGCTACACTTTGGTGGGAGCCACCTCTGGAATCCGTACGAGCCACCTCTTGAGTCCATACATCTATTATTTCTGTTACCACGCTATATGCGTCCTGCTACTTACGCTTTATGCGGTCTGTTATTTCTGATATTACTGTTCTGTCTGTTATTTCTGTTATTACTGTTCTGTCTGTTATTTCCGTTATCCTTACTACTTCTGTTATTTATGGGCCGGTGGCCGTTCTGATATATCTGGACCTTTGGTCGTACTGCATCTGTAGGCTTGTGACAGTCCTGTTTAGACTGAGTGTAACGCTATTCTGTTATGGAAGTAGGACCCATGACTTTTAGAAATAATTATGGAATGTAATTAATCAGATATATCTGCAGTTCTATGTGTGATTATTCAAGTTAATCATTATATTGTTTATGTACTATTATTCACTGAGTTCGCTCATTCTGTATTTTGCCTGTCTGTTTCTGTAGGTAACCAATCGGGAGTTCAGTCCCAACCTTTAAGGCTTGTATTTCTCTTGTTAGCCTTGAGGCGTCCAGGCACCACCTGAGGCTGTTCATTTCGTAAAGTTCTGCCGAGTTCCGACTTATGCATTAGATGTATATTTTTGGGTTGATTGTATAATTTCTTCTTCATTTATATTTTTGTTATGTGCCTATTTATGGGGCTGAGTCAAGTCTTATGTGTGTAAACTATCTGTATAATATTTATTTAGTGCAATGTGTGCGGTCCTGGCATGGTAGTAGTAGCTCAATGGATGATGTTTTATGTATTTTATATTATTAAAGGCTTCCGTTCAGGCCCCGTATGATATATATAACAGGTTTAGTGTCTGTTTTCGAATGGGTCATGCCCAAACTTTTAGGGGCGGGTTTGGGGCGTGACAAGTGGTATCAGAGCACGAGTTGCCATCTCACACACGAATCCATTGAGCTTTAGGATGTCTAGAAAGATTTAGGCATCATGCATGATATCCTACAAGTACATGAAAAGAAAAGAATGATGGCAACGTTAACTGTCTGTTGTTAACTCTGATGATTATAACCTATGTCTGTTGCGTATTCTTTTGTTGCCTCTGTTTATCTTCTATAGATTGGTGCATAAAGCAAGACGTGCAGATGGGATCAAGTTAACAATATTGCACTGCAGAGGTGTGGTAAGAATTTGAATTGCTCGGTAAGTCAGTTTATACATAAATGGTTGGATATAATGTGTGTTATCGTTTGATCATTATTAGTGGGAAATGATGGCGATATAATTGTGTTGTTTTATGATTTGTTAAGTCTCCCTTTCTGTAACAATGCTTAGATCAAGGATCATTTCTGAATTTATGAAGTTATAAGGCCAAGGGCCATTCTGGTAATATTCTGAGTAACATTCTGGGCCGAGGGCCATTTTGTGACATTCAGTAACATTCTGTGTAACATTTGTTTAGATGAATTGTTTGAACATGCTAATGACTGTTAATGATATTCTGTTTCTGTCAGTTATGTTATGGACGTTCATATTAATTGGAATCTAAGGAACTTATGAAATGTAAATCTATGAGGCAGAAAGCCAACTTGTGAATGATGAATTTATAAGACCAAGAGCCAACTTGTGAATTATGAAATTATGGAAACATTGAAAGAGGTTGTGAAGTTATGTATGCTAAGCCGAAAGGTTATTCTGGGCCGAAAGGCTATTCTGGACCGAAAGGTCGTTCTGCTTATTCTGGGCCAATAGGCCGTTCTGTAGTAAAATGTAATACTAGATCAAAAGCTGTTCTGAAAGTAAACCAATATCAAACCCATTATTGGATCTCATAATTTTTTTTTGTGAATGCACTGTTGTGTATTGTGAGCTATGTTTAGGAAATTGGCTATTGCCCTTGAGACTGTATAGAAGTAATATGATTTAAGGAACTACCGACAACTTCGAATAAGAAATGATTGATGGTGCTTAATGAGTATAGTTTATACGTAATTAAGATTTGACTGTGGGAATCTATACTCTGTACTGTCCTCCGTATTCTGACCTCTGTGATCTGCAATTTGAAATCTAAAGTCCGTAATCTGTAATCCGTTCTGTATATGGCCAATCTGTAATTTGTGATTAGGACCCCGCCTATGACGTATATTTGTCCATATGACATTTGCAAAACGATAAGTGATTATTGATTAACTTAACATTAAACCAGAATGAGTAGTACTCTACTAAAGTACTGCAAGAATTAGAATCCTGCCTCTGTCAATGAAGAATCTGAAATTGAGAAATCATTTCCGAGATATAAGCCTGTGTATATCTAGTGACTTATTCTGTAAACATTCTGGCCAAGGGCCGTTCTGTTATTTCCGGGCCTAAGGCCATTCTGAAAATACAATGGTATTGGAATAACCTTTTGAGTTCTGTAGTTGTATATCTAGTTCTGGGCTTATGGCCGTCTTGTATCTGTGGATTTATGGCTGCTTGGTACATGTCGGGTTTAAACTCCCTCTGTTAAGAAAATTGAATCCTTGACTGTAATGAAAATATTTACAAAATGTAATTAATCATATGCTTCTACAGTTTTGTACTTTAGCAGAGTATATTATGTTAATTTTGATATTACCGTAATTGATGAATTGATCTGAACTGATTTTAACTATAACTATGCTATCCAATGTTTAAGGAATTCGTGTTTCAGGTCACAAAACGCTTGATATGATACGTATTGTCTGAAATGACAAAAATGTTACGAACTTTCGACAAGTTTATGGTATGACAAGTTTTCTGGATAATTTTCCCAAGATGACAAGTTTTCTGACAGAACTACTTTGCTATATATGAATAAGTCCATCAATTGATAATCGATGACGGCGCTATACTGAGCTTTGGGCTATTCTATTTTATCTGTGTTATCTGTTGAAAGTTGGTTTGGAGTTTATTCTGTCAAAGTTTACATCAATTTAAATACTATTGGGAATTACCCCATTATCTCATATTTTTGAAAAGTCTGAACCTCTGAACAATGTATGATGTGGGTAGTGTCAAAATGTTGACTTTGAGTTAACCCGGTATTGGCTTTAAATTAAGCCTGTTAGAAATTTGATTTGAACCGATAAGTCTGATGCATATGATGAATTGGAGCGCCAAAGTCGTTGATTTAGCACTTATGGATCTAATTGTTATAAGCATTTATACCTTTGAGAAGTTGGATTTATGTTTGATAGTTTATGAAATGATTGAGAACTGTTATATGTTCAGGACGGAACTCGACTTAACCAAGTAAATCAAGTTTGGAGGACCAAACTTTTTAAGGTGGGGAGAATGTAACGACCCCAATACGCGTTGATTCAACTATATCTTTTGGAATTGAAGCTAGGTGCACGTAAAGTTATTAAAGGTTCGGTGAATGTTTGTGGAGACTCTCATGTGTTATTTTTGGATTTGGGGATTTTGATTGAGGTGGCAATGTGATGGTAAGGTAAGATTGAACCAAAGAATTTGATTCGGATAGTTATTTTACGAACAGCTGCCACTCTTTTGCCCTTTTCTTTGTCCACATTTTGAATTTGGATATGAGGTTAGAACCATTGGAAAGCTTATTTCCGGGGCTTCAATTTGGACACAAGAACGACCTAAAACGGAGTCCGGATGGGAAAGTTACACCTGTTTGAAGTTTTGGAATCTGTGCTGTGAGTAGGTCCGCTCGAGCGGGAAAAGGTGCGCTCGAGCGGAGTTTTCGGGACAGCAGCTTTTAAATCGTGATTTTGGATCACTTTTTGATATTTTCTTTCCCCTTCTTCTTTCCTTTTCTCCCTAGTCCGAAACCCTAGCCCTAAACTCTTGAATTCCTTTACTTTGATCATGATCCACCATGATTTTTGGCATCAAGGAGGGAGATTAAGGGAAGATCAACGTTTTTATCCGATTAGAACTTGGAATTGTGAAGGCTCCATCTCTAGCTCACCTTTTTGTTTGATTATTGAGGTAAGGGTTGAATCCACATCAATATTTACAATCATAGTCAGATTTGAGTTATTTCTATTGTTGAATTATGTGATTTCTATATATTTGAAGTGTATAGAAGAATTACGAGATTTTTGGGAAGTTTGGGTTTGAATAAGGAGGATTTTGGGAAGTTATGGTTATTTTACATATGAAATTGATGGATTGTATGATTGAAGGCTTGAGGAGGGTTGTGGTTGGTTTATTGGGTGATTTAGCACCTTAATTTGATATTAAGTTTGTCTAGTTTGAAGCTTTGTTTGTATTGTTAAAGATTGGAAAGATTTAGAAAGATTGGAAATCCATATTTTCAGAATTTTGCTTGGTCCGCTCGAGCGGAGGAAGGACCGCTCGAGCGGGAAAATCGACCTCCCAGTAGTTTTGTATTTTTTGTGCAGTCCGCTCGAGCGGCCAAAGTGGCGCTCGAGCGGGGAACCCATTTTTCAGGCAAAATTATTGATTGCTCAGTTTTGAATGTTCAGTCCTCTGGTATTTTTAGAATGTTATTTTGATGACTTTAAGATGATTATAATTCATACGAATGTAATGATTCAATGAAGAATTTCTTAATGATTTAAGAGGGAAAGGGAGTTAAATTGTAAGTTATGTTTGTGTGCAGAACGCACTCCGAGAGGGACAAGCGCTCCACTGTAACTCGGTGAGTAATAGTACTACATATGTACATCAATCTTATTATGATTATGCATATTCTGTTTTCCATGGCAATTATGCTAACATGGTTGTATTTGAGAATCGGTGTGAACATAGAAGGATTTGGCATCTATTGAGATGGCTCTGAAACTATTCTGTATCCCGTCCACGATTAATGGTTATCGGTAATGTACTATAGTTTATATAGTATTGTGTTTGATTTACCATTAAGAAACATTATTAACATTCTGTTATCCGTAGATTGGTGAGTAAATAGAACAATGATGCTTATGTATTCCGAGATCTATTGATTTAAAGTATAGAACCATGGTACCTTTGTATTTCTGAAAGTGTTCAATCTGTGACATATGTTCAACATTTGCTTATAAATGTCAGCAACGTTCTATTAAACTTATGTTATGTATTTTCAGTATGTTATGAAACGAAATGATTGATTTATGAAAAGCTATGATATGTTGGGAATTAACGAACGAATGTTCAGTTTTCTAAAAGGTATTTGTGGCACCCTTAGTCCGGATGGCCCTCGCCCGGGGGTAACAATACCGTGGCTGTGGTCTTCGGACCTACCTGTTGTGGTCTTCGGACCACCTGATGTGGTCTTCGGACCTACCTGATGTGGTCTTCGGACCTACCTGTTGTGGTCTTCGGACCTACCTGATGTGGTCTTCGGACCTACCTGTTGTGGTCTTCGGACCTACCTGTTGTGGTCTTCGGACCTACCTGTTTTGATGGATTATGGGTGTACCACATATAATCTTATGCAAAATCTGAATATGGAAATGATTATGAAAATGATTATGAAAATGGTTTGGAATCTGGAAATGCATAAGACTCTGTTTCTGACAAGATTATATTTCTGATATTCTGGACCGTTAGGTCATTCTGTAATGTTCTGGTATGGAGCAAAGTGCTGTACGGAACGAAGTGCTACACTTTGGTGGGAGCCACCTCTGGAATCCGTACGAGCCACCTCTTGAGTCCATACATCTATTATTTCTGTTACCACGCTATATGCGTCCTGCTACTTACGCTTTATGCGGTCTGTTATTTCTGATATTACTGTTCTGTCTGTTATTTCTGTTATTACTGTTCTGTCTTTTATTTCCGTTATCCTTACTACTTCTGTTATTTATGGGCCGGTGGCCGTTCTGATATATCTGGACCTTTGGTCGTACTGCATCTGTAGGCTTGTGACAGTCCTGTTTAGACTGAGTGTAACGCTATTCTGTTATGGAAGTAGGACCCATGACTTTTAGAAATAATTATGGAATGTAATTAATCAGATATATCTGCAGTTCTATGTGTGATTATTCAAGTTAATCATTATATTGTTTATGTACTATTATTCACTGAGTTCGCTCATTCTGTATTTTGCCTGTCTGTTTCTGTAGGTAACCAATCGGGAGTTCAGTCCCAACCTTTAAGGCTTGTATTTCTCTTGTTAGCCTTGAGGCGTCCAGGCACCACCTGAGGCTGTTCATTTCGTAAAGTTCTGCCGAGTTCCGACTTATGCATTAGATGTATATTTTTGGGTTGATTGTATAATTTCTTCTTCATTTATATTTTTGTTATGTGCCTATTTATGGGGCTGAGTCAAGTCTTATGTGTGTAAACTATCTGTATAATATTTATTTAGTGCAATGTGTGCGGTCCTGGCATGGTAGTAGTAGCTCAATGGATGATGTTTTATGTATTTTATATTATTAAAGGCTTCCGTTCAGGCCCCGTATGATATATATAACAGGTTTAGTGTCTGTTTTCGAATGGGTCATGCCCAAACTTTTAGGGGCGGGTTTGGGGCGTGACAATCTAGGTGAAATAGTAAGGAGACAATGAGTTTTAGAGAGAGAAACTCAAGATCTAGGCTTTTGGAAAGTTTTAGAGAGAAAGAGGAATGAAAGAGTGATGAAAAAAGTCCTCTTCGCGATCTGTTATACACGCAGTCCACTCGAGCGTGAAAAGTCATGCTTGACGTCAGACACATTGTTCTGCTTGAGCACAAGAAGTGACGCTTGAGCGCAGAATGCATACTTTCAGAAGTTTTGCAGATGAAGGACACCGCTTGAGCTCAAGATTGGACGCTTGAGCGTCCATCCGCTCGAGCGTAGAAAATGCTGCTCGAGCGTAGAATACACTATTCTGGTATTTGCAAGTCTGCATAAATATTTAGAGTTTGCAAAGCCCGCTCGAGCGCAAGAATGGCCGCTTAAGCGAGCAAAAATCTGGGCAACAAAGGTTTGGAAAAACAAGCAACCAACCTATTCCAAACACACAACTACAATCCAATATCCAAATTTAAGGGGGATTAAGGGTGAAAAATGACAATGAATGACATTCAGAAACTATAAGCCCGAGTTCGAAATGCAACAAGAGTCGGGTCAAAACTGGAATCACTATAAAGATGGTTGTGGTGTAGGTTGTTGTGGAATTGGTTGTGGAGTTTGTTCTGGAGTTGGTTGTTTAGGTTCATGGACAGGTGGAGGAAGTGAAGATTGGTTGGTGTTTTGTGGAGAGGTGAAAGGAGAATCCTCATCATCAACAGTGGAGATAAGTACTCTTCTTCTTTTTCTCTACAAATAGGAAAATGTCAATTAAACACAAGTAAGAGGAAGTGTGAAATATAACAAGGAAATGGTGAAGAGGTATACCTGATATAGTTGTTTTGGGGGGTTTGGGATTGTTTGGCCAATTACTTGGCTAAGTGGGATATCCCATTCATTGGGATTTGCTTTAGAGACAAGGGTGTTTGGATGCTCTTGCCTTTTCTTGGCCTTTATTTCTCTCTCGACAGGGGGAGGTGTGGTGATCTTCCTTTGAACATTTTGTGCTTGTGTTTGGAGAGTTAAGAGGGAATCCCCCATTAGCTTGGAAACTAGAGGTGTGAACTTTTCTTGGATGGTAGGATCCATTGGAGCCTTGCCCTTGTGTTGATCTCTGATTAAGGCTCAACAGCAGGCTCTATGTTGGCTACAAAAATCAAAAGAGTCAGTGGTTTTTGGAAAAGAATGAACAGTATTGTGAAAGTGTGTAAGGCTGATAAGGGGTACATGTGGCCTTAAGCTTGGAAGGTGGTGATGTAGGTCCTTGGTTGTCAACTGAGGTGTCTTGGAGGCAAGCCTCAAGAGGTTTGGAGAAGATGATGGCAGCCATAAGGTTCCACCAATAATCAAATGTGGTGGTGTAGTCAGAGGTAGGTTGAAAAAAGAATGGGCTGAAGTACTTGAGGAGCCGAGTATTTTCCTTAATGGTGGACTCAGCTTAGGTGTCTTCCTTGATGTATATCCTAGACCCAATTTCCTCATGAATGTCAGGATGGAAATAAGGAAAGGGTATGCATTAGGAAAGGCCAAATTGTCTAGACCACTAGTTGGGACAGTAGGTTTCAAAGCTACAATTGGAGAGTTTATTAGAGGATATGGAGCAGCCAACCAAAATATTTCTACAGGTAAGGATATGCCTCCAGATCCCAGTCTGTGCTTTGACCTGGTCACTAGTTAGGTTAGAGAGATCAGAGAAAAGGAATTGCAGTCTGGAGGATTCAAATTGGTGATTTTAGAAAGGTCTGTAGAGGAAAAGAAGTCTGTCGAATGAGAGATTATAAAATATGGTGAGGTAGTTGGAAAAGTTGAGGGTTGGTTTACCAACAAAAGTGAGGAGTTGTTCAGCATAGGAGTGGTGGATTGGCCTCATGGTGTTAGGTTGTACTGGTTGTACCTCAAGAAAGTAGGCATAAAACCAGGCTTGGAAGAGCTAGAAAGGTCCACCACAGTTAGCAAAAATCTTCTTTTCAACAAAAGAAAATAAACCCTTGTAAAGGGTAGCAAGAAGATGAGGTGCAAAGGCCATTGGTTGGCCATCTTAAATGCATAGGGCAAGAGGAAGATATTCCTTGGTAATTTTATACCCAGGAACACAGAATAGAAATTGGCAGAGCCAAACTAAGTAAAAGGCAGTTCTTTCTTTGTCCTCGACAAGAGAGCCAGGCTTGCCATTATATTTCTTGGTAAATTCAGTATAACTCATGTCCGTATTCAACGAAAAGGTCACTTTTGGGGGTTCAAGTAGGGCATGAATCTGGTTGCCTAAAATGGGAGGCTAGTTAAATGAGCTACATCTAGAATAGTGAGAGCAATCATGCTAAATTTTAGGAGAAGGAAGTTGCAAGATTGGGACCAGAAGCACATGGCAGCAGCAATTAGCCACTTGTCCATGTCATACTTCATGGTTGACAGCCTGATTACCTCACTGATGCCTTAGTGCCTCCATACTTCGGAATCATGGGCCTCAATTATTTTGACCCAGCTTTACCATAAAGGGTCTGGCTCTCACTAAAACCTAAGGGGGTTTTTATTACTATTCTAGTCGGTCCAGTTTAGTCTAGGTTGGTTGAGGAGCAAGTTTTCCCCATTGGCAGGAGGATAGTATGAGGATAGCTCTTCTAGAAAATGGGAATGGAATGAGGGGCCTAAGGTTGCTTTGGCAACAGAGTTGGTGCTTGGCAGTAGCAAAACATCAAGCTTCAAGAGGGCAATGAGGGTTCCAATGGGGTTTGGAAACCGAAGGAGATCCTCATTGGTATTTTCTTCTTGAATTAGTTTCGATATTTTGGGTGCCATGATTTAGGGTTTTGCAATGCTCGAATTTTGGAGGAAAAGTGTTGAGAAGAAGGAGTACAGTTTGAGAAGTTCAAAACAGAGGGAGGTGAAGTTAAAGTGATTTGAAGTTGAAAATGTTGGTCTTTTATAGTTTATGATGGGCCCAACATTTTTAAAATAATAAGGTAGTCTTATTTTGGACTGTGTTCTTTTTGTTTTTGGGTCCAAAGCAAGCAGCTCATTTTCTTTCTTATTTCTTGGGCCCAAGGAGATAAGTATTTGTTCTAAGTCCAAATTGGGCCCAAGTAGCAAGTTTGTTCAAGTTAAAAACATTTTATATTCATTTAACTTGAACAAGGGGGGCACTGTTTGCGCCTATTTTTGCCAAGCCTTGTCGACAGGTGGTCCAGTCAGTGGAGGACACGTGGCCAAGTCTGGAGTGAATTTTTAGCATCAAAAGACTAAGGTCAGCAGTTGGAAGTGGATTTTTGCATGTGGGTTGACTGGGAATGGTGGAGCAGTTATTGATAGTGATCATGGGTTTAGTGGGCAATCCTCCAAGAATAAGCATGAACAAGGTAGGGATTTTTTCTCTATCGAGGGAAGGATGAAAGGACTTAGGGTCACATGTCAACTTAAAGGAAGTGAAGATCGACAGGAAGAAAAAAAGGATTTGAGAGGTTTGACAGCCTGGAAGTCAGGAAGCAGTTGCAGTAGTTACATAGCAGCAGTTGCAGATTGAGGCGATCATGGGGGCGTAGCAAAGAAGAAGTATAAAGGCCAGAAGTTTGCAGAGAGAAGGGACATCAACAAAAACATAACAACTTGGCTTTTAGATTTAGGAGTAGTTCAGATTGTAACTTAGAAGTAGTTTTCTTTCACTGTAATTCGTACTTGTTGAATGAACACATGTGATTTCAATTTGAAGTTGCTTTTTGTTTGTTTAATCTACCTTGTTACCACCAATTGATATAAAATAGTTTATTTCCTCTTGTTTACTTTGTTACCATTAGTTGAGCCAATGAAGTCCTCATTCTCTTGAGGCATTAGAACCAAAACCACAATTGCTTGATTTTTCCTATTTAAGTTGTTCAGTTTGAATTATTGTTTGATTGCTATCGATCTAGACCCAGCATCATTTTTACTAACAAACCCTCATTTTTTTAAATAAAAAAAATATTTCACAATCCATCACTTTTATTAGGAAAATAACATTTATTGTTTTGTTTTAGCAAAACTCACTTTTTAACAATTTGAGCCAAAAAAAAATTTATTTTTTATTTTAGTTTGTTTAATTGACAACTGAGATTAAAAATAATAATAGGATTTACCATGTTTCTCAAGTGCCAAAAAAGTCTAGATGAACAATAAGAAAAATGTTTGAGACCCACAAAAAAAACCCACAATTGTATACACAATAATATGGTATCATGTGTGTGATTTGCTATACGCTTAATGACATGAGACCCAACTCCCTTGTTACATCATTGTGGGTCAAAATGTGGGTCTGTAACATTGGTGGAACAATAAATTATCACATGAAACTCCCATTTTCTTTTTTTATTATAAAAAAAAAAAAGTTTCACCAACTATCACTTTTACTTTTTTTTAAAAAAAAATTTATTTCTATTTGATTTTAGCAAAAGTCACTTCTTAACTATTGAAGCCAAAAAAATTTATTTTTTTTATTTTAATTTGTTTAATTGACAATTGAGATTAAAAAATTTTAAAAAAAATTAATAGAATCCATTATGTTTGGCAATTGTTAAAAAAGTCATTCATTTTCTTAATATTTTTTTATTTTGTTAAAAAAATATTTGTATTAAGAAAAATTATTGTTTAAGTCTTTATAGTTTAGAACGATTTTTTTATGAAATTTAAAACAAAAAATGACAAAAAATAAAAAATATAAACTTTTAATAGTGATTAATAATTTGAATACGTATATTTAATAACATATTTTGTTTAGACAAATAATATTATGACACATCATTATGATACATGTGAATATTGATCTTATTCTAATTGTAGTAATATAATTTAAAAAAATTTAAATTTAAAATTTTATTTTATGATTTAATAAAAGATGCATGAATAAAAAATGAATATTGATCTTATTTTGGTAACATAATCTAAGAAGAATCTAAATTTAAAATTTTATTTAAGAACATAAAATTAATTTATAAACCAATCATATTGTGACACATATTAACAAAAATTAAACAAAAAAAAAAAAGGATTTTTGGTGAAACTCCCCCCCCCCCCCCCCATTGGGCCTATTTTGTGTCCAACCCACGGAATAAAACAATGACCCCAAAAGCCCCTCAATTAAAAAAATATTATGAATTGACTGAAATGTCCTTCCATATAAGTGGGGAAATATGAAACAATTCCATAAAAATAAAATTTTACTCTTAATAAGAGTAAAATGTTACACTCTGAATCAAAAGTAAGATTTTACTCTGAAAAACGAGTAAAATGTTACACTCTGAAGCTAAAAGTAAAATTTTACTCTGTACAAAAGTAAAATTTTACTCTGTATAAAAGTAAAATTTTACTTTGAAAAACGAGTAGAATGTTGGACTCTAAATCTAAAAGTACCAAAGTAAAATTTAAATGTCATTCTAACACCAGAATAAAATTTTACTCTCATTGTAAACAAAGCACGTACCAAAGTAAAATTTTACTCTAATTCTCTCAAATAAAAAACAGAGCAATAGAACTAGAATAAAACTTTACTCTCATTCTCTGAAACAAAAAACAGAGCAATAGAACCAGAGTAAAATTTTACTCTGGTTCTGTCAAACGAAATCAGGTCAAACACAACAAAAACAAATTAAAAAAAAAAAAACCGAACAAACAAACAAAACAAAACAAAACAAATTAATCAACAAATCAACATACCTAATTGAGAAGAAAAACCTCTAAAACTCGATCAACAGTCACAAATCTCAATGAAACTCTCGTTTAATTGAGAGTGTTGATCGTCGGCGGCGAGATCGTCTATTGTTGACCAAGTGAGAGATCTTCGGCTGCGAGATCTTCAGATTTGGAGATCGTCTTCATCGATTTCATTCCTAATTTCGTTCCTGCGAGATCTTCAGCTCAGATTTCAAATATTTCAAATGTCTAATACGTATATATTGAAGGGCAATATTGTGATAAAAAAAATAAAAATTATAAAATGTCTTTATTAAGGTAAGCATTTCCTATTCAGGGATTTTTTGAAAGAGAATTGATTGGATTATCCTTTACCCTAATAAAAAGGCCCAAAAGGGGGGTTTCACCAAAAATCCCAAAAAATTTTTGCAAATTTAAGTTTTAATAAGATGATAACGTTTTTTCAATTATAATAGTATATAGTTTTGAAACTCTCAGAATATCTCTTCTTAAAAGTATTCTTTTGTAAAATATATAAATAATCTAATCTAAGAAAGAATCTAAACTTAAAATTTTATTTTATGAATATAAAATTAATTTATAAACCAATCATATTGTGACACATATTAACAAAAATTAAACAAAATCAAAAATAAAAATTGTAACTTTAAGTTTTAATAGGATGACAATGTTTTTCAATTATCATAGTATATAGATTTTGTTTGAGGTTTTGAAACTCTCATAACATCTCTTCTTAAAAGCATTCTCTTGTAAAATATATAAATAATATCAACGTCACTCTTATTGCTCCTAAATACAAAAATTATGATAATTTTAAATTTGTATTTGAAACTTATAAATAATCGGATAGATCATTATCAAATTTATATTGTACCAATTTGAAATTTAAATTAATAGATTGCTTTCCATATTTAGTGACTCTAAAATTTGAATTTTGAAATGGATTAGTATACTTTTCTTCTTCTTTTTTAGATTTGATTTCAAAGTCATAAATCAAGGGATATTAACTTTTATTTATTTATTTATTTATTTTTATTTGAATAAGAGCTAGCCAATAGAATATTTTTTTAATTTTTAAAAATCAAAAAGTTATGAAATTTAGATTGGGAAATTAGAGCTCTCATAAGGCTTGTGGGTTAGAAACCTCATTTTTCTTATATAATATATAGATAGATAGATAGATAGATATTATTTATTTATTTTTCAATATGATACAATTAAAGCTCAAAATATTACATTATTATTCATTTTTACTCCTTCACTTGTACTTATCATTTTAAATCTTTTAACTTTCATTAATTATAAATCACTTCATAATATATTATATTATCAATAATTTCTATTAGTATTTACGTTTTTAAAATTTTAAATTTAACTTGTCCTGTGCGACACCAACCCAATTTGTGTGACCTCGATATGATATGGCATGAAGGCAGGGGATTACAAACCTGCCCCCAAACCCGACTTATGACCATCCCTACCTCCAGTCTATAGTTTGAATTAGAGGGCATTGTTCGGCCCCGTGGGATTCACCACGTTCCACGGGTTTCGTTTCAATGATTCATACCATTCATTTTCTTGGGCATTTGTTATACATCATTCACACAAAAAATTGATTGAACATATAATCATAGCTATTCAATTTATAGTATTTCTCACCAAAAAAATGAATGACAATCATATTTTAAAAAATAGATCATTCAATTTTTTGGTGACAAATGCAATAAAATGAATCACATCGACCAAATTTTTGTGTAGACGATATACACAAAGTATCTGACAAAACAAATGATTTGAGTTATCGAAATGGGACCTATAGTATGGACTCCACAAGCTTGAACAACACCCTCCCGTTTAGATTGTGAACCAGAGGGAATTCACCTCTTTTTTTAAAAAAATTTATTTTTATACTTGTAATTTAAAATAAAAAATGATAAACAAATTTACTTTCTAAATCTATTTTATAGACTCAATGATATATATGATTAGTTGATAATTAAAAAATATATAATCAAAATTTTATTTTAAATATTTTAATGCAGTATATTTAAAAAATAAATCTAACTCAAAAGGAACGGTACGCATTGAAAATAGGCAACCTAAGTCGACCATTAAAGTCACTTAAGTGTATGCGACTGTGTTTACAGAAATCTTGCTTTAGACATAAAGAATCACACTTTTAACCCTCAATCAAATTCTGAATAAAAATTGTCAGTTTATAATAGAGAGTATCTCTAGTTTACAAAGTGGGTGTTTGGGAAGTTACTATTTTAGTAAATTATTTTAATTTTTGATTATTTTAAGAAAAAAGATTGAGAATTCTAAAAGAAGAGCTCTAGAGAGTTCTAATGGTGTGTGGGCCTCATAATGATGTGATGTTTGTATTTTTTTTTTTTTTTTTTCGTTCATTGCCAAGTCATTAGACCTCTGTTTAGAGCTTCCAAGTTAGAGGGATGTATCATTTTTGTAATTTTAATAGGCTAAAATTTTTGTGTTTGGAAAGATGATTGATTTTTTTTTAGTTGGATGTGATGTTTGTGAGAGAAAAAATAAAATAATTATGTATTTGATGTAACATTTTGTCTTATTAACTATTTTAGCCCATTTTATTTTTTTGTGGATTTTAACCTAAAAAGGACTAAAATTTCACTTCCCAAAGTAGATTGGAGCGTGGACTCACTATAGGTCCCATCTCGATAATTCGAATCGTTCATATTTTAAATCACAATGTTTCGATTATTTATGAAAAAAATCAGGTCGATTTGATAACCGTAACCATATTAGTTTATTATATTTATTTCTGAAAATTGGACCATCGATTTTTTATTTTTATTTATTTATTTATGTTTTTGTAAATAAATGTCATAATAACATGCACTACAAAAAAAGTCACTTTTAGCTACTAAAACATTGGTCGCCAATTGTCTGTTTTTTGGTCGCCGATGACATTCTGCGACCAAAAATTTTGGTCGCTATGTTTGTCGCCAAAACCCTGTCGGGAAAGGTCTTGGAGGGTTTTGTCGACCAAAAAACCTTTGGTCGGCAAAAAACAAGTCTTTAGCGACCAAAATTTTGGTCGCCAATAGTCAATTATATTTCTTTAAAATTATACATTTACCGACCCATGTTTTAGTCGCCAATAGTCAAGGAATCGCCGACCAATAGTCAAGGAATCACCAATAGTCAATTATATGGCTATGATTATTGGATTGATCTTCTTTTTTTTTTTTTTTAATTTTTTTTATAAATGATCTACTTATTATAATCTTAAAAAATAAACGATTTCAATAATCAAAACGACGAGTCCACGGAGCACGGCCACTCCACAGAGCACTACCAATCCACAATATGAGCCCTTTATAATATTACTAATGTGTTTATTACTATTTGGATAAATTAAATCTTTAAAAAATTAAATTCGAATCAACTAATTTTGAAGACAATATAAAAATAAAATATGGTCCAAAGGTTATATAAAATTGTTATAAAGTTTTAATTTATTGTTAACTTAAGGGTAAATTACACTTTGCACCATTGCACTTTGCATCAAATCTTACTTTGGCTCCCTGCACATAAAATTATGACAGTCAACCCCTTGCACTTCTGGTCCAATCCCACTTTGGTCCCTGTATATGAAATTGTGACAGTCAACCTCCTGTACTTTTGATCAAATTTAACTTTGGTCCCTATACAAATGTCAATGTGCCATTTTCTGTTACTCAAATTGTTTAAATCTTTAACATAATCTAGTCATGTGATAAAAATATGACTACGTCATGAGGGTAAGAAAGGAAAATCGTCTACACTTTCCACCAATACACACTTTATCCCAAAATTTACATCACAATATGACTGTAATAGGTTAAAACAAAGCGTAAATTGTGAACAATTAAAAAAATGAACTAGGATTTTGCATAAATTGCAATTACGAAATTCTGTTTTTCACAGTAACACAGACTTTTGTCTATTCATATTTCTTTCTCTTTAATTTGTTTGTCACATTTTTTTATATTTCAAAAGCTCTACTTCTTACATTTTCGTCCTAATTCTTTCCATACGAACATATATATTGTATTGTATAACTCTCATGTGTTTATCTTGTAAGACAAAGTATATTAGTGAGAAACATGGATGATTTTCCTCTCTTATCGTCATTTCCTAGTCACATTTTTGTCATATGGCTGGATTTTATTAAAGATTTAAAAATGAAGTAATATTGACACTTGTGTAGGGACCAAAGTGGGATTTGAGTAAAAGTGCAAGGAGTTGATTATCACGATTTCATGTATAGGAACCAAAGTGGGATTTGATCAGAAGTACAGGGGGATGACTGTCATGATTTCATGTGTAGGGGTCAAAGTGAGATTTGGTACAAAGTACAGGGGTGCAAAGTGTAATTTACCATTAACTTAATTATCCTCCAAGTGTGTGTTCTAGAATTGATATCAGAGTTTGGTTTTTAGTTTTGCCAATATTAATATATGAGCATTAGATACAATGAAGATGTCAAATAAGATAATTTAAATAATAGTATTGCATCACAATAATTATCGAACAAAATCATATTGTTAAAAGACCTGAAGGAAAATCAATTAAAAATTATACATGAGTTCGACATCTATTATTAGATAAAGATAAACAATTAGTTCTTGTAGAAAATAATATAGATAATTATACCTATCCTTATCATTATCACTATCACTATCCTTAAATGGAACTTTTCAACGGAATCTTTTGAATTAATACCATAAAAATAAAAATAAAAAAGATCTTAGTAATTATAATCTAGACAAATTATAAATAACGGCGGAATAAGAAAAAAAAGATAAGAGATAATGAAATGAAATATAAAATAATATTAGAAATAGTCGGAAAAGCAAATAAAATGAATAATTACGTATTAGATGAAATAAATAATAGTATAATAGAAATAGAAGAAGACCTATACAAACAATTAGAATTAATCAATGTGAGGCAAATATACTAAGGCCTGGTTTGGGATACATGAAAAGAGTTAAAAAGCCAAAAAGTTAAAAAGTTATCACTATTCACCAAAACAAATATAAAAAAAAATAATTTTACACTTAATTATTACAACTAGTGCCTGTCTCCCCACAGACTTTGCTGACTTTTTTGGAAAAATTGCACAGGCAGGGTGTACAAACAACATGGTGTTGTTCGGCCTGTGGGGGCCCATCACGGGTCCTATTTTGATAATCTGAACCGTTCAATGTGTAGAACTCGTCGAGTACTATATGTCTATCACATTGATTAGATATCGTTAATTACATGATCAAATCAGTTTTGTATAAAAAATGGATGGTGTTATAGTTAACTATTGACAAAAAACTAATACAATTAGATAGCTATCGATATCCGATCAACGTGAGTTTTTACAAGCATATAGTACTCGACGAGTTCTATACATTGAACGGTTCCGGTTAGCAAAACAGACCTGTGGTGGGCCCCCACGGGCCGAACAACACAGTCCAATTCAAGTCCGAAAATGAGGCAACCATTTCCTATCTCCTACTCTGCCCAGACTGTACGGGTCGTACTGTCTACTTCACTAAAACTTCTTTTATATACTTATTTATATAATTTTATAATACACATTTTTTCGTAAAAAGTCAAAAAGTTAACTCAAATATCCATCTTTTTTTCCTCAATCTTTTAGTTCTAAAGGACAAAAAGTACACTTATTTAGGACATCCCCAACAACCCTAATTATAAAAGCATGTGTAGAGGATAATTAAATTAATAATAAATTAAAATATGGGCTTGATCATAATTTTATATAATCTTTTGGCTAATATTTATTTTTATATTATTTTCAGAATTAAATTGATTCAAATTTAATAGTTTAAAATTTTAATTGACAAAATTAAAACTGTAAAAATTTAAATAAAAAATGATGTTAAAATTTAGTAATGTTTTGACAAGATAGTTAAAAGTTAACTTTTAAATTTTTTTTTTTAACTTTTTATATGAAATAAAAAATTAATTAAAAATTAAAAAGTGATTTTTAACCCACTTTATAAAATAGGTCTTAATAACTATTATTATAATTTATTTTTTTGTACATGTACTACTGGTCAACAAAATGTGAGCGCGTTTTTTTGGACCAAACAAAAAGAATGGGACAACATTTCAAATGCACTTAAATGCTTGCCCATCGTGCAATTTACGCCTCACCTGTCTTCTTCTACCTTGTCTGATTTTAATTCGCTTCAGCAAAAGAAAATCAGAACTGAATTTGGGAACCGTTTATTTTAATAATTTTTTAATTTTTTATAAATTGACGTAGAAAAATATTTTAAATTTTTTATAAAAAAATAAATAAAAAGAATGATATGATAATTTATAATAATTTTTTTATCTTTTTGATTAAAATTTATAATTGATAGACCACCACCACCAATTTATAATAAAGAGAGCTCCAATGGATAGACCACCACCACCAATGGATCTATCTTGCACTATTTGTTATCATCTTGCTGCTTTTTTCATCTTTTTCATAGCCTTTGTACCCTTCTTCAACAATGCCCAATTTGCCCCTCCAATGGCTAACTTATCTACTTCTTGGATCAACAACCCCTCGATTAAGTCTTTTTTCAGCCGTAAGTCTTTTCCCCTCAATTACGCTTATCTGAGTCCAGTCCTCGAAGCATCATCCACTATTGGCTCACATTTTATCTGTGGCTTCTATTGCCCTTTTACTGAACAAACTCAGTCATCATGCCTCTTTGGTGTTGTAATCTTCGATGGTATGTCCCATCGATTCATCGACAACTCTTCCTATGTAAGAGACCCGCGACTGGTCTGGTCAGCTAATCGAGAGCGCCCTGTTCAAATTAACGCCACCTTACAACTCACTGGAGATGGAGATTTGATATTACATGACTCCGATGGCACTTTCGTATGGTCTACCAACACCTCAGGAAAGTCCGTTTCTGGCTTGAATTTCACTGAATTGGGAAACCTGGTCCTCCTTGACAGAAACAATTCAATGGTTTGGCAGTCATTTGATCACCCAACTGACTCCTTACTTGTTGGCCAGACTTTGTTTCCTGGCCAGAAGCTCACCTCCAGCACATCCCCATCGAATTGGGCTCCAGGTTCATTTTCTCTTATGATTCAGGATTACATTCTGTCGGGTTATGCAGGATCCAATCCACCCTTGGTCTATTTGAAAATCTATTCAGATGTGAATTATGTCAAATTCGAGAATCAAAGCTTTTTTGGGCAGAAAATCCCATCGCGAGCTCAGTTCATAAGGTTGGATCCTGATGGGCATTTGAGGGCTCATTATCTGTCGCCAGAATGGTCTGAGATTCGGGGGGTGGATCTGCTGACATATGGTGTTAAGGGCGGTGAGTGTGGGTATCCCATGTCGTGTGGGAATTACGGCGTCTGTATTTCAAATGGACAGTGCAGTTGTCTTGAGGAAGCCACTGGCAGCAGCACTTTTAGGCTAATAGATTATAGGCAACCCAGCCTTGGATGTTCCCTTGTTACACCCATTTCTTGTGACCATTCTCAATATCACACCCTTTTGGAGCTTAACAATACTAGTTACTTGTACATTAACCGGTACTCATACACATACATATCCACATCCACAAACTTTTACTTGGATGAAAAAATAGCATTAAAGGATTGCAAGACGAGTTGCTTGACAAACTGTTCATGCAAAGCAGCTTTGTTTTTCAATAAGTCGGCTTATAATGATTCAAGGAAAGGTTGCTTATTATTGTCTGAAGTCTTTTCTCTTACAAATAATGACGGAGGGGATGATGACGTTACTATGTTTCTTAAAGTACAGAAATCTCCTAGAACATCAAGGCAAGTCATAATCATACTTGGATCCAGTCTCGGTGCTTTCTTTGGTGTATTTTTTGTGGTTGCCTTTTGCTTTTTCTTTTTTAGAAATAAAGGAGATTACGAGGAACTTGATGAGTTCTATATTGATCAACTACCGGGGATGCCTACTAGATTCTCTTTTGAAGAATTGAGAGTCATGACAACCAATTTCGATAATAAGCTTGGCGAAGGAGGATTTGGGTCAGTGTTTCAAGGGACACTAAGTGATGGCACCAATGTAGCGGTGAAGCGTCTCAATGGTTTTAGTCAGGTTAAGAAGTCATTCTTAGCTGAAGTTGAGACAATAGGCAGCACTCACCATGTCAATTTGGTGAGATTAATTGGATTTTGTGCTGAAAAATCATATCGTCTTCTAGTTTATGAGTACATGTCCAATGGATCCTTGGATACATGGATCTTCCAAAGGCACCAAGAGCTCACACTTGGGTGGCAATCCAGACAAAAGATCATCATGGATATAGCCAAGGGGCTAACCTATCTCCATGAGGAATGCAGGCAGAGAATATTTCACTTGGATATCAAACCCCAAAACATTCTCTTAGATGAATGTTTCAATGCGAAAATTTCTGATTTTGGATTGTCAAAACTAATTGATAAGGACCAAAGCCAAGTTGTAACAATGATGAGGGGAACACCAGGCTATTTGGCTCCCGAATGGTTGAGCTCAATTATCACTGAGAAAGTAGATGTCTATAGCTTTGGTGTTGTGGTCTTGGAAATGTTGTGTGGGCGAAAAAATTTGGATCGATCTCAGCCTGAAGAAGATATGCATTTACTAGGTTTGTTTAAGAGGAAAGCAAAAGAGGAACGACTTCTAGATATTGTTGATAAATACAATGATGACATGCAGACAAATAGAGCAGAAGTTGTGGAAATGATGAAGGTTGCTGTGTGGTGTCTACAAAGTGATTTTTCGAGGAGGCCTTCCATGTCAATGGTGGTTAAGGTCTTGGAAGGTTCAGTTGAAGTTGAAAACAATTTGGATTATAGCTTCACAACTCCTGTGGTACCAAGAGCAATTACAGCTTTTCGTCACCAAGTGAATGGCATTGGCGCTGCTACTCCATTATTTGCATCAGCTTTATCAGGACCGAGGTAAAGAAAGTAGACTCAAACAAGCAAATTACAGCTGATTGTTTAAAGTTTTTGTATTCCTTTTCTTATGTAGTGAATTATAATCCAAGATTTTTATTTGTGCAAATCACACTCCATGATACCAAGATTAATGGTGTTTTAGGTAGTGTCGATAAAATTTCAACACTCTCAATAATATTTGCCCTTTTTATTTCTTCAAGTTCTTCCATCATCATTTCCATAGTACATACAAAAACCACACGAAAGTGGTGAGCAAGATTAGATTTCCCATTGTTTTAATTTAAACATTCTCTGTTCTGTTGTGAAGGGGAAGAAGATAGATATTTTGTGAGAGTATGCGAGTTTTCTCATGATTCAAGTAAAGCAAGTGAACATCAAATTCGTGTACGATTCAAAGTTTCTTCTCCATAAGATGTGTCAATGAATAGTAAATTAAGTTTGAAGAAGGAACAAAGCCGGCTTATATTTTTGACAAATTTGGAGCCAATTTATAACTAATCAATTTGGTTGAAGTGTTATGTTCTTGAATTATTGGGAAGGAAAACATTTTGTACATCAGTTAGTCTGCATATTGTGCAATTTATTTTTCCTTCACTTTGAGCTTTACTGGGAAAACAAAAAGAATGTGACATTATGAACAAAAAAATTCACATTCTACTTGCCACGTTTTTTCCCCTTTCCTTTCCCAGAACCTACTGATCTATAACAGGAAATGGATAAACTGAAATTTGAGTTGTAAATATTTTTCTTGTATCATGTTTTACATTGATTCTGCGCATTTGATCAATGCCCAACCTGTTGTGCATTCAATGGCGAAATCTAATTGGGGCCCTTTGTAATTTTTTTTTATAATTTTTATTTAAAATTCGTAAAAATTTCCCTAACCTTTACAATCAAAATAATTTTGATAAAAAAGCCTTTTATTTATAATTATTATTTTTTGTTATCTTGACTAGAGAATGCAAGAGGTGTAATGTAAATGTCCTCTAGTAAGAGGGGTTGTTTTTTCTCTTTATGATTTGACTGATAGTCTAAGATAACTCATGAAGTGGTATTCTTGTTTTGATAATTTAAAATTTAACCATTTTTATTTATTTATTGAGAGATTTTTTGTTACTCTTTTCAGTTTGAAGAATTATTTTGACTATAATTTCTTTGATGTATGCACATATTGTATAATGAATATACAATAAGTAGGCCCTCTTCTATTCAGGGGCCTAATCAACCGCCTAAGTTGTCTAACCCTTGAGCCACCATTAGTTTGCAGTAGATATGGTACGATAGCGTGGCAAGTATGGACTGCAGTTGCCCAAAAGTGGCAAAAAACAATACAAGCAACCTATATTAAGCAAATAAATGATGAGCATCATAATCCTAGATGTTCTGAAATTACTCCCTTGTCTTGCAAAGCTTCAAAATATCACAAGCTCAAAAAGTTAAAGAATTTTACCTACTTCATTGTCAAGGCAGACAATTCAAATACTATGAATACAGACATGAAAAGTGTTGTTGGAAGCTAAGCCTGTTTTAGTAGTTGCTACTGCAGAGCTGCTCTGTTTTGTTCAAGTGAAGTATCCAATAAAAATTCAAGTGGAAAATGCTCTGTATATACTGTAACGCCCTCAAAATAATAACATTAAACTCACAATATAGACATGCATTGATATATAAAAGATCCACATTCTTCTATTCATCAGAGTTTTATTACAAAAAGTATTACATGTTAACAACAAAAGCAAATGCCCTAAGGGCTTACAGCTTTCCAAGTTAACACTTAGTTACAAAAAGAGAGCACTAGCTCAATTACACCTTAAGCCCTTGGCTTGAATTTACATGTAATACATCGACAGAAAGACAACAAAAAGTCTGTCCGCCTCTAGCCTCCCAAGCTATGTCCTTGGAGGTGGCATGCTACCTGTACCTGAAAATGATATTCCCATATAGGGTGAGCCACAACCCAGTAGAAATATACTAAACCAACCATGAACAATGACTAAAAGATTAGCAGTTGATAGATGGCCAACACAACTATATCCACATATCTCGCTTTACCGTTTCATGACCTATAAGTCCATGTAACAATTCATTTTCCATTTCTCAATCTATAACCCTGGCTCAGAACCTGGCCAAACAACTTATATAAGGCTGTAGCTTATATTAAACATTTTCCCATCTCATAATAGATAATCATATTAGCTGTATCACACTTCCAAAGATATGCATAGGAGCACTATCACACTTCCAAAGACAAGCATATGAGCTGTGTCAACACATCACTAGATAAGCATATGAGCTATATCTATGGAGTCCATCCCCTATCTCCTTCCAAACAATATCCGGTTTAGAGGTCTATCCCCTAAACCGTGAAGTACATCCCCTATTTTCTCCAACACAACACAATGCATATAAACAATAATTATATACATCACAAATCAATACATAAAGTTAATGTATTCTTTCAACTGTCATACTCAATGACACATTTCAGTGATTAGTTTTAGTTTGCCTAATCATCATGCATTGTCTACAACAATCAAGACTATCCTCCACCGATAGCCCAAAGTAGTTATTTCTAAACAGAAAATAAAAGCACAAAATGGATAATATATCAACATTTCAGTTTGGTGAGCGATAAATAATCCAACTACACCCTTTACTCCCATACACTCCCAATCTCACTATTTCCAGTTCAATTCCTCGCTTCTCATTATTAATTTTGCCAATTAATTAATCAATGTAATTAGGACATTTTCCATAACTAACATCTCAACCCTTAGGGTTCCAATTTCATCAATGACTCAACATTAATTCCATTTCTTCATGCTAAACATGCATATAGGTTCATTATAAATAAAACCCCAACTTTTGTAAAATTACACAAAGGCCCAAAGTTTTCTCAAAAATTACATAACAACTCCCAACATATCAAAATGCTAAAATTTAAAGACAAAATCCATAAAGAGGAGTAGGATATCCCTACCTCAAAGTTTGAGCTCAAAAGGAGATGAAGACCCCACGACCAATGTGCTCCAAATCCAAAGATTTTTAGATTAAATCGAAGCCCTCAACACCCTCTATCTTTTTAATAAAGGACTTAGGGTAGGAAATCACCCTAGGTAGATCAAATCTTAGAGAGAGAGTAAGTTTAGAGAGAGAGAGTCTCAGATTTTAGGGTTTGAAAATGAAAAGTGGATGGAAAAGTGATTTTGAAATCGCTACTGCTCGCTGATATAAACAGGCTCGCTCGAGCGAAGACTTGGTTGCTCGAGCGACCAGACACAGAAAACCATCACTCGATCCAAGAAAGTCTTGATCGAGCCAACAAGATAATAATCAACTACTAACATCCACGGACACACGTCCGGATCACTGTACAACAAGGGGTAAACCCGGGGTCGCTATAACCTCCCCCCCTTAAAGAATTTCGTCCCCGAAATTAGGCACAAGTTTTCAAAAATAGGTTTTTCCTCCATTTAAACAATGTTACATTTTATCATTTAATAGCTCGACCCATTACCGGTCATTCCATCTCTTATTCAAGAGGCATTTCTCAACATATATATATTTCAACATACATGGTTCACAAATTATATCGCAATCAATTTACATAATACAACTCCATTTCTACAATATAGCCAACACATGCAATATTATAACCAACTCCCATATCAAGGTAAGTTCTATAATACTTCTATAAACCAAAACATTCATAATGTTTTACAACTTAAGACATATTTAATGATCTTAAAGTTCAGCAATACAACATTATACAACATATGTTCAAACATCCACAAATAGATCTGGATATTTCTCTCGGACCTCCAATTCACGTTCCCAAGTGGCCTCTTCCACTCCGTGATGTTTCCACAAAACCTTCACCAAAGGAATGGTCTTGCCACGCAGGACTTGATCCCGCCTATCCAAGACCCAAACCGGTCTCTCTTCATACGAGGTATCCTCATCTACCTCTAAGTCGGTCCAATCCAACACATGTGATGGATCCGGCTCATACTTCCGAAGCATACTCACATAAAACACGTCATGAACTCCGGACAACTGTGGCGGCAAAGCTAAACGGTAAGCAACCTTGCCAATCCTCTCAAGGATCTCAAAAGGACCAATAAACCGAGGGGATAACTTCCCACTCTTCCCAAACCTCATCAATCCCCACCTAGGTGATATCTTCAGAAAGACATGATCACCCATCTCAAACATCAACGGTCTCCTCCTACGGTCAGCATAAGATTTCTGACGACTCTGGGCTGTAACAAGCCTCCTACGGATAAGCTCAACTTTCTCTGTCGTCTCCCTAACCAACTCCGGACCCAACAAAGGTGTATCACCCACCTCGGCCCAACAAACCGGAGACCTACAAGGTCGGCCATACAAGGCCTCAAACGGTGCCATACCGATACTAGACTGAAAGCTGTTGTTGTAGGCAAACTCCACCAATGGTAAGTGCCTCTCCCACGTCCCACTAAAGTCAAGGACACAACCTCGAAGCATATCCTCAAGGATCTGAATAGCACGCTCGGACTGCCCGTCAGTCTGAGGATGATAAGCTGTACTAAAGGTCAACTTAGTGCCCAAAGCACTCTGCAAACTCTGCCACAACCTAGCAGTAAAACGAGTATCTCTATCTAAGACGATTGTCACTGGGACCCCGTGCAATCTCACTATGTCCCGAATATACAAGTTGGCAAGATGATCTACTGAATCTCTCACGCACATAGGAATGAAGTGCGCTGACTTAGTCAACCGGTCTACAACCACCCAAATAGCATCACTACCCCGCTGAGTCCTCGGAAGACCTACAACGAAGTCCATAGTGACGTGCTCCCACTTTCACTCGGCAATAGGCAAGGATTGGAACAAACCCGCTGGCCTCTGATGCTCGGCCTTCACTTGCTGACAAGTAAGGCACTTAGACACAAAGACTGCCACATCTCTCTTCATGCCTTGCCACCAAAACTGGCGACCCAAATCCCGATACATCTTAGTACCCCCCGGATGCACCGCAAGGCGCGAATGATGGAACTCTCGGAGTACTTCCTCTCGGTAAGACTCCGGCACAAACAAACGGTCTCGGTATCTCACACTCAGGTCGGGATACACCGTCAAGCCCTTCTTAACTTTCCCACTGGAGATCTTCTCTCGGAGGGACTCTACCTCAAGGTCACCTCTCTGTGCCTCTAACACTCGAGTCACAAGTGTAGGCTACGCAACAACTGAAAACAAGGCCGCAGCCTCAACAGATTCGCCCAAAAGCAAATCAAACTCGTCAAGTGCTCCCAACATCTCCCACTCCCAGATGGCTATACAAGCTACATCACCTATGGATTTCCTGCTAAGAGCGTCGGCCACAACATTGGCCTTCCCCGGATGATAATGCAACTCAAAATCGTAATCCTCAATGAACTCCATCCACCTCCTCTGCCTCAAGTTCAAGTCTTTCTGTGAAAACAGATATTTCAGACTCTTATGATCCGAGAACACCTCGAATCTCTCACCATAAAGGTAGTGCCTCCAGATTTTCAAGGCAAGGATCACAGCCGCTAACTCTAGGTCATGTGTAGGATAATTCTTTTCGTGTATTTTCAACTAACGTGAGCCATAAGCTACTACTTTCCCCTCTTGCATCAACACACAACCCAAACCCTCTCGTGAGGTATCACAATAGACTGCATAACCCAACCCTCTCTCCGGAATAATCAAGACCGGAGCGGTGGTCAATCGAACTTTCAACTCCTGAAACGACTTTTCACGAGTCTCACTCCATACAAATTTGACTCCTTTCCGAGTTAATCTAGTCAACGGTGAAGCTAATCTAGAGAAGTCCTTTACAAACCAACGGTAATACCCAGCTAATCCCAGAAAACTGCGGATCTCGAACACACTCTTAGGCTGTGCCCAATCTTGCACTACCTCAGTCTTGGATGTATCAACAGACACCCCTTCCTCGGAAACCACATGGCCTAAGAACTTGACTTCCTTTAGCTAGAACTCACATTTCCCAAACTTGGCATATAGCCTATGGGCTCTAAGTAACTCAAGCACCACTCTCAAGTGTTCCTCGTGCTCCTTCTCAGAAGGTGAATAGATAAGAATGTCGTCCACAAAAACGACTACAAAATGATCCAAGAATTCCTGGAAGATCCGGTTCATCAAGTCTATAAAGACTGCCGGTGCGTTGGTAAGCCCAAATGGCATCACCAGAAACTCATAATAGCCATACCGCGTACGGAATGCCGTCTTCGGAATATCCTCCTCCCTGACCCTCAACTGGTGGTAACTCGATCTCAAGTCTATCTTAGAGAAACAACAGGAACCCTTCAACTGATCAAACAAATCATCTATACAGGGCATAGGGTACTTATTCTTAACCGTAGCCCGATTCAACTTCCGATAGTCGATACACAATCTCAAGGCACCATCTTTCTTTTTAGCAAAGAGGGCCGGTGCTTCCCACGGCGAAACACTAGGGCGAACAAAGCCCTTATCTAGCAATTCTTGGAGCTGAACCTTCAACTCAACCAACTCTGCTGGAGCAAAACGGTAAGGTGCCATAGAAATCGGCGCCGTGCCGGGCACTAGATCAATGGAAAACTCAATCTCCCGGTGAGGAGGCAAACTAACAAGATCCTCGGGAAAAATGTCCGAGTACTCACAAACTACCCTCGGTAATACAATCTGGGTCTCATAACACTCACCATTCTCAAAGCTAGCAAGTAGACCACTAAGTTCACTCTGCCCTCGCGGATCATACCCCGGTGGCACAACACTACCAACCCGGTCTCCCAAGAAATGGAAACACTCCCCGCTCATGGTACAACAAGTGACCCTCTGGTGGTAGCAATCAATAACTACCCGGTATGACGATAACCAGTCCATACCCAAAATAACATCAAAGCCCTTCATGACATAACTACAAAAGGAAACGGAAGCCTATGATCGTCGACCTCTATATCAAAACCTTTACATCCATGTTTCAAAATCAACTCACCCCCAATAGGTGACACAACACAAATAGGAGATGCTAATAGTGCTAACTCCAACTCCAACATAGATGCAAATGCAGCAGATACAAAAGAATGAGATGCACCCGTGTCAATCAACACTCTAGCAACCGAGTTGCAAAACAGAAAGGTACCTCTCACTACCGATGGAGCCGGTACTAGATCCTGCGCGGTAATAGCATACACACGCCCTGTAAGACCCTGGTCCACCTGCTCACCCCTTGGAGCATACGACTGCTGTACTGACTGGGACGACGAAGCTCCCGGATTGGCCATCGAGGCCTGCACAGACTGAGCTGGCTGAAATCCCTGCGTCTGTCTAGAACCAGACGCTCCTGAAGTGGCACTCAACTGTGGGCAGAACCTCTTCAGGTGCCCAGGTTGTCCACACTGATAGCAAGACAAGGGCTGCCCCCTGCCCAAACTTTGACTCTGCGGTCTAGCTGAAGAAGAAGCAGCTCTCTGACCTCCGCCCTTCAGTGGGCAAATCGAAGCCTTGTGACCCAGCTGGCCACACTTGTAACAAGTGAACTCTTCTTGATTGCCTCTCCCCGAGCCTGCACTCGGCACTGGAAAGGTCGATCTAGAAACTCCACCATGAGACTGCTGAGGGTTATAACCCCTCTGTCTCCTGCCATCACCCTGGCCTCTCTTGGAGCCTCTATGCTTCTCCTCATCCTCCTCCTGCATCATAAGCTCCATATGAGCTGCAACATCCACCAAATGTCTATACTCTCGGATGTAAGACCCACCAACCCTCAACTTGAGGCCACGCCTCAACTTCCGCTCAAACTCAGAGCAACGGCGCTCCTCTGTCGCCACAAGTTCAGGTGCAAACCTGGACAAGCTAGTAAATGTAGCCTTAAACTCGGCCACAGACAAACCCTCCTGTTTAAGCCAACTAAAATGATCTCTCAGCTTCTCCCTAGCAACTGCAGATAAGAACCTCTCCTGGAAAGCATTTACAAACGCCTCCCATGTACCACCCACATGGACCTTCTCGTATTTCCACCATTGACCCGCATCTCCCTTCAGCTGGAAGGATGCCAAGGTCACCTTCAGTGCCCCGTCCTCAATGCCAAGCATTTCGAACGTCTTACTCATTTGTTCCAACCAGTCATCTGCCTTAAGTGGCTCCTTTGGATCCCCGATAAACTCGTCTGGGTTAGACCGGAAAAACTCCCTCTTCAAGAAAGAAGGCCCTGCCTCAACTGCCTGATTTCTAGCTCTGAGAATACCCAAAGCTCCTGCTATCTCTCGGGCCAAGGCACTCATAGCCTGCTGACCCGCTGGCTCGGCCACATTGGCCTGGCCAACTCCCTCCTACACTACCGGAATCTCATCCGGTAAAGGTACTTCCTGCCTCGCAGGCCTACCACGCCTAGTACCTCTACCTCGTCCTGACATCCTAATAAAGGTAACACAGAACGTTAGCACATTCATAAATGTGCCGAAACTAAACACCCACGTCCTAATGCATGGACAACTGTAATTCACTCCACGTAAGCACATAAACACATAAGCACTTATGAATTTCATTTCCGAATAATGATAGTCCCAAGGTGTTACTAGTGTTCCGGTTAGAAACAGCATTGATCAAGTGCTTTTCCAACAAGACTCCCAGAAACCCAAGGATCCAATCAACATCCTAGAAATTAAATCCCATACCCAAATAATCAGATAAGCATGTTATCAATTAAACACATGGCATATGACACTACACCTAAGTCTCTATCAAGCGAGACAAACCCGTTGTGATCCTAATCACTTCCCACATACCCAAAGTATTCGAACCCGGTACGTTCTGATACCAAGTTGTAACGCCCTCAAAATAATAACATTAAACTCACAATATAGACATGCATTGATATATAAAAGATCCACATTCTTCTATTCATCAGAGTTTTATTACAAAAAGTATTACATGTTAACAACAAAAGCAAATGCCCTAAGGGCTTACAGCTTTCAAAGTTAACACTTGGTTACAAAAAGAGAGCACTAGCCCAATTACACCTTAAGCCCTTGGCTTGAATTTACATGTAATACATCGACAGAAAGACAACAAAAAGTCTGTCCGCCTCCAGCCTCCCAAGCTATGTCCTTGGAGGTGGCATGCTACCTGTACCTGAAAATGATATTCCCATATAGGGTGAGCCACAGCCCAGTAAAAATATACTAAACCAACCATGAACAATGACTAAAAGATTAGCAGTTGATAGATGGCCAACACAACTATATCCACATATCTCGCTTTACCGTTTCATGACCTATAAGTCCATGTAACAATTCATTTTCCATTTCTCAATCTATAACCCTGGCTCAGAACCTGGCCAAACAACTTATATAAGGCTGTAGCTTATATTAAACATTTCCCCATCTCATAATAGATAAGCATATTAGCTATATCACACTTCCAAAGATATGCATAATAGCACTATCACACTTCCAAAGACAAGCATATGAACTGTGTCAACACATCACTAGATAAGCATATGAGCTATATCTATGGAGTCCATCCTCTATCTCCTCCCAAACAATATCCGGTTTAGAGGTCCATCCCCTTTCATCCCCTAAACCGGGGAGTACATCCCCTATCTTCTCCAACACAACACAATGCATATAAACAATAATTATACACATCACAAATCAATACATAAAGTTAATGTATTCTTTCAACTATCATACTCAATGACACATTTCAGTGATTAGTTTTAGTTTGCCTAATCATCATGCATTGTCTACAACAATCAAGACTATCCTCCACCGATAGCCCAAAGTAGTTATTTCTAAATAGAAAATAAAAGCACAAAATGGATAATATATCAACATTTCAATTTGGTGAGCGATAAATAATCCAACTACACCCTTTACTCCCATACACTCCCAATCTCACTATTTCCAGTTCAATTCATCGCTTCTCATTATTAATTATGCCAATTAATTAATCAATGTAATTAGGACATTTTCCATAATTAACATCTCAACCCTTAGGGTTTCAATTTCATCAATGACTCAACATTAATTCCATTTCTTCATGCTAAACATGCATATAGGTTCATTATAAATAAAACCCCAACTTTTGTAAAATTACACAAAGGCCCAAAGTTTTCTCAAAAATTACATAATAACTCCCAACATATCAAAATGCTAAAATTTAAAGACAAAATCCATAAAGAGGAGTAGGATATCCCTACCTCAAAGTTTGAGCTCAAAAGGAGATGAAGACCCCACGACCAACGTGCTCCAAATCCAAAGATTTTCAGATTAAATCGAAGCCCTCAACACCCTCTATCTTTTTAATAAAGGACTTAGGGTAGGAAATCACCCTAGGTAGATCAAATCTTAGAGAGAGAGTAAGTTTAGAGAGAGAGAGAGAGAGTCAGATTTTAGGGTTTGAAAATGAAAAGTGGATGAAAAAGTGATTTTGAAATCGCTGCTGCCCACTGATATAAACAGGCTCGCTCGAGCGAAGACTTGGTCGTTCGAGCGACCAGACACAGAAAACCATCGCTCGAGCCAAAAAAGTCTTGATCGAGCCAACAACCAAGAAGTTCGCTCGAGCGAAGAAAAGCTCGATCGAGCCAAGAACTCAAACCTTCAGGTCAGCAACTAGACGCACGCTCGAGCGACAAACTTCTCGCTCGAGCGAAGACCGAACCAGATCGCTCGGGCGAAGGGAAGCTCGCTCGAGCCAAAAACTATAGCTCTCAGGTCCAACTGAGACGCAGGCACATGCTCAAGCGAAGAAGACCTGGCTCGAGCCACCCGACACAAAACTCAACTCTCGCTCGAGCGACCGACTCCTCGTTCGAGCGAAGGTCCAAAAATCTGGGCAGCAATACTTGGCTCCCAAACACAACCAACCTGTAACAAACCTGCCCAACACATCCTATAACTCAACTACAAGGTAGGAAAGGATGTAAACAAGATAATAATCAACTACTAACATCCACGGACACACGTCCGGATCACTGTACAACAAGGGGTAAACCCGGGGTCGCTATATATACTAACAGAGATTATCTCAATAAAGGTCAATATAAAGTGCAGGTTAAGTCAATAATCAGATTTGTAATCAAACTGGTATCCAGCCGAGCGTTTTTTCGGTCTCTTTATTATAATTTCCATATGTGTTTTCCTTTTCAAGTTAGAAAAGAGGAACTGATGAAATCGCGGAGGATTATTAGATAAAGAAGTGCCGGCAATGCTCATGAGATTCTCTTACTGTGAGCTTAAAGTCACTGACTGATATAACTTCAAAAGGAAACTTTGGCAAGGATGATATCGGTCCTTGAAGGAGCTCTCTTCTAGGCAATGGTAAAACCAAAGTTGTAGTGAAGTATCTTGTTGGCTTAGGCCATGTCAATAGGTCTTTTTCTTGGCTGAACAAGTCAAGATAATAGGCAGCACTCACCATCTGAACTTGGTGAGATTGGTGGAATATTGTGTTGAGAAATCACAGACTTTTAGTTTATGAATAGGACTATTTGGTGCAACTTATGGAGCTGTTTATAACTCTCTTTTTTATATTGAAAGTTTGCGTAAGAGTGTTTGGTGCAGCTTCTACTTATAGCTTATAAGATACAAATAACTATTTCAATAAAAAAAAAAAAAAACTCATTATTGAAATGCAAGGGGAAGGTGTCATGGTATTGGAAATCCTTTGTGGATGGAAACATTTAGACGATGTACTTGTTATCAATTCCACCAGTATCAAGAACACTAGAAGCTGTTGGCCACTACTCTCTGCTACTCCATCCATTGGAGTCATCTGTGCTTTGTTACAAGATGTTAGGGGAAATTTTATACAATAAACCATCAATATTACTATAAAGGGTAATGCTATAGTGTGCAACTTACACCTTACACCTTTTTGTGTTCACTTACACCTTACACTTATACCTTTTTTACCTTGCACTTACACCTTTTGTGTAAGTGGCACATGGTGTGCAACTTATACATTTCATTTATACCTTCCACTTACACTTACACCTTACACTTACACCTTACACTTGCACCTTTTGTGTGAGTGGCACATGGTGTGCAACCCACTTACACCTTTTGTGGGTTGCACACTTAAGAAGAAGCCTACTATAAATACTTAAATCAAAAGTAAAGTAAATAAATTTTGGCTTGTCATTATGTGAGACATATAATTGCTTTTTCAAAGTTGTTACTACCTAACCACGCAAACGTATTAATAGATAATGGACAACTCCTAGATACAAATCAAATTACTATTAGTACTTATGACGTTTGCGCACATAGAAAAAGGTAAATAAACCGTTTATGATAAAAAAAAATATAAATGAAAATAATAAATAAAAAAACAAGAGAAGAAACCCAAATTAACATGTTGAAAGTTAATGTCTTATATAGACATTGTAGTGTGTTTTTATTAGGGACACATCTCTTAGTTTTAAAAGAACAGATTTATTTGATTAAATTTGAAACTCTAAAATATTTTTGACACATGAAACTTAGAATTTTAGAAACAATTACATGAACTTTACCATTGAAATAAATTGATGATGATTAGTTTTGAATGACGCTGCTTTCCCCCCCCCCCCCCAAAAAAAAAAAAAGTAAATTACCCTGATCTCTCTGAGAACTGGAGAAAATACAACAAGTCTTATATTTTTAGCATATTATACTGACTTCCCTTTTAGTTAGTGATGAATGGTTAAAAATGTATAATTATTTTATTATTTTTAATCATTAATACACTCTTATTAATTTAATTCCCCTACTTTATTCTTAGTTGTGAGTTTAATGATTTAATTTTAATTTTTACAGAATAATTTGCAAGTAGAATAAATGTTGGGACTAAATGGAAATTAAAGGAAAGGGAGCCCAAATCAAATTCATTCCCCAAACAGCATCATACGAGCAATCAACAAAACACAGTTACGTAGATGAAGAAACTTAATTGGATGAGTGATGCAATGTAATGTTGGGGCAAAATCTTATTGGTTGGATAATGCAAAGATGTACGAGGTAGAATTCTATTTGATGAATGAGTTCCAAAGGCAATTGGATGGCTGATGGTTGAAAGGTGCATGCAGAAATTCTATTGGCTGGATGATGCTAGAATCTATCCAAATTTACAACCCCAGTGACCTCTATAAATACATGTCAATCTCATTGAGGAAGAGAACAATTTTTTTTTTCGGAGAGTTCATTCATTTCAATACAGAGTGTTTTAGTTTAGTTTTTGATGTTCTAATTTTCTTTGTTAAGGTTAGGGTTGAAACTCCAATGTTTTCTTTATAAATATTTTAGATTCAATTTATATAACTCAATTGAAACATAAACAAAAGGTATTTTCAATCGGAAGATAAAAATGATTATTCCATATTAATTCCAAAAAAATTAATTACTTTCACTAATTGATTACACCATAAAAATCTAGTTATTTGATTCGCAGGGAATATCGAGCTTCTATTGTGCCTTGAGTCTACAATAGAACAAGATGTTATACAGAATAAAAAACTTTTCCTAAATAAATAAATCAATCAACTAAAATAATCTGACATTGAAAACCATGATTGAATCATAAAATGTTTATAAAGAAAAAGGGACCGAAATAATGCAAATGATATAAAGATGTAATAATAAATAAAATAAAATTTGCATTTCATTGTAAAAGAGAAAACAACATCATTTTTTTTTTCTTCTATTTTTATGACTAACGTATTGTTGACACACACACACACACAAAAAGAGTGTTATATGAACTAAAATTTTATAAGTGTCCAATATAATTATGTCAAATTTATATTATTTTCAAATATCACGAGATCTATTTATTTGCAATTGATTAAAATAGTCAAAAAGTTAAAAAAAAAAAAAAAACAAATATAAAAACTCAAACCATTATCTCTATTTTTGTACATGTCATTTTATTAAAAAATAAAAAATTATTAAAAAAAATCAATCCCCAAATAAATTCTTATTAAAAAAAATCAAATTTGAAACAAAATTCAAGTATAACACAGGTAGAAAATTAGTACAAGTAGCCAATAGGACCACCGAGGGTGGCGGCGGCGTTGTGGAAAGGCATTGGCCTTTTACACAAGTGAGTAGAGCTCGATTCTTGGGGCACAATTAAGGATCCATTTACACAAGTGACTTTACCTCATGTACTGAGGATTGATGCATTCCCTACTTACTCTAGTGGTAAATTCCTTCATTTGAATTAGATAAATCTAACCAAAATACAGGAGCCTCAGAATTGCAATGATATCTCTAAGAAACACTCATTTTTCCTGTTAAAAATAAATAAATAAAAGTAGCCAATAGGCATTATCATAGAAACTGCATAGTTGGAAAAAGTTTTGCTGCCATGACTTGTTAATCGGTGGGTCAAACATTAAAGGATAAATTACGCCTTGCACTATTATCAAATTTCACTTTGACTCTTACATATAAAATTATGACAGTCAACCCTTACATTTCTAGTCAAATCCCACTTTAGTCCTTACACATGAAATCGTGACAATCAACCCCTTACACTTTTACTCAAATCCTACTTTGATCTCTACACAAGTGTCAATGTCTCTTTTCTGTTATTTCATTTTTAAATCTTTAACAAAATCCAGTCATGTGACAAAAATGTGACTACGAAATAAGAGTAAGAGAAGAAAATCATCTATGTTTCTACTAATACACTTTTTCTTACGTCATAAGTATTTGAGAGTTATATAATATATATATACATATTCGTATGGTAAAAATTGTGACCAAAAAAGAAGAAAGTAGAGTTTTTGAAATTAAAAAAATGCGACAAAGAAATCAAAGAGAAAGAAATATGAATAGACAAAAGACTGTGTTACCATGAAAAATAGAGTTTCATGATTTTAATTTATGTAAAATCCTAGTTCATCTTCTTAATTGTTCACAATTTTTATTTTATTTTAGTCTAATACAGTCATATTTTGATGTAAATTTTGGGATAAAGTGTATATTGGCAAAAAATGTAGATAATTTTCCTTTCTTACGCTCATGTCATAGTTACATTCTTATCACATGACAAGATTCTATTAAATATTTAAATAATTGAGTAACAGAAAGGAAAATTGACACTTGTATAGAGATCAAAGTGAGATTTTACCAAAAGTACAGGAGGTTAACTGTCACAATTTCATATGTAAGGATTAAAGTGGAATTTGACCAGAAGTGCAGGGGGTTGATTGTCATGATTTCATGTGTAGGAGCCAAAGTGAGCTTTGATACAAAGTGTAAGAGTGCAAAGTGTAATTTGCCCAACATTAAAAAAGAATTAATAAATTTAAATAGATTAATTTGTGGTGTGCATTTGTGCATCATGCAAGGTGGACATATGACTACTTAGTCTGATTTTTTGTGACGTTTCGTTACTTTTTTTATAGAAACTATACATCAGTGTAGTTTGTGAAAACAAATTCCAAATTAATGAAAAATTATATAAATATTAATAATTAAAATTATAATTTATTATTATTTTTTTTTTATGTATAATTTGTTTCCTCTGACATCACTGTAGAGTAATAGCTCCAATTTTTTAATCATTTAAAAAAAAAGAGTAAAATTTTTAATTGGATGGTAGCCTATCAGATTTAACTTGAGACTAAAGTCTCGTTTGTCAACTATAGGTTGTGTTTGGTGGTGTTTTTGTAACGGCCCAAAATAACCCAACACAAATTAGGTACATCAACCAACATCCATTAAAGAATAATAGCAATTCTCCAACCTTTACATCATTAATCAATAAGGTTTGTACAAAAGTCCCACATGCGAATTATACATTCAATGATATAGAATTACATGAATCTATAGCATGTAAAATATCAAATCCCAAAATAAATAAAATGCCCTTGAAGACTTACATATTTCAAGGCTTAAGCTCGGTTACACAAAAATGATCTCTTGGACCCATACATGAATAGCCATTAGCTTGCAAAAATTTCAATCACAACAAAAGAGCCTTATACTCTCAAAACATACTTCCACACCCTAGTTTGGCGGGTTCACCACATCTTTTCCTGCACCAAAGTCTCATAGGGGTAAGCATAAAGCCCAGTAGAGAAATCTTAACGAAGTATATACGTTTATGCAAGAATTCCCAATATGAAATGCACATGCCATGCTACGCCCCAAAAAAAGAGTTCGTTTACATCTCTTTGAAAACCACCATGTACAACGATAGCTTGAAATTCTCTACAATTCAGAAATTTACTGTTTAATTCATTGGGGTGATAAATACAACTTAGGTAATCCCTGAGTTGGTATCTACAAGTAGGCATAACTAGCACTACCAAAAACCCACTTTACCGATTGCTAATTGGAAGGAAAGTGGTACCTCCTCCGCCCGTGTTTTCGGTCTTTCACCCTAGACACTCAGGCCAACTTAATCAATTCCATCTGCACCTCCTATTCGGATTTACTAACGTATTTATCCCAAGACATTACAATAGTTCTCATTTCTCAATAATTCTTTCTCAATGCAAGTTTTGAATCTCAATTCAATAATTATAACAAGCTATATATTGAAATGTCAATGCCACGGTTATCCATTCAATGCAACAATTAACCATGCCATGTAGTGATTACCCATGCGATGTATCATCCAAACAATAACATAATTTCCCCACAATTGTTCTATTTACGATCACAATTTCCACTTCCGTTTTCCAATACATTTAACATGTATAATTCATGAACTTTTACCTTTATCCAAGTGTTGCGACATTTCCACATCTCATAAGGTCTCAACATTTTGTCATTTCAAGATTCATATACATATCTACATATACAATAGATTCCAAGGAAATTTACTAATTTCGCATATACTAAGAAATTTGACATTTTACATCTAATGTCATGAAATCTCCATTTAAACATTCACTTAACACAAGTAGAATCATAATTTCTCAACATCCAACAAACTCCCCAAATTTCTAGGTTTTTCACCCAAACAATGCATTTCTCTATTTCTTGGTAAAATCTCACCAAAAACATCATTTTTATGACAATGAGCTTCAATTATTCAAGAAAATCTTTCAAAAAAACAAAAGATGGATTTCTTTTGCAAAACCATTAACTTCTTGAGCTAAAAACCAAAACCTTTTTATAATGTCTTTAAGAAAGCTCCAAAATCACATTAACCTTGCATAGACATGTATATATAACTCAAAGAAGTTACTACCTCAAGTTTTGAAGAAGAAAATGAGATGAAACCCTTGAAATCAATGGTGCCAAAACTCAATCTCCACCTTACACAATGTAGCTCTTAAGGAGCTCTTCAAGTTTGATGAAGGAACTTGGGTTGAAAATGGAATGGATCCAAGGGGATCAAGAGTTTGAAGAGTTTTGGGGTATGAAATGTAGAGAGAAGGGAGAGTAGTGTGTTTTTAGTGAGAGAGTGATATAGGAAAAGTGATACACACAACCCAAAAAGAGAAGAAAAATAGAGCTTTATAGACTCAGGCCCGTTCGTACGTGCGGCATTTCCCTCCGTATGTGCGGCTCTGATCCCCGCACGTGCGACACCTTCCCGTACTCCCCCTCCGCACCTGTATATAATGCAGTGTGCAATGTTCAAAAGCCCACACTTCCCTGCACGTGCGGCCTCATCCCTGGCACGTGCGCCCCTGGTTCTCCAGCCCAGAATTTTTTTCTGGTTCGATTCCAGACACTTCGGACTCGACCTTGCACCCTCTGAAACGAGTGACACTCAAACCCGGAATAAACAAGGACCGAAATTTGAGAAAAAGCTTTTGAACACAACAAACCCAAAGAGGACAATAAGTGAAGTGACGTATACGAAACTGGTCAACACAACCTCCCCACCATAGGAAATTTTGTCCCCGAAATTTAAATAAACTAACCAAACTAATGGGTTCTAGCAATCATGACTGTGCCATCATAATTTCAAATCACAAAATCGATATTCAACCAACATTTACCATAATCATCATCGTCATTATTTCAAAACGACAACTGCTTATAATAGGCATCTGAAATGAAGCTTTCTACGAAAATATCATTCCACCACAACCTCATGCTTAGATTAACAATACATAGAACATGTGATTAACATTTTTAACACTTTTTCCTTCAACAATAGGGAATATTACAATTTAAAACAACTAAGCATTCCCAAACAAATCTAGATACTTGGAGCGGACCTTCGCTTCCCGTTCCCAAATTGCCGCCTCAACCCCATGGTGCCTCCACAACACATTTACTAACGGTATAATTTTGCCTCGTAGCACTTGGTCTCGGGTGTCTAGTATTTGAACTAGTCGCTCTTCGTAAGAGACATCCTCATCTACCACCAAATCAACCCAATCAAGCACATGAGAAGGGTCGGGTTCATACTTCCTAAGTATAGACACATGGAACACATTGTGAACCCTCGAAAGTTGTGGCAGTAAAGCCAACCGATACGCCACCTCCCCAATTCTCTCCAATATCTCGAAAGGCCCAATAAACCTCGAAGACAACTTACCGCTCTTACTGAATCTCATCAAACGCTGCCTAGGTGAGATCTTAAGGAAAACATGGTCACCCACTTTGAAAGACAAAGGTCGTCTACTCTTATTGGCATAACTTTTCTGTCGGCTTTAGGCTATAACTAACCTCTTTTGAATGAGTGCAACTTTCTCGGTTGTCTCCCTAACAATTTCTGGACCCAACAATGGTGCATCTCCCACCTCGGCCCAACAAACCGGTGATCTAAATGGTCGGCTATACAAGGCCTCAAATGGTGCCATCTCGATGCTACCTTGGTAACTATTGTTATAGGCAAATTCAATGAACGGTAAATGTCTCTCCCAAGACCCCTTGAAATCAAGGACACAAGCTCTAAGCATGTCCTCCAAAATCTGAATGGTATGCTCCGACTGCCCATCGATTTGAGGGTGGTAAGCGGTGCTAAAGGTCAACTTAATTTCCAATGCCTCTTGAAGGCTTTGCCACAATCGGATAGTAAAATGAGGATCTCTATCTGATACGATGGTTACAGGAACTCCGTGAAGTCGAACTATCTCTCTAATGTACAACTCTGCCAAGTGCTTAATTGAGTCGCTGGTACGCATCAGAATGAAATGTGTAGACTTAGTCAACCTATCAACAATCACCCAAATGGCATCATTGCCCCGCTGTGTTCTAGGAAGCCCAACTACAAAATCCATGGTAATGTGCTCCCATTTCCACTCGGCTATCGGTAAGGGTTGTAACAAACCCACTGGTCTTTGGTGTTCGGCCTTCACTTGTTGACAAGTAAGGCACTTCGACACAAAGGAAGCGACATCCCGCTTCATACCCCTCCACCAAAACTGACGGCTAAGATCATGATACATTTTGGTGCTTCCCGGATGTACTACAAGGTGTGAGTGATGGAACTCCCGAAGCATTTCCTCTCTACAAGATTCTGGTACAAACAAACAGTCTAGGAATCGTACACTCAGATTCGAGTGGATGTTCAAACCCTTCTCTTCCTTCCCATTAGAGATTCTATCACGAATTGACTCTACTTCACAGCCTCCTTGTTGTGCCTCTATAACTTTACTAATCAAGGTAGGTTGAGCACTCAAGGTAAACAAAGTTGCACCCTCATCGGACTCACCCAAGTGCAATTCAAACTTGCTGATGTCACCCAATATAACCGATTCCCGAATAGCCACACTCGCCAAACTACTCATGGATTTCCAACTTAAGACGTTGGCCACTACATTGGCCTTTCCCGGATGATAGTGTAACTTGAAGTCATAATCCTCCAAAAATTCCATCCACCTCCGTTGGCGTAAATTCAAGTCTTTTTTAGAAAACAAATATTTTAGACTCTTATGATCAAAGAAAATCTCAAACTTCTCACCATACAAATAATGCTTCCAAATTTTCAAGGTAAACACTACTGCTGCTAACTCCAAGTCGTGGGTGAGGTAATTCTTCTCATGAGTTTTCAATTGTCATGAACTGTAAGCTACAACCTTTCCCCGTTGCATCAAGACACAACCAAGCCCATCCCGAGATGCATCACAATACACGGTGTAACCCAAACCTCTTTCCGGAATTATCAACACCGGTGCGGTAGTCAGTCTAGCCTTAAGCTGTTGGAAAGACTTTTCACAAGCCTCACTCCACACAAACTTAACCCCTTTTCTAGTCAATCTACTCAAAGACGCGGCTAGTCTAGAAAAGTCCCTTACAAAACATCGATAATACCCTACCAATCCCAAGAAACTCCGAATCTCAAAAACATTTTTGGGTTGTTCCCAATCCTGCACGTTGTCTATTTTTGAAGAATCTACAGTTATTTCCTGTCTTGACACTACATGACCCAAAAACTTCACTTCGGTGAGCCAAAACTTGCATTTCTCAAATTTGGCATACAACTGGTGCTCTTTAAGTAAGTCAAGTACTACCCTCAAATGAGTCTCATGTTCTTCCTCAAAAGTTGAATAAATTAAGATGTCGCCCACAAAGACGACCACAAAATGATCCAAGTATTCTCTAAAAATTTGATTCATCAAGTCCATAAAGGAAGCCGATGCATTAGTCAACCCAAAAGGTATTACAAGGAATTCATAGTGGTCATAACGCGTACGAAAGACCGTTTTTTGGATGTCCTCCTCCCGAACCCTCAACTGATGGTATCCTGACCTCAAATCTATCTTTGAAAAGCAACAAGACCCTTTAAGTTGGTCAAACAAATCATCTATTCTAGGTAAAGGATACTTGTTCCTAACGGTAACCTGATTCAGCTTACGGTAATCAATACAAAACCGCAACGACCCATCCTTCTTCTTCGCAAAGAAAGTCGGCGCTCCCCAAGGCAATGTACTAGGGCGAATGAAACCCTTGTCTAAAAGCTCTTGGAGTTGAATCTTCAACTCATGCAACTCCACAGGTGCAAATCTATATGGCGCCATAGAAATTGGTGCCGTTCTAGGCACTAAGTCAATACACTACAACAAAAAAGGGTTTTCACGATGCGCAATGCACGCCGTAAAAACCCTTTTACGACGTGCAATGCGCATCATATTATGACCAGTCATGGAAAGTCATTCACTTTCAACAACATGCTTCGTATGCCGTTAAAAACTATTTAACGGCTGATTTTGTGCGTCGTTGTTACTTTTTTTGCGACATGTTATAGTACGCTGTTAAAATTATTTAACGGCAGATTTTGTGCATCGCTATTACTTTTTCTACGACATGCTATAGTACGCCGTTAAAAACTATTTAATGATAGATTTTGTGCATCGTTGTTATGTTTTCTACGACTACTTTTGCACGCCATTAATTGGTAAGACAAATAACGACGATGATTGCGCACCGTAAAATATGTAATACGACTTATTATGCCTGCCGTAGAATATACAGTTTTTTTTTTTTTTTAATTCAGCAGGTTCTATTTGACTAATTTTGTATAATCTAACAAATATTACTAACAAACATCACAGAACATCAATCAGCCGCCAAAATATTGTTTAAAACATCAAAAAGATACTATATCCATAAATTATAAACATTCAATAATTGTCTACACATTTCAAAGATTTGAAAACTATATCCTTAAGTTCTAAACTGTAAAAAAAGTTTAAACCATCCAAAACTATGCATATCTAACTTTCTAAACATATCGACAACTATTAAAAGATTATCTAAGACTACCGACAACAGTTCCTATAGCAGCTGCAGCTGCAGCTGTAGCAAATCTACTTGCTCCTATCACAGGGACAATGGTGCCCAATGTATGTGTTAAGGCACCTAAACCCACGACAATAGCTGGAGTAACTAACCCTGTTGCATTTCTTGTCTGCTTGACAAAGGAAACTTCAAATAAGTACAAAAACCAACGACTCAAGAACAAAAATATTTCTTGAGGTATTAAGAAATGATCAAGAAATTTTAAAACATCAACAAAACATTTCCAAAATTAATAAGATAATTCAATGGCCCCATAAAAGAAATGTCATAATGAAAAATTAGCAAAAATTCAAGATCTCAATAGTTTGCTACTAAATCCAGGCCATAAGAAGCTCAAGAGAAAAATCAAATTTAAAAAGAGGAAGATGTGGAATTAATCTACTTCAATGAATACATTTTTATTTTTATTTTTTATTGAGCCCTGATTTTTCTCTTATACGAAGGGATCAAGTATATAATAAACATCTAAATCGTTTCCACAAACTAAAGGAAGACAACTTAACATAAATATTTTTCTTTTAATAATATATATACCTAATCCAATATTTTTGGAATAAACTAAAATCAACACAATGTCAAAATAGGATAACACCAACTGATATTCTTCTTTTATATATTAGAGATCATTGGATGGGTGTGCTCCAGTGGTGGATCGTATTGCAAGATAAGAAGATAATGGTTGCTGGTTTGCGATGGTGATATCATTGGTGGTGGTGGTCGTCGGGGCAATGGTAAGCAGAGGTGGCAATGTGATGATGTGTGACGATGAGCGACGGTGGAAGATTGATGAACACTATGTGGTCCTATGCAACATTGAGATGAGCAACGGTGGTGACTCTGCGAGAGACAGCAAGAGAGATCAAAAAGATAGAGAGAGAACCTATTTGTGAAGAATGGATTAGGGGTTTCAGATACACAACGAGATTGAAACATGAGATGACGATAAAGACCTTTGATTTCAGATGCACAATCGAAGAGAAGAGATAAGACGATCCTGGTAACCCCATCAATTGATTCGGCCTTCGTCATCATCAGAGAGAGAGATTGAAACCTTGTGATGGTGTATTGTAATTAGAGGAAAGCAAAATAGCTATTTTGAAAAAAAAATTTTCTCATATTTTTGTTTTTGTTTTTTTGTTTGGGGGCGATTGGCGCCCCAAATTTCAGTTTGGCGCATATATATATATATTTTCATACAATTCATGACATGCATTGTGCGTCATAAAAAAGCAATAATTTTAACGGCAGGCGATATGTTCATCGTAAAAATTGCAAAACTTTTAACGACAGGCGTTGTGTGCGCCGTGAAAAGTATTCACTTTTCACCACTGGTGTATGTGCGTCGTGTATAATTGATGTATTAACGGCACGCCATATGCACGTCGCAGAAAGTTTTATTATTTAAGACGTGCATTGCAAGTTGTAAAAAAATCATCATTATCACCATTCACAGCTTACGCAATAGACACACCATGGTTGGAAAAGTATTTACAACGTGCAACAAAAGCAAGTCGTAAAAGTGAGAAACTATGATGTGTATTTATTGTATGCCGTTAATGTGGTGCCGTAAAAAGTCAATTTTGTTGTAGTGATAGTGAACTCAATCTCCCGGTGGGGTGGCAAACTAGTAAGATCCTCGGGAAATATGTCCGGGTATTCACAAACTACCATTGGCAACTCAACACAAGTCTTGTCACTCTCACCATCCAAGAGAGTAGCAAGAAGGCCACTAAGCTCGTTTCTACTATGAGGGTCAAAAACTAGCGACAAGACCCTATCAACCCTGTCCCCCAGAAAGTAAAAACAATCACCACTTGAGGTGCACACTGTGATCCTCTGGCGAAAACAATCAATCACTGCTTGATATGAAGATAACTAATCCATAACTAGAATAACATCAAAAGTCAACATGTCTAGCAACACAAAAGCAAATGGGAGTCGACACCCGATAACCTCTATCTGACAACCACGACACCCCCCATCTAAGTCAACTGTACCCCCAACTGGTGCCTCTACTCTAAGTGGAGATGCTAACCGTGCCACTTCTAATCCCAATATAGATGCAAATGCAATAGATATGAATGAATGAGACGCACTCGTATCTTTCAACACATTAGCCAAAGAATTACACACAACAAAAATACCTCTCACAACCGAAGATCCTGGCAATTGCTCTGGTGCGGTAATAGGCATACACGCGCTCTTGTGGCCTCTGGTCAACCTACTTATCTCTCGGAGCATAGGCTTGCTGCACTGATTGAGCCAAAGTGGCTCCCTAATTAGCTCGCGAAGTCTGGACTGAGTGATCCTGTTAGTGGCTCTGAGTCTACCTCGACCCTGATGCCAGATGCGCCTCCCAACTGCGGGCAAGCTCTCTTTATATGCCCTGATTGACTGCACTGATAGCAAGTAGGCCCCTTCCCCCTACTTGGGGATTGACTCTAAGATCAGTTAGGTGGTGGTGGTGGCAACATCTGTTGTCCTCCTCCGTTCTGCGGACATGCAAAGGCCTTGTGACCTAGATGGCCACACTTGAAACAAGAAAAACCACTCGGTGCACTCTTTCCCGGACCTGCACTAGGCAAGGGAAAGGTGGATCTAGACTGCTGCGGTTGGGACTGGGATAAAAATGTGTTCTTGCTCTTCTTGTTGGGCCTATAGTCCCCTTGTGACCCTTGACCCCTCGACCTTGACCCTCGGATTCTCTCCTCCTCGGCCTCTATGATAATCTCTACGTGTGCCATCGCTTCCACAAGTCGGTCATAATTCCGGATCATGTTCCCGGCAACCTTGAACAAGATTTTGGTTCTTAGTTTCTTCTCAAACTCAATGCAACGACGCTCTTCCGTTGCCACTAACTTTGGTGCAAACCGGGACAAACTAGAGAAGGTCGCTTCAAACTCAGCCACAGAAATATTGAGTTGCTTAAGGTCCTGAAATTCCTGCCTCAACCTCTCGCTAACAGTGGAAGGTAGGTACTTGTCTTGGAAAACCACCACAAATGCTTCCCATGTCGGTTCTATTCGGCCCTTGGCGTATTTCCACCATTGGCTCGCATTCCCCTTGAGGTAGTAACTCGCAAGAGTCACTCTAAGCTCACTGTCTTCGATGTGAAGCATCTCAAATGTCTTCACTGTCTGTTCGAGCCACTTATCCGCTTTCTTAGGCTCGGGGCCACGATGGAACTCATCCGGCTTGGCCCGCAAAAACTCCCTAGTGAGAAAGCTCGCCCTCGTCTCTACAGCGTTCTCTCTAGCTTGATTCTCTGCCCTTAGTATATTCATCGATACCCTTAAGGCCCCTGCCATTTCGCGGGCTAGGGCCTCTATTGCGGCTTGACCCGTTTCCCTCGGAATTTCCGCTTGCCCACTTGCTCAGCCATATTAGCTTGGCCCAACCGCTCCTCTTGCACCGGAACCTCATGAACCGGCACTCCATGCACACCTCGACGAGCTCTACCACGCCTTCCACCTCTGCCACCACGGGTTTGACCCCTTCCTGACATCCTACTTAAGGAACAAGATAAACAATTTAGCACATAATTCCAAATGTGCTCGCAACTTGCCTCACACGTTAGACTACAATAATTCTATAATTCTAATTCTATATATGTTCTAGTCACATAAGCACATACGGATTATTCTTTTGTGATGGGATTCGTCTCACAAAAAACCAAGAATTCTTAATAGAACGAGTATTGATCAAATATCCTTCTAATGAGACCTCAAGGAATTTAATAGGCGCAAATAAGATCCCAAAAGTCCAATCATATACCCATATAGTCACATAAACATGTTATCACATAAACAAAAAATACGAAACATCACCTAATCATGCGAAATGAACCCACTGTGGTATAACAACCACTCCCCGTAAGCCCCAAGTATTCAAACCCGGTAGCTCTGATACCAAGTTGTAATGCCCCAAAATAACCCAACACAAATCAGGTACATCAACCAACATCCATTAAAGAATAATAGCAATTCTCCAACCTTTACATCATTAATCAATAAGGTTTGTACAAAAGTCCCACATGCGAATTATACATTCAATGATATAGAAATACATGAATCCATAGCATGTAGAACATCAAATCCTAAAATAAATTAAATGCTCTTGAAGGCTTACATATTTCAAGACTTAATCCCGGTTACACAAAAATGGTCTCTTGGACCCATACATGAATAGCCTTTGGCTTGCAAAAATTTCAATCACAACAAAAGAGCCTTATACTCTCAAAACATACTTCCACGCCCTAGTTTGGCGGGTTCACCACATCTTTTCCTGCACCAAAGTCCTATAGGGGTGAGCATAAAGCCCAGTAGAGAAATCTTAACAAAGTATATAGGTTTATGCAAGAAATTCCCAATATGAAATACACATGCCATGCTACACCCCAAAAAAAAGAGTTTGTTTACATCTCTTTGAAACCACCATGCACAACGATAACTTGAAATTCTCTATAATTTAGAAATTTGGTGTTTAATTCATTCGGGTGGTAAATACAACTCAGGTAATCCTTAGCTTGGTATCTGCAAGTAGGCATAACTAGCACTACCAAAAACCTACTTTACCGGTTGCTAACCGGAAGGGAAGTGGTACCTCCTCCGCGCGTGTTTTCGGTCTTCCACCCTGGACATGCATGCCAACTTAATCAATTCCATCTACACCTCCTATCCGGATTTACTAACGTATTTATCCCAAGACATTACAATAGTTCTCATTTCTCAATAATTCTTTCTCAATGCAAGTTTCAAATCCCAGTTCAATAATTATAACAAGCTATATATTGAAATGTCAATGCCACAGTTATCTATGCAATGCAACAATTAACCATGCCATGTAGTGATTACCCATGCGATGCATCATCCAACCATTAACATAATTTCCCCACAATTGTTCCATTTACGATCACAATTTCCACTTTCTTTTTCCAATACATTTAACATGGATAATTCATGAACTTTTACCTCTATCCAAGTGTTGCAACATTTCCACATCTCATAAGGTCTCAACATTTTGTCATTTCAAGATTCATATACATATCTACATATACAATAGATTCCAAGGAAATTTACTAATTTCGCATATACTAAGAAATTTGACATTTTACATCTAATGTCATGAAATCTCCATTTGAACATTCATTTAACACAAGTAGAATAATAATTTCTCAACATCCAACAAAACCCCCAAATTTCTAGGTTTTTCATCCAAACAATGCATTTCTCTATTTCTTGGTAAAATCTCACCAAAAACATCATTTTTATGACAATGAGCTTCAATTATTCAAGAAAATCTTTCAAAGAAACAAAAGATGGATTTCTTTTGCAAAACCATTAACTTCTTGAGCTAAAAACAAAAACCTTTTTACAATGTCTTTAAGAAAGCTCCAAAATCACATTAACCTTGCATAGACATGTATATATAACTCAAAGAAGTTACTACCTCAAGTTTTGAAGAAGAAAATGAGATGAAACCCTTGAAATCAATGGTGCCAAAACCCAATCTCCACCGTACACAATGTAGCTCTTGAGGAGCTCTTCAACTTTGATGAAGGAACTTGGGTTGAAGATGGAATGGATCCAAGGGGATCAAGAGTTTGAAGAGTTTTGGGTTATGAAATGTAGAGAGAAAGGAGAGTAGTGTGTTTTTAGTGAGAGAGTGATATAGGAAAAGTGACACACACAGCCCAAAAAGAGAAGAAAAACAGAGCTTTACGGACTTAGGCCCGTCCGCACGTACGGCTCTGATCCCCGCACGTGCGGCACCTTCTCGCATTCCCCCTCTGTACGTGCATATAATGCAGTGTGCAATGTTCAAAAGCCCACACTTCCCCGCACGTGCGGCCTCATCCCCGTACGTGCAGCCCTCTCTCACACGTGCAGCCCAAGGCCCCGCACGTGTGGCCTTGGTCCTCCAGCTTAGAATTTTTTTCTGGTTAGATTCCAGACACTCCATACTCGACCGAGCACCCTCCGAAACGAGTGACACTCAAACCCGGAATAAGCAAGGACTGAAAGTTGAGAAAAAGCTTTTGAACACAACAAACCCAAAGAGGACTGTAAGTGAAGTGACGTATACGAAACCGGTCATCACAGTTTTCAAATCACATTTCTAACTCTTGGTTTCAGTGTGGTTTTTGGTTATAGCTTTCGAAAATTGATTTCACACCCACTTTTGAAAACACGTCTAACCAGTCATATTCTCCGAGACGCTTGACCGGTTGACTAGAACAGTGTTCGTTTTTCATTTTTTTATTTTTTTTCTCCTTAGAGCAATTGGCACCCGTTATTTCTTTATATTTTAAATAAAAATTATTTTTCGGATTTTTTTAGGGCAATTGACACCTGTTATTTTTTTTATATTTTAAATAAAAACTATTTTTGATTTTTTTAAAACTTTTTTATGAGTTGTAAGTTTTTGAATCAATAACTTTTTTAATTTCAAAAACTCAAAACTCCTCTAAAACTCAATTCAAAACTCTTTTCAAAACTCCTAACCAAACAAATTTTTCCATACTTAAATCATAATTCCAAGGCTCACAAACTTGAAATGCAACTCTATTATCAAATTATAATTCTAAAATTCTACCAAATGCTACCATATATTTTAATTAAAAAGTTAAAAGGTTACTATAAGTTGTCACATCACTCTCTCTATTTTTCTACACATCGTTTCGTAAAAAGCTAAAAAATTATTAAAATAACTTGTTTCCAAACGAGGTCTCAAGGTTGTTTTGTAAAGTGCTAAAACAATTATTTTTTTTTTGCTTATTATGAAAAGATGTACAAAAAATAGAGAGATACTATGTGTCAAAGAAACTAATAAGTCAATAAACTAGTTTATTTATTTATTTATTTTTTTACACTTACCAAAAGAGGCCCAATTTTTTACTTAGCGAAGTGTCAACAATGAGTGAAATCTTAAATCATGCATCTTTTTGAAATCACAAAATTCAAGGCAGATTGACCATTAAGCAAGATAGATTGCTGCCTAAGGCCTAAAAAGAAAAAAGAAAAAAAAAAATAAATTTACAGGTTTTTTTTTTTTTTTTTTTTTTCCAGTGAATTTCTACTTGTTAGATGGTTTTTTTTTTTATCCAAAATAGATCAAGCATTGTGACAGCATTTGGAAATGCGCCACCAGATTGAATCTATGTTTGAATAGATTTTATTTTTATTCATCATACTTAAAAAAAAGGGTTTATTTGAGAAAGTGAAATTATTAAGTATTGAAAATGGTTATTACTGAATTTCTAGTGCTAAACTAGGGTATTTGGCCTAGTTTGCGTTATACTGGTGTAGGGTTTAAAAATACTAAATATTATAAGTCATTTTTCACATTTTCAGTCATTTTAAGTAGTAAGTGATTAAACTTCCAGTCAATTGTGCTTGATAGCAATTACTAAGATCATCTCTAATGGTTTATTAAATTTAAATTTGATGAAAAATTTATTTTTTTGATCCTTCAACGGTTCATCAAATTTAGTATTTTTCAAATCTTTCATCAAATTGAGAACGATTGTGCATTTTATCAAATTACTGTTTATTGTCGTTGAATTTTCACTATCAGATATCCCTTAGATGACCAATTTAAGACAAAAATTTATAAGAAAATTACACTGGTCAATTGACCGGTGGTTTGATGAAGCTTTAAAACTTTCTATTGGAACATTTGATATCAAAATGAGTTTTTACTCAAATTTTATTATAAAAAAAAATATACACAATTGGAGATGCCCTAATGCCTTCCACCTTAATTGCATTAACAAATTTGGCAATGTTTTAAAATTATAAATGGCTACCTAGTTATTACAGCGTTCAACATTCATTATTAAATTAAGATTATTTTTTGTTTTTCATTTCTCAGTTTTTGGGTTAGTGGAATAAAATTAGAAATTAAAAAGGTAGTAAAAAGAATAATTGCACAAAAATATAGTGGAGAAGAAGAGACGAAGCAAATATTTTTGGGTGAGAGTTGGGTTAAAATAATTTATTAAAAAATAAAATAGATTAAAATAATTAATAGGAGCGTTTGTGATCTGGTTTGCGGTTGGGGAATCTCCATTCTACCATCCCTCTGCCGGATTGGCGAATTGGAAAAAATCAATCCAAAAATTAATCTACATCCGTCCGCCGAATTGGCGGATACAGATTGAGCCGATTGACAGATTGACAGATAGATACGAATTGGTTTAACGGTTTAAACTTTTATAAATTTTAAACATAATACAATAACTTGTCAATATATATATATATATATATTTTTAAACATAACCAAAAGATTATCAAGTAAATTGTCAAATATCAATAATAAATACATATATATCAAAGCTATTCCATTAGTTTTTTTTTTTTAATTCAAAAACTATTTAATTTGATTTTTTTTTAAATGACAAAATTAAGTATTATATTTTTCACACAAAAACACCAAATGTCAACACTTGTCATTTGATAAAAAGATTTTCAAATTGAAAATAAATTGAAAACACAACAAAATATCTAAATTATTTTCAATTGAAAATAATTTAGAATATCTAAACAAATTGAAAACACAAAGCAAACAAATTAAAAACACAAAGTCTTACAAATTATTAGGGGTGCTCGCGATTTGATGATTCGGTTATGGTCAAAGGAATATCAAATCCATCATTCGTCCAAAACTAGGTCGATTGGAAAAAATCTATCCACAACCGTTTGCTCGCCATCACACATCTGTCTAGAATGCGGCGGATAGGTTCGGTTTGGTCGGTTGGGCGGATCGGAATATCGGCTGAACACCCTAATAGTTAATAAAATAAAATGTTACATCCAACAAATAGGGTTCGTTTGGAATGTGGATTGACTTTTTAAATTTTTGACTATTTTAGGTTGAGGCTAAAAAGTCTCGTTTGAGATAGACTTTTTACTTTTTTTGACTTTTGTAAGAAAAAAATAAAATGATTATAGTTTGAATATAACATTTTGTCTTGTTGGCTTTAGCCTATTTCGTCTTTTTGTAACTAAACGAGTGCATAATCATTTTATTTTTTCTCTCACAACTATCAAATCAACTAAAAAAAAAAAAAATCAACTTTCCAAACACAACTTTTTTAGTCAGGCTAAAATAACCAAATAGCCAACTTTCCAATTAATTTTGAGAGATTTATTAAGAAATCATTTTCAAATACTTGTATCACAATTAGTCTATAACATATTATTGTCTTTAAATAAGTCTTATTATTTGCACATTTGATCCACTCAATCTTAATTATCATATTTAAGATATTTTATGGATAATTTTATCCTAAGAAATATTTTTTGCATGGTTAACAACTTAGTGATGTGAATATTCATATTTTATAATGTCAATGTTCACATCACAGAATATTCAGACTGTTAATATGAATATTATTATTAGGGATATTTTAGTAACTATGTCACCGATAAGACTTATTGGAACATAATTGAAAAATCTAGAAACCCCCTAGATATTGATTTATTGATTTGTGATTACGTAACAATTTTAAGCAGTATATAACAATCCCAATCAAACAATCAAGACAAATCAACACAACGCTTTTAACGTGGAAAAACCACAATTGGACACCTTCAACTGTGATTAAAAAACTACGGGCAACAGCCACAAAACAATCCACTAAGAAGATTTAAAGGAATTACACAGGTATACTCTCTATTACCTAGCGAATCCACGCCTAATTGAACCAACTTCTATGTACCTCTTCCAACCTCGTCTTCACCTCGGAATTGTCTTTACGATGAGCCACTCCAGAATCCAACGAAGTTTCAGGCTTGAATTCTTCAGAATCCACCGAAGAACAACTCTCTCTCTCTCTCTCTCTCTCTCTCTCTCTCTCTCTCTCTCTCTCTCTCTTGTGTATAACAAACAAAACCTTTGATGTACTCTCTTTAAACCATGAGTTGAATACTCAATAAAACATCAAAGAAAACTAACAAAATATCCCCAGATATAAACCTTAATATCCAACAAGAAGATCTGGAGGACTTTTTTAGTTTTGGGAGAAAACCAACTATTTATAGAAAATCCAAAAGTAATCCTAGTTTTGGAAGAAAATCAATTTCTTAAAGAAATCCTTGTCAAATGGGATTGCCAATAATAAAACCTAACAATCTCACCCTTTGGCAATGCCGTGACAAAACACACTTAACAAAAAGAATCCTAATCACCCCAACACATTACAACCAACAAACACAAACTTCTTTCTCAAGATTAAGATCTACAAAACAGCTATTAGTGCCACAATCTCCAAAATAACTATTAGTGCCACAAGAGTATATGAAAAAGCAATAAACATATGACAAGATTATCTTGAAGTATGAGATGGAAAACATGAATAGATGAAAACTAAGACTCATGAAAAACAACTCTCAACCAACAAAAGCAAGATCATAAACCAACCCAAGTCAAGATGAACCAAACTCCTCCTCACTAAAAACAAAGAATAAAAAGAAAACAACGAACAATAATATGGTGGAGCAAGCAAGAAATCTCATATTTGTACCTTAGAACACACAAGATTATCTAAGAAACACAATTACTTGAAAACACAAAGTGCACAGTCTATAGAAGAGTCCTCATGAAAGAAAGTGATGCATTATGTGAAAAGCATAGATCCTATGAGAAAAGTGTGTGTGTGACTCTTGAAGTTCGACAAACACTAGATTCAATCCTAGTAGTGATATGAAAGCTGGACCTCCGACAAGAGAATCTAAGCACAATGAAGGAAAGTCAAACCACTAGGAATCAAGGGGTATTTGGTGAGTAAAGGCGGAGGCTCCCCCTCAATCAATGAATCCTTTATTTTTTATTTTTTCACATCTTTTTCTTTTCTTTCTTTTGCACATTTTTTTTTCTTTTTCACATTTTTTTTCTTTCTTTTGCACACTCATTGGTGGCTGACATGCTCAAGAGTATGCAAACCGAACCAAAGAAGCATGGATATAAAAAGGATGGCCTGGTTGGTGACTCTGAGGTAGCCTTTTTCTCATGGCTGGACTACAAAGAATAGAGGGGAAAGCCATGGAGATGCAAAAAGATGGAAGATGGTTAAGAGATTCAACATCACCCATGATATGCTAGTATAGGTCAATTCCTCTAGAAAAGCAAAAGATACAATGCCAGAAATCCATAGAGAAAAAATAATCACTAAGGCGGAAGACTCCGATATTTGCTAATCCAAGAGTGTATACAGAATGAGGCATACTAATAAAAAAACACACACTCTAAAATGAGTAATGACCACAGAAAACACACACATATTAACATGTAATGGATATTCTTATCAATTCCAATATGCACCGAAGACATCTCAAAAAAAAAATATTCAAGTTTGCAAAACCATACTAAGAAAATCTTTTTGGATTTTTTTTTTTTCATTTTTTTTTTCATAACCAAAGCAAGACAAAAAATGAACATGCACACATTTTTTTATTTTTTATTTTTTTTAGAAAACAAAACATGTCAGAAAACGAACAAGCACACATTTTTTTCTCATTAAAAAAAATACACAGAAACCCAAAAACTAAAACAAATAAACAAATTAACACAAATCAAGTTTTCTTACCCAAACCGCTTTAGTATAAACAAAGTTGTGAGAATTGCGATTTTTGGGTGGTGTCTTGACGTTATGGTTCCCTTCCCCTTCAATGAGAATCTGTCTTGACATGGTTTTCAACTTCCTACTCCTAGGTCTAGGTAAACACAACCTCTGTTCATGTTTGGTCTCAAGCAAATCAAAATAGCAAGGTTTATTATGACCCTTAACCTCCTTATGACCAATGAAGTGTCTCCTATCCCTTGAGATATTAGAATTTCTTCCATCTCTATGAGACATTCTCCTATGCAATTCATAACAATAAGGGCGAATATGACCATGCATACCACAATGATGACAAATAAAAACAGAGTGTACCTTCTTTTCTTTGGCCTTACCAACTCTAGGAAGTTTGAGAAGTCTATCCTCATGTTGAATTTTTTGTTCTCCCTTTCCTTGAGTTCTTGTATCACAAGATGTGGAAGCCTTCTGTTTTTGCTCTTTCTTCCCACCAAAGCCAATGCCACTCTTGCCAGAACAAATTTGTTGAGACCCAATGATATTGTCCAAAGTTTTTGATCCTCTGTTCGAAAGACCAATGGTAGCTATAGCACACTTGAGTTCTTCCTCTTTCTTGATCATTAGTTCTTCCAAAGTAACTTGAGACATCTTGAGAGTTTCAATCTTTTCTTCATATGTTGCAGAAATTTGCTGTAGCTCATTCCTCTCTGTCTCACAAGTCAAGAGTTTTGGACAAAGAGCTTGTCGATCATTAGAAATCTGAAGGGCATCATTCTTAGCCTCGGAAATCTCTTTTTTTAACTTGACATTCTCACTTTCACATGTTTTGAGTTTCTTTGTGAGTTTGTCATTCAATTTGAATAAGTTAAGAGACTCCTTATACAACTTTTGATATGCTTGCTGAAGTTCTTCATCTTCACTCCCCGAGGATTCGTCAAGTAGGGGTGGTCGAACTATGGAATTTCCCTCACGAATTGAATCCATTATCATAAATCAAATAAGATCTTGTTCTAAAAGAATTTTTTTGAAAAAAAAAAATAGAATGACCTGCTTTGATACCAATTGAAAAATCTAGAAACCCCTTAGATATTGATTTGTGATTATGTAACAATTTTAAGCAGTATATAACAATCCCAATCAAACAATCAAGACAAATCAACACAACGATTTTAACGTGGAAAAACCACAATTGGACACCTCTAACTGTGATTAAAAAACCACGGGCAACAGCCACAAAATAATCCACTAAGAAGATTTAAAGAAATTACACATGTATACTCTCTATTACCTAGCAAATCCACGCCTAATTGAACCAACTTCTATGTGCCTCTTCCAACCCCGTCTTCACCTTGGAATTGTCTTTACGATGAGCCACTCCAGAATCCATCAAAGCTTCAGGCTCGAATTCTTTAGAATCTACCAAAGAACAACTCTCTCTCTCTCTCTTGTGTATAACTAACAAAACCTTTGATGTACTCTCTTTAAACCATGAGTTGAATACTCAATAAAACATCAAAGAAAACTAACAAAATATCCCCAGATATAAACTTTAATATCCAACAAGAAGATCTGGAGGACTTTTTTAGTTTTGGGAGAAAACCAACTATTTATAGAAAATCCAAAAGTAATCATAGTTTTGGAAGAAAATCAATTTCTTAAAGAAATCCTTGTCAAACGGGATTGCCAATAATAAAACCTAACAATAATAAAATAATTTGAATTAACTAGAATATAGGTAGGTGGAGAGTGATTTATAATTAACTGTCAATTTAATTTTTTATTGAAAAACTATTGAAAAAGTAAAGAAATTGTCGGAATTATTCAATTTACCGAATTGTATATGGTAAAATTTTGGTTTAAGGTAATAAAGAATTAATTGTTCTGGTTATGGTAAGTTAGTTATAAGAAAGACTTTTGGAAGATTCCAATTTGGGGAGGTTCTATATGCTAATTCAATTATTCATTCGTAAAAAATTAGAAATTGCAACCATTTATGATAATTTTTTTATTATTAGACAAATTTTTGGACTAAAAAATGAGAACAAAACAATAAAGGAAATGCTATATATAAAAAGATTTATTACCTAATTTTCTTATCACTATACATAAAAACGTGGTTCTACTTGTATTTTTTATTAGCACCTGTATTTTTGTTTTCATTTTTATGGTAATTTTGGAATAATTTTATGAGAATAAATACATTTTGACTTTGTAAAAGCAGTCCTATTAACATTGTTTATTGTGCTTATATGGGAAAAAAATCAAGAGAGGGCATCAGTATAATATATGTCTACTACAATAAGCAGTATATATCTTAATAAACATGGTACACCTGTCTTCCCTGAAGTCCTATAAAATCTATTTTGCTTAGTTACAAACATATATTGCAACAACAACAACAACAACAACAACAACAACAACAGAAAAAAAAAAAAAAAAAAAAAAGAAAGGAAAAGAAAAACCTGAGTTGTGTTTGCATCTATTGGAAAACAACCATGAAGACCCTCTCCATTGCTGTTGTTGTGGTGTTTGCTCTCTTCATTACTAGTGGTATGGTATTTTAATATTTCAATGTCATCTCTTCATTTATCTTTCACTGATATAGAAAACGTTTTTCACAAACAAATTTGAAAAATTCTTTACATTGGATTCTTGATGTTGTGTATGTTAGTTGCTTTGCTGAGTTTTATGCTTACAACTTATTAAAAAAAATAGCTTAAACAAATTAGGACCAAAAAAAAAAAACTTATCATAATTCAAGAATTTTGCCTAGAATGAAAAATTGTGGTTGAGATTCAATTACTATATTGTAGAATCCATGCATAGATCCAAATACGATTCATATTTTTTGAGTAAAATTCAAATACAAATTCCAGGTACATAGTATTAGTGCATTATTTTTATATAGGGTTAATTACACTTTTTACCCTTAAAATTTGCCTCAAATTTTACTTTAATCCTTATAGTTTCAATTTGAATAATTTGATTCCTACATTTTTAGACTAGTTTCAATTTAGTCATTTCATTAAAAATTTTGTTAATCTTATTTGTGTACACTTTAAAAAATTGACAAGTGTTCAAAAATTATTAATTTTAACTCCAATTTGGGGACCAAAGTGTTCAAACTATAGAAATGAAAAGTGCAATTAAACCCATTCAACAAAAAATTGAACTTGGGCAATGCTAAAGTTATGGTTTTTGTGTTGTTATATATATATATATCTGTGTGTGTGTATGAACATGAATGTGGGTGTGGGTGGTGATTGAATGATGGAATGTAGGGATGTAGCAGGAGAAGAAGAAGCAACCAATGGCAGCAAAGATATGTTTCGTGGTGGTGCCGGTTGCATTGCCATGCACGGATGTTGCCTGCAATGCAGAGTGTCTAAAGCAGCATGGTAAGCCGGGCATAGTACAATACATTCGTGGTATTTGCTCAGAGGGCAAGTGTGCCTGCTTTTACAATTGTGGTAATGCTACATCACTAATATTATCCTAGCCTTGCCTTGCCCTCATTGTATCACGATGAAATGTGTCAACTTATCCAAGTTAAGCTCTTTTCTTTATAATAAAATTATAATAAAAGAAAGGTTTTACATCTTATTGTTTCTCTTTGGGACTGATTTTGTGAAAGGTTTGTTGCATCATTTTTAACTTTGCAATTTGTGTGTGATTTTGTACAATGCCAACAACAACAATGCCATTGATCAATCTGTTTCCCAAAGTTTGCCTTGCCAACAAATCCATGTATCAATTTTGAGAATAAAATTTGTAAGACGCCCAACTTAACTCGCACTTGAAAATACTATGGCATATCCCAACAACTTGCCTCAACTTGCCTCGTGTGAGAGAATAGGAAGGAAGGGTTAATTTGGTATAGGCAAAACATGAGAGAATAGGGAGGAGGAGATATATTTGACAGCTTTGAAAATATGCAAGTTGAGTGTAGATTTTAAATTTGTAAAAAAATTAAAAGATGAAAGAAAAAATTAAACCAAATAAAATTTGGTCGAAACTAAAATCGCTTGCTTTAGAGACTGAAAAAACAGGTTTAACTTTACTTAAACACAAGGTTTTGAATAAAGAAATCAACTAAATATAATTAATTATTCACATTCATCCTGCATAAATGAATAATCCAAATTCATAAAAATATATGTGATGTTACTTAAATTAAAAAATTAGATTCATTTTTTAAATGTAATTATGTGACATTGCCTTAGAATACATAAGCAACTCTCTCTCATATGTTCTCTAATTATCAATTAATCATCTTACTTATATATCATTATATATATATATATTTTAAAAGTCTAAAAAATATACTTGTATATCTTTTTAAGGGGTAAATTGTTATTTTTGAAGAACATGGCAGCCGTTATTTTTTTATATTTCATATAAAAATTATTTTTCGGATTTTTTTAGGGCAATTGACACCTGTTTTTTTTATATTTTAAATAAAAAATATTTTTGAATTTTTTTTTTATAACTTTTTTATGAGTTTTGAATAGAACTTTGGATTGTGTGTTTGGTTATGAGTTGTAAGTTTTTGAATCAATAATTTTTTTAATTTCAAAACTCGAAACTCCCTCTAAACTCAATTCAAAACTCTTTTCAAAACTCATAACCAAGCATATATTATCAAATTATAATTCTAAAATTCTACCAAACGCTACCATATATTTTAATTAAAAAGTCAAAAAATTATTATAAGTTGTCACATCACTCTCTCTATTTTTCTACACATCGTTTCGTAAAAGGCTAAAAAATTACTAAAATAACTTGTTTTCAAATGAGGTCTCAAGGTTGTTTTGGAAAGCACTAAAACAGTTAATTTTTTTTTTTGCTTATTATGAAAAAATGTACAAAAAATAGAGAGATACTATGAGTCAAAGAAACTAATAAGTCAATAAACTAGTTTATTTTTTATTTTTATTTTTTTTTTAACACTTTCCAAAAGAGGCCCAATTTTTAACTTAGCAAAGTATCAACAATGAGTGAAATCTTAAATCATGCATCTTTTTGAAATCACAAAATTCAAGGCAGATTGACCATTAAGCAAGATAGATTGCTGCCAAAGGCCTAAAAAGGAATTTTTTTTTAAAAAAAAATTCTTAGTGCTGACGGCCTCAATTTTTTTAAAAAATTTATTTATATAAAGTCTCAATTTGATATTTAATTTAAAATATCTAATAACCTTGGGCCGCTATGGCAAAATCACACAATTTCACAAATTACTATTTTACGTTTACAAACATAGCATAGTTTGAATAAGTGTGGATACAAAAATAGCATAGTAATGATTTTTATAATGTGGTTGGTCAAACTCAAGAGAAAATAATGATAAAAAAGTTAAATGTTATGTCTGTGCAAGTGGACCATAGAAATCTTAAAAACAAATAAGTAAATAAAATAAAATAAAATTTAATTGGGTAAATTAAATAGACCTCCATGAGGTTTAACGAAATTATAGATACCTCCTCTGAGATTTCTGAAATAACAATGACATCCCTTCTGGTTTATTTGTTGGTAACACATCGCCCCTTCTATTAACTCTTCATCACTAACTGTCCGTCACTAACTGTGGCTGGTTTTGCTGACCTCATCATACTATTAATTTAAAATGCCCATTTTAACCTCAAAAATAAAAAGCAAAAAAATAAAAAAAATAAAACTAAAGACTAAAAGTATAATAAAAGAAAGAAAATATCAATCTTTGGACAAGTCAAATAAAAAATGCAATATATGCTATCTCTCACTTTTATTCCTAGTCTAACCCATAGATCTAAATATCGGCCAATATGTACCATACCGATCTATTTGTACTGGAAAATCAGAGTGCCAATTCGGATATGGACTGGTATACCGGTGAGAATGAAATTCACAGTCGTAGCATCTGAGTCCCGGTACGTAGCGGCCTGAATCCGATACATGGGGCGATACAGTCTGATACAGATTTGCAATCGCCAGTATGGATGAAATTGGAGCAGAGAACCTGTTTTGTTGTTGTTGTCCTCTGTTTTGGTGAGTTGTTGTAGGTTTTGCTATGCTCTATTTATGCTTCGTATTTCATTTTTTTTTTTTTTTTGGTCATGTTTTAGTGTCGATCAAAAGCTAAAATATTTGTCTGGGTTTGGCCGGAAAAGCCATTGTTCTATAACTTTCGGTCAACGTCAGCCATTTTTTAGAGAGAGAGAGAGAGAGAGAGAGAGAGAGAGAGAGAGAGAGAGGATAGGAATGTTTGTGGTTATATTATGGTATGGGAGATTGAAATGGATAAGAAGAGTGAGGTACATGAAGGTGCGTATGTTTATGGTGGATTTGTAGATTGTAAACGTTTAGAGTTTTTTTTTTTCCTATTTATTTGTTTATACACCTACATCAATTTTTAAATGTTTAACATATCAATTTTTAAAATATTTCCACATCAATTTTTTTTATTAAAAGTTTAATATATGCCAAAAAAAGCTTGAGACTAAAATATATACATATCATTTAGTTGAAAATGAGTCAAAAGTGCTCCTACATATCAAAATTTTGATTAAAATGTGACAAATTAAGGCTAAAAGAGTCCCCCCCCCAAAAAAAAAATTTTGCATAAAATTGAGTTTTAGAGGGATTGCTAATGATTTTTAAAATTTCACGGCCGCAACACCTGATTCTCGATATGTACTGGTCGATACTACCGATATCGATACTCCACGATTAATACTGTTACGTTATCCGATACCGCGATTTAGAACTATGGTCTAACCAATCCAACACTCATCAACCCCACCACCATTGACAACCCAAAGTCATCTCTCTTAGTCTTAGTCTATCTCTGCAACTTAAAACCCCAATTTTCATGTTTCTTCCATGGCTCAAGATGTATAATTCGAGGCTGAAGCATGATAGCAAAGAAAATATTGTAAAGCATGAGCTATGGTCCACAAAGTTACCCTTGACTCGAATTCAACATATACATTGTTGGTTTGGTACATATTGTTGTCTTTTCTTGTTATATATGTACGAGCACGAAATAATTCTTCTCGTATAATCCTGTTGATCAAGTTTGCACTCCTCCAAACGTTGTCGTCTTATCATCTGAAAACACAATCGTGAGCTAGCTGGCGGGTATGTGCCGAAAACCCCTCCGATGCCTAAGTCAGCAAGTTGACAAGAGACACAAAGCTCTATGTATTCACAAGTGAGAATTGCAATACCTGGATATAGGTGTTGTCATGAGCTTTTATAGATTCCGCGTGGCACAATTCTAGTAGGACTCTAACTCTCCACTGCAGAGTCCTCTTAGGAATCATATTCTTCAAGGATAATGCCTATCCTTGGAACACCCTCCTCACTGCAAGCCAAGTGAGATGGCGCAACTCTTTGCTCTGCTATTACTGCGCTCAACCAAGTTACCTTGCTTTGTTCTGCTTCTAGCCGAGCTGTGCTAATCCTAACCAAAGAATAGCACTCTGCCGAGCTAGGGCTAGCTTGGCTTCATTTCTTGAGGTCACCTTGGTTCGCTCCTTTTCTCTAACTAAACTGTACACTCAGCCAAATGACAACCTGCCAAACAAAATCGAGCTCGCCCTTCCTCACCGAAGCCCCCTCGAACTTCTGTATATGACCTACACATAATTAGCCAGGTCCAATTCCATTCAGTGCCCAACCTAGCTAACCAAGATCTTACCACGGCGCAATGCTTAGCCCAACTAGTTCAACCTAATTAGCGTGGCCCAATTAGATCGGCCCAATTTGTTCATACAAATTATCCTCTCAATTGCCCTTTAATTCCATCTGGAAAGCATGATTGAGATTACTTTTCTCAGGACAAGCTACGGATGCTCACATTAGCCGAACTAAAATAGTTACTTGGTCACACAACTCGCTCGATTTTAAGAAGTCTTGTCAACTGTATCACCCGTTCTGCCACTATTCTGACACATCTGTCATGCTTGGCATGTTTGTGACACATGGCGAGGTCCTACTGTGCCTGTAACTCTGCTACAACTGTCACACACTGCCCCAAATATTTGAACAGTCCCACCTTTATGCCTTCTTCATATATATAGCCTAGATATATGCTCAAAACCCTTTACTGTTCAACTTCTTCCACTGCAAACCCTAGAACCCGTGCCTCTTCTCGATTCTCCCATCAATGCCTCAAACATTTGCACTATTTAACTCGCAGTCACCCAGAGAATCATTTCTGCAGTCTGGAACTCGATTCAACCCTTGAACATGTAAGTTTCTCAAACCAACTCACTTTTTCCATGAATATTCATGGCGTTCTCCGCATTATTGATGTTTTAGTGTTGTTAATCCACCATCTAGGCTCAAAAACCATGTTTTAGCATGTTAACCTATCATAAAATGATCTTGAGATTATAACCTCTGTAAAAAAAATCCTTAAAATTCCATGTTCGAAAACAAATCTTCCTGACTGGAACAAGAACCAGTCATAAACAGCGATTTCAATCCGAAATCGCAAAGCGACCGGACTAAAATCTTGTTTGCACACACTTTAAATGATTACAACAGAGCTAGAAAAACCATAAATGATCTTGATCTGGCTAAAATCTTGCCCTAGTCACAATTGAGCTAGAAGCCCCACACATGATCTTGACTGGGCTAATTAGTCGGCCCTTCCTTAGCCGAGCTAACACCTTGCTCTGCTGTTGGGCTGAACTATGACCGCTAGCTTAAGACCAAGCCAAGCACCGTGTGTACACACTTCTGGCTGAGCAAAATATCAAACGATTAGTTTACACTATTGCCTTAGCTCAGTCAACACTTGGGCATAACACCTTTTATTTGTCACTTTGCAGACTTGGCTAGGTTGGCCAGGCACACCCTCACTTCACCACTTGGCAATGCTACTCAACCGAGCTACCCAATCGAAGTCGAGCTAGCTAGTCGAGCAAACTTATTATCTTTTTTAATTTAAGACCATGGGCAAGTACCGCTTCATGGTTAGCTCATCGGGTGCCATAGCCGAGTTCTGAAAGGACTACAACATTCCTGATGATGTACACCTCTCTCTAGCCGAGCTAGACACCATTCCTTAGGGCAAGCCTGGCTTCATCCCTTTCACCGTTCTGTCCATTGTAGAGGGTAGACTACAGTTTCCTGTCTAGTCTCTCATTTGTGAATTCTTAAGGCAAACCAGGCTCTACCCAACTCAATTGTCTACTAACACCTATATGATGGTAAATGGGATCACTGAGTTAAATCACCGTCTCGGTTTCAACCTCGGATTAGCCGAGATCTTCCACCAATATTCGCTCAGTCAAAATGACGACGGATGGGTATACTATCTCAAAATAAAGAGAGGCCAATAGAAACTCATCAAGAGAATGCCATACAAAGACTTGCATGACGAAGACTTTCTCTAGGTCTCTAGAAACTTTGAAGATCATGAAGCCCAAAAATCGGGCTATAACATAAACTGGAACAAAGGCACAACTGGTAAGAATAGCTCGGTCGCGTCTTTTCCATTTTCAATACTATTTACCGTGCTAACCCTTGTTTCCATTGTAGATCTAAATTTGCTCAAGGAGAACTACCCTTACGCCAATCAAGACTCCGCGCCGTGCTACGACACTGACATAAAGACTAGACCAAGCTCCTGAATTCCCAACCGACTTACCAGTACAGCGGTAAGCGAAAGAGCAAGGTGACCAACTTCCTCTTGCAGTCCTCGCCTGAGCCTGGCCCAACTCTCCCTGAAATCAACCTCGTCCCTCTCAGCGAAGAACAAGAAATGGCCAAGAAGAGAGTTGTCTGAGCGCTAATCACCAAGCAAGCCATCGACGAGTACCAGACCGGGCATCCTCCCTCCGAGCAGCCACGCGAAACCGCCATCGCCCTCCTAATAGTGAGGGCTTCATCATCTTGGCCCACCAAACGTGCCTACATTTCGTTCATCGAGCAGCAGCGACTAGTGGACGAAGAGGAGACAGAGCAACCAGAGGCCGATCTGCTCGTAACTTCACCATCATCCAAGAGCCGCTACTCTGGCAATTTTGACATTTCCTCTCCCTCGTATTGGGCGTCAGCTGTGACATTTAAAGGTTGTGTTGTGACCACGGTTGATTCGGTATGCACTAAGAAGGACCACAACCTGGTCTTTAATCTAGGCAAGAGCGCCTTCTGCCTGCTTGCCGACATGGAGCGGTATGAACAATTGACCGAGCTAAGAGCTATTCAGTCAGCTACCAATTCTATGGTGTTGGTAAGCTTGGGTTTTGCATTTTCTTTTCTGTTTATTTTCAACTTTTAGCTCAATCTAACTCTTTGCTTGTTTGGCCGAATTATAGGTCGTGTAGAAAAACCACGCTGCTTACTGATGCGCACTTGAATTGAGGAAGACAGCGCGGGCAGCTATTGCCAAAAGTGATGCTAAGGATGCTGAGCTTAAGGGGGTAAAGGCCAAGCTGGCCAAGCTATCCACTAATTGAGATCAATTAGCTGAGCTACTTAATGAGGCTGAGGCGGCCAAGCAAAAATCCTTGGCCGAAAAGAAAGACCGCTATCTTCGTGAGCTTGCCAAGCTGAAGGAGAAGAAAGATGCCGAAATAGCATCGATGCAGAACAAGATGGAGGATGATAAGGACTGCAGTTTCAAAGAGAGTGAGGAAACCTACGTTCAACAATGCGAAGTCGCCAAAGATATCTTCTTTAAGTGGTTGGAAAGCCGCGGCAGAGAAGCTTGATCAGGTGCCTAACTCTGACGTTTTCTAGAATCCTACTCCACATTTCATACCAAGCTATATAACGAGTTATGCTAATGTCGTTCAATAGAAATTCTTGGAGGCGGAGAAGGAGAGCCTGACGCCAAACAATGCTTTTGCTCCAACCATTGATCTTCTTGCTCAGTTGGAAGTACTAAGCCAAACCGAGCCAAATTTGATTGTCAAAGAAGGCATCACTGACTTGGTCTTAGAGGATGGTACTGGAGTCGACTTGGCCAGCGGTGAAGTCGATGCTGGTGTCGATGCCGAGCTGGACAACCTGTTTGCTTGTCTGTGATGAAACTTGCTTCTATATTTTCTATCTTTGTAGTTTTTTTTCCTTTTCTTCCTATTTCGACAATGTAATTGGGCTAGCAGCCCCCCATTTTGTAGTTATTTCATTTATTAATGAAAATTTTCGACTATTTGCATATATTTTGTGTTTCTTTTCAAATGTTACAACTTTGAATGCATGTTTTGGCGAGCTAACCAGCTCGGCTACACATGGCCCTGCCAGCCTTCTTCAGCCGAGATAACCATCTCGGTCGAAAAATGCTAAAAACTGTTGGCCAAACCTGTCGACCTTTTTTGGCCGACATAATTATCTCGGTCAAAGAGTGCCAAAAATTGTTGGTCAAACTTGCCAACCCTCTCTGGCCGAGATAACCATCTCGGTCAAGAAGTGCAAAAATTGGTCCAAACTGCTAACCTTCTCTGGTCGAGATAATCATCTCGGTCAAAAAGTGCACAAAATTGTTGGCTGAACCTGCCAATCCTCTCTGGCCAAGATAACTATCTTGGTGAAGGAGTGCAAAAACTTGTTGGTCAAAAATGCCAACCCTCTCTGGCCAAGATAACCATCTCGGTCAAGGGGTGCAAAAACTTATTAGTCAAACCTGCAAACTCTCTCTGGCCGAGATAACCATCTCAGTCAAGGTGTGCAAAAACTTGTTGGTTAAACTTGCCAACGTTCTCTGGCCGAGATGATCATCTGGGTCAAAGAGTGCAATAACTTGGTTACACGTGCCAACTTTCATTGGCTGAGATAACCATCTCGGTTAAAAAGTGCAAAAACCTATTGGTCAAACTTGCCAACCTTCTTTGGCCGAGATGACCATCTCGGTCAAGGAGTGCAAAAACTTGTTGATCAAACCTGCCAACCTTATTTGCCCCCAGTCTTGCAAAGATTTAAGAAGGGGTTGGTCAAACCTGCCAACCCACTTTGCCCCTAGTTGAGCAAAGATTTTTAAACAATCGAAATACATACAAGTATTGAAAAAGTGTTCAAAATGAAATTGTCTACTTGTTTTATTAAATCCGAACAAAGAGTTGTAAAAATACAAGTACAAAAAGCTAAAAATAGAATATTTTGAGTTTGGCTGTGTTCCATGGCCTTGGGATAGCTCGGCCATCAGTGTCCTCCAAGTGGTAAGCTTCCTTTCCTGCTAGCCCCATAACTTTGTACAATCCCACCCAGTTGGGTCCTAATTTGCCATTACCAGGCACCAAAGTGTTTCCCATTACTTTATGTAGTACCTAATCTCTAATCTTGAATTGCCTTGGATGCACCGCCTTATTGTATTTTCTGGACAATTATTGCTGATACAAAGCGATGTGAATCAGCGCCCATTCTTTTCGTTCTTCGACTAGATCTAGCTCCAAGGCTATTACTTCTTCATTCAGCTCTGGGTCAAAATTTTCGCTTCTAATAGTGGGGAGGCCGACTTCCAGAGGGATTATTGTGTCCATGCTATAGGCCAAGGCAAGGGGCGTTTCCCTAGTTGATCGTCTTGGTGTTATTCGTTAGACCCATAGGACATGGGGTAGTTCTTCAACCCATTTTCCTTTCGCTTTTTCTAACCTCTTCTTCAAGCTATCTAAGATCACCTTGTTCAATGCTTCAGCCTAGCCGATGGCTTGGGGGTACACCAGCGTGGAGTTGTAAAATTCTATTTTGTGTTCTTCGCAAAAACCTCTGAAGATTCCTTCATCAAATTGGGTGCCGTTGTCTGATATCAGGGCCTTGGGAATTCCGAACCAGGTTATGATGTTCTGCCAAACAAACCTCTTGACGTCTTTCTCCTTGATGGATGCGAGTGCCTCCGCCTCCACCCATTTTGTAAAGTAGTTTGTTGCCACGATTAAGAACTTTCTGGTGCCCAGCACAGTTGGGAGTGGTCCCACTATGTCTAAGGCCCACATTGCGAAAGGCCAAGGGCTAGTCAGAGGTAGAAGCTTTCTAGCTGGCTGATGGATTTGATGTGCTAACTTCTGACATTTTTTGCATTTCTTAACATACTTCTCTGTGTTTGCTTGCATGTATGGCCACCAATACCCTTGTGAGATAGCTCGGTAGGCCTAAGATCTACCCCTTTGGTGGCTTCTACAAATGCCTTTGTGAATTTCGAACAAAATTGCCTCAACCTTGCTAGGATGGACACACTTCAAGTATAGTCCAGTGAAAGATTTTTTGTATAGCGCTAGGGATGGAGAAAGCCAAAACCATTGCGACTTTGCTCGAATCTTGTTCACCTCCTTCTTGTCCTCTGGAAAAATCCTATCTTTCAAGAAGGTAATGATGGGGTCCATCTAGGAGGGATCTAGCTCGGCGCATAGTACCTCGGCCACTTCAGGTTCCTTAATGCTTGGTCTTAGCAAGAAGTCAATTAGCAATGGGTGTGGGATAGAAGTGTCTGCCATCGACGCCAAACCAGCCAGTTCATCTACCTTGCTATTCTCTTCTCAGTTGATTTGTTCTATCCTCATGACTTCGAATTTCATAATCTCGTTTCTGACTAGCTCTTGATACTTGGCCGTTTTGTCATCCTTTGCTTCATAGTTGCCAGATATTTGGTTGACTACTAATTGGGAGTCACTGTATACCATTAGCTCGGTGGCCCTCATCCAGTGGGCTGATTTCAGATTGACTAACAGTGCTTCGTACTCCACTTCGTTATTGGATGCTGGAAATCCAAGTGTGATTACCTGTTCAATGGTCAAGCCGTCTGGCGAGATAAGGACTATGCCAAGTCCAGCCCTATACCAGTTGGATGCGCTATCTACGAAGAGCTTCCACATCTCTCCTATAAATAATTTCCAACATATGGATGGATCTAAAGATGCTTTAGGGTCTAGGACGTTGGTGATTTCTTCCAAGTCTCTAGGCATCATTCGGATCTGGTCCTCACTGCTTGGCTGCTTTACTATTTCCTTTTCATGCATGTCATCGCAAATTGTGTTTGTATTTGCGCGGCTTGCCCCTTTTCTCTTTAGCAATATGCTGTTGGCCTCTGAGGATGGTGTAGCCACTGTTAGGCTTAACGGCGTGTTGAACGGTTAACCAGGTTGATATGGGGGCTGCTCAATTCCCCCAGCACTTTTCCCCTATTGTTAGGCTTCCTTAGTCAGGTCAACCAGACAAACAGAATGACTTCCTGGGGCAAACTTTGCCACAAAGTCTGCCAAAGCTTGGGCCTTAATCACCATCTTAGGATGGAATTTGATGTCGTATTGTCCAAACTCCACTGCCCATTTCAGTGTTCTTCTAGAGAAGTCTGTCTTTTCAAACAAGGCCTTTAGAGGGAACGCCATTAACCTGACCATAGTGTGTGACTAGAAGTAGTGCGGCAACTTTCTTGAAGCTACCATTAGGGCTAAAGCAAGCTTTTCTAACGACAAATATCTCGTTTCGGCGTCCAGTATGGTCTTGCTCACATAAAAGATGAGCAAGTGTTATATTCATTCCGCACATACCAACACCGCGTTAACGACATATTGAGAAACCGCCAAGTACAAGAAAAGTTCCTCTCTAGGCACTAGGGTTGCTAACAGTGGTGGCGAGGTCAGATACTCTTTCAGGCTCTTTAGAGCTTAGTCTCGCTTTTCATCCTACTGAAATTTTGCTTTAAGCGCCTGAAAGAACGGTCGATACCTATCTGATAACCGACTGATAAATCTGTTTAGTATGGCAGCTAGGCTTGTCAAGTGCTGTAATTCCTTGATAGTGTTAGGCCTTTTGAGCTCTTGAACAGCCTTAATTTGGGAGGGATCTGCTTCTATACCGTAGTTGGTCACTAGAAAGCCAAGAAACTTGCCTGACCCCACCCCAAATTCACACTTAGAGGCATTTAGCCGCAACTTGTAGGTCTTCAAGACGTGAAACATCTCAGCTAGGTTGATAAGATGGTCTTCTTTATCCTTACTTTTGACCACCATGTTGTCAATGTAGGCTTCCACTGTTTTTCCTGACCATGGTTCAAACATTTTGGTGACCATTCGCTGGAATGTTGCCCTTACATTCTTCAGGCCAAAGGGCATGACCTTATAACAATATAACCCCCTTGGAGTCGTGAAGGATGTGACTTCTTGGTCCAGTTCATATATAGCAATCTGATGGTATCCACGATACGCATCGAGAAAACTAAGTCAGTTGTGACTTGCAGTTAGGTCCACTAGTTGGTCTATCCTTGGTAGAGGGAAACTATCTTTTGGGCATGCTTTGTTGACTATCTTGTAGTCCATGCAAACCATTTACCATTTTTTTTTGGGCACCACCACAGTGTTGGAGATCCACTTGGGGATAGTGAACCTTTTTGATTCCCCCTACTTCCAGCAGGTTTCCCACTTCTTTAACCACTGCTCTACATGGTGTAGCGCCGATCTGCAAGTCCACTGTATAATTGGTCTAGCGGTGGGGTAGACATTAAGTTGATGGTAGATGAAATTTGGGTCAATGCCAAGCATATCATATGGTGTCTAGGCAAACACTTAGATATTGGAGATCAAAAATTCTATGAGCTCCTTTGTCTCAGTGCTAGATAAGGATGAGCCGAGAAAGCATAACTTCTTTGGGTCGTTCTCGTCGATTTTTAAGCATCACTAGGACATAATCTGGTCTCCCAAGACCTCTTCAATTATGCCAGCTTCGTTAGGGAACCGCATTAACTGATGGTAGCTCAATGCAATGGCTCGCATGACAAGAAGCCATGCCCTCTCCAAGATGATGTTATAAGTGGAAGGGACTTTCAACACCCAGAACTCCACTTGCTTTGTCATTAAGCCAACTTTGATTGGCAGAATGATCTTGTCGACCAGCCTTTCTGGCATCAAGTTAAAACTGACCAGTGGGGAAGTCGCAGGTACCAAATCTTTGTCCTTCAATTTCAATTGTTTGAAAGTCTCATAGTGCATTATCTCGCACGAGCTCCCCTGGTCTATCAATATCATTTTAATATCAAAATTTTTGATGCGCAAAGTAACCACTAGTGCATCGTTGTGAGGGTTCTGCAACCTCGCCAAGTCACTATCTGAGAAAGTGATGATATTCCCTTTCTTTATGGTATTGGACTCTTAACACTTCCCTCATGTGCTCTGCCTTTTTGATCATTCCTCTGAGTTCACAGACTCACTCAAGTTCAATGATCCCATGAATAAGATTTATCATGCCTTGAGGCGGGCCATTTGCCGGCATCCAATCTGCCACATTGCCAGCTTGAAAAGCAGGTTGAGCTCCCCCTTCAATGTACTGATCTAGGTGGCTTGTTGCCACCATTTCTTTCAAATGTTACCTCAGAGACGTGCAATCTTCAGTTCAGAGCCCAACTTCGTCATGAAAGGTGCACCTATATCTTTCATCATAGCCCCTTTGCGCTTCACCCAACTTGACCGGCCGTCGAACGAAGGGTTCATCTTGGATCTCACTCAATATTCGGTAGATAGGTTTCTTAAACACCGTTGTGATGGTGGTGTAGACCCTTAGCCTCCTTGCTTTGGGGTCTTTGCCGCAATTATTTCTGCATGGTCGATCCTTCCTCTCGACCACGTTAACTTTTGCTGGGGGCTTTTTGTCTGACATCGCTGTTGTGCCAGACTTACCCTTGGCATGAGCACCGTTTTTTTCTACCCTGATGTGCTGATGCACTCTTTCCATTAGGGCTTCTATTGTGAGGGCCAGCGTCATTGTCATTGAATCCCTCAACTTGTGGCCCATTGGAAAACCTTGCTTGTACCGTGCGATAGCTAGGTTGGTGGAGTAGTCGCCTATCTGGTTGAAGGTCTCCCAATATCTGTTATTGTAGGACTTCAATGTTTTTTTTCCCGCCTATGTCGATGGCGAGCAACTAGTCTATCTCCACTAGTGTCTTGGTGTTTGTCTTGAACTTGGTGACAAACACCTCCGTCAGTTGCGTCCATGAAGCAATGCCGCCTTCAGACTTCTCAAACTAAGTCAAGCCCAATTTGCTAAGGCTTGACAGAAATATGATGCACATTAGAGCTTCATTCCGCCAATATATGGCCATAACTTGACGGAAGTTGCTTAGGTGCATGTAGGGATCCGACTTTTTGTCGTAGGTCGTGAAATTAGGTTGGTTAAAGCCTAAGGGCAGTGGTGCGTTCTCAATCGCCAGAATGAACGATGAGCTCTGCAGCCTTGCTAATGCTTTATCAGCTGGTTTGTAAGCAAGGCTCAATACTAGCATTCCAACCTCGACACTTCCGTACGTTCGAGGTGCCAACCGTTACAGAGCTAAGATCCTATGAGGGTCACAGGCTTGGACGTCTTCTTTTCTTTGCACCCTTTCTTCTAGAACGGTTCACAAGTCCACAGACCAGGGCAGCTCGGTGTGTTTGGAGGTAGTTTGGTAAGTATGCGAGGGTCTATAATTGCTTCCCTTTGGGTAAGACCTTTCAGTCCTCACTCTCTCAGATCTAGAGTTACAAGCCCTGGAAGTTCTTGAATATGTATCGCCTATTCTGAGGCTCCTGCTCCTAGAATGGGTAGGTGTGGCCTGCCTATCCCGATGTCCTATACAGCAAGAATGCATTCTTCCTTCGCGGATCTCAACCCCTGCCACGCCTTTGCCCTTTATCTCTCGCTTCATAGTTTCCATGTTTGCCACCATTCTTCTGATTAACTCATCTTGCTCCATCACACAATCCTCTAAGACTTGGGCATCCATCTTGCAGCTTTGTCCATCTGGGCTCTAAGAGCAATGGGGACTTTAACGCCGTTTTTCTTACGCGCCCCGATGAGGGTTCCATCGCTGCGGGTCCAGGTCTGCCATGGGCAGAACATGAGGCAAATCATCGCGCCTCATGTTCCCTTATGGAGTTTGCCTGTTGACGGTAGATTGAGGCAAGTCTTCGTTGTGCGCCATTGGAACTAGTTGGAGGAAAAACTCAATCAAGAGGTAAGTTCTCTTTATTCTTCCCACAGACGGCGCCAATTGTACGAGCACGAAATAATTCTTCTCATATAATCCTATTGATCAACTTTGTGCTCGTCCAAACGTTGTCGTTTTATCACCTGAAAACACAATCGTAAGCTAGCCGGCGAGTGTGTGCCAGAAATCTCTCCGATGCCTAAGTCAGCAAGTTGACAAGGGACACAAAGCCATGTGTATTCACAAGTGAGAATTGCAATACCTAGATATAGGTGTTATCATGAGCTTTTATAGATTTTGCGTGGCACAATCCTAGTAGGACTCTAACTCTCCACTGCAGAGGACTCTAACTCTCCACTGCAGAGTCCTCTTAGGAATTATATTCTTCAAGGATAATGCCTATCCTTGGAACACTCTTCTCACTACAAGCCAAGCGATATGGCATAACTCTTTGCTCAGCTATTACTGTGCTTAACCAGGCTACCCTGCTTTGTTCTACTTCTAGTCGAGCTACGCTAATCCTGACCAAAGAGTAGTGCTTTGCCGAGCTACAGCTAGCTCGACTTCATTCCCTGAGGTCACCTCAGTTCACTCCCTTTCTCTAGCCGAACCGTACACTCAGCCAAATGACAACCTGCCGAACTAAATCAAGCTCGGCATTCCTCACCAAAGCCCCCTCAGACTTCTGTATATGACCTGCACATAATTAGCTAGTTCCAATTCCATTCAATCCCCAATCGAGCTACCCAAGCTCTTATCTCAACCCAGTGCTTGGCCCAACTAGTTCAGCCCAATTAGCGCGACCTAAATAGCTCAGCTCAATTTGTTCATACAAATTACCCACTCAATATACATACAAAGTGGTGGTTGTTCTTAGTGAGGGAATATTTTGTTGAGGGAAATAAAAAAAGCTTGGTAACTTTTGAAGTTGGGTTTATGATTGGGGAAGCCAGATATGACGCTTAGGACCTATGGGTTTCGTAGGTAGTACCGAGTTTGGGTTGGGGGTGTGGTCAATGTGGGCTTTGGTGAGGGTGGTGGGTGAGAAATAGGGGTGTTTAGCACACTGAAAAGATTTGTACCAACGGTAGGGGTGATTAAGGAGCAACATCAAGTCAAGTTTTCTTTTCCAAAGAAGAAAAGAGCACTAACTGTTTAAGATAAGATTGGGCAGCGAAGTGTATGACTTGGATTAAAAAGAGTACTGGTTGCAACCTTTGGACAAAAGTCTATTATTGCAAGAGCAGTCCAAAACATATCTGAAAGAAGTTGAGCTTACTAACCATAGACCCACCACTTGGCAAACACGCAACAACTTTGTTGAAGTTTTGTTCCTTCCAAATTATTTGAAAGTTTATCTAGTATTGCTGCTTTTTTCCTTTTCTGTTTTTTTTTTTTTAAATCTTAACATTCAACTATTAAATTTCTTAAATTTATGTGTCTTGATTAATTTATTGAACTTGGAGGTTACTTCTCTATTACAATTTTAAATTTCTTGTCCCAGAATTTCGCTTAATGCAATTTTGTTGGAGATTTCTTAAAAGCTTCAAAACTTTAATTATTTTATTATTTATTTATTTCTTTTAATAGGCTTATTTATTTGAATTTTAAATATGTGTTTGGTTTCAAAAGCAATAGGTGTGTTTGTTCCTAACAGACACGCTAGAGCCTTTTTATATAGGACTCTAACATTGGGAAAAATATACAATGTTCTCTCTCTCTCTCTCTCTCTCTCTCTCTCTCTCTCTCTCTCTCTCCTCTTTACTGTATTTTTGTATTCCATATTTCTGGCAATCGATATATTCTTGGCAAATTTTTCTAGTGCAACTGTGCATTGTGTCAGATCCTGTAAAGTTTTGGGTTGTGTCTTGGAGTCGTTTGTGATCGTTAAACCCTCTACGGAGACAGCGCATAAATGATGAATTTCAAGGAATATGAGAATTGCTGTTCATTTTGGAAATTATTGTTCAAAACTTTGAAATAGTCTTGAAATGACTAATTGCTGAGGATACTTGAGAAGAGGTAATTGTGTTATTCCTTGGATGATGAATTGGAATAAAAGTATTTATATTCATCTTGTGTTATTGGCATATCAATTCATTTGATTACATTAAATTTTAAAAGTTGATTTGAAAACTTGCATTGAGAAAAGAATGTTGAGAAACAAGTTTCCATGAATTGGTTTTGGGGTAAATACAGTGGTAAGTCTTAATAGGTGTTGTAGATGAAATTGAATAGGTGTCGAGCCTTCTAGTTAATACTGGTAAAAATGACAGATTATAGGTGTCGAGCCTTCCAGTCAATGCTATAAAAATGAAAAATTGGTAGTACTTGTATAGTCTACTTGCAGACACCAACCTAGGGATTACCAGAGTTGTATTTACCGCCTTTGAAATAAATTGTTAAGTTTTGAACAATTGAAATTGCATGACATCATTGAGCATAATGGTTTTCAAAATGTGAAAATGTGATTTTTCTTCAAAAAGGGGCATAGCATGGCATGTTCATTTCATCTCTTGAGACTTGTATAAAATGTATATACTTTGTTAAGGATTTCCTACTGGGCTTTATGCTCACTCTACGGGATTTTTGTGCAGGAAAAGATGTGGTGATGCCGCCTAACTAAAGGCAAGGAAATGTGTGTTGAGAGCACGAGACTCTCATTTTGCTGTGACTCTGTGTGTAAGCCAAGGGCTATATGTGTGTGGGTTTGAATAACCGTTTTATGTAACCAGGCTCAAGCCTTGGAAACTTGTAAACCCTTGGGGGTATTTATTTGTTTATTTACTTGTTGTTGGGTTAATGTATTGTTGCATGAAGAACTATTGTACCATGTAATGTAAGTTTGGAGATTTATATTCGTTTTTCCTTGAAAGTGTCATGATTGTTGTATTATCACTTGGGCTAGAAATTTGGAGTGTTACAACTTGGTATTAGAGCCACTGGGTTCGAATACTTGGAGCTCGTGGGAAGTTGTTGTTTAACCACAATCGGTTCATTTAGCATGTTTAGGAAGTGTTATACATTTTGTGACTATGTGATAACATGCTTATGTGACTAAATGGGCATGGGATTGGACGTTTGGGATGTTGTTTTGCGCTTGTTAAATTCCTTGATGTCTTATTAGAAGGGTACTTGATCAATACTCATTCTACTAAGAATTCTTGGTTTTTCGTGGGATGGATTTCGTCGTAAAAGAATAGTCCGTATGTGTTTACATGACTAAGTGCTTATGTGGAGTGAAATTGAATTGTGTATAGGGTAGAGAAATATATAGAATTGTTGTAGTTGAACGTGTGAGTCAAGTTACAAGCACATATGAGTTAATGTGCTAAATTATTTCTCTTGTGTCCTTTATTAGGATGTCAGGAAGGGGTCAAGTTCGCGGTGGTAGAGGCGGGAGGCGTGGTAGGGCTCGTTGAGGTGTTCATATGGTACCGGTCCATAGGGTTTCGGTGCAAGAAGAAGGATTCGGCCAAGCTAATATGGTCGAGCAAGCAAGCCAAGCTAATGTGGCCGAGCAGGTGGGACAAGCGGGTCAAACCGCAATGGGGGCCCTAGTTCGAGAAATGGCAACGGCTTTAAGAGAGTCTATAAACTTGTTAAGGGTGGAAAATCAAGCCCAAGAGAACACCGCGGAGTCAAGGGCTAGTTTCCTTACCAGATAGTTCTTGCGGACCAAACCGGATGAGTTCCATGGTGGCCCTGTGTAGACGTCCCCGAATTCCCAGGGAGGTGAGTCCCGTTCTGTTCGTTTTTGCGGGTCTACTACAGTTCGGACTCAAATTGTCACGGTTCTAAATCTGAACCAAAGAGTCCAAATCCGGCAAATTGTTTTGAGAAAAACAGATTTTGAAAGAAGTGCCAAACATGGACTGCTTTGCCAGATACAGAGTCGCCACCTAAATATTTTTTAATAGGGGAATTTAGGAAACCCTGACTCGGTGCCAAAGGCCACGTGTCCGTCATCACCAAAGTTGCCTCGGCTCGGGAACTTGGGTACGATTGGGGAAGGTCAGCTATGAGCACCCCCTCTCGCCCGGTCCGAAGACCGGCCTCTACTAACCGTGATATCCAATTTTGAAAACGTTTATGTGTTCTTATTCTGGTTATTAGCCTAGAATTACTATGTTATGCGCACATCAAATAAGTATAGACCAAATCGCCTAAATTGGAACAAAACATTTCATGTTTGTTTTGAAAATGGTTTGCTACTCGTAAGTAGGCAAAAATGCAGGTTTTGCCACCCTCAAGTGGGCTTTAAACTCGCGATTTTTAATGCATTATCCCAATTCAAGCAATTCGACCTTCATCCATAGGCATTCAAGCAGTTATATCACATAAGTAGCTAGCCTCATGGTAAACATGCAATTAAGGAAACACTCACACGCATGCGGTATGCTAAAGCATAAAAGCTCACCTAGTACTCCAAGCCAAAACAGGAACTAATTAGTAATCATATGCATGATCCTAGCTCATGTTTAGAATGGCTAATGCAACACATGCAAAGATGCAATCTAGACAGGCTCGGCTATCCTAAACATGGCATGTGAAATGCTACAACTAACATATATTCAATTTGGAATTGAAATACAGATGTGGTTAGAATGATGTGCCGAGCCCGATGCATGCAAAAACAGATGAATGAATGCAAAACATGCTATCATACTATATGCTAATTTAAACATGCCCTAGTCTACCGTCATAAGCAGGTAAATAAAAGGGAAGAAAGACGTGGGATTGGAAGACATACACGCACTCACACACACTTATTACACAATTGCCCTCACTTGGAGGGTCCAAATAAATATTACAGTCCGAACAAATAATACTGAATTAATTATTACAAATTAAATATTACAAAACTTCTAATTTGCTTAACAAAATAAATGTAGAAGGGAAAAGGCCACAGTTGCGCCTTGGAATGCGCGAATGATGCATGCTTGAATCCGTTTCGCCCGAAAAACCCGTACCATGCCACCGCTGCCTCTGTTTACACTGCCCTGCTTTTTTGAAAACTGCCAAAGTCTTGGGACATGATCTATTGGTGCTGAGGAATGCTACCGGCCAGACACAAATGCCACTGGCCAAAGGGGGAGACCACCAGCCACCTTTTTGTATTATCAGCCAAAATAAATGGCCGGCCGGCACTGTATTTAGCCGACCGGCCAAAACTCCTTGCAGAATCTGGTTTTTGACAGCAACAAAGGACAGACAGTGTATGGCATGGAATTTCAAGCAAATATAAGCATGGTCACACTCCCTATCATGTAGTGGACTCAAGGAAGCATGGCCCTCGATGCTCGGGCCATCAATTGTGCATTTTTGATGCATGATGGCCTAAGAGGCCAAGGTTGCAATTCAATGAGAATGCATGCAACACACAAATGAATACCAAGACCCTATCATACCAAAGTCAAGGGCCTTGGTGACCGAGAGTTGAGACATGTTACATCACTTGGAGTATGAACACTTCTCAACCCTCACACTTGGCTTGACACCCCAAACCAAGCAATGTAATGCATGTTATGCAAACATGGTTCAAAGATGCAACATAAGATTAAGATGCAAGGCATGCCAAATGCAATGCAACATGGACAATTTATGCAAAAGAACTAGCATGCGACAACACCTCATGAATCAAACATGCAACAAACATGTGACAAATATGCAATGGTGGACTTAAACTACGAAGGGGCAGACCTCAGCCCACCCCAAAACAGTGGCCAAAAGCGGCCTAAATGTCTAGACATGGTAGCATACGCAATGACCAACCCTTAAGACACAAAACTACAACACTTCAAGGCATTGAAAGAGACACAAATGACAATGTAAGACCACGTTACATGGACTGAAATATGATCTTAAATCATGCCAAATCATGAGGATAGTCTAAGTTAAGCATGCTAGAAGCCAAAATACTCAAGGCCTACAAGCCAAAATGCAAAGCAACTACATCAAGCATGTCAAACATGACCAAAACAGTGGCCAACAGACCTTAAGCATGACAAATCATGGCCAAGTACTTCACAAAGCAAGGCCAAAATATGATAGCATGGTAGGCTACATGCATGATGCATTTCTAGGCATAAATAAGGGAATACAAGGCAAGTATGTTAAGCATGCAAAGGGGATCAAATCCGACCAAAAACAGAGACAACATGTGACCTAAATAGCACCAAAAACATCTGATATGGAGCCAAAAGCAAACCAAGCATGCATGTTGCCCTTTAAGCCAAAACAAGGATCAAAGAGGGACAAGGGGGAGAGGGGTGTCCCTCCCCTATACAAGACTTCAAACCCTCTTCTTTACCACTAAAAATCCACTGGATTTCAGTGGTGAAAAGAACAAAACACTCAAGCAAATAAAGCCTAACAATGGAAGCACCAAAAGGGCCAAATAAGGCCTAAGAGGGTGAGTTCGACCCCAAAACACAAAATGACCTTAATGAAGTATTTAAAGCATGCAAAAATAAGACTTTTTCTAGTTATACACGAAGCTCAAATCATCATGTAAGACAGGTAAAAAGTTGTTGCAAAAATGGGGAATCTAAAGTAAAGTGATTACCCTTGAAGAACACCTCAAGAACAGCAGGTCTAGCCACTCTCCTCTGATCAAAACCAGTCCACAAACTCAATAACAAACCCTCTAAGTCCCTCAAGGTCGAAGTAAGGTGTAGTAGTGTGTTAGTGCAAAACTAAGGTAGAAATGCACTTTTAGGCCACAAAACACACACAAAGGATGAGAGAGAGGGAAATATAGAGAGAGGGAGCATATGACAGATGTATATGTATATATCCTCTGGTTCTTTGTTCAAAAATTTCCAACCCTAGACAAAGGAGGAAGAAGGGCCTTATATAGGCAAAGGAATGGCTCCAAAGCTTCTCCAAGAAGCTATATTAAAAGGGTCAAAGAGGCAAATGGTTCATGGCTTCATGAAGAAGCTGGGACAGCTGGCCAAGCTTCCCCAAGAAGCTTGGCCGAAGGGGTCATCCTTCTAGAAGGAAAAAGGGATCAAGCGCTCAAAACAGCCATCCCCGTGCATGGGGAGTGGTGTTGGTGTATTCCAGCTAGCACAGCTGGCATGCACCAAGCCTGAAGGGGTGCAGAAGGGCCACTGGCTGACCAAATAGATCATCGGCCAAAAAAGGTGCCGGCCGGCCACACAGAGTGCCGACTGGCCATTGATAACAAGCAACTATGGCTGGTGGCAACAAGGAAAGGCCGGTGATATAAAGGGAGGGCTGGTGGAGTGTGGGGATGACCGACAAGCCATTTCCTGCCTTCCAAGGCAAAAACACAAGTGTTTGGTGCAAAACCAAACGCTAAACGAACGAGTTAAGAGATCCTGAAGCAAGGCGCGCAGCCGAGGCCTCCGGGAACTCAAAACGAACACGAACAAGGATGATCACTGAGTGTTCAATCAGTGACGTCCAAGTCTTGAGGACAGTAAAAAATGGGGTGTCTACACCCTGAGCCCAAGAAAGCGGATGAGTGGCTCGAGCAAACTGTGAAGACATTTGAGATGCTTCACCTCGAATATAGTGAACTAAGAGTGACTCTAGCGAGTTACTACCTTAAGGGAGATGCGGGTCAATGGTGGAAATATGCCAAGGGTAGAGTGGAGCCGACATGGAAAGCCTTTGCGATTGCTTTCCAAGATAAGTACATACCTCCCACTGCTAAGGAGAGATTGAGGCAAGAGTTTAAAGACCTTAAACAACTAGACATGCCCGTGGCCAAGTTTGAGGCGATCTTCTCTAGTTTGTCCAGATTTGCACTAGAGTTGGTGGCAACGGAAGGGCCCTGTTGCATTGAAATTGAAAAGAAATTGAAAACAAAAATTATGTTCAAGCTTGTAAGAAATATGATTCAAGAATATGACCGTCTTGTGGAGACGGCGACACACGTAGAAATTTCCATACAAGCCGAGGAGGAGAGGCTTTGGAGTTCGAGGTCTAGGGCCCAAGAGTCTCAAGGAGACTATAGGTAGAACAAGAAGAGCAGGAACACCTATCCATTATAGTCCTAACAACAGCAGTCTAGATCCACTTTTCCTTTGTCTAGTGCGGGTCCGGGAAAAAGTGCATCGAGTAGCTTCTCGTGTTTCAAGTGTGGCCAATTGGGTCACAAAGCCTTCTCATGCCTACAGAAGGGAGGAGGGCAGTTAATGTTACCACCACCTAACCGATCTTAAAGTCAATCTCAGTCTCAGAATAAAGGTTACAGGTTTAATTGTTATCAGCGTGGTCAGCCGAGGCATATGAAGGGAACTTGCCCACAGTTGGGAGGCGCATCTGGCGCATCAAGGTTGAGGCAAACTCAGAGCCACCAGCAGGCTTAATCAGTCCAAACTTCACGAGTTAATCAGGGAGCCACTTCGGCTCAGTCAATACAACAGGCCTATGCTCCGAGAGGAGAGCAAGTTAATGAAGGGCCATAGGGGCGTGTGTATGCTGTTATCGTGCCAAAGCAGTTGCCAGAATCCTCAGTTGTGAGAGGTATTTTTGTTTTGTGTAATTCTTTGGCTAATGTATTGATAGACACGGGTGGGTCTCATTCATTTATATCTACTGCATTTGCTTTTGCATTGGGGTTAGAGGTAGCACGGTTAGTGCCTCCACTCAGAGTAGAGTCACCTGTTGGGGGTACAATTGATTTAGACCGGGGTTGTCGTGATTGTGAAATAGAAGTTGTTGGGCGTCGACTTCCGTTTGCTTTTGTATTGCTAGATATGTCGAGCTTTGATGTCATTTTAGTTATGGACTGGTTGTGTTCTTATCAAGCTGTGATTGATTGTTACCGTCAGAGAGTTACAGTGTGCACTTCGGGTGGTGATCGTTTCTATTTTCTAGGGAACCGAGTTGATAGAGCCTTGTCGCCAGTTGTTGACCCTCATAGTAAGAGCAAGCTTAGTGGCCTTCTCGCAACTCTCCTGGATAGTGATAGTGACGGGGCTTGTGTTGAGTTACCAAGGGTAGTTTATGAATACCCAGATGTCTGTCCAGAAGATCTTACTAGTTTACCACCTCATCGGGAGATCGAGTTCTCCATTGAATTAGTGCCTGGTACGACACTGATTTCCATGTCACCGTATAGATTTGCACCCGCCGAATTGTATGAATTGAAGATTCAACTCCAAGAACTTTTAGACAAGGGCTTCATTCGCCCTAGTACATCGCCTTGGGGAGCGCCGGCTCTCTTTGCGAAGAAGAAGGATGGGTCATTGCGGATGTGTATTGATTACCGCAAGTTGAATAGAGTTACAGTTAAGAACAAGTATTCTCTACTTAGAATAGATGATTTGTTTGACTAACTTAGAGGGCCTCGTTGCTTCTCAAAAATAGATTTGAGGTCGGGGTACCATCAGCTGAGAGTCTGAGAGGAGGACATTCAGAAGACGGCCGTTTGTACTTGTTATGGCCACTATGAATTCCTTGTAATGCTTTTTGGGTTGACCAATGCACCGGCTTCCTTTATGGATTTGATGAATAGAATTTTTTGGGAATACTTGGACCATTTTGTGATCGTCTTTGTGGACGACAGCTTGATTTATTCAACCTCTGTAGAGGAACACGAGACTCACTTGTGGGTAGTGCTGGGTTTACTTAGTGAGCACCAATTGTATGCCAAATTTAAAAAATGCGAGTTTTGGTTAACAGAGATGAAGTTTTTGGGGCATGTTGTGTCTAGAGAGGGAGTGACTATGGACTCCTCAAAGATAGATGTCGTACAGGATTGGGAACAACCAAAGAATGTTTTTGAAATTTGGAGTTTCTTAGGATTAGCGGGGTATTATCAATGTTTTGTAAGGGACTTCTCTAGACTAGCTGCACCTTTGACTAGGTTGACTAGAAAGGGTATGAAATTTGTGTGGAGTGAGGCTTGTGAAAAGTCATTCCAAGAGCTTAAGACTAGATTGACTACCGCACCGGTTTTGTTAATTCCGGAAAGGGGTTTGAATTACACTGTCTATTGTGATGCGTCTGGAGATGGACTTGGTTGTGTCTTGATGCAAGAGGAAAAAGTTGTGGCCTACAGTTCACGACAATTGAAACTCATGAGAAAAATTACCCCACCCATGATTTAGAATTAGCAGCGGTAATTTTTACTTTGAAAATTTGGAGGCATTACTTGTACGGTGAGAAGTTTGAAGTCTTCTCCGATCATAAGAGTCTAAAGTATTTGTTTTCTCAAAAAGACTTGAATTTACAATAATGGAGGTGTATGGAATTTATGGAGGATTATGACTTTGAGTTACACTATTATCCAGGGAAGGCCAATGTGGTGGCCGATGCTTTGAGTCGAAAATTTGTGAATAGTTTGACAGGTGTGGCCATTCGGGAATGGGATATGCTAGATGTTATTGGCAAGTTTGATTTGCACTTGGGTGAGTCTGGAGAGAGTGCTACCTTGTTTACTTTGAATGCTCAACCTACCTTGGTTAGTAAGGTCATAGAGGCACAATGAGGAGACCGTGATGTGGAATCAATCCGTGTTAAGATTTCCAATGGGAAGGAAGAGAAAGGCTTGAACGTTCACTCAGATCTGAGTGTACATTACCTAGACCATTTGTTTGTACCAAAATCTTGTAGAGAGGAAGTACTTCAGGAGTTCCATCACTCACGCCTTGCGGTACACCAGGGAGGCACTAAAATGTATCATGATCTTAGTCATCAGATTTGGTGGAGGGGTATGAAACGGGATGTCACTTTATTTGTAGCGAAGTGCCTTACTTGTCAGCAAGTGAAGGCCGAACACCAAAGACCAGCAAGTTTGTTACAACCCTTACTGATAGCCGAATGGAAATAGGAGCGTGTTACCATGGATTTTGTAGTTGGGCTTCCTAGAACACAACAAGGCAATGACGCCGTTTGGGTGATTATTGATAGGTTGACTAAGTCTACCCATTTCATTCCGATGTGCACCAGGGACTCAGTTGAATGCTTGGTAGAGTTGCACATTAGAGAGATAGTTCGACTTCATGGAGTCCCTGTGACTATTGTGTAGGATACGGATCCTTGTTTTACTGCCCGATTACGGCAAAGCCTTCAAGAGGCGTTGGGAACTAAGTTGACTCTTAACACTGCTTATCATCCTCAAACCGATGGACAGTCGGAACGTACCATTCAAATTTTGGAGGACATGTTTAGAGCTTGTGTCCTTGGTTTTAAGGGGCCTTGGGAAAGACACTTACCATTGATTGAGTTTGCTTACAACAATAGTTACCAAGCTAGTATTGGGATGGCACCATTTGAGGCCTTGTATGGCCGACCTTGTAGATCACCGATTTGTTGGGCCGAAGTGGGTGATGCACCGTTACTAGGTCCAGAAATTGTTAGAGAGACAATCGAGAAAGTTGTTCTCATTCGGAAGAGGTTAGCTACGGCCCAAAGCAAAAAAAAGAGTTATGCCGATAAGAGGAGATGACCTTTATCTTTTGAAGTTGGTGACCATGTGTTTTTAAAAATCTCACCAAGGCGGGGTTTGATGAGATTTGGTAAGAGTGGTAAATTATCTCCAACGTTCATTGGGCCTTTTAAGATCTTAGAGTGAATTGGGGAAGTGGCATACCAGTTAGCTTTACCGCCACAACTTTCAGAAGTTCACAATGTATTTCATGTAGCTATGCTTAGGAAGTATGAACCTGACCCTTCTCATGTGTTTGATTGGGCTGACTTGGAGGTAAATGAGGATGCCTCTTACGAAGAAAGACCGGTTCAAATATTAGATACCCGGGGAGCAAGTACTACGGGACAGAACTATACTGTTGGTAAAGGTGTTGTGGAGACACCATGGGATTGAAGAAGCGACCTAGGAACGGGAGGCGGAAGTCCGCTCCAAATATCCGGAGTTATTTGAAAATGCTTAAGTTGCTTTTCTTTGTAATATTTCCTAGTGTTGAGGGAAACGTATTTCAATTTGTTAACCACATGTTGATATGTGCATTGTTGTTTTAGCCATAAGGTTATTGAGAGCTGCCATTACTTTGTAGGAAATTTCACGTTTATGCATATTTGGGAGGTTGTTGTTAATGAGATAACCATGGTGGAAATGGTGGAATTTGGTTGAGAGTTAGTATTGTGATTTGAAAATAAAATAGCGTGGTTTTGATCGCTAGAAACCCCTTTGTTTGGGTAGTTGGATTTGAAATTTCGGGGACGAAATTCTTTAAGGGAGGAAGGTTGTATCGATCCCGGTTTCGACCCTTTTTTCATGTTTTGCCATTTCGATTGGGCAGGTCAGGGATCGAGCTGCCCGGTCAGCTCGCCGGGGTCGAGGGGCAGCACCCCTTGGAGGGTCTGAGGGCAGCGCCCCGAAGCAAAAATGCAAAATGCAATCGAAGTTGCTTGTCCGCTTGAGCGGCCGTTTATGCGCTCAAGCGGAGAATGTTTGGTTCCAGAAGTTTGGCCTGTCTGTAAAAGTACTGGGAAAGTGTATTCGACGCTTGAGCGGGGCTTTCCACGCTCGAGCGGACCATGTTATATCAGTTCGTGAATCTGATATTTCAGATCACTTTTGCATATCTCTCTCTCTAAAAACCCTTTCTTCTCCCTTCTCTCTACATTTCCCTACGCCAAATTGGATCAAAATCTTGATTTCTCAAGATCCATTAGAGTTCTGCTATAAGTTCTTCATCAAAGTTGGTTAACTTCTCGAGGGCTTCGTTGTGTGCAGTAAAGATCGAGTTTCGACACCGTTGATTTTAGGGGTTTCATCTCAATTCTCCTTCAAAACTTGAGGCAGGGATTTTCTTAGAGTTATATATATATATATTTTTACAAGATCTATATGATTTTCGAAATCATCTTTCGATAGCTTTGAAAATTGACTGTTGATTCAAGAAGTTGAGCAATTTTGAAAGTGGGTTTGTCTCTTGTTCTTTTAAAATGATCTTATAGGTTTTGATCTTCGTTGATTGAAGAAAAGATGATTTTGGAAAGTTTTCTTTCAAAGGATTTGAGTTGTATAGTTTTGGTGAGGAAACCTAGAATTTGGGAATTTTTTTTAAAGAGATTGAAAATCCATAAATGATATTGTTATATTTATTTTGTGTGTCAAAATAAATAGATGTTTGAAAATTTTCTTATTTATATTTATATAAATGATGAATTTCAGGGAATATGAGAATTGTTGTTTATTTTGGAAATTATTGTTCAAAACGTTGAAATAGTCTTGAAATGACTAATTGTTGAGGTAACTTGAGAAGAGGGAATTGTGTTATTTCTTAAATGATGAATTGGAATAAAAGTATTTATATTCATCTTGTGTTATTGGCATATCAATTCATTTGATTACATTAAACTTTGAAAGTTGATTTGAAAACTTGCATTGAGAAAAGAATGTTGAGAAACAAGTTTCCATGAATTGGTTTTGGGGTAAATACGGTGGTAAGTTTTGACAGGTGGTGTAGATGAAATTGAATAGGTGTCGAGCTTTCCAGTTAATATTGGTAAAAATGACAGATTATAGGTGTCGAGCCTTCCAGTCAATGCTGGTAAAAATGACAAATTGGTAGTACTTGTATAGTCTACTTGTAGACACCAACCTAGGGATTACCAGAGTCGTATTTACTGCCCTTGAAAGAAATTGTTAAGTTTTGAACGATTGAAATTGCATGACATCATTGAGCATGATGGTTTTCAAAAGATAAAAATGTGATTTATCTTCAAAAAGGAGCATAGCATGGCATGCGCATTTCATCTCTTGAAACTTGTATAAAATGTATATACTTTGTTAAGGATTTCCTATCGGGCTTTATGCTCACCCTATGTGATTTTTGTGTAGGAAAAGATGTGGTGATGCTGCCTAACTAAAGGCGAGGAAATGTGTGTTGAGAGTACGAGACTCTCATTTTGCTGTGACTCTATATGTAAGCCAAGGGCTGTATGTGTGTGGGTTTGAATAACTGTTTAGTGTAACCAGACTCAAGCCTTGGAAACTTCTAAACCCTTGGGGGTATTTATTTGTTTATTTACTTGTTGTTGGGTTAATGTATTATTGCATGAAGAACTATTGTATCATGTAATGTAAGTTTGGAGATTTATATTCAGTTTTCCTTGAAAGTGCCATGATTGTTGTATTATCATTTGGGCTAGAAATTTGGGGCGTTATAAGGACAACGTCTTTGACATGCCTCTGACAATCACTCAGGGTATTTTCTAAACCCTTTTCTTCATCTTTTTCTTATTCTATTATATACATGTGTGTGTGTGTGTATAATTTTGTTGAATTGTAAAAACCTATTTTTTAGAATCTATTTTGCTTTCAATTTTTGTAAAAACCTACAGTAGCACTTAGTTCCGTACAGCACTTTGTTCCATACTAGGAATCCATAGGTCTTAAACACCGAACAGTTCATGTCATGTCATAGCGTAAACAGAACAGATAAACGGAATGGCCTTGGGCCCACCATATCATATTACAAACAGTTCACATTTCATATCCATATTCCATATCATAGGTCTTGTAACTCATTCATCCGCATAAAACATAATTCCATATCATCACAACAGTTATGTATCAAAACAAAAATAAATGAACATATCTTTACAATATTATTACTCACAGTGGGTTCCAAAAATAGCTGACTGGTCCTCGAATCTTGACCTATAATCACAATGCACATAGCACACATATCAAAACATGGAATAACTTTCTTGATCAAATTTACTTTTCATAATCTTTTATTATTCAAATAAACAAATCCCTTACTTCGCTCCACAACCAATTATTTATGTTGGTTCTAAACTCATTAGTCCTCAGAAACGAAAGGAAATTGGGTTGGGAGGGGAAATAGCATAAAACGGTTAAAAAGAAAGTGAACGATCTTCACTAATTTAAACATATCTTTTTTTGTACTTATAATTTGGATGTGGGACCACCACCATTGGAAACTAGACTTCCGGGACTTGAATTTAGGCTCAAGAATTACTTAAAATGGAGTCCGAATGAGAGAGATATGATTATTTGAAGTTGGGCTGAAACAGGGGTGTTCCGCACCTGTTGGTATTGGGTCCCACATGCTGGACCCCACGTGCTGGACAACATGTTTTTTTAGCAGAATAAAATTGGGTGTTGGAAATGGACTGCCGCACAATGAATCTGTAGCAGAGTCAATGAAAAACATGAGATTATAATGATTTTCTAAATCAAAACCTCAAAAACACAACGAATCTTTAAGCAAGGAAGATCAAAATCCTTGTTTAGTTCTTTTCCATACTTTTTCAAAACTTCTTCTTCCAAAGCCACATAAATCTTCATTTCATATATCTTTTATGAGTTCAACTCATACAAAACCTCAAGATTAAGGCTCAACTTTTCACAATCTAACCCAAGTTAAGTAATTTCAAAGCAATCAACTCTTAGTCAAACAAATCCAAGTCCAATTTCACATATGTATATATATATGTCATGTATGCTTAGAACTCAAAATGCTAACACCAATTAATCTTCTCCTTTAGGGTTCTTACTTTAATTTCCACCAATTTACACCATTCAACTTCTTACTTCAACGTAGATTACATGACCTCATGAAGAATACAACTTGTATTCATAAAATTAGAGAAAGATCCTTACCTTAGTTGGCTAATTTGTTGTAGATTAGCTTATCTCTTCAAGTTTCTCTCTTCCTTCTTCTCCTTGAGCTCTCCCTCTCTCTTTCTCATTCTAGAATTCTCTCTCTCTCTCTCTCTCTCTCTCTCTCTCTCTCTTAGATTTTTGTGTTTTAAAACAAGATAGACATGAGCCCCAAGTGACTTATATCACTTATATATATACACATTCTTAAAGGTGGCCCAAACACATATTAACGAATCAACAAAATAAATTTTTAATTAAACTTCCCAAATGATCCCAAAAATTCCAATTAACCTATCCATGTGCACCATTTCAGTTTCTGAACCTATTTAGGCCGTCAATTTCAGAGTCTAAGCCGAAATCACACAAGAATTCATTCCGAATAAAAAATTTACCAAAATTCATATTAGACTCTAAAAATCATGCCTATCACATCTATGTGGTTGGTTTTAGCTTATCGCACGTCTAAGGCTTTCAATTTTCAGTCTAAAGGGCGTAATTTCAACAGATTTTCTCATGACCGGCAGATACAAATTTATAAACATGTAATACACCCATTAAAACATGGCATTTCACATCAAACACAAGCACACTTATAATCACACATATAATGAGGGAATTAAAACATATGAGAGGGTTATTACACTCTTCCCTCTTTTAGGAAGTTTGGTCCTCCAAACTTGACTTACCCTGTCACAAGTCCAGTTCAAAAATTTCAGTCTCCTATCATTGTCAAATTCCGTCTCAGATATTCAACATCTTTCAATCATTTAACAGTTCACAGTCTTATGCGGTCAATCTCAATGAAGTTTGTTTCAAGAATCACAACTAATTCGTCGTTGCAATCTTAGTTCACCAATTCTCTAACCACAATAAGTTGGATATTCATTTTCATGCAACTCGTAAGCCGTCAAACATAATTCAAATCTATTAGTTCCACAAACAGTCCCAAATATTATAATTCTTCGAAGAATAAAGAAATATTCACTACTCAATCATGCTCCCAATGGTACATTCATCCTACAACAATGGAACCAAATTGAACAAATGGGTTATGACTCAATTACTTTATAGATCCTTGCTCACTAATGATTTAAGTATTCACAATAATGGTCTCGGTAATTCAAAGCATCCCCAGTCTATTTATTTTCATAATGCATGTGATAAATGAGGTCTAAATGTCTAACAACCAAATTTAGGTTCAAGTCCTCTTGCCTCCACTCAATATATATACTCATCAATTACTTCTACCACAGAATTTTGTAGTTCTTGTCAATTTCATACTTAGCTTTTCCACTTAACATTTCTTCTACTTTGCCTTATTCCATTTTTGTTCTCAAGTACCTTTCTTAACATTTGATTTTCTCATCATTGTAGTTTAACTCATTATCATTTATGTATAGGTTGTTAACCCAAATTGGTTTAATCATTGAAAATTATCCTACAATGCCATAATGATCACAAAGTCAACTTCATAGTAGCAAAACACAAAACACATTGTCTATAAACGCATATATTTTTGTTTTACTATCTGCATATTTCCAATTAATTCACATAATCCCCAAATAATCACAGCTCAACCTTAAATGCTATCCATGCTTACACTCCTTTGTTTTCAATAACTTCGAAGTAGACTAAACATCTAATATAACCTTAATATCATATTCAAACCTTGGTCCACAAATTTCTTAGCTACATTAGTCCAAATAGTCGTTCCCATACAACTTATATGCCTTATTAATAAATCAATTAGGTGGGTCCGAAAGTTGAAAGTCAAAAATAACTTACTTAGGCATGCTAATAACATTTATTTATCATTAATTCAAATATTTTACATAAAGGCATTAAATCAGATCCATATAACATTTCCAATAAAATAGATCCTTCAAGTAATAAAGAAACTCTTAACACATACTATTAGCCTGATGATCAACTCATTCTATAACTAAATGATTCAAATAAACGAATGGGTTTTGAACTAACATTTTGCTCACAAATAGCTCAAACATGTGAAATACCGATCTTAACATATCGAAGTGTCCCTAATTATCTTAGTATTGTGGCCCAAGTTTCAATTATTCACTCAAAAGAAATCTAAACTCTCCAATAGTCGTTCAAGCATACATAGGAACACTAATTCCAACGTAACACTTCGTTCATTCATTAAATATATTTTCATTGATCTTTTGTACCATCAAACTTCCTAACACATTCTTTGATTCTTTTGTTAAGTTCACACTTAACTTCTTCTTTTGATCTTGTTGCTTCTCATGACATGTTCACTTAGGTTTCATCATATTTGTAAATATTCCTTCCACTTTATCCAATTGCCTCAACAAGGACTCAACTTCCATTTCATCCCCACTTCTCGTCATCTTCTTCTAGGGTCACAAGATATTGGCCGATAACACGTGGGGTATCATTTACTAACTACACCATACCTCATAGTATCACATACTTAATCATGAAACATACAATCATACAAAGATATGGGTGGGACAATTTCTTCATCTCTACTTCTCAAGTCCAACCATTTCCTAACTTTCACTAACTATAGTCCTGTACTCATTATCAATCATCACATCTCTCAATTGCCATAGTTCTATATACTTTATTGATTAACAACAACCTCAGTTTCCCCAAAATTGCTCATAGTCTAATTCCGCATGTAACCCATATAGAAGCCAAGATTTAATCTCTTTTCACATCATGTTTCCATAAACACACCTATACTTACCAATTTTGATATCCTTGTAACACCAATATTCCATATTTTTCATGACCTTAGCCTCAATATCATACTCAATACATAAACCCATTCCCATTTCATTACAATTATCAAATCTTCCTTCGTTTCCAGACTCAGTCCATGAACCAACACATCTTGATCTCCTCTTATTACCCAAAGTCCATAAGGACTTCTAATTCTCAATCTCAATATTTAACTTATTGTACAAGCTAACATGCACGACATATCACTTTGTTACTAAATACAAGCATCTTAAATGCATTCTAAACACTCTAATGCTCAATGGACATGTGTGTGAGATTTTAACTACCAACTGTCACGACCCAAACCTGCCGCTAAAAGTTTAGGTCAGGACCGGCCTATACTTAGGGCTCAGAGACAAAATTTCAAAACTATTCAAATCATATCGGAGCCTAAAGCGGAAGCAAAACAAATAATAATGTCTATTAAGCTTGTGCATACATGATAACTGGAATAATTAAAGCATTTGGACACACTAGAATTTTTATTCATATACAAATCTTATATATCTCACACACATATACATAAAACATAAACTCTAACAATACAAAATTAAAGCCTCAACACAGAGGCGCCTTTTGGGTGGTTTGACATAACCGGCCCGTACAAGAACTCCTAAGGCTGACTTAAGGTTGGTTTCCAGATTGATCACCTACATAGATATAAAACACGGAGTGAGCGAAGCTCAATGAGTAATAATACAGTAAAACAGTGTAAATAGGTAATCAAAGTTCTCACAATATTCATACTCATTTAAACAAAATGGCTTGGGGCCCAACATATATCAAAACAGCCTTGGGCCCAACATATATCATAATGGCTTTGGGCCCACACTTAGTATGGGCCGGCCTTAGGCCCAATAACATGTTAATAGCTATTAAGAACGACCTCAGGTTCAAATGTATCTTATCGTATCCCTGTATCTTGTCATGGAGTACAAGGAACATCGATATGTCTCCACTTCTCCTTGGGCCCAATGCATGTATGTATGGACCCAAGAGATGACTCGTACGGATTCTAGAGGTGACTCCTATCGTAGCACTTAGTTCCGTACAGCATTTTGTTCCATATCAAGAATCCATAGGTCTTAAAGACTGAACAGTTCATATCATGCCGTAGCATAAACTGAACAGATAAATGGAATGGCCTTGGGCCCACTATATCATATTACAAACATTTCACATTTCATATCCATATACCATATCATAGGTCGTGTAACTCATTCATCCTCATACAACATAATTCAAGATCATCACAACAGTTATGTATCAAAATAAAAATAAATAAACATATCTTTACAATATTATTACTCACAGTGGGTTCCAAAAATGGTTGACTGGTCCTTGAATCTTGACCTGTAATCACAATGCACATAGCACACATATCGAAACATGGAATTACTTTCTTGATCAAATTTACTTTTCTTAATCTTTTATTAATCAAATAAAAAAATCCCTTACTTTTCTCAACAACCAATTATTTATGTTGGTTCTAAACTCATTAGTCCTCAGAAACGAAAGGAAACTGAGTTAGGAGAGGAAATAGCATAAAATGGTTAAAAAGAAAGTGAACAATCTTCACTAATTTAAACATATCTTTTTTTATACTTATAATTTGGATGTTAGATCACCACCATTGGAAACTAGACTTCCGAGACTTGAATTTAGGCTCAAGAATTACTAAAAATGGAGTTCGAATGAAAGAGATGCTTATTTGAAGTTGGGCTGAAATAGGAGTGTTCTGCACCTACGGGAATTGGGCCGCACGTGCGAGACAACGTGCTTTTTCAACAGAATCAAATTGGGTGTTGGAAATGGACTGCGACACGTGCGGGAAGCCCCGCCGCACATGCGGTGCAAGGTGAGAAAAACCTATCCGAGCAAGACCTGTTTGTTTCAAGCTGAATTTCCCCATTTCCCACCTAGGGTGCACTCCAAAACACTCCCAAAACATGTAATATCAATGAAAAAACATGAGATTATAATGATTTTCTAAATCAAAACCTCAAAAACACAATGAATCTTTAAGCAAGAAAGATCAAAATCCTTATTTAGTTCTTTTCCAAACTTTTTCAAAATTTCTTCTTCCAAAGTCACATAAATCTTCATTTCATATATCATTTTATGAGTTCAACTCATACAAAACCTCAAGATTAAGGCTCAACTTCTCACAATCTAACCCAAGTTAAGTATTTTCAAAGCAATCAACTCTTAATCAAACAAATCCAAGTCCAATTTCACATATGTTATAATATATATATATCAAGTAAGCTTATAACTCAAAATGCTAACACCAAGTAATCTTCTCCTTTAGGGTTCTTACTTTAATTTCCACCAATTTACACCATTCAACTTCTTACTTCAACCTAGATTACATGATCTCATAAAGAATACAACTTGTATTCATAAAATTAGAGGAAGATGTTTACCTTAGTTGGCTAATTTGTTGTAGATTAGCTTATCTCTTTAAGTTTCTCTCTTCATTCTTCTCATTGAACTCTCCCTCTCTCTTTCTCGTTCCAGAACTCTCTCTCTCTCTCTCTCTCCCTCTCCCTCCCTCTCTCTCTCTCTCTTAGATTTTTGTGTTTTAAAACAAGATGGAGATGAGCCCCAAATGACTTATATCACTTATATATATACACACACACACACATAGAGTAGTGTAGCCAGGAATTTAGTGGAGAGGGGGCACAAATTAATGACAACATTAATTTTTTTTTTTTTTTTGATAATAAACAACAATGAGATATTACTAAACTTAAATATTAAGAGTTTATCTGGATAAATGTGAATTTTAAATTAAAAGGATTTGAGATTAAATTTTATACAAATATTGGGGGGTAACTATTTTATAGGTGGATTGGAAATTTAAAAAAGAAGATAAGTTGATATATTTTAGTAGAGAAATTCTATAAAACATACCGCAAAAAAAATATCTATCATATGTTGCAATTATGATTTTCGTAGTCTTTAGTTATAACACATTATAGTGTTAGATATAATTTAGTTATAACTTCTAGTAGTTGTTATTTTGGTTAAGACTATATATCAAGTAATAGTTAGTTATGACTCATTCTGATATTAATTATGACCTATGGTAATTTTTTTATTTTTTATAATTGAAGATGTATTGCTTGATTATAATTTATATATTGGTCATTTTAGTTATGAATGGAAAGAAACACATGGAAGATAAACTCCACATATCAAATGTAACTAACAATCTAATAAATTTCATATCTTCATTGAAATTAATTATGTTTGCATGTCAATAATAATAGACATCACCATTATATTGAAATTTTCATAAATAATAATATGACTTATCATAGTCTCTTTATTTTCAATCAAAATAATCATTATTATTCTCATAATTTTAAAATATCATTAATATTTCACTTTAAATAATATTTTTATAGATTTTTTATTTAAAATATTTTCTTTATGTTTTTTTTTTTTTTAAAAATTCCCAAAACTTAGGGGGGCACGTGACCCCCCTGGGCCTAATGTGGCTCCGCCATTGTATACACATACTTAAAGGTGGCCCACACCTTAACGAATTGGATAAAATAAATTTTTAATTAAACTTCCCAAATGATCCCAAAAATTCCAATTAATCTATCCATGTATACCATTTTGGTTTCTGAACCTATTTAGGCCGTCAAATTCAGAGTTCGAGCTAGAAATGACACAAGAATTCATTCCGAATCAAAATTTTACCAAAATTCATATTAGACTTTAAAAATCATGTTGATCATATCTATGTCATCGGTTTTAGCTTATTGCACCTCTAAGGCTTTCAATTTTCAATCTAAAGGGCATAAGTTCAACAGATTTTCTCATTACCAACAAATACATATTTATAAACATGTAATACACCCATTAAAACATGGCATTTCACATCAAACACATAAGCACACTTATAATCACACATATAATGAGGGAATTAAAACATATGAGAGGGTCAGGTTATTACATTATACATAGTGATGTTTGTGATTCTAATAGACCACTAACTACAGTAGGAAATAAATATTTTGTAACCTTTATAGATGATTGTTCTAAGTTTTGTTACTTATATTTAATCAAAACCAAAGATGAAGTTTTTAGTAAATTTAAAATTTATAAAGATGAAGCAGAAAATCAATTAGAAAGAAATATCAAGAAACTTAGATCTGATAGAGGAGGCAAATATAATGTAGGTATCCTTAGTACTTTTTTGTGAACAATATAGAATTATGCATGAAGTAACCCCACCTTATTCTCCACAATCTAATGGGATAGCTGAAAGGAAAAATAGAACTCTAATGGATATGATAAATGCAATGCTTATTAGTTCTAGTTTACCGGAGAGTTTGTGGGGGGAATCGATACTCACTGCTTGGGTTATATTAAATAGAGTAATTGTGAATGATAATGATAAAACACCTTATGAAATCTGAAAAAAAAACGAGTACCTAATCTTAAAATGTTGAAAGTGTGAGGGTGTTTAGTAAAAGTAGCAATTCTAGAACCTAAACGTAAGAAAATAGAACCTAAAACTGTTGATACCATTTTCTTAAGCTATGCTCGAAATAGTAGTGCTTATAGATTTCTAGTAATAAATTCTGAAATTAGTGAAATTATTAATAATATGATAATTGAATCTCGTGAAGCTACATTTTTTGAAAATATTTTTCGATATAAAACTAGGATCTCAAATCAGGTTGTAAATAGAACTTCTACTACTTGTGCTAGTTATTCCTTTGAGAGATGATTCTGAACATCTAGATATAGAACCTAGAAGGAATAAGAGAACTAGAATAGAGAAAACCTTTGGAGATGATTTTTATACTTTTTTAACTAAAGGAGAACCAAATACTTTTATAGAAGCTATGTCGTCTTTAGATGCACCATTTTAGAAGGAAGCCATTAATAGTGAGTTAATCTATACTTCAAAATAACACTTGGGAGTTGACTAATCTACCTCCTGGGAGTAAAGCTATCGGTTGTAAATGGGTATTTAGAAAGAAATTAAAACCTAATGGAAGTATAGATAAATATAAGGCAAGATTAATAGCCAATGGATTTACACAAAAGAACGAAATAGATTATTTCGATACCTTTTTACCTATTTCTTGGATTACAACCATTAGAGTCTTAATTGCTCTAGCATCCATTTATAATTTAGAAATTCATCAAATGCACATTAAAATTGCTTTTTTGAATGAAGATTTAGATGAAGAAATTTATATGGAGGAACTAGAAGGTTTTGTGGTTAAAGGACAAGAACATAAAGTTTGCAAGTTGGTTAAATCCTTGTATGGACTTAAGCAAGCTCCTAAACAGTGACATGAAAAGTTTGATAAGATAATTCTAGAATTTGGTTTTAAGATCAATGAACATGATAGATGTGTATACTATAAAGAAGATAATGAAGAATGTATTATTTTGTGTTTATATGTTGATGATGTCTTATTATTTGGAACAAATTTGGAGATAATTAAAAATGTGAAATCTTATTTATCTTCAAAATTTGATATGAAAGATTTAGGAGAAGCTTATATAATTTTGGGTATGAAATTAGAGAAAACAACCAAAGGTATTACATTGAATCAATCTAGAATCCTATAGAAAATGTTTAAAAAGTTTGATTATTATAATCTCAAACATGTTTCAACTCCTTTTGATCCTAGCACGAATTTGAAGAAAAATAATGGTGTACCTATATCTCAACTTAGATATTCTCAAATTATTGGATCACTTCTCTATATTGCTAATAAGACTAGACCTGATATTGCCTATGTTGTTAGAAGATTAAGTAGATATATATACTCATAATCTTAGTAAAGATCATTGGATTGCTGTGGAAAGAGTATTTAAATATCTAAGAGGAACTCTAGATTATTCACTTTGCTTTAGTGGTTTTCCTAATGTGGTAGAAGGTTATAGCGATGCTAATTGGATAATAGATAACTTAGATATTAAATCTACTACTGGTATATATTTGTGTTAGGTAGAGAAGCAATATCTTGGGGTTCTAAAAAACAAACCCTTATCTCTAGAAGTACAACATAATAAGAACTTATAGCCTTAGATACTACGTGTACTGAAGCTGAGTGGATTAAAAATTTACTCCTTGATATTTCACTTCTGAAAGATCCTATACTTGCTATTTCCATACATTGTGACAATAGAGTTGTAATAGAACTTGTGAGACAAGCACATACTAATAAAAAGATGAATAGGCATATGCCAGTGAGGTATAAATCTATAAAAAGCTTGGTGAATAAAAATGTTATATTTTTGAATTTTGTGAAATCTGAAAAGAATATTGCTGATCGGTTAACAAAAGGTTTATCTAAGAGTGTAGTCTTAGATTTCTCGATGGGGATGGGTCTAAGCCCATAGGGAGTCAACTAAGGAAGTAACCCGACTTCTGTGATTGGAGATCCCATGAAGGAAGTTCAACGGGTAGGAACAATTCTTATAGTGTGACTCGTATTCCAACACTTTAAAGAAGGAGACTTTATTAAATTTATTATTTGTATTCTCTTACGCATCCCTAAAATATCAGTGCAGATGTAAATGTGAGGGTTAAGGAAGAGTATTTACTCTAAATGAATCCAAGGCGGGCATATTGTCGCAAGATAGACATCCGTCACTTCTGTCTTTAGAGGATTCACCTAAGTGAGAGTGTCGTGAAGCCGCGACCGTGGAAATAAGGTTGTTTCATAGAACTCTCATGAGAATCAAGATTGGGGACATAGCTGCTAATAGTGCTAACCCGCGCCACAATTCTGTATCATACCATATGTGTGACATGTTGAATTCTAGTAAAAGGGATTTAGTTCAAGACTTGGTTCACTAAGATTCTTTCAGAATGAAACTGTTAACACTAAGTGAGGTTCAAGTTTGAAAAACACGTACACCCATTGTATGGTTTTAAAGTTGCCCATATTATTATTATTATTATTATTATTATTATTTTGTATTTATTTGACAGTTTTACAAAGTTTTGAATCTTGTGGGGGATTGTTGGAGATTTCTTAAAGCTTCAAAACTTTAATTATTATTTTATTTATTTATTTATTTCTTTTAATAGTCTTATTTATTTGAATTTTAAATATGCATTTGGTTTCAAAAGCAATAGGTGTGTCTGTTCCTAATAGACACCATAGAACTTTTTTATACAGGACTCTAATATTGAGAAAAATATACAACGTTCTCTCTCTCTCTCTCTCTCTCTCTCTCTCTCTCTCTCTCTCTCTCTCTCTCTCTCTCTCTCTCCTCCTTATTGTATTTTTATGTTCCATATTTCTAGACAATCGATACATTCTTGGCAAATTCTTCTTGTGCAATTGTGCATTGTGTCAGATCCTGTAAAGTTTTGAGTTGTATCTTGGAGTCGTTTGTGATTGTTAAAATTTGCACGGAGGGAGCGCATATCAACTTTAGGACAGCGTCTTTGACGTGCACTCACAATCACATAAGCTATTTTCTGAATCCTTTTCTTCATCTTTTTCTTATTTTGTTATATATATATATGTATATATAATTTTATTGAATTGTAAAAACCTATTTTTTAGAGTCTGTTTTGCTTTCAATTTTATTCTATAAAATTGATTTAAAATAATTATTTTTCAATTCTCCTAACAAAATTTATATGTCTCCCTTTTTTAGTTTTATAATACTTGATTTGAGGTATAATTTGTAGATGATGCTTGTTTGTGTGTGTGTGTGTGTGTGTGTGTGTGTGTGTGTGTTTTTTTTTAATAAATTGAATGTGGGTTTGTGTAGTGTTGGTTTATCTACGTACATTGACGCATATGTGAATCTGTTGCAAAGGCTACTTCTTTATAGATATGGGCATATGCAGTAATATTTTATTATAGAAATGGGATAACATAGACAAGGAAAAGGACATGCAACTGTTTTGGAATTAAAATAAGGTGTAGGGGTAAAAAAGTAAAAACATTCAGTATGTTTAGTTTGAGTTTTTTGAATTAAGTTTTTTGAAAATTGAATTTTTTGATTTTCGTATTTTTCTGTTTTTACTGAATATTTTTAAAATTTTAAACATTTTTTTTTTTTTTTACATTTTTAGATATACCTTACTTAGATGTATCTAAAAAGTAAAAAAATTGTGAAAAAATATTTTAAAAAATTAATAAATACATAAAAATATAAAAAATGTACTAAATTTTTGTATTTTGTTTTTTGTATTTTTGGTATTTAGTGAATTTTTAATTTTTTTTTTACATTTTCTTTACTTTTTAAGTGTATTGATGTTAGATGTGTCTAAAAAGTAAAAAAAAAATTGCTTAAAATATTAAAAAAATTAAGTAAAAACAAAAAACACACGAAAAATAAGAAAGTAGAATTTTTTGAAAATTGTTTTTGAAAAAATGAAACCAAGCAAGCTGATTATTTTTGTTAACAGATGTTACTAGCCAATACTAACAAGGAGATCTTTGTTATTTTAGAAATCTCAAGAAAAGTATCTACAATTTCATTAAATCACACGGAGGTCAATATAATTTACTTAAAAAAAAATTTTAATGCCACGACAGTTGTAACTTTGTTCACACGCTTTTTAGTGTGTGAATACAAAATATGATTTTCATATTTAAAAAATATAATGATTTTATCTAAAATGATAAATTTTACTATTTTATACTAAAAAGTGTGTATTATATTTACATACTCAACCTGTGAATGACATCGAACACTTATAAAAGCATTTTCAAAGGAGGAGGCGAGGGAGTATTTTGAGACATTTTTACTAGTGTAATTTTTTCTCCTTTTCCAAGGGGCTCTGCATCAAAAGAAGTATAATGTCCATTTTGATTTTGGCTCTTCATTGAGAGACAAAAGGGTTTCCCGCTGAAATTGCTCCATCCATTTGATCAAATACTCTTCTTTTGGTTGGTTTTGTGTTTGTATATTGCATCCAATTGATTTGATTTTTTGTTTGTATACTAGCATTTGAAAATATGATCGTTTGAAAATATTTTTTTTAAAAATAATTTAATATTTTTTTAAAAATATTTGTAAATGCCACGTTAACATATGCAATTTATTTATTTATTTATCTATATTTATAATATTTTTCTTTTGAAAATTAACTAAATTAATTTGATTGATTAGCTAAAATTAAAAGTATGATTGGAGTGTACACAAACTAAACTAGTTAGGTAAAATAAAAAACATAATTTTCTGTGTTTTTTTGCAAGACATTTTGTCTCTTAGCATTGGAGTTGCTCTAATGTGGTGGGTCAACTTGGATGTAACATGTCATTTTCTCTTTAAGAGTAGTACACACTCACTTAAAGCAGGAAAACACTATGGTATACACTCCACTAAGGTGTGTACCATATGCACTTTATAATTAAAGAATAAAATAGTATAATTTCATATTTTTTGAGTTATAATTTTAAAAAAAAAATTGTCACAACTAAACACAACATGAGGCATAATTACAAATCTCACAAGTCATTACTAAAATAATGTAATAATTAAAGAAGAAAATTTGTCATAACTAAAAAAGAAAATGGCATAACTAAGGATACATATGATACATCCTTTTAAGGGTATGCATATTAGAATTTCCCTTTAAAATAGGCTTATAAAAAAATAAAAAAAATAAAAAAAAAATAAAAAAAAAATTGATAGAACTGAACCAACCAATTAAGATTGATTAAAATTTCGATTTGCAATCCTATTTTCAAAATGTGTGATTTATTTTGATTTGAAAATTGTTACATCGATATAAATAGAATTGACTAAAATATTATATTTAAATATTTTCAGATTTTAATTCTTTGTACATTTAAAGATGAGTGATAATAGTATATATTTTGTAATAAAAATTAAGAAGGAAGACATTTATAGAATAATTTTATGTTATTTTTTCTTTATTATTTTCATTGTGAAATTTTATAAATTTTTATTAAACCCATTAAAATCTCATGTGAATTATTTCTCTATACCAAACTGGCAAAACCAAATAGTAATATGTGGTGTATTTCAGTTCATCAATAAACAAACCCAAATGATTGAATAATTTGGTTTAATATTAAATTTTTTCTCAACCCGATCAAACCAAACTGCTTCCGTCTTAATTCAAAATTTAGGTTTCAGATAGAATTAATTCAAATATTAAAGTGATCTTGGAAAGCCAAAGACGTTATATATTTTTTGAGTTCAAAATTTTCTTTCTTTCTCAAGATCCATGTAAGTTTTTCAATTAATATATTTAGAACCTCTCTATTTTCACTTATTTTCTTAACGGTATTTCATAGTATTATATAACCGTAAGCCTATAAAAAAAAAGTCTACATATAGTTAGAAATTGCTTAAAAAAATATTAAAGCATTCACTTGCCCAAAAAATTAATCTTAAAAAAATGCGAAAGGCTAAATTTTGACCTAAATTTTCAATAAAAATTACATTTTGGAAAAAAAAATCAATACTTTTTTACGTTAATGTGTTTGGGATTTGCTTTTTTGTTGGCTTATATTCGCCTTTATTGATTTTTTTTATTTAATTTAAAAAAATTTTAGGCTTTTAAATTATACTCAACGAGAAAAACTAAAAAATTATAAAAATTCTAGAAAAGTTTAGAAAAGACAAAAATAAACAAAAAAATTAGTAGATTTTTTTGACTTATTTTGATCTTTTCATTTACTTTTTAGATTTGTCTATACAAAACAAACCGAAAAAATAAAAAATAAAATTTGACATAATTTTGAAAATGGTCACTAAAAATGAAAAAAGAAAAAAGAAAAAGAAGTCTTACTTGGGAGTTCCCAAACAGCTAGCATTCTTTTCAACTATACAATTTAGGGAAAATTAGTGAAACATCCCTCTCTGACTTTGTATAGTAGGAGAGGTTCAAGATTTTTTTTATTAGCTAAAGTCTCTTGATGAAATTTCTCTCTAATCATACCAGAGAAATTTCTTTGTAAAAATTGAAATTTTTTTTGTATCGTGGCCGAAATTTCTCTAAGTTGGATGAAATTTGTTTGAGTTGAATTTTTTCTGTGAAAATGTTGAGGGACCCTAACTACTATAAAAATATTGTATTTCTTTTATCTTATAAAATTTTAATATCAGGGAATTTAAAAAAAAAAATTCCCCTATAATTAAAGAGGGTCATTTTCATGAAATTCCAAAGCATTACTTAATTTTTTGATTTTATTCCACAAGATTAAAAAGTACGACAAATTCTATATCCTGTTACATAATTTTGTAGGGTATGTTACGGATTTTTATGATAAATGTTACGTTGTTTTTTTACTAGAATTACGGCAATATTTAGTTCAAAAATAACATTACAAATTTTTGTAATAATATTACACATCAAAGACATAAAACAAACGGATTTTGGTTTTTAAAATCTTTTGTGCATGTAGACAACAAATTGTGTGCGCTTTTTTTTGACCAAACAAAAGGAGTGGAGTGAAAAACATTTGAAAAACAAATTACCAAGTTTCTGTCCAATGATATTTCTAGCAATTATTCTTGTAATAGTGATTTAAAGAGTGGTTTTAAAGGTGATTTCAAATGCACTTTTTCGTTGCCACGAAATCTCTGGTTTTCACTACACACCTCACCTTTCTTCTATCTTCTTCTTCCCCTTTCATTTAAACCTACCTATTGATAAGAAGAAGAATAATAATAATTAAACAGAGCTGTAATGGATAGACATAGACCACCATCAATGGGTCTGTGTTGTATTATTTATTACTATGTTGCTGCTGCTGCTACTATTACCACGTTTTTCATAGCCTCTGCACCATTCAACAATGCCCAACTTCTATCTCCATCTCCATTTCCAACGGCAAATTTATCTACCTCTTTGGATCAACCAGCCTTCAATTTATACAAGTTCCACCCAATTTGACAGCTTAGAACTGACACCGGTTCTCAAGGATCATTCGATGATGGTTCACTCTCACACTTTCTTCGTGGCTTCTATTGCCCTACTCAACAAATTCATGCTTCATGCTTCATGCTTCTTTGGTGTTGTAATCTTCGAAACCATTTATGATTATATCTACGACACGTATTCCACGATAAATGCACCACAACTAGTTTGGTCTGCTAATCGGGACCATCCTGTTCAAAATTGTGCCACCTTACAACTCACACCAGATGGAGATTTGATCTTGGAAGACTTTGTTGGCACTTCGTACGGTCTACCATTAATACCTCAGGAAAGACCTTCTTTGGCATGAAATTCACTGAATTGGGAAACCTGATCCTCTTTGATCAAAACAATACAACAGTTTGGCAGCCATTTGATCACCCAACTGACTCCTTAGTTGTTGGCTAGACTTTGTTTCCTGGCCATAAGCTCACATCCAACACATCTGCATCGAACTGGACTCCAGGTTTGTATTCTCTTACGATTCAGGATTACAGTATGTTGGGTTATGTAGAATCCTATCCACCCTTGCCCTATTTTCAGTCCAAATTATTTTTTATAATGTAAATTAAAGTATAATGCAACGGATGAAAAATTTCAGAATCATACCTTTCAGCAGAGCCTGAAGTGAAGAATCTCGTGGGTAAATCACGTGCTTCCAAAATGTGAACAACCAACCCAGCAGTGGAGTGATACTACAAAATGAGTATTACCCACACAAGTCACAGTACAAAATGGCTTGATTGTTGTTTAATGGGAGAGAGTCACTATGGGAAAAACAAAAAACATACGTTGTTTGCTAATACCCATATCCCATATATCATATCAGATATATAGGATAAATATATCATCTATCCATATCAGTTGATATGATAGATATAAATATCCTGAGTGATTATCCAAATAAGTTTTGAATTCAAATTCAAACTTACATATATAAGGTTCAAAAGGTTCAAAGGATCATGCCACATGGGCGCCCAATTTCTAACATATAAATTATGTCAAATTTGAGAATGGAAGCTTCAACGGGTAGATAATCCTTGCTGCATCATCATCATTACCTCAGTTCATGAGGTTGGAACCTAATGGGCATTTGAAGGTTTATCAGTTGGGAGAAGACTTGAATTGGAATGCAGTAGCGGATCTACTGACATAACGTATTGGTGGCCGGGAGTATGGGTATCCCATGTCGTGTGGCAATTATGGTATATGTTCTTCAAATGGCCAGTGCGGTTGTCCTAAGGATGCCACTGGCAGCAGCAGCAACACTTTTAGGCAAATAAATTATATGCAACCCAATGGATGTTCCCTTGTTATACCCATTTCTTGTGACCATTCTCAATATCACACCCTTTTGCAGGTTAAGAATACTAGTTACTTCAAGTTCAACTCAAACTCAAAATACACATTCACATGCACAAACATTTACTACTTGGATGAAAAAACAGAGTTAGAAGATTGCAAAAAGAGTTTCTTGAAAAATTATTCATGCAAAGCCACTTTCTTCGCTTCTCATGTGGGATATGATTCAAAGAAAGGTTGCTTATTACTGTCTAAAGTCTTTTCTCTTATAAATAATGACGGAGGGGTTGATAACATTATTGTATTTCTTAAAGTGCACAAATCTCCAACTACACAACATCTTGATCCTTCTTCACCAACCGATTCTCCTCAAAAGAAACCAAGGCATATCAAAATCATATTGGGATCCAGTCTTAGAGCTTTCTTTGGTGTATTTTTTATGGTTGCCTTCTGTCTTTTCCTTTTTAGAAAAATATGAACATCTGAGGATTTTGAAGAGTTGTTTGTCGGTCAAGTACTGGGAGTGCCAACTAGATTCCCTGATGAAGAGTTGAGAGTCATGACAAGCAATTTCAATAACAAGCTTAAGGAACGAAGATTTGGGTCTATGCTTCAAGGGACATTAAGTGATGCCACTTGCATAGAAGTGAAGCGTCTTAATGGTTTTGGTTAAGTAAAGAAGTCATTCTTAGCTGAAGTTGAGAGAAAGGATAACATTCACCATGTCAATTTGGTAAGATTAATTGGTTTTTGTGCTGAAAAAACATATCGGCTTCTAGTTTACGAGTGTTGTACAAAATGTATATTTAAAATAAAATAAATAGATTCATATTTAAATTAGATTAAGATTACAAAATATGAAATGATAGAACTACTTTATGCTGGAGATTACAATTTGATTCACAGAAATATATAACAAATATTCTGGAATAAAACAGTAAATTGAAACAAGAAATAGGAAGCAAATTGAAACCTGTGTGATGCCACAATTTTCTTAAAACAGATTCGCCGCCTCACCGTGGGTCCTAGAGGTATACTGGCGTTTGTTTCCTAGGATACGACAGTCAGAACCAACTAAGTCAGAAGCACCTTCTATATAGTGTCACACCCCAAACTCGAGTATGACTGGCCGTGGCCCACAGGGCCTTAGCCCAAGGCACACGTAAGCTTAAACAGGAATCCATAAACACATTGAATAATGTGGAGGCCGAATATAATGAGCCATAGAGAAGCCGAATGGTTGGACCTGGAAGTCAAAATATACGCATCGTATTTGGCCCCGACTTGCACATTTAAATCCTACCTTATCTGGCCAAACAGCCGGTTGAGTGAGAGGCCGAGTGAATAACGGTTTGTAACAAAAGAAGCCGAATAAATAGTTGTACGACGAATAGAAAGTGGGCCCAGCCCCGAGGCCTAAGAAAGAGAGGATATAAATAGAAGAACACCAGCCAGAAAGAGGTATGTGAGAACTAGTATGCTTAACTTAAAATACAAGTAATCCAGAGGGAGTAGAGACTAACTTGTCTGTCGGAGTGCTAATTCTGGCACCCTCGACCGAAGTGTTCATTCCTTTTCAGGTGTCTATTTGAGGATCACGAGTGTCCCCCAAGATCGGAAGAGTATTTCCAAACCACTTCCCTATAATTGGCGCCGTCTGTGGGAATACTCAAATACATCCATGGCGGGCGTAACGGAGGACCCTCTGATAGTCACTGACGAAACCACACAGAGAGACGACCTCACCCCAACAAACATGCTTGGACCGGAGACTATCGCCGCAAGACGTGCTTTGAACTTCGCCTCACCCTCAACTTCAGAGCATGAGACAATGCAAGCGATCATGGAACAAGCAAAGAAAAACGAATAGAGGTTAGAGAATATGATCGCTGAGAATGAACATCTTCGTCAAGACTTGGCCTTGGAAGTGGCGAAGTCCAAACAAGCTGTTCGCCCAGATCCGGAGTGACCAATGAGGGCAGGTGGTCGACAACTTCAAGCTCGACAACAAGGCACTGATAGCGACTCCGACTCATTATCCCTAGAGCCCAAGAAGAAGGGATGACCTGAAACCACCAGTTCCTCTGAAGAGAGTCCGCACATGTAATACCCCTGTTCTGTAATATATTAATTGGTCCTTAATATGATGTGATTATGTGTTTGATATGATTCTGTGTGCCAATTATGTGAATATATGTGATTTCGAAGTTCTATCTGTTCACCGTAGGAATATCTGTTGAACAATCTGCTTTGAAAATTAAATTTAGGGCCTTACCGGCCATAGAACCCGAAATTGACTACGCCATTATGATTGGCGTAATTTTTAGAGCCTACGGTGAAATCTAATTGAAAAATTGATTCGGACCAAATCAAGTTGATTAAATTAGTGCATTAGTGCCCATTACTTATTATTATTATAATGCCAATAGTGGGTTTTGTTGGAAAAGGGCACTACACCCTCTATTCTCTCTATTTGTTTCATTCTGACTGATTTGGGGACTTAAACTAGAGGAGAGCCGGCTGTAGAGAGAGAGAGAGAGAGAGAGGAGAGAATTGTGCATTTGTGGTTCAAGACTTGGACCTTTCGGAGATTAGGCTCAAGTATCGGTAAATTGAGAAGATTAAAGCTCCATGGTGAGTGATTCATGCATTTATAGTCATCATCTCGTAAATTCAAGTTTAATAGATGGCCAAGAGCATGAATTAGTTTGAATGTGAGGGAATTGAGTTATATATGTTGAATTTAGAGGCTTAGAACACATGCATGTAAGAAATGGACATAAATCTCCATGTTTGAGCACAATGTGTGTGATTTATGTTGGATATTGTTTGAAAACCATGTATTTGAACCTCTCTTCACCAATTAAGTTAATGTGAATGTATATTTCTCACATGCAAGAGTAGATCATGGAGGTATGAGCTTTGCATGTTGCAATTTGATATGTTGGTGATGAATTTGGATTAATTGGAGACATGCATGTAAATGATATAAGGAATTGAGCCTCCTAATGTTGTAAACTTGTGTTGGTATCATGTTAATATTTGTATATTTGAGATTTGGGCCATAACATGCATGTTTTGTTGGTTGAAAATCGATTTGGAGCTCAAGAACTCAACCTGGGATTTCCAGATTTTTGGTGTCCGCTCGAGCGGGAGAAGCTCCGCTTGAGCGGGAAAATCGTGTTCCCAGCATTTTGACAGACATGGTTCCTGCTCGAGCGAAGGATTTGACGCTCGAGCGGGGAGCTATGTAGACAGGCAGTCCGCTCGAACGGCCGAGCTCATGCTCGAGCGGGAATTTGAGGTAACCAGCACTTTTGTAGGCTTAAGGGTCCGCTCGAGCGGGGAAGTCCACGCTCGAGCGGGGACCCTGTTTTCTGAAATCCTGTTTTTGCATTCTATGTTGTGTTTTTCCGTTCTCTTTCACCTGTAAGCACTCTTAGGCATATGTTAAGCATTGTAAATGAGTTAATGAGATAAGAGTAAAGCCTAAAGAGGAATATGTGAATTAAAGAACGGATTGAACTATTAGTGACCCTTTTGTGTTCATGAAATGTGTAGGGTCAAGCTCCGGGGCAAATCCATAAGCCGATCACTGTGAGTAATATCGATATTTGAATGCTTGTGAATGTCCAATTGTTTATTCCCTTATAAGCTTTATGAATTGCTAATTGGGATTGTGGACGTAAGTCTGACATGGATAAACATAAATGGACCCAAGGTCGTTTTGTTAAACATAAATGGACCCAAGGTCGTTTTGACATGAATGAGTGGGCCGAAGGCCGTTCTGACATAAATGAATGGGCCAAAGGCCGTTCTGACATAAATGAATGGGCTGAAGGCCGTTCTGACATAAATGAATGGGCCAAAGGCCGTTTTGAAATAAATGAATGGGCCAAAGGCCATTTTGAAATGAATGAATGGACCGAAGGCCGTTCTGACATAAATGAATGGGCCAAAGGCCGTTTTGACATAAATGAATGGGCCGAAGGCCATTCTGACATAAATGAATGGGCCAAAGGCCGTTTTGACATAAACAAATGGGCCAAAGGCCGTTTTAATACGAATGTATGGGCCGAAGGCCGTTTTGACGTAAACGAATGGGCGGAAGGCCGTTTTGACATAACCGAATGGGCGGAAGGCCGTTTTGACAAGAATGGGAATCTGAATAGGCCAAAGGCCAAAATGTTTGGAATTATAATCACTTGATTCGTATTTCGTATAGTTATATATATCTGTTAAATAGAAATATGAATTGGGCCCAAGGCCGTTTGGAACATATTGTTCTACATTGTTAGGTAATTTCTGTATTTGATATTATTCACTGGGCTATCGCTCACGCTCATTCATGTGTTTATAGGTGAGACAAGAGAAGTCCAAACCCAGCCCCAGTGAAGTCTGCCAGGAACAACATGAGTTTTTGAGAGTCAGCCTTGTGTCTCACGCACGAGACCCAACCTTGCCATTTTCTTTATATATTTACATTTTGTCATGTTGGCAAGGACCTTGCGTATATCGATATGCAGTTTTGATATGGGTTGACTCCGTTTAGATGATCTTGTCTGAAAAGGATTTTGTGGTACTGTATTTTGTCGTGGGTTATTAATGTATATGCGCATGGTTGTTTTAAAGTGCATATAAGCACGGCTCTATGGACAAAGTTTTTAATTATTGCTTCCATTTGGCCCCTTTACTCTGTTGAGTTACGTCTGTTTTGGTTTGAGGCCGTAGGTAATCTCAGGATTACTGGCCGGTTATGTCCTTAACCCATAGGGGCGGGTTCGGGTCATGACAGAGTGGTATCAGAGCACAAGTTAATAACTCACACACCTGTCCAAAAGAGCAATGAGCGTCTAGAAAGGATCTAGGATGCATTCGTGTGGTAAATATGAATTTGGAGGCGTTGATAATATGCTTAACTATTTTGATATGAACTTTGAAAGCATCAAGAATATGCTTAAGTGTTTTGATTTGAGTAATTCTGTGCTATAAGTCGTAATTTACTTGCATTGCAATTATCGGAATATGTATGCTTTTTTGTATATGCATACTTGTGAATTTTTGTACAGCATATAATACAAGTTTAATTGGATGGTAAATAAGAACTCTATGAGGCTATGTTTTGCCTTAATTATTTTTTGATGATATGAAATGACAAGTCCCCTGAAATGCTATGTTTTGTATGAATTAATGGCTGTTCAAAATTCTCCTTGAACATAATTGTGGTATCCTTAGCGGAGGCCCTCACCCAGGGGACATAATACTGTGGCTTATGGTCATGAGGCCCTAGCCCGGGGGAAATAATACCGTGGCCTATGTATGAGATATGTTGATATGCTTGACCAACATGATATGTCACGCTAAAGGAAGTACCACACATGATTCGAATATCAGATATGAATTGTTACACTAATGTGTACAACAAGTTCGTTTTGCTATAATGCACATACCTGAATATATGAACCATGAAAAGTTGTTTATGTGCATTCAGTTCTGCCTACGGGTGTCTATGTGAAATATGAACATGATTTGAGTATATAATTACTTAGTAAACGTTCAGCATGCGATATCTGTTAAGTATGCGATTATCTGTTACGTATGTGATTAATTACGTACAATATGTGAAATGAGAATATAAAGACGTGCCTATGTATGAACGTGATTATGTGTTTATTTTTGTATTGGACACCCTCGTATTTGGCAAAGCTTAATAAGAAATTATGTAGAGTATGGATTGAGTAAGGGCATACGAGCTGGAAGGCTCTTTCACCGCCCGACTTGATATACTGGAAAGAATGGTACAGGAAACGATAGAGATCTTAAGACAGTAACGTCAGTTGCCGCTATGGCAAGAACTTTTGTCACCATCAGTGTAAGAAACACCGAAGAGTTTGTTATCGGGCTTCTGAGGCTTGTTATAGATGTGGTAAAATGGACCATACGGTAAGAAACTGTCCTCGGATTGAACGAAATGTGAATGAATCCTCTGCCTCGGCTAAATCCGTACCAGTGGTAGGAATTGCTACTCAGGATGGAGTAATTGCACTCATCCCAGAAAGCACTCAGAATGTTGTAACCATTATCCCAGGTATCTATACTGTTTACAAATGAATGCTTATGTGTTGATTGATTTCGAATTAGTACATGTGTACATCTTTGCTTGGGATATTATTTGATTCGAATCGGCATATCCTTTCGTACCTGCTACATGTGTATTTAGATTTGTTGGACCACAAGATCGAGACCGTATTCATTGAATGTATATGTTCTATTTGGGAAGTTTGTGAAATATGTACTGGGGTACCGATTAACTCTGCACATGCACATGTACATCTGAACCTATGCTTAGGGTGATTTGTTATATTACTGTTTCAATGACTAAACCACTGGAATTATGATTCTGCAATCGTGTGACCGAGTTGAGCGCCCTAAATGATGAACTCTATAATTGTGAGACCATATATTTTGTTTGGTAGAAAGTTGACTGGATGATGTGACTATACTGGGCTCGACTCATAAACCTATGCTTTTGTGACTAATTTGGAACTTTTGCGTAACAATCCTATACTATGTGTACCCGAGGAACTCTGTATATTGTATTACTGTGCACCCTGGTCTTGCATATAAGGCTTATTTGGGAACTGCTATACTGATTATGATACGTACCTCTTGATATGAACACTTGCATGCTTATGTAACTATACCTGAACTTATGTGGACAATACCGTATTGTACATGATTTGACACACTTTGATATGAACAGTTGTGATGAATGATTCTGATATAACCTTGAGAACTGATAAACTTAGGGCAGTTGTGAAACTATCAGCCATGTGCCTAAACAAACGAAGTGAGCTTTACAGAACCAAATGTACCCTATTCGAGAAAACTTCTATCTGACTTGATCCAATAGAACCCTTGTCTGAATTGACCCGATAGAACCCTCATTGGATATAATTTGATGGGACCTTTGTTTGATTTAATCTGACAAGACCTTTGTTTGGATTGATTGATAAGAACCTCTATTTGAGTTGATTTTGTAAAAGGGGGTTAAGAATTGTCTATAAATAAGTGGCCAGATTATTATTGGTAGGAAAACTGATGGACCCAAAACTTGAATCCATTTGGAGTGCTTGACTTATTTGAAAGACCTTTTGTGGGCTATCAACAGATTGATCTGCCTATGAACACCATTGAGAACCAACTTTCAACTATTGAAGACATATGTGTTATAGATGAACTGAATTGTACAAATCCCGTGATTGGCTGTCTTAAGGAACGATGCTTGTGTATTGTCCCATCCTAGTTGGTTTGACGCTATGGGGACTGATGATGGCAGATTGATTTGATTATAAGCAGTACTGAACATTTGTCTTTGACTGATCAAAATATGTTTTGTAAGGGAGACTAGTTGCTTCAATGTTATCAGATTTTGGGAAATCAGGTTGTAGTGAGTGGTTTTATGTTGTTTGATGACATTCTTGGGGCGTCCTTTTGTGCTAGGGGACGTTAAGCCTATGTAGCACCTTTCTTGGGATATCTTTTGCCACCGACGGTCTTGTACGGGTGGGTTTGACTAATCGATCTCGAGTCGGCCACCAACCGTCGTGAACGGGTGTGCTTCGATTCCGAGACGATTATTCTTTTGTTTTGACCGGAATGTTATCCGTTGGTAATATGTAGATGTTTGAACATCCAAGAAACATCGAAAAATCCTGATTGTCCATAAGTGCGTGAATTTAGTACGCTTTGTGAATAACTGCTCAGTGTCGTCATATTCTATGATTGGGGCTCTGAGAATGTGTGAATTGTGTTTGACATGTGATTGACTCCTTCGATAATGCCTTTGACATCATGGGGATTAATATATGAATTGCCTTCTGCTTCGGGCGACTATGAAATAGTGTGAAAAGACTCTTTGGAACAGGGAATTGAGTGTTGAACCGAATTGTAAACTGTTGAATGAATTAAGAACACGTGTATTCTATTAGAAGTCGACTGCCTCAGTGTTATTGTACTTTACAATCAGTATTATGGGGATATTGGCCTATGTGCATTGTGAAATTATTGAAGAATGAATTGAACCTTTGTGACCAAGGAATAGACCGAACTTCTGTGATAAAGTTAGCTGGCATCTGAAATGAATAAGTTGGCGAACTACATTGAAGAGGGCAATTGGTGAATTTGTGCCTAAATGTTTTTGGTGCCAACAAGTCAGAGTGGAATAACGGATATCGGCTGCACTACCGCAATCTCTCTCTATTTCGGAATGGAAATAGGATATGCGACTACAAATTTCATTGTGGGGCTACCTTGAGCACTCAAAGTGTAAATCCCGGTTGGGTTGTTGTATGTGGAATTACTGAATTTGCTCGTCTCCTCCCTGTGACATTTTCATATGATGCTAGTAGACTAGCCATTGTTCACATCGATAAGATTGCTCATTTGCATGGGATCCTGGTATCTATTGTTTAGACAGAAATTCTAAAATGTGTTTGAATTCTGAAAAGCCTTCAAGAGGCAATGGGAGGGGGGCTCAGCTTCTGTTCTGTTACGTTACCCGGATCCGGAGGTTCCTTTATGGAACTGGTTATCCGTAACCTCACGTGTATATGTTCTGTTCTGTTCTGTTAATGCTAATGGATGCATCACGTAAACTTAATCATGACTTATGATTTTTGTATATGATCTGGACAAATTATGAATTTGATATGAAACTAAAATATGACTCGGCGTTGTTTTCCATCCGCAACTGATGTATGATTAGAAAGAGCTTTTTAAACTCTGGGAGAAATGCTCCAAATGTGTGCTTTAAATTTTCGAGAAATTGGAAAAATCTATCCGTGGTTGGCAGACCTTGCTCACGATGATGGCTTACCCCCCCTAGTTTCGGTATGGTGCCATACAAGCCTTGTATGGCGGAAAAAGGGTAAGTCTCTGACTGATTGAGAATAGAGCGTTGCTTGATTTTGAGACTAAGTGAATGACTATTAAGAAGGATTGGAACCGTTGAATGGAGAGTGTTCCGAATTGTTTCGACTAAAGGTAAATTAAGTTTGGAGGACCAAACTTCCTAAAGGGGGGAAGACTGTAATACCCCTGTTCTGTAATATATTAATTGGTCCTTAATATGATGTGATTATGTGTTTGATATGATTCTGTGTGCCAATTATGTGAATATATGTGATTTCGAAGTTCTATCTGTTCACCGTAGGAATATCTGTTGAACAATCTGCTTTGGAAATTAAATTTAGGGCCTTACCGGCCACAGAACCCGAAATTGACTACGCCATTATGATTGGCGTAATTTTTAGAGCCTACGGTGAAATCTAATTGAAAAATTGATTCGGACCAAATCAAGTTGATTAAATTAGTGCATTAGTGCCCATTACTTATTATTATTATAATGCCAATAGTGGGTTTTGTTGGAAAAGGGCACTACACCCTCTATTCTCTCTATTTGTTTCATTCTGACTGATTTGGGGACTTAAACTAGAGGAGAGCCGGCTGTAGAGAGAGAGAGAGAGAGAGGAGAGAATTGTGCATTTGTGGTTCAAGACTTGGACCTTTCGGAGATTAGGCTCAAGTATCGGTAAATTGAGAAGATTAAAGCTCCATGGTGAGTGATTCATGCATTTATAGTCATCATCTCGTAAATTCAAGTTTAATAGATGGCCAAGAGCAGGAATTAGTTTGAATGTGAGGGAATTGAGTTATATATGTTGAATTTAGAGGCTTAGAACACATGCATGTAAGAAATGGACATGAATCTCCATGTTTGAGCACAATGTGTGTGATTTATGTTGGATATTGTTTGAAAACCATGTATTTGAACCTCTCTTCACCAATTAAGTTAATGTGAATGTATATTTCTCACATGCAAGAGTAGATCATGGAGGTATGAGCTTTGCATGTTGCAATTTGATATGTTGGTGATGAATTTGGATTAATTGGAGACATGCATGTAAATGATATAAGGAATTGAGCCTCCTAATGTTGTAAACTTGTGTTGGTATCATGTTAATATTTGTATATTTGAGATTTGGGCCATAACACGCATGTTTTGTTGCTTGAAAATCGATTTGGAGCTCAAGAACTCAACCTGGGATTTCCAGATTTTTGGTGTCCGCTCGAGCGGGAGAAGCTCCGCTTGAGCGGGAAAATCGTGTTCCCAGCATTTTGACAGACATGGTTCCTGCTCGAGCGGAGGATTTGACGCTCGAGCGGGGAGCTATGTAGACAGGCAGTCCGCTCGAACGGCCGAACTCACGCTCGAGCGGGAATTTGAGGTAACCAGCACTTTTGCAGGCTTAGGGGTCCGCTCGAGCGGGGAAGTCCACGCTCGAGCGGGGACCCTGTTTTCTGAAATCCTATTTTTGCATTCTATGTTGTGTTTTTCCGTTCTCTTTCACTTGTAAGCACTCTTAGGCATATGTTAAGCATTGTAAATGAGTTAATGAGATAAGAATAAAGCCTAAAGAGGAATATGTGAATTAAAGAACGGATTGAACTATTAGTGACCCTTTTGTGTTCATGAAATGTGTAGGGTCAAGCTCCGGGGCAAATCCATAAGCCGATCACTGTGAGTAATTTCGATATTTGAATGCTTGTGAATGTCCAATTGTTTATTCCCTTATAAGCTTTATGAATTGCTAATTGGGATTGTGGACGTAAGTCTGACATGGATAAACATAAATGGACCCAAGGTCGTTTTGACATGAATGAGTGGGCCGAAGGCCGTTCTGACATAAATGAATGGGCCAAAGGCCGTTTTGACATAAATGAATGGGCTGAAGGCCGTTCTGACATAAATGAATGGGCCAAAGGCCGTTTTGAAATAAATGAATGGGCCAAAGGCCATTTTGAAATGAATGAATGGACCGAAGGCCGTTCTGACATAAATGAATGGGCCAGAGGCCGTTTTGACATAAATGAATGGGCCGAAGGCCATTCAGACATAAATGAATGGGCTAAAGGCCGTTTTGACATAAACGAATGGGCCAAAGGCCGTTTTGATACGAATGTATGGGCCGAAGGCCGTTTTGACATAAACGAATGGGCCGAAGGCCGTTTTGACATAAACGAATGGGCCGAAGGCCATTTTGACATAACTGAATGGGCCGAAGGCCGTTTTGACAAGAATGGGAATCTGAACGGGCCAAAGGCCAAAATGTTTGGAATTATAATCACTTGATTCGTATTTCGTATAGTTATATATATCTGTTAAATAGAAATATGAATTGGGCCCAAGGCCGTTTGGAACATATTGTTCTACATTGTTAAGTAATTTCTGTATTTGATATTGTTCACTGGGCTATCGCTCACGCTCATTCATGTGTTTGTAGGTGAGCCAAGAGAAGTCCAAACCCAGCCCCAGTGAAGTCTGCCAGGAAAAACATGAGTTTTGGAGAGTCAGCCTTGTGTCTCACGCACGAGACCCAACCTTGCCATTTTCTTTATATATTTACATTTTGTCCTATTGGCAAGGACCTTGCGTATATCGGTATGTAGTTTTGATATAGGTTGAATCAATTTAGATGATCCTGTCTGAAAAGGATTTTGTGGTACTGTATTTTGTCGTGGGTTATTAACGTATATGCGCATGGTTGTTTTAAAGTGCATATAATCACGGCTCTATGGACAAAGTTTTTAATTATTGCTTCCATTTGGCCCCTTTACTCTGTTGAGTTACGTCTGTTTTGGTTTGAGGCCGTAAGTAATCTCAGGATTACTGGCCGGTTATGTCCTTAACCCATAGGGGCGGGTTCGGGTCATGACCGCACATAAGGCATAAGCGAAGAAGAAACAGTTCACATGAAGAAGACCAATACGATCCCTTTGTACAACGGATCGCAAGGGCAGTGCTACCCAAGAAATTCAAAGCACCGTCATTCACCTTGTACGACGATAAATCAGACCCCACTATTCACATCCGCCATTACAAGCAAGATATGATGCTGCATGCAGATGACGAGGCTCTCATGTGCAGAATATTTCCGAGCAGTTTGGGACCACTAGCCGTCAGGTGGTGTTATAAATTGGAGCCGGCTACGATTAAGAGTTTCCATCAACTCCAAAAATCCTTCAAGGCAAGGTTTATCACTAATGAGGTCTAGCCAAAGCAAGCCGATTCCCTTCGGGCAATGCAAATTCAACCGGGGGAAACCCTTTGTGCATATTTGGCGTGGTATTAGGAATATTTTAATCTGGTAGATGATGCTTGCAATGACTCCATGGCCATTACTGCCTTCAAGATGGGGCTACATCCCGACAGTGCCCTCCGCAGCTCTTTGACCAGACAACCCCTGTAGACACCCCATTTTTGACCGTCCTCAAGACTTGGACGTCACCGCTTGAACACTCAGTGATCATCCATGTTCGCGTTCGTTTTGAGTTCCCAGAGGTCTTGGCTACGCGCCTTGCCTCAGGATCTCTCAACTTGCCTATTTTGTGTTTGGTTTTGCACCAAACACTTGTGTTCTTGCTTCTAAGGGTAGTGAGTAGCTTGTTAGCTACCCCTGACACCCATCGGCCCTGGCTTGAGGCCACAGGCTGTGTGTTCTTTCTACCAGCCATTGGTGAAATATACCATTGGCCGGTCGGCATCTTGTGTGGTCGGCCGGCCATCTGTTTGGCCGATGGCCTCCTTTGCTGGCCGATACCACCTTTTTGCCTTTTTCAGGCATAATGCATGCCAGCTGTGCCAACTGGAATGCACGGACCCTGCCCTCCATGCACGGGTGTGGCTGTTTTGAGCCTTTGACCCTTTTGACCTAACCTCTTGCACCCTTTGCTCAAGCTTCTTGAGGAAGCTTGACCCTTAGTCTTAGCTTCCTTAAGAAGCTTGCACCTTAGGATAGCTTCCCTTGGAAGCCTTGACCCTTTAGGATAGCTTCTCTTAGAAGCTTGGAGCCTTTTCCATTGTCTATATAAGAGCCCCTCCTCCTCCTTTGTGTGGGTTCAGCAAAAACCAGAGCAAAATACATATATATATATATATCTGATATACACTTTCTCTCTCAATATCTCCCTCTCTTTCTTCATTGTGTGTGTGTTTAAGGGCTAAAAGGGTGATTTCTTCTTAGTTTTTCACTAAGACACACACTACTGCACCATACTTTGACTTTGGGAGGCATTGAGGGTTTGTTCTTGAGGTTTTGGACTGGTTTTGATCACAAGAAGGTGGCTGCATTTGCTGTGCTTCAAGGGTTCTTCAAGGGTAACGCTTTTACTTTATATTCCCCAATCTTGCACTAGTCTTTTACCTATCTTGCTTATTGTTTTAAACTTTGTGTATAACTGAAAAAAGTCTTATATTTGCATGCTTAAGATACTTTATTAAGGTTGTTTTGGTGTTGGGGGTCGACCTCCCTCTCTTAGGCCTTGTTTGGCCGTTTTGGTGCTCTCTTTGTTCAGCTTTGGTTACCTTTATGTGTTGACCTTCTCACCACTGAAATCCAGTGGATTTTTTGTGGTGAAGAAGGAGTTTTGAAGTCTTGCATAGGGGAGGGACACCCCTCTCCCTTGGTCTCTCTTTTGTTTGCATCTTTGGCCCATAAGGGTAGCATGTATGATTAGTTGTTCTTAGCCTCATTTCAGAGGCTTTTGAGTGTTATTGGGCCATATTAAGCCTCTGTTTTTGGTCGAATTAGTGACCCCTTCCATGCTTAATACACTTGCCTTGTTTTCCTCTCTTTGGCCTAGAAATGCATCATGCATGTAGCCTACCATGCCCTCATGTTTTGGCCCAACTTTGTGAAATTCTTAGCCATGTCTTACCATGCTTGAGGTCTGTTGGGTGCTGTTTTGACCATATTTGCCATGTTTGGTATAGCTCCTTTGCATTTGGGCTTGTGAGCGTTGAGGGTGTGATTCATGAGCATGCTTGAGTTGGGTAGTTTCAGTGATTTGGAGTCATTTTCCATGCTATTTTAGTCCAAAATCCATGCTCGTATGATTGCATTTATCATCCCTTTAATGTCTTGAAGAGTTGTTTTGTTATGCCTTGGAATGAGCATTATGCATGCTCAAGTGTTTAAGCCTTTGGGGCTGCCATATTAGTGGGTTTTGGGGGCTCATTTTGCATATTGAAACTCTGTTTTTGGTTGCATAGCCCATGCCATGTGTGGTCATGATAGTTGTAGTAGAATGCTCCTCTTTATGCCTTAGTCTTAGGCCCATTGGTATGCATGTTTGCATGAGCATCCGTTCACCATTTGCATCATCATTGGCCACTATTTTGGGGTGGGCTGAGGTCTGCCCCTATGAGGTTTAAGTCCGCCATTGCATGATCATGTTGCATTATCTTGGTTTCATACTTGCATAGTACCATGTTTGCATATTTGCACACTATTTAACTAGTTGCATTTCATGTCATAGCTTGCATGATAGGTTGCATTGCATGGAATCTTGTATGTTTGGCACATTGCATTTGGCATGTTTTGTACCTTAGCTTCATGTTGCATTCTTCAGCCATGTTTGTATACGTGCATTACATTTTGTTGGGTTTGGGGTGTCAAACCAAGCATGGGGATGAGGGGCGTTCGTACTCAAAGTGACGTAACGCGCCTCAACCCTCGGTCGCCAATGCCCTTAACCTCAAAGATGATAGGGTGTTGGCATTCATCTCTTTTGTTGCATGCATTTTACATTGAATGGCAAACTTAGCCGCTTAGGCCATCATGCATCAAAATGCATAATTGATGTCCCGAGGGTCGAGGGTCATGCTCCCATGAGTCCATTGCATGATAGGGATTGTGGCCATGCTCACATTTGCTTGAAAATTCCATGCCATACACTGCTTGCCTTCAACTGCTGTCAATTACAGGATTCTGCAAGAAGCAATGGTCGGCCAGCCACTTATAGTGTCGACCGACCATCAGTGTCTGGCCGGTGGTCCAACATTTAGCCAATAAGACCATTCCCACGGCCGGTGGAGTTTAATTGTGGCCGGTGACACTCCAAAGCACTCAGGAGGAAGTTCAAAGCAGTTCTGGAAACTTTCATGATTTTCAGAGGAGCAAGGCAGTGTAAACAGAGGCAACAGTGCTATGTTAACGAGTTTCCGAGTGGGGCGAGTCAAGCATGCATCATCCCTGCATTCCGAGGCAGGGCTGCGGCCATCCTCTTTCTGCATTTAATTTGTTAATTAAATAGAAGATATGTAAATATTTAATTAGTGAGGAGAATTAATTATTTATTTGTTTTGTAATATTTATTCGGACCCTCCGAGCGAGGGCAATTGTGTAATAAGGGTGCGTGAGTGTGTGTATGTCTTCCAACCCCACGTCTTTCTTCCCTTTTATTTACTAGCTTTCGTTGGTTAGTTTAGGGCATGTTTCTATTAGCATACTTATGATAGCATGTTTACATACATTCATTCGTATTGCAGGCACCTGGCTCGGCGCATCATACCAACTGCATTTGTGTTTCAATCCCAAATTGAATACGTGATAGCTGTAGCATCATCGTATGCCATATTAGGATAGCCGAGCCTATCATAGTTGCATCTTGCATGTGTTGCATTAGCCATCTTAACATGAACTAGGATCATGCATATGATTACTAACTAGTTTCTGTTTTGACTTGGAGTACTCGGTAAGCATTTATGTTTTAGCATCTTTGCATGAGTGTGAGTGTTGCCATGATAGCATGCTTACCATGAGGCTATGTGCTTATGTGATATAATTGCCTGAATGCCTGTGGGTGAAGGTTGGGTTATTTAAATTGGAACAATGCATTGAATGCGAATTTTAAGCCCACTTAAGGGTGGCAAAATTCATGTCTTAGCCTACTTGCAGGTAGCACCATCAAACCATTTTCAAACAAACAAACATGAAATGTTTTGTTCCAATTTAGCTGACTTAGTCTATACTTGTTTGCTGTGCGCATCACGTAGTAAATCTAGGCTAATAACCGGAATAAGAACGCATAATATTTTCAAAACAAGATATCATGCTTAGTAGAGGCCGATCTTCGGATCAGGCGAGAGCGGGTGCTCATAGCTGACCTTCCCCAATCATACCCAAGTTCCCGAGCCGAGGCAACTTTGGTGATGACAGACACGTGGCCTTAGGCAAACGAGTCAGGGTTTCCTAAATTCCCCCACTAAAAAATATTTAGGTAGCGACTCTGTATCTGGCAAAGCAGTCCATGTTTGGCACTTCTTTACAAAAATCTGTTTTCTAAAAAACGATTTGCCGGATTTGGACTCTTTGGTTCAGATTAAGAACCGTGACAAATTGAGTCTGAACTGTGGGGTGAGGCCCTCACGCGGGGCACGTCCATAGTTTCTAGCGACTCTGCTGGGGACTTTAGAGAGCTTGACTCAAACTCGTGATATCTTGTTTTGACTACACTTATGTGTTTCTTTGCATTGCATGTGCATAGGTGCGCCTAGGACGTCGTGTTGGCCATCTGCTATTCCTGAACGGTTTGCCAGAGGCATGACTTTGTCAAAGCATGCCATAAGGCTGACCGGTTGCGGGCTCTGCCAGTGTGGGAACACAAACCCCGGTTTTACCAGGGCACCCTTTTCGACCATTCGACCTAGTGCATATTCGGAATCCATCGTGACCATTCCAAACTAGGACATGTTGCTTACCCGATATAGGTTGTTTGAAACCGCTGCGTGCATAGTGAAACCCTAGCTTCTGACAAAATAGGACAGGGAAGCCCTACCCCAACATAGGGGTGTTTTGGCTCTCTTTTACTTGTTATGCGCTTTTAGAGTGTATCTCTACAAGGATGTGCATATCAGTTTGCAAGTTTGGGCATCAGGCCTGTGGGCACCAGTGTTTTGGGAATCAGTTATCTGCGGGTATCAGATCTAGACTTGGGGGCAATGATTTGGGAAACAGTGATCAGTGATTGAGGAATAGTGTATTCAGCTTATCAACAGTGTGTTGTGATGCCCAACTGTGTGTTGCGTGTTTATTTTATGCTGTTATGCTGTCCATTTATCTGGTTGTTTTATTTCCTTATTGTCGCTTTATTTATCCTTTTGCTAGGTAGTTTAGCGCGATTGCTTCTAAACCAGTAGATATTCCCCGAGCACTCTGGACAAGAGGTCATCGACTCCATCGATCTGAGGATCTGGTTGACGGACAACCAGTGTATCATTCACTACCCCCGGTTACTAGACGCAGGCCAGTTAGGCAGAAGATATCAGTTCAACAGACAGTTTAGAGGTCTTCATCCACCCTGCCTAGATACAGTAGGAATCAGAGTCCTGTTTCTCCCACAGAGAGGGAACATATACCGACAATATAGCTAGATCAGAATAGTATGGCAAGTTTAGAGGAGATGGTGCGCCAGCTTCAGGAGAGCATAAAAACTATGCAGCAAGACGCTGTTCGATAGGCGGAGTTCGCCAAACAACAGGCTACAGTTGTGACGGAACAAGCAGAGCTAATCACAAGGCTATAATAAGCCGGGGCATCTGCTTCACGTCAAGCTCCTCCCCCACCAAGGGTTCCGATACCCGAGGAGACACCAAACGTCCAAAATATTCAAGGGGATACAGACGTTCTAATAGGGCCAGCTCCGCCCCCGATGCAACCCCAGATCCTACCCCAATTATCCAAAACACCCACCAACCTACCGGACTCCCTTTTTGAGTTCGAGACAGACCCCACAGTATTGAAATTGAGCAAGCTTGAAAAGCTGTTCAAGAGATCCTAGGGAGTCAAGACCATCCCTGACATTGAAGGTGGATATACCGACGCAGCTGTGACATTACCGGATAGATTCAAAATGCCGCATATCGATCGATTTGATGGATCCGGAGACCCCATGGTGGACCTGAGTTTTTTTTCAGATATTTTAAGGCCAATGGGCCTCACTAGACAGCAGAAGCTGTCTCTGTTCGGTCGGACCCTGTCGGGTGTGGCGGCCATCTGGTATGCCAAATTAGAAGACGATGTCAAGAGAAATTGGGACGAGATGGCTGAGGCCTTCATTGCACAATATTCGTATAACACACAAATCGAGATTACGACCCGTGATCTTGAGACAACGAAACAAGAGGCTAATGAGAGCTTCTCAGAATTTGTGACTCGCTGGAGGGCCAAGGCCTCGATGATGACCCTAAGGCCCACAGATAAAGATCAGATTAGGATGATTGTGCGCAATCTCCAGCCTAAGCTAATGCAGAAAATGATCGTGCTCCCCTTCCCTACCTTTTCAGATTTGCATGAGATGGGGGTACAGATTGAGGATGCCTTGAAGTAAGGCTTGATCGATAATGACAGGGAGCAACCCAGGAGAACTTTTGACTGCAACACCAATGCAGGCCCGAGTGGCGCTACAACTACAAGAGCCTCCGAAGTGAGCATGGTCACCACCAACCTCCCTCTAAGAACCATGGTAGCCACGCCATTCTCCGGTACGTCCGGAAGCAATACACAAACAGCCAAATACCCGCCCAAAAACCAAAGAGCCTTCGCTCCGCTATATATGCCCCTGTCCAAAGCTCTGGGGGTTTTAATCAGAAAAGGGCACTTGAAGCCCCTAGAGCCGCGGCCATTACCGGAAAGACTTCCTCCTACCCACAACCCAGCCAAATATTGCGCATTTCACCAACAGCACGGTCATGACACCGACCTATGCTACCGATTACGTCATGAGATTCAAGATCTCATTGATAACGGGGTGATTATGCCTCCCGAAAAACCCAATGTCACAACAAACCCTCTCCCACCGCACAACCAAGCTCCACCTCCCAAAAGAATCAACTTTATCCAGACTGGGGCCGTGGCTTCCCACCTACCTAAGCCGAAGGTGTTCCTTCCCGACTGCACTGACTTGTGCATGTTGGACATCTCCAGAACCCAACCTAAGCCCATGGTGGTGACTGTCGAAGACAGAAGGGGGGAGATTTTAGAGGAGAATAAGATTATTGAGCCAGAGTCCGAGGAATCCGGGAGTTTTATTGAGAAGGTATACAGTCCGAGTGACTACATTTCGTCAGTAGGCCAGGATGGGCCAAGTGTGGAATTGCCAACAGAGATAGAGCTGTGTGTGATCCAAAGGGATGGATTTGGACAGAGGGCAGACGATTTGACGACTGTGGAAGAGGACCTTGCCAACCTCCAGTTTTTTAGGGACCGAGATCTAGGGGATGCAGTAGTCAACTAGTTTGATTATGAGGAATTAGCAGAGGCTACCGGGTGGTTGGAGGATCAACCGGATGTTGTGGAAGAATGCCAACTAGAACAAGGCCTAGCAGGGAAAGAACAACGGTGATGGCCGGAAAGACCGAAAATCAAGATACATCGCCGGAGAGTGCCGGTGTCTAGAATCTCGCTCAGGATTGGAGCATTTTGAATACAGGGATTGTTGAACAAACAACTGTAATGATATAGTTGGAACAGGAAAGATTTGAGGATTCTGAAAGAGTTAGGAAAGCTAAAGCCCATGTGGGGACTGAAATTGCTGTGTACATAGAAACAGAGAGTGCTGCGAGCATACGGATGGAAGGTACTGCGAGTACAAGAACAGTCATACCGGAGCCGGACAGGTGTCTTTCGGCTGCCGATGGAATGTGGTGGGAGGATGATGATCTATGTCTTGCCCACACAGATGAGGATTGGGGCAGTAACCAACCAGATGATACCTGGTACATTGGTGAAGTCGACCATATGACTAAGAGCGGACGGTATTTCAAGACTCCACATCTAGATCAGCCAGAGGCGTCTAGGAAAGATAAAGAGATGGAGAAACAGAAAGAGAAGCAACTCAAAGAAGAAGCTGTACTAAAACATTTGAAAAAGATACAAGTAGACATCTCCATCTGGGGACTGCTCATGGTGTTGTGGGTGCATTGACAAGCTGTTTTATCGGCTATGGACAAGGCCAAGCTCTCAATAGAAACCACACCAGAGCAGCTGGTGGGATTAGTTTTTCTGGGAGGAGCTACCCCGATGTTAATTTTCTCCGACAAGGAATTACCACTTGAGGGGGCGAACCACAATAAGCCCCTCTACATCTCTATGGAATGTAGAGACAAATGGATACCCGTAGTACTTGTCGACACAGGGTCCGCCATCAATGTGTGCCTGGAAAGAACCGCGTATGCGATTGGTTTAAAGACCGCAGACTTTGTACCGACAGCGCAGGTGATTCGGGCGTATGACAACATGAGCAGAGAAGTGATGGGAACAGTAAAAGTTCAGACCAAGGTTGGGTCGGGACAACATGAGATAGAGTTCCATGTCTTAGACGTTCCTGCAACTTTCAACCTGCTTTTGGGACGGCCGTGGCTGCATCAGGCGAAGGCAGTGTCATCGACCTTGCATCAGATGGTGAAATACCCCCATTGGAAGGGAGTAGCCATTGTTTTTGGGAATTCGTCGATCCACCCATCGCCAAAAGTATCCACGCCGGTTTTGGAAATTGAGCACGGTATGGAGGATGTGTTCTTATCAGGTTTTACCTTGGCCGAGGCTCGGGTAGTCCAAAACATCATGGCAGCTAACGAGGGGGTGTATATCAGTGCTCAAGCAGTATACCTCATGAACAAACTCCAACACATCCCCGGGATGGGATTGGGGAAGAGTGGTCGAAAGGGCGTCGCAACATTGGCCGAAGTGCCACACAACCCACACACCTTTGGCTTGGGTTATCTGCCCACCAAAGAAGATTGGGTAAGGAAAGGTAAGGAGATGGCTGGGAGAGCCAGAGCGAAACAGATGGAGAAACCTTTTGAGTTGATGCATCGGCCTATCCAGGGTACCCTAAACGGACGCTTCGTCTGGGAGGGGGAGGACTTTCCATTTTGTGGCTTCCAAGAGCTGTGGCTGAATGCGACGAGGAAGCGCATGCTAGGTTTTGAGATCTTCTTCGACCTACAATTATCTGGGGATGATGTTGCTGAGGAGCAGAAAGACCCATTAGTGGAGGTTGAGCAAAGCAAGGAGAGGGAGTCTGAGGACGTCGAGATTGAAATGGAGGTAGCACTGGCATGTCTACTTTCAGATCCTCCGATCGAACAGGAGTGCTTGGGGGATAACTTCTCGGTGTCCATGATCGGGAATGAAACGGCTGCGGGCCTACCAGCAAATATTTTGGATGCATCCATCGCACCCTCCCTCATTTGGCAATACGAGGAAGGATTTTTGTCAAGCAGCATCGGGTCCGGTAGTGAGCCGGAATCTGATTCCACTGAGTTTTGTGAGTCGGAATCAGGTTCCAGCTCAACTGAGTCTGAGTCCGGTATTCCTGGGGGTGATAACCCGGATGCCACAGTCCTGTCCAGGCCGTCTTTTTCTTTCTCTTTTGTGTCTGTTGTAACAGAAGAATCGGACGGTTTGGAAGCACTTAATGAGAATGATGTGGATGTGGTTTCTGAGTACTTTTCTGTGCCTTTGATTTATTGCTTGAATCAGGACTTTCAAAATTTTGATGAAAACGACGAGGAAGAAATTTCTCTGGTTTTGCAACGATTAATTGATCAAGAGCAGGAAAGCTTTGTTAAACCCTTAATGGATGAAATCACTACTATGAATATTGGTACTGAGGAGGACCCGCAGCTGGTCCAGATCGGGTCCACGTTGTCTTCGAAGGAACGCGAGCGCTTAGTCGCTTTATTAAAAGATTTCAAAGATGTTTTCGCGTGGTCCTACGAAGACATGCCTGGGATCGATCTTGAGATTGTACAGCACCGGATCCCTCTTGACCCCGAGGCCCGACTTGTCAAACAGAAACTCAGAAGGATCCGCCCCGACTGGGCTATCAAGATTAAGGAAGAGGTCACCAAACAAATCGATGCAGGCTTCCTGTTGGTATCCGAATACCCGACTTGGTTGGCCAACATTGTTCCGGTACCAAAGAAAGATGGCAGGATCCGGGTGTGCGTGGATTTTAGGGACTTGAACAGAGCTAGTCTAAAGGACGACTTTCCCTTGCTGCATATTGATGAGTTGGTGGATTTCACAGCGGGGCATTGTAGACGCGCCCTCGCGGGCCTTCGCACTACAGTTCGGACTCCCTTTTGTGTTAGTTACGGTTCTAAATCTGAACCAAAGAGTCCAAATCCAGCAAATCGTTTGAGAAAACAGATTTTTGAAAAGTAGTGCCAAACATGGACTGCTTTGCCAGATTACAGAGTCGCCACCTAAATATTTTTAAAATGGGGAAATTTAGGAAACCCTGACTCGGTGCCGAAGGCCACATGTCCGTCATCACCAAAGTGGTCTTGGCTCGGGAGCTTGGGTACGAGCGGGGAAGGTCAGCTATGAGCACCCCCTTTCGCCCGGTTCGAAGACCGGCCTCTACTAACCGTGATATCCTTTTTTGAAAACCTCATGTGTTCTTATACCGGTTATTAGCCTAGAATTACTATGTTATGCGCGCAACAAACAAGTATAGACCAAATCGCCTAAATTGGAAATAATCATTGCATATCCGTTTGTTTGGAAAACAGTTTTGAAATTGCTACTCGCAAGTAGGCTAAAATACGGGTTTCAATGAGTATTCCCAACTCAAGTAATTCAACCTCCACCCACAGGCATTCAAACAGTAATATCACATAAGCATTTAGCCGCATGGCAATCATACTGTCATGGCAAACATTCACACGCATGCGATATGCTGAAGCGTAAAAACTTACATCGTACTCCATGCCAAAACAAGAAACCAGTTAGCAAAAACATGCATGACCTAGTTTATGTTAAGTGACTAATGCATCGCATACGAAATGTAATCTAGACAGGCTCGGCTATCCTAAGCATGGCACATGAAATGCAACAACTATCACGTATTCAATTCGGAATTGAAAGTACGATGCAGTTTGTATGATGTGCCGAGCCCGATGCATGTAAACAAATGCATGGATGCACGCATGCATTGCATAAGGTATGCTAAAATAAGTATGCCCTAATCTACCATCGAAGGCGGGTAAATAAAAGGGATAGAAAGAAATGGGGGTTGGAAGACATACATCCACTCACGCACACTTATTACAATTTTGCCCTCACTCGGAGGGACCAAATAAAAATACAGTCCGAAGAATAAATGAATAAATTATTACAAAATTTTAATTACTAAAGTCAAATCAAGTAAATAAAAGAAAGGGGGCCTCAGACCTGCCTCGGGATGCGCGAATGATGTATGCTCGAATCTGACTTGCCCGGAAAACCCACACCGCACCACTGCCACCTCTGTTTTTTACTGCCCCGCCTCTCCAAAAAAATACCAAAGTCCCAGGAAACCTTCCTTGTGTTCTGCTGGAGTGCCACCGGCTGGAGGAAACTACCACCGGCTGCTTGTGGTGGCCACCGGCTGCAAAATAGTCTATCGGCCAGCAGTACAGTGCCGGTCGGCACTCTTTCTTGCCGGTCGGCACAAAATTCCTGCAGAAGACAGTTTGACAACAACAGCAGGCAGCAGTGCATGGTATTGGATTTTTGAGCATATTTATGCATGGCCAATGCTTCCTATCATGAATGGGGCTCAAGGAAACATGGCTCTTGGTTCTAGGGCTATCAATTGTGTACCTTGGTGCATGATAGCCTAAGATACCAAGGTTGCATTTCAATGTAGAAATGCATGCAACACAACATTGATAACTAAGTCCCTATCATGCCAAAGTCAAGGGCCTTAGTGACATGGGAATTGAGGTGTGTTTTGTCACTTGGAGTACAAACACCCCTCATTTCCCACACTTGGTTTGACACCCCAAACCAAGTAATGAAATGCAATCCATGCAAACATGCATCAACAATGCAACATGACACAAAAGTGTAAGGCATGCCAAATGCTATGTAACACATCATGGGAAGTATACAATACTAAGCATGCACAATGCAAAGTGTGATACAAACATGAACACCTAAGGCAATAGGATTGTCTTATTTCAAGACCATGTTGATTAAGCATGCAACACACATATACTAAACATGCAATGGTAGATTAAGCTACAATGGGACAGCCCTCAAACCTCCCTAAAACAGTGGCAAAACATGCCCAAAATGATGAGCAAAATTCATGCAAGCATGCAAGGCAATAGGCCCAAAACCAAAGGCACCAAAGAGAGCAACTTACCACCGTTATCAAGGCCACTCATGACATGTATCTAACAACCAAAAACAGACTTCTATTATGCAAAATGACACCCAAGTCCCCTTGATGACAACCTCAAAAAGCACTAAACAAACAAGCATGCATGAAGCCTATTCCTAGGCACAAAAGGGCACACCCTTGGAGTATGAAAATGGTCACATATGTAAACATACACACATGATTTATAAATTGAAATAAGGTCACAAATGATGCCAAATCATGGGGATGATCAATGTTGAACATGCTAGGAGGCAAAATACATAAGGCTTACAAGCCTAAAATACAAAACAACCATGTCAAGCACACTATACATGACAAAATCAGTGGCTCACAACCCTCATACATGGCAATATGATGCTAATACCCTCATGAAACAAAGCTAAGACATGCAAAGAACATGGACTAGATGCATGACATACTTTTAAGCATTAGAGAGCATTTCAAAGCAAGTATGAGAGACATGCTAAGGACTATAGATCTGACCAAAAACAGAGGTATAACATGTCATGTTAAGCACAAATATGCTTTGAAATGAAGCCAAAACTCACCGTACACACATGCTATTCTTTAGGCCCAAAACAAAGGCAAACAAAGAACCAAGGGGAGAGGGGTGTCCCTCCCCTATATGTGACCTAAAATCATCTTCCCCACCACTGAAAACCCACTGATTTTCAGTGGTGAGAAGGCCAAAAACACCAAGTAAAGGAGACTTTAGGAAAAGGCACCAAAAATGGTCAAATGGGGCTTAATAGGATGAGCCTCTACCCAAACCACCAAATGACCTTAATGAAGGTTCAAGAACAAGTAAAAACAAGAGTTTTTTTATGTTAGACACAAATCCAAAAACACAAAGCAAAAGGGGTAGAAACTAGTTGCAAGAATGGGGAATCTAAAGCAAAAGCTCACCCTTGAAGATCCTTCGGAGAACAGGTGGAGCAGCCCTCCTTTAGTGGTCAAAACCAGTCCAAGATCACACAAAACAAACCTCCAAGCCTCTCAATCTCGGATTAGGGTGTAGTAGTGTGTGTAATGGTGCAAAAGTAAGGTAAAATCACACTTTTTGGTCCAAAAACACACACACAAAGATGATAGATATAGAAGTATAGATATATATGGATGTATATCAGAGATATATGTATAAGCTCTGGTTTTTAGGTCTAAAATGGCTAACCCTTGTAAAGGGAGATGAGATGGACTTAAATAGGCAACAAAAGGGTCTAAGCTTAATGGCTAAGCAAGAGGGAAGGGGTCAAGGGACCAAGGGGGTGCAAGGCTTCTTGGAGAAGCCAAAACAGCTAGCCAAGCTTCCCCAAGAAGCTTGGCCAAAAGGGGTCAAGCTTCTAGAAGCTTGAGGGGGTTCAAAGGGCAAGGGGGTCAATCCCATGCACGGGGACGAGTGATAGTGCACACCAGCTGGCACAGCTGGAATGCACCATGACCCAGGGGTGCAAAAAGGTCAAACCGGCCAGCCAAAACAGTCACCGGCACAAAACACTGCCGGTCGGCAACATATAGTGCCGACCGGCCAAGGATTTGGATAAAATGGTGCCGATGGCCGCTAGGGAGTGCCGGTGGAGGTGTGGGGCAGCCGGTGGGCTTTAAGGATGGCTAACAAGCCTTCCCCTACCCTCAAATGCAAAAACACAAAAGTACTTGGTGCACAACCAAGCACAAAACAAGCCGGTTGAGAGATCCTGAGGCACGGCGCGTAGCCGAGACCTCCGGGAACTCAAAACGAACACCAACATGGATAATCACCGAGTATTCAATCAGCGACGTCCAAGTCTTGAGGTCGGTCAAAAATAGGGTGTCTACAGTTGCCCCTCTTTGACAGAACTCGAAAGTCATAACAATGACGGGAGTGAATGTCAAAGCCCAGAGACGACCCATTTTTGACAAGGCCGAAGACTTAGACAAACATGCACGACAAGTAAGATATTCGCCCGAAGGCAGGGGCAAAATGCAAGACGATGCAAGAAGCCGAGCATAACTTATGAAGAGAAGCTGTAACGAAGCACACATGCGACAGTCTTAAGCTAGCCAAGACAAAACCAACTACACTACAAGGCTGAGGGAATACGAGAGAATCAAGCGATTCTCGCTACGTTTCACGCGGAGAGTACAATACCTGTCCGGTTCGTCTGGTCACGCCAGCTTCAAATGAACCGTACATACAATATCGTGCCTGAAAAGAAAATAAACTTAACAGGCGCAATGTTGTTAGTGACATGCATGACAATGCAGTCGAAAGTGCGTGACAATGCATGCAATGCGTATAGCAATATGGCGATTTTGAACACATGTGAGTAAAGCAATGCATGCATACAATGCAGTGTGTATAAAGGAACTTGAACACATATCAGTAAAGCAATGTACGCATACAATGCAATGTGTATAAAAGGTAATTGAACACATGTAAGTAAAGCAGAGCACGCATACAATGCAATGTGTATAAAGGAACTTGAACACATATCAGTAAAGCAATGCACGCATACAATGCAATGTGTATAAAAAGGTAATTGAACACATGTAAGTAAAGCAGAGCACGCATACAATGCAATGTGTATATAGGAACTTGAACACATATTAGTAAAGCAATGCACGCATACAATGCAATGTGTATAAAAGGTAATTGAACACATGTAAGTAAAGCAAAGCACGCATACAATGCAATGTGTATATAGGAACTTGAACACATATCAGTAAAGCAATGCACGCATACAATGCAATGTGTATAAAAGGTAATTGAACACATGTAAGTAAAGCAAAGCACGCATACAATGCAATGTGTATAAAAGGTAATTGAACACATATCAGTAAAGCAATGCACGCATACAATGCAATGTGTATAAAAAGGTAATTGAACACATGTAAGTAAAGCAGAGCACGCATACAATGCAATGTGTATAATAAGGAACTTGAGCACATATCAGTAAAGCAAAGCACGCATACAATGCAATGTGTATAGTAAGGAACTTGAACACATATCAGTAAAGCAATGCACGCATACAATGCAATGTGTATATAGGAACTTGAACACATATCAGTAAAGCAATGCACGCATACAATGCAATGTGTATATAGGAACTTGAACACATATCAGTAAAGCAATGCACGCATACAATGCAATGTGTATATGGGTACTTGAACACATGTAAGTAAAGCAAAGCACGCATACAAATCAATATGTATATGGGTACTTGAAAAACGCAACGTGTTGCAACACAGTATGATTGAAATGATTTAGAGAATTCACAAGATATAAAAGGATACGGGAAGGGACATCCTTCGCATGTCCCGAGCATCGCTCACAAAAGTCATGGTGCGAGGGCAACTCGAAGCTCCACTTATGTTCTGAAGGCGCAATTTCTTGGACTGCCTCAAGTGGTGAAGGTGCCAAATCACACGATTGACCCGAACAAGGGCGCAAAAGGTACAATGATCGAAAGGGGGAGGTTACCGGTGTCAAACCCAGCACTCTGCTACCCTGCTATTCTTTTGCTTTACTTTCCTTTTTACTAGGAGTTTAAGCACATTGCACTGCCCCAGGCAGGTTTTATTTCTCAAAAGCGTGTGTTTTTTTGCAAAACATATGATGGAAATGAAACAGCTATTTGTTCAAAAGGTGTTACATTTGCATGTTCTATGCATCGCATCGCAAGGCATCACACAACAATGTGACTGAAATTGAAACTAGTGTTTTGCAAACAAAGCATCGCATCGTAATAATCAGGTAGTAAACCAATTACAACTCGATAAGCAAAACAGAGGGACTCAGCAAACTAGCCAAATGCGAGTACACCTCTACAAACATTACCAAGACCTAAAGAGAGTGACATACAACTCAATAAACAAATATGCAACAACTCGATAAGCAAATGGGCGCGCCTTCGTAAGAATTGATCACTGAAGGGTCTTGGAAGTGGTGGGATTCTCCCAAATTCCTAGCATAAACAGCTCAGAGGGCAAGGGGGAGATCCACCGGCCCAGCTAAAAGTCCACCGGCCGTGAGGAATGGCCATCGGCCGAAAGGGTGCTCCATCGGCCAAAATAGATGGCCGGTCGGCACTATAAATGGCCGGCCGGCACTAAATTGTCAGCACCAGCAGAATGTTGCCACCTGTCCTCCACTCAACCTTATCTTCTTCAAAAAGGTCTCAACTTCGTGGTTCTTTTCGTTTCCACACTGATTTGCTCCAAATGGAAGAGTTTCTTGCCCAAAATCTCGCAACTTGGATTAACAGCTTGGATGGTTCGAAAAAACTGAATTTCTGAGCTTTTGGCATAAATGCACTATTCACTTTGCGTCGTACCCCATTGCATTTTCCATTCCTTCATGCCGTGGTAAGATTTTGGAATCCGGTGACACATGTCTTTAGCTTTAGCGGGCAAGAGGTGTGTCCCACCTTCGAAGATTTCCAAGCTCTAATGGAATCTGAGTGTAATGAAGAGATTTTGCCCCAACTTCGCTTTGGCCATGCCCAAGCCTTAGGGCGAATGTGTGGGCTCTCAATACCCGATGCTCGTTCTTTTATTTGTGATGGGACATTGGACGTTCCGAGCTTGGTTTGCCGTTTTTCTGAGACTGGCGACCGCGGTGACTGTTACTGGCAAGGCTTCCGGCGACATGCCCTTTGTTTGTGCATGCTGTCTCATTTTCTGTTTGTTTCAAGTTCCGGAGGATCTAGTATCCGGTTGATTGAGGTTGCCCAAGGCTTGAAGGAGGGCAAAAGCTGCATTGTCATGATTCTGGCTGAGACGTTGCTGGGCCTAGACGCCTTTTATCGTCGAGAGACGACCAGATTAGCGGGGAGTCCATTATTACTGCAGGTAATGTTTCCCACCCAATCTCACATTTGTGTTTGCTTATATCACTCGGCTCTCAGGCTCGGTTTTTCTCACAAAAAAACCCTTTTCTCACTTTTCCTCTCATCGTACGTCTCTCTATTCTTTATTCTCTCATTTTTCATCCCTTCCCAGGTGTGGTTAATGGATAAACTGAAGGTTGTGGACTCTTGCCTAGCATATTCAGCGCGCGGCTATTTCTTCAGGCAGCGTCTAATCGACGCCCTTGATGAGGGTTGCTGGTTTGAATGGATGTGCAGTTTGTCCGCAGACCGCATTGCTTGGCAGTGCCCTTGGCTCAATCTCCCCTTGATGAGTTACAGCATGACCCGTCAACCCGAGATCCAATTGATTGGCTTGGCTCACTGTGTCTTCTACTTCCCATTCCGTATCCTGCGCCGGTTTGGTCATGATCAGACTTGCCCGCCGGAAGGGATAGAGTACCCGGCTGTATTCCCAATCCGAGGCTCACAGCTGGCCCGGTATGCCACAGCATGGAGGACGAGAGAACTCCTGGCCCCCGCTCCCACTTTCAGTTGCACTTTGTCCGATGAGTGCTTGGATTGGCTTAATGAAGAGGCACAGGAGGGGCCCACTTTAGCATCAGAGGCTTCGACCAGCTCTGGGAGGGGGCGCAGGGACATTTGACTTGACCATGCCCCGGATTTATTGCTTTATTAGTACTTTCAAGTTTTCTTTATGAATGTAATAAAAAGCAACTTCGATTGTATGTAAGAGCAAGAGAACTCTATTTGAAATCAATGAAATTGAAGGTTGTGGTACTGAAAATTTTCCGTTTTGGTCCAAAAATGGTCTTAGCTATAAAAAGATTTATTTGAACAAAGTCATCTTCATTAAAACTTTTCAAAACTATTTTCGATATGGATCAGAACTGGACATGCCTGAGATCTGTCACTGAGATGCACAACCCGGATCTTAGCAACTGGAAAGTTGCCCCTTGTTTGAATGGTACCGCGGTACTTGTACGGCAACAGAAAGTTGCCCCTAGTCTGAATAGCACTGTACCGGAGATTGCGACAAATGCTGATGGACAAAGATGACCGAGATGATCAAACGGACAAAGTTGATCGGGGAAGAATTTATGGCTGAACTTCAGGATGAAGCTGCCTACGTATCCCAATGATGGGAATCAAGCCTTACGTAGTTCAAGCTTGGGTTCACTCGAGTATTTTCACTCTCCTTTTGCGCTCTAACTTTTGCCAAGGCCGCCCTTTGCGGGTTTTCAACCTTGCGAGCTCAGTTTTTATACTTTCTAATTTTTGTGCTCTGAATTTTGCCTAGGTCGCCCTTTCGGGTTTTCGGCCTAGCGAGCCTCTCAGGGGTAATATTTCTTCAACTTGTCCATGTTGATCGGTTGGGAGAACTCTAGGCCATCTAGGTCCATTAGAACCACAGCTCCACCTGACTAGATAGACTTGATGATATAGGGACCAGTCCAATTGGGTCTGAACTTGCCCCTCGGGTCATGGATGGGAGCTCGGTTGTCTTTGAGCACCAAATCTCCTTCCTTCAAATTTCTAGACTTAACTTTCTTGTTAAAAGCCCGGGCGATTCTGCGTTGATATCCTTGGACATGGTACAGTGCTTTTAATCTCCTTTCATCGAAGAGCATGAGTTCCTCGAATCTGCTCTGCTGCCAATCTGCCTCAGCTATCTGACACTCAGCCAGTACTCGTAATGACGGAACCTCAATCTCTATAGGTAGAACAGCCTCCATCCCATATACTAAGGAATACGGAGTCGCCCCGGTAGAAGTTCTGATTGACGTTCGGTAGCCCCACAGAGCAAACGGCAACTTATCTGGCCAATCCCGATAGGTCTCCACCATTTTCTGCAGTATGTGTTTGATGTTTTTGTTGGCGGCCTCAACTGCTCCGTTGGTCTGTGGCCGGTACGTGGATGACTTATGAAAAGCCACATTATACTTCTCCAACAAATCAATCACCTCCTTCTTGAAGTGAGAACCATTGTCCGAAATGATCTCATTCGGGACGCCATAACGGCAGATAATGTTGTTTCTGATAAACTTTGCGACATGCGAAGCCTTCAACACGGCATAAGATTGGGCCTCGACCCACTTTGTAAAATAGTCTATTGCTACCAAGATAAATTCATGCCCATTCGACCCCTTCGAGGTAACAGCTCCAATCACATCGATCCCCCAAACTGAAAATGGCCATGGCGACGTCATGTTGTACAGCTTTGACGGCGGGATGTTCATGCGGTTTGCGTGAATCTGGCATTTGTGGCATCGCCGAACAAAGCCGATGCAATCTTCTTCCATGGTAGACCAGTAGTAGCCTTGTCTGAGGATCTTTCGTGCTAGCATAACCCCATTCATATGTGCCCCACATTCTCCTCCATGGATGGCCTCCATCAGGCGCTTCGACTCTTCGGTTTCCACACATAGTTTGTGCATTCCTAGATGACCTCTTTTGTACAACTTACCCCCACAGATGATAAACTGAACAACCATTCTCCTAATTGCCCTCTTGTCCTTGTCATTTGCCCCTGGTGGATATGCCTCCTTTTCCAAGAAGTTCCATATGTCGTGATACCAAGGGTTGTTATCTTGCGCTTCATCTATGGCAGAGATTGACTCGTAGGCAGGTGCAAATTTCTAGTCAATAATGACTGGGCACATCCGGACCCCAGATGGGATGTCTATCATGGAAGATAGAGTTGCTAGCGAATCCGCGAACCTGTTGTTCTCTCTTACCAGGTGAGTGAATTTTAACTTCTCAAACCGAGGAATCAACAAATCCAAGGTCTGGTGGTAGATTATCATCTTTTCCTCTTTCACTTTCCAATCTCCTTTAGCTTGAGATACAACTAAGTTCGAATCCCCAATGACGTCCAATCGCCTTGCCCCTAGTTCCAAGGTAGCCTCTAAACCGGTAATACATGCCTCATACTCTGCCTCATTGTTCGAGACTTTGAATTGGAGCTTGAATGCTAAAGGGATACGGGAATCATCAGGCGCTATCAGCAACACCCCTATTCCATACCCGTATTGATTTGACGCTCCGTCAAAGTACATCGTCCAAGTTTCATCTTCGATGTTCAGAATGGCTTCATCTGGGAACAGGTACTCAACCGTTTCATCCCCTTCAACCGGGTGGTCGGCAAGGAATTCTGCCACCGCTCTCCCTTTTACAGACTTGCGCGTCACATACTTGAGATCAAATTCAGAGAGCAACAGCAGCCAACGAGCTAGCCTACCCGTAAGTGCCGGTTTCTCGAAAAGATATTTGATGGGATCAAGTCGTGAAACCAACATTACAGAGTGAGCTAACAGGTAGTGCCGCAGCTTCCTGGTAGCCCATACCAAGGCCAAACAAGCCTTCTCCAGCGGAGTGTAGCGGGTCTCATAATCCAGCATCTTCTTGCTCAGATAGTAGATGGCCTTTTCCACTTTATCTTCCGACTCTTGTGCGAGCATGCAGCCCATTGTAGTTTCAGTTACTGAAAGATACAGTATCAACGGTTTTCCCGGCTTTGGTGGTGACAACACGGGCGGATTCTGTAGATATTCTTTAATCTGTTCAAATGCAGCTTGGCATCGGCCGTCCCATTGGAACTTCTTTCCTTTCTTTAGAAGACCAAAAAGTGGTTCACAAGTTAAGGTTAGCTTTGAGATAAACCGCCTTATGAATTGCACTTTACCTAGAAAGCCGCGCACCTCCTTTTCAGTCATTGGTGGGGGCATTTCGAAGATGGCCTTGATTTTGGAAGGGTCGACCTCGATGCCCCTTTGTGTAATCAGAAATCCCAGCATTTTCCCCGCTGTAACACCAAATGTACACTTCTGAGGATTCAACCGCAGCCAAAATTCCCTGATCCTTTGGAAAAACTTTTGTAAGGCGGTGTAGTGGCCCTCTCTTTCTTTGGACTTGACAATCATGTCGTCCACATACACCTCGACCTCTTTATGGATCATGTCATGTAATATTGTGGTTGCAGCCCGTTGATATGTAGCCCCAGCGTTCTTCAACCCAAATGGCATCACTCTGTAGCAATATGTACCCCACAGGGTGGTAAAAGCAGTCTTCTCCCGGTCTTCGGGTGCCATTACTATCTGATTATAGCCTGAGAAGCCATCCATGAACGAGAGCAAAGCATGCCCCGCTGTGAAATCCACCAATTCGTCGATATGCGGCAAGGGAAAGTCATTCTTCAGACTGGCTCTGTTCAAATCCCTGAAGTCCACACATACCCGGATTCTGCCATCCTTCTTCGGCACTGGAACAATGTTGGCCAACCAAGTCGGGTATTCGGATACCAACAGGAAGCCTGCGTCAATCTGCTTGGTGACCTCTTCCTTGATCTTAATGGCCCAATCAGGATGGATCCTTCTAAGCTTCTGTTTGACAGGTCGGGCTTCGGGTCAAGAGGGATCCGGTGCTGTACAATCTCAGTATTGATTCCAGGCATGTCTTCGTAGGACCACGCGAAAACATCTTTGAAATCGTTTAATAAAGCGACTAAGCGCTCGCGTTCCTCCGAAGACAACGTGGACCCGATCTGGACCAGCCGCGGGTCCTTCTCAGTACCAACGTTCACGGTAGTGATTTCATCCATTAAGGGTTTAACAAACCTCTCCTGCTCTTGTTCAATTAATCGTTGCAAAACCGGAGGAATTTCGTCCTCGTCGTTTTCATCAAAAATTTGAAAAGTCCTGATTTAAGCAATAAACCAAAGGCACAGAAAAGTACTCGGAAACCACAGTCACCTCGTTTTCATTAGATGCTTTCGAACTGTCCAATTCTTCTGTTACAACAGACTCAAAAGAGAAAGAAAAAGACGACCTGGACAGGACTGTGGCATCCGGGTTATCACCCCCAGGAATACCGGACTCAGACTCAGACAAGCTGAAACCTAATTCTGACTCACAAGACTCGGTGGAATCAGATTCCGGCTCACTACCTGACCCGGTGCTGCTTGACAAAAATCCCTCCTCGTACTGCCAGGTGAGGGAGGGTGCGATGGATGCATCCAAAATAGCTGATGGTAAGCCTACAGCCGTTTCATCTCCGATCATAGACACCGAGGAGTCATCCCCCAAGCACAACTGGTTGATCAAAGGATCTGAAAGTAGACATGCCAGTGCTACCCCCATTTCAAACTCTGTGTCCGCAGACTCCAATTCCTTGCTATGTTCAGCCTCGACTGTTGGGTCTGTCTGCTCTTCAGCAACATCATCCCCAGATAACTGCAAGTCGAAGAAAATTTCAAATCCCGGCATGCGTCTCTTTTCTTTATTCAGCCATGGCTTCGGAAAACCACAGAATGGAAAGTCTTCCCCCTCCCGGACAAAGCGTCCGTTCAGGGTACCCCAGATGGGCCGATGCATCAATTCAAAAGGTTTCCCCATCTGTTTTGCTTTGGCTCTTCCCGCCATCTCTTTTCCTCTTCTTACCCAATCTTCCTTGGTGGGCAGATAACCCAAACCGAAGGTATGAGGGTTGTGTAGGATTTCGGCCAATGTTGCGACGCCTTTCCGACCGCTCTTCCCTAATCCCATCCCGGGGATGTATTGGAGCTTGTTCATGAGGTACACTGCTTGAGCACTGACGTATATTCCTTCGTTAGTGGCCATGATATTCTGTACAACCTGAGCCTCAGCCAAGGTAAAACCTGATATGAACACATCTTCCATGCCGTGCTCGATTTCTAGAACAGGCGTGGATACTTCCGGTGGTGGGTGGATTGACGAATTCCCAAAGACGATGGCTACTCCCTTCCCGTAGGGGTATTTCACCATTTGATGCAAAGTAGATGATACTGCCTTCACCTGATGCAGCCACGGCCGTCCCAAAAGCAAATTAAAAGTTGCGGGGACTTCTAGGACATGGAAATCTATCTCGTGCTGCCCTGGCCCGACCTTTGTCTGAACTTTAACTGTTCCCATTACTTCTCTACTTGTGTTGTCATATGCCCGGATGACTTGGGCTGTTGGTACGAAATCTGCGGTTTTCAAGCCAATCGCATATGCTGTCCTAGCCGGGCAGACATTGATGGCGGACCCGGTATCGACAAGTACCACCGGTATCCACTTATCTCTACATTCCACAGAAATGTAGAGGGGTTTGTTGTGATTTACGCCCTCAGGCGGAAGTTCTTTATCCGAAAAGGTCAATGTCGGGGAACCCCCTCCTGGGAAGACCAGTCCAACCAGCTGCTCGGGTGTAGTTTCTATGGAGAGTTTGGCTTTATCCATGGCTGTCAAAACAGCCTGCCTGTGTACTCGCGAGGCCATGAGCAGTCCCCAAATGGAGATGTCTGCTTGTATCTTTTTCAGCTGCTTGAGAACAGCTTCTTCCTCAAGCTGCTTCTCCTTTTGCTTATCGGCTTCCCTATCCTTCCCTGAGGCTTCTGGTTGATCCAAGTGTGGGGGTTTGAAATATCGCCCACTCCGTGTCATGTGGTCAACCTCTCCAAGGTACCAGGTGTCATCGGGTTGGTTATTCCCCCAGTCTTCATCCGTGTGGGCAAGACATAGGTCTTCATCTTCCCACCACATTCCATCAGCGGCCGACAGACACCTGTCCGGCTCCGGTACGACTGTTCTTGCGCTCGTAGCACCTTCCATCCACCTGCCTATAGTATTCTCGTTTCCTGTGCACACAGCAATTTCAACTCCCACATGGGCCTTTGCTTTCCTGATTCTCTCGGAATCTTCAAAACTTGCTTTTCCTGACACGACTGACTGTTCAATCATCTCTGTACTCAAAATGTTCCAATCTCGGGCGAAATTCTTGACACCGGCGCCCTCTGGCGATGTATTCTGCTCTTCGACCCTTCCGGTCGTCGCTGATATTCTTGCCCCTGCCGGGCCCCGTTCTTGCTGGATCCCTTCTACCATATCTGGGTGATCGTCCAGCCATCCAATGGTCTCTGCTGTTTCCCCATAATCGAACCAGTCGACTGCTGACTCCTCTGGATCCTGGTCGTGGTAAAACTGGAGATTGGCAAGGTCCTCTCCCACGGCTGTTACACTATCCGTTTCCTATCCCAGACCATTTCCTTGGATTACACACAGTTCTCCTCTGGCTGGAAGTTCCACCGCCGGCGCATCCTGGCCTATTGGTAAAATGTAGTCACCCGGACTATACATTTTCTCAATACAAATTCCAAATCTCACAGACTTTGGCTCAACAACTCGTTCTTCCTTCGGGTTCCCCTCTCCCCTGTTCTCGGTGATTACCACCACTGGCTTGGGTTGGGTCATGGAGATGTCCATCATGCACAAGTTGGTGCAATCGGGAAGAGACACCTCCGGTTTGGGTAGATGGGTACGTGTGATGTAGATACTAGGGTCGTAAGACACGCCCCCAGTATGGATGAGGTTGAGTCTTTTAGGTGGTGGAGCTTGGTTATGTGTGGGGAGGGGATTTGTAGGAACGTTGGGTTTCTCAGGGGGCAAAATCACCCCATTATCAATGAGATCTTGAATTTCATGGCGTAATCGATAGCACTGGTCGGTGTCATGACCGTGCTGTTGGTGGAACGCACAGTACTTGGCCGGGTTATGGTTAGGGGGGAGTTTTTCTGGTAGGGGCCATGGCTCTAGGGGCTTCAGATGCCCTTTTTTGATCAAAACCCCCAGAGCTTTGGATAGGGGCATGTATAGTGGAGCGAAGGTTCGGGTGTTTCTGGGTGGGTATTTGGTTGTTTGCGGGTTGCTTCCGGACGCGCCGGAGAATGGCGTAGCTGCCGTATTTCTTGGAGGGGGGTTGGCGGTGACCATACTTACTTCGGTGGCTCTCGTGGTAGTAGTGCGACTCGGGCCTGCATTGCTACCACGATTGAAAGTTCGTCGGGGTTGCTCCCGGTCATTATCAATCAAGCCTTGTTTCAAGGCATCCTCAATCTGCACCCCCATTTCATGTAGGTCAGAAAAAGTGGGAAAGGGGAGTACTATCATCTTCTGTATTAGCTTAGGTTGGAGGTTGCGCACAACCATTCGAATTTGATTTTTGTCAGTCGGCCTAATGGTCATCATTGAGGCCTTGGCCCTCCACCGAGTTACAAAATCGGAGAAACTCTCCTTCGGCTCCTGCCTAGTTGTCTCGAGATCACGGGTTGTAATCTCGATTTGCATGTTATAGGAGTACTGTGCAACGAAGGCGTCGGCCATCTCCTCCCAATTCCTTTTAACATCATCTTCCAGTTTTGCATACCAAATGGCTGCTACACCCGACAGGGTCTGGCCAAACAAGGAAAGCTTTTGTAGTCTGGTGAGGCCCATCGGCCTTAGAATATCTGAAAACAACCGCAGGTGCACCATGGGATCACCAGATCCATCAAAGCGGTCGATTTGTGGCATCTTGAACTTGTCCGGCAGCGTCACAGCTGCGTCAGTATACCCGTCCTCAATGTCCGGGATAGTCTTGACCCCCTGGGATCTCTTGAACAACTTTTCAAGTTTGCTCAACTTCAGTGCGGTGGGATCAGTTTCGAACTCAAAGGGAGAGTCCGGTAGGTTGGTAGGTGTTTTTGATAGTTGAGGTTGGATTTGAGGTAGGGCCGGAGGTGGAGGTGGTCCTGTAGGAAGTTCTGTATCAGTTTGAACATTGGCCGCCTCCCCGACGTTAGGAACTCCTAGTGGGGGAGGAACTTGATGCGAAGCGGATGCTCCGGTTTGCTGCTCTAGCCTGGCAATTGTCTCTGCCTGTTCCCTCACAACTGTAGCCTGTTGTCTGGCGAAGTCCGCCTGACGGACGACATCCTGCTGCATTGCTTTCATGCTTTCTTGAAGGTGGCGCACCATCTCCTCCAGACTAGCCATGTTATCCTGCTCTGGTTGGATTACTGGTATATATTCTCTCTCTGCTGGTGACACAGAATTCCGATCCCTACTGAACACAGGTGGGGTAGATAAAGCCCTATGGACTGACTGTTGTACTGATGCCCTCTGCCTTACTGACCTCCGTTTAGTAACCGGGGGTAGTGAGTAGTACACTAGTTGTCCGTCTATCAGATCCTCAGATCGAAGGAGTCGACGACCTCTGACCCAGGGTGCTTGGGGGATATCTATCGGGTTGGTAGCAATCGTGCTCAACTACCTAGTAAAAAGATAAATAAAGCGTATAAATAAACAGACAATTGGACAGCACAACGGCATAAAATAAACATACAACACACTGTTTGGATAACATGCTGAATTCGATACACTGTTCCTCAAACACTGATCACTGTTTCTGAATCATTATCCCCAAGTCTGAACCTTGTACCCACAGATAACTGATTTCCCAAAATACTATTACTGGTGCCCTCAGGCCGGATACCCAATCTTGTAAACCGATGTGTGTGTTCCTGTAGAGATACACTCTAAAAGCACATAGCAGGTAAAAGAGTGCCAATACACCCCTATGATGGGGTAGGGTTTTCCTGTCCTATTTTGTCAGGAACTAGGGTTTCACTATGCACACAGCGGTTTCACACAACCTATATTGGGTAAGCAACCTGTCCTAGTTTGGAACGGTCACTATGGATCCGAATATGCACTAGGTCGAATGGTTAAAGAGGGTGCCCCGGTAAAACCGGGGTTTGTGTTCCCATACTGGCAGAGCCCGCAACCGGTTAGCCTTATGGACATGTCTTGACAAGACAAGCCTCCGGCAAACCGCTCAGGAATAGCAGATGGCCAACACGGTGTCCTAGGCGCACCAATGCACATGCAATGCAAAGAGACACATAAATGGAATCAAAACAGGATATCACGAGTTCGAGTCAAGCTCTCTAAACACTCCCCAGCAGAGTCGCCAGAAACTGTAGACGCGCCCTCGCGGGCCTTCGCTCTACAGTTCGGACTCCCTTTTGTGTTAGTTGCGGTTCTAAATCTGAACCAAAGAGTCCAAATCCAGCAAATCGTTTGAGAAAGCAGATTTTTGAAAAGTAGTGCCAAACATGGACTGCTTTGCCAGATTACAGAGTCGCCACCTAAATATTTTTAAAATGGGGAAATTTAGGAAACCCTGACTCGGTGCCGAAGGCCACATGTCCGTCATCACCAAAGTGGTCTTGGCTCGGGAGCTTGGGTACGAGCGGAGAAGGTCAGCTATCAGCACCCCCTTTCGCCCGGTCCGAAGACCGGCCTCTACTAACCGTGATATCCTTTTTTGAAAACCTCATGTGTTCTTATACCGGTTATTAGCCTAGAATTACTATGTTATGCGCGCAACAAACAAGTATAGACCAAATCGCCTAAATTGGAAATAATCATTGCATATCCGTTTGTTTGGAAAACAGTTTTGAAATTACTACTCGCAAGTAGGCTAAAATGCGGGTTTCAATGAGTATTCCGAACTCAAGTAATTCAACCTCCACCCACAGGCATTCAAACAGTAATATCACATAAGCATTTAGCTGCATGGCAATCATACTGTCATGGCAAACATTCACACGCATGCGATATGCTGAAGCGTAAAAACTTACATCGTACTCCGTGCCAAAACAAGAAACCAGTTAGCAAAAACATGCATGACCTAGTTTATGTTAAGTGACTAATGCATCGCATACGAAATGTAATCTAGACAGGCTCGGCTATCCTAAGCATGGCACATGAAATGCAACAACTATCACGTATTCAATTCGGAATTGAAAGTACGATGCAGTTTGTATGATGTGCCGAGCCCGATGCATGTAAACAAATGCATGGATGCACGCATGCATTGCATAAGGTATGCTAAAATAAGTATGCCCTAATCTACCATCGAAAGCGGGTAAATAAAAGGGATAGAAAGAAATGGGGGTTGGAAGACATACATCCACTCACGCACACTTATTACAATTTTGCCCTCACTCGGAGAGACCAAATAATAATACAGTCCGAAGAATAAATGAATAAATTATTACAAAATTTTAAGTACTAAAGTCAAATCAAGTAAATAAAAGAAAGGGGGCCTCAGCCCTGCCTCGGGATGCGCGAATGATGCATGCTCGAATCCGACTTGCCCGGAAAACCCACACCGCACCACTGCCACCTCTGTTTTTTACTGCCCCGCCTCTCCAAAAAAATACCAAAGTCCCAGGAAACCTTCCTTGTGTTCTGCTGAGTGCCACCGGCTGGAGGAAACTACCACCGGCTGCTTGTGGTGGCCACCGGCTGCAAAATAGTCTATCGGCCAGCAGTACAGTGCCGGTCGGCACTCTTTCCTGCCGGTCGGCACAAAATTCCTGCAGAAGACAGTTTGACAGCAACAGTAGGCAGCAGTGCATGGTATTGGATTTTTGAGCATATTTATGCATGGCCAATGCTTCCTATCATGAATGGGGCTCAAGGAAACATGGCTCTTGGTTCTAGGGCTATCAATTGTGTACCTTGGTGCATGATAGCCTAAGATACCAAGGTTGCATTTCAATGTAGAAATGCATGCAACACAACAATGATAACTAAGTCCCTATCATGCCAAAGTCAAGGGCCTTAGTGACATGGGAATTGAGGTGTGTTTTGTCACTTGGAGTACAAACACCCCTCATTTCCCACACTTGGTTTGACACCCCAAACCAAGTAATGAAATGCAATCCATGCAAACATGCATCAACAATGCAACATGACACAAAAGTGTAAGGCATGCCAAATGCTATGTAACACATCATGGGAAGTATACAATACTAAGCATGCACAATGCAAAGTGTGATACAAACATGAACACCTAAGGCAATAGGATTGTCTTATTTCAAGACCATGTTGATTAAGCATGCAACACACATATACTAAACATGCAATGGTAGATTAAGCTACAATGGGACAGCCCTCAAACCTCCCTAAAACAGTGGCAAAACATGCCCAAAATGATGAGCAAAATTCATGCAAGCATGCAAGGCAATAGGCCCAAAACCAAAGGCACCAAAGAAAGCAACTTACCACCATTATCAAGGCCACTCATGACATGTATCTAACAACCAAAAACAGACTTCTATTATGCAAAATGACACCCAAGTCCCCTTGATGACAACCTCAAAAAGCACTAAACAAACAAGCATGCATGAAGCCTATTCCTAGGGACAAAAGGGCACACCCTTGGAGCATGAAAATGGTCACATATGTAAACATACACACATGATTTATAAACTGAAATAAGGTCACAAATGATGCCAAATCATGGGGATGATCAATGTTGAACATGCTAGGAGGCAAAATACATAAGGCTTACAAGCCTAAAATACAAAACAACCATGTCAAGCACACTATACATGACAAAATCAGTGGCTCACAACCCTCATACATGGCAATATGATGCTAATACCCTCATGAAACCAAGCTAAGACATGCAAAGAACATGGCCTAGATGCATGACATACTTTTAAGAATTAGAGAGCATTTCAAAGCAAGTATGAGAGACATGCTAAGGACCATAGATCTGACCAAAAACAGAGGTATAACATGTCATGTTAAGCACAAATATGCTCTGAAATGAAGCCAAAACTCACCGTACACACATGCTATTCTTTAGGCCCAAAACAAAGGCAAACAAAGAACCAAGGGGAGAGGGGTGTCCCTCCCCTATATGTGACCTAAAATCATCTTCCCCACCACTGAAAACCCACTGGTTTTCAGTGGTGAGAAGGCCAAAAACACCAAGTAAAGGAGACTTTAGGAAAAGGCACCAAAAATGGTCAAATGGGGCTTAATAGGATGAGCCTCTACCTAAACCACCAAATGACATTAATGAAGGTTCAAGAACAAGTAAAAACAAGAGTTTTTTTTATGTTAGACACAAATCCAAAAACACAAAGTAAAAGGGGTAGAAACTAGTTACAAGAATGGGGAATCTAAAGCAAAAGCTCACCCTTGAAGATCCTTTGGAGAACAGGTGGAGCAGCCCTCCTTTAGTGGTCAAAACCAGTCCAAGATCACACAAAACAAACCTCCAAGCCTCTCAATCTCGGATTAGGGTGTAGTAGTGTGTGTAATGGTGCAAAAGTAAGGTAAAATCACACTTTTTGGTCCAAAAACACACACACAAGGATGATAGATATAGAAGTATAGATATATATGAATGTATATCAGAGATATATGTATAAGCTCTGGTTTTTAGGTCTAAAATGGCTAACCCTTGTAAAGGGAGATGAGATGGACTTAAATAGGCAACAAAAGGGTCTAAGCTTAATGGCTAAGCAAGAGGGAAGGGGTCAAGGGACCAAGGGGGTGCAAGGCTTCTTGGAGAAGCCAAAACAGCTGGCCAAGCTTCTCCAAGAAGCTTGGCCAAAAGGGGTCAAGCTTCTAGAAGCTTGAGGGGGTTCAAAGGGCAAGGGGGTCAATCCCATGCACGGGGACGAGTGATAGTGCACACCAGCTGGCACAACTGGAATGCACCATGACCCAGGGGTGCAAAAAGGTCAAACCGGCCAGCCAAAACAGTCACCGGCACAAAACACTGCCGGTCGGCAACATATAGTGCCGACCGGCCAAGGATTTGGATAAAATGGTGCCGATGGCCGCTAGGGAGTGCCGGTGGACGTGTGGGGCAGCCAGTGGGCTTTAAGGATGGCTAACAAGCCTTCCCCTACCCTCAAATGCAAAAACACACAAGTACTTGGTGCACAACCAAGCACAAAACAAGCCGGTTGAGAGATCTTGAGGCATGGCGCGCAGCCGGGACCTCCGGGAACTCAAAACGAACACCAACATGGATAATCACCGAGTATTCAATCAGCGACGTCCAAGTCTTGAGGTCGGTCAAAAATAGGGTGTCTACAGGCATGCTTTGCTTTCGTTTATGGGTTGCTTCTCAGGCTACAATCAGATAGTGATGGCACCTGAAGACCGGGAAAAAACTGCCTTCACTACCCCGTGGGGGACCTATTGCTACAGAGTGATGCCGTTTGGGTTAAAGAATGCTGGAGCCACATATCAACGGGCTGCGACCACAATATTGCATGACATGATCCACAAAGAGGTTGAGGTGTACGTGGACGTTTGATTGTCAAGTCCAAAAAAAGAGAAGGCCACTACACCACCTTGCAAAAGTTCTTCCAAAGGATTAGAGAATTCCAGTTGCGGTTGAATCCTCAGAAGTGTACGTTTGGTGTTACAGTAGGGAAAATGCTAGGGTTTCTAATTACACAGAGAGGTATCAAGGTCGACCCCTCCAAAATCAGGGCTATCTTAGAAATGCCACCACCAAGGACTGAAAAGGAGGTGCGAGGCTTTTTGGGTAAAGTACAATTCACAAGAAGGTTTATCTCAAAATTAACCTTGACTTGTGAACCACTTTTTGGTCTTCTGAAGAAAGGAAAGAAATTCCAGTGGGACGGCCGATGCCAAGCTTCTTTTGAACAAATCAAAGAATATTTACAGAACCCACCCATGTTGTCACCACCAGAGCTGGGAAAACCGTTGATATTGTATCTTTCAGTAACTGAGACTACAATGGGCTGTATGCTCGCATAAGAATCAGAGGACAAGGTGGAGAGGGCCATCTACTATCTGAGCAAGAAGATGTTGGAGTATGAGACTCGCTACACACCGTTGGAGAAGGCTTGCTTAGCCTTAGTATGGGCTACCAGGAAGCTGAGGCACTACCTGTTAGCTCACTCTGTAATGCTGGTTTTGTGACTGGATCCCATCAAATATCTTTTTGAGAAACCGTCACTTACGGGTAGGCTAGCTCGTTGGTTGCTGTTGCTTTCCGAATTCGATCTGAAATATATAACACGCAAGTCAGTCAAGGAAAGAGCAGTAGCAGAATTCTTAGCCGATCATCCAGTGGAAAGGGGTGAAGCAGTTGAGTACTTATTCCCAGATGAGGCCATTTTGCATATCGACGACGAGTTTTGGACGATGTACTTTGACGGAGCGTCGAACCAGTATGGGTATGGGATAAGAGTATTGCTGATAGCACCCGACAATTCCCGTATACCTCTAGCTTTCAAACTCAAGTTCAAAGTCTCGAACAACGAAGCAGAATATGAGGCATGTATTGCTGGTCTAGAAGCAGCCCTGGAATTAGGGGCAAAATGTTTGGATGTTATTGGGGACTCGAACCTTGTTGTATCTCAAGCAAGAGGAGATTGGAAAGTCAAAGAAGAAAAGATGATTATGTACCACCAGACCTTGGATTTGTTAATTCCTCGGTTTGAGAAGCTGAACTTCACTCATCTATTAAGAGAGAACAACAGGTTCGCAGATTCACTAGCAACTCTATCTTCCATGATAGACATCCCGTTTGGAGTCCGGATGCGTCCAGTCATTATCAACCAAAAATTTGTGCCTGCTTATGAGTCAATTGCTGCTATAGATGAGATTCAAGATGAAAACCCCTGGTATTACGATATTTGGAATTTCTTGGAGAAGGAAGCATATCCACCAGGGCCAAATGCCAAGGATAAAAGGGCAATCAGAAGAATGGTCGTTCAGTTCATCATTTGCGGGGGTAAACTGTATAAGAGAGGTCACCTGAGAATGCATAAGCTGTGTGTAGAAGCTGAAGAATCGAAGCGCTTAATGGAGGCCATCCATGGAGGAGAATGTGGTGCACATATGAACGGGGTAATGTTGGCTCTGAAGATCCTCAGACAGGGTTACTATTGGTCCACCATGGAGGAAGATTGTATCGGTTTCGTTCGGCGATGTCACAAATGTCAGATCCATGCGAACCGCATGAATAACCCGCCGTCGAAACTATACAACATGACTTTGCCATGGCCATTTTCAGTTTGGGGAATCGATGTGATCAGGGCTATCACTCCGAAAGGGTCGAATGGGCATGAGTTCATCTTAGTCGCGATAGATTATTTTACAAAGTGGGTCGAGGCCCAATCTTATGCGGTGTTGAAGGCTTTACATGTCACAAAGTTCATCAGAAACAACATCATCTGTCGTTATGGGGTCCCAAATGAGATCATTTCAGATAACGGTTCCCGCTTCAAGAAGGAAGTGATTGACTTGTTGGAGAAATACAATGTGGCTTTTCATAAGTCATCCACATACCGGCCGCAAACCAATGGAGCGGTTGAGGCCGCCCACAAGAACATCAAACACATACTACAGAAGATGGTGGAAACCTACCGGGACTGGCCATATAAGTTGCCATTTGGTCTGTGGGGCTATCGGACTTCAATCAGAATGTCTACTGGAGTAACTTCGTATTCATTCGTTTATGGGATGGAGGCCGTTCTACCTATTGAAATTGAGGTTCCGTCTTTGCAAGTATTGGCCGAGTGTTAGATAGCCGAAGCAGATTGGCAGCAGAGCAGATTTGAAGAACTCATGCTCTTCGATGAAAGAAGACTGAAAGCACTGTACCACGTTCAAGGTTATCAGCGCAGGATTGCTAGGGCTTTCAACAAGAAGGTTAAGTCCAGGAATCTAAAAGAGGGAGATTTGGTGCTCAAGGATAACTGAGCTCCCATCCACGGCCCAAGGGGTAAGTTCAGACCCAATTGGACTGGTCCCTATATCATCAAAGCTATCTGGTCAGGTGGAGCTGTGGTTCTGATGGACCTAGATGGCCTAGAGTTCTCGCAACTGATCAATATGGACAAGTTGAAGAAATATTATCCCCGAGAGGCTCGCTAGGCCGAAAACCTGAAAGGGCGACTTAGGCAAAAGTTAGAGCACAAAAAATTTGAAATTATAAAAACTGAGCTCGCAAGGTTGAAAACTCGCAAAGGGCGGCCTTGGCAAAAGTTAGAGCGCAAAAGGAGAGTGAAAATACTTGAGTGAACCCAAGCCTGAACTACGTAAGGCTTGATTTCCATCTTTGGGATACGTAGGCAACTTCATCCTGAAGTCCAGCCATAAACTTTTTCCCGATCAACTTCGCCCATTTGATCATCTCGGTCATCTTTATCTATTCAGCATTCAAGAGTTCGGTTGTGATCTCCAGTGCAGTACTTTTCAGACTAGGGGCAACTTTCCGTTGCTGCGTAGCGCTGCGGTACTACTCAAACTAGGGGCAACTTTCCAGTTGCGGGAATCCGATGTTGTACATCTCAGTGAAAGGTCTCAGGCGTGTCCAGTTCTGATCCATATCGAAAATAGTTTTGAAAAGTTTTGATAAAAGTTGACTTTGTTCAAATTAATCTTTTTACAACTAAGACCATTTCTGGACCAAAGCGGAAAATTTTCTGTACCCACAACCTCCAATTTCATTGATTTCAATACAGAGTTCTCCTGCTTTGGCATACAAATTGAAGTTGCTTTTTTATTACATTCATAAAGAAAACTTGAAAGCACTAATAAAGCAATAAATTCGGGGCATTGTTTAGTCAGGTGTTCCTGCGCCCCCTCCTAGAGCTGGTCGAAGCCTCTGATGCTATGCTAGGCCCAATCTGTGCCTCCACATTAAGCCAATCAATGCACTCATCAGACAAAGTGTAACTGAAAGTGGGAGCGGGGGCCAGGAGCTCTCTAGTCCTCCATGCTGTCGTATACCGGGCAAGCTATGCGCCTCGGATCGGGAATGTAGCCAGGTACTCTATCCCCTCTGGTGGACAAGTCTGCTCATGACCAAACTAGCGCTGGAACCGGAATAGGAAGTAGAACACACAGTGAGCCAAGCCAATCAGCTGAATCCCGGGTTGGCGGGACATGCTATAGCCCATTGTTGGTAGATTGAGCCAAGGACACCGCCAAGCAATGCGGTCTGCGGACAAGCTGCACATCTAGTCAAACCACCAACCCTCATCAAGGGCATCGACTAGGCGTTGCCTGAAGAAGTAACCACGAGCTGAGTAAGATGGGCAAGAGTCCACAACCTGCAACTTGTCCATCAACCACACTTGGGAAGGGATGAAAAATGAGAGAATAAAGAATAGAGAGATGTATGATGAGGAAAAAAAAAAGTAAGAAGAGGGTTTTGTGAGAAAAAGCGAGCTTGAGGGCTGAGTGATGTGAGCAATACATATGTGAGATCGGGTGGGAAACATTACCTGCAGCAACAGTGAACTTCCCGCAAATTTGGTCATTTCACGGCGATGGAAAGCATCCAAGCCCATCAACGTCTCAGCCAGAGTCATGGCGATGCAACTCTTACCATCCTTCAAACCTTGGGCAACCTCGATCAAGCGGACACTAGATCCTCCAGACCCTGAGGCAAGTAAGAACTGAGATAGCATGCACAAACAAAGTGCGTGTTGCCGAAAACCTTGCCAATGACGGTCACCGCGGTCACCGGCACCAGAAAAATGACAAATCAAACTTGGAATATCCAGCATTCCATCATAAATCAAAGATCGAGCGTCATGCATTGAGAGCCCACACATTTGTCCTAAGGCTTGGACATGGCCAAAACGAAGTCGAGGCAAGATCTCTTCACTACGCTCGGACTCCATTAAAGCTTGGAAATCTTCGAAAGTAGGACATACCTCTTGCCCACCAAAGCTAAAAACATGCGTCACCGGATTCCAAAACCTTGCCACGGCACGGAGAAATGGAAAATGTAGCAGAGTATGACTTAGAGTGAATAGTGCATTTATGCCGAACCCCCTGAAATTCAACATTTCCGAACCGTCCAAGTTGGCAATCCAAGCTGCGAGATTCTGGGCAAGAAACTCTTCCATTTGGAACAAATCAGTGTTGAATTGAGTAAAACTATGAAGCTGAGGCCTTTTGTAGAAGATAAGGTTGAGTGCAGAACAGATGTCAATATTCTGCTAGTTCTTGCAATTTATGGCCGGCCGGCCAAATATAGTGCCGACCGACCATCACTTTTGGCCGGTGACAATTTCTCTTGGTCGGTGGCCTTTCCCTATGGCCGATGACCTTCCCCCCCTGTTCCATGAGCTGTTTATGAGTTGAACATGCTGAGGGATTGTGGTTGGAACCTCCACCGATGCCCTCCGGTGATCGATTCTTGCGGGGTCACGCCCTTTTGCTTATCGATTTGTATTTCACTCTCTTTAAGTCTTTGATTTGCTTATCGAGTTATACTCGCAATTGGTAGACTTATCAAGTTTCTTTGTGTTGTTTATCGAGTTGTAAGTCAGTTCACTACCTGATTATTACGATGCGAGTGCTCAATTTTCAAACAGAGTTCAATTTCATTCACATTGTTATATGATACCACGCGATGCGATGCATAGAAAGTACGAGTGTAACACCATTTTTCAAAATAGCTGTTTCATTTCCATCATGTGTTTTGCAAAAGTACACAGTTTTGAGGAAAAAATAACCTGCCTGAGGCAGTGCGATGTACTTAAACTACCAGTAAAAAGGAAAGTAAAGCAAAAAAAAAGGGCAGGGCAGTAGAGCATAGGGATTGAATGCCAGTAACCTCCCCTCACGGTGCACTCTTGTTCAAATCAACGGTATGGTTTGGCACCTTCCTTACTCAAGACAGTGCAAGGAAGCGCACTTTTTCAAAACAATAGTAGACCTTCGAGTTGACCTCAGGCTGTGTCTTTTTTGAGCGATGCTCCGTACATGCGAGGAACACCCCTTCCCATATCCTTTTTGTATCTTGTGAACTCCACAAATCGCTTCAATTATACTGTGTTGCAGTACTTTGCATTTCAACATCATGAGTAACTTGTCTTTACTATGTTCCTATACACATTGCATGCGTTGTCATGTTATGCTTTACTTATATGTGTTCAAGTTTCTATACACACTGCGTGCATACGTGCATTGCTTTACTTATATGTGTTCAAGTTCCTATACACATTGCATGCGTTGTCACGTTATGCTTTACTGATATGTGTTCAAGTTTCTATACACATTGCGTGCATACGTGCATTGCTTTACTTATATGTGTTCAAGTTCCTATACACATTGCATGAGTTGTCACGTTATGCTTTACTGATATGTGTTCAAGTTTCTATACACCTTGCGTGCATATGTGCATTGCTTTACTTATATGTGTTCAAGTTCCTATACACATTGCATGCATACGTGCATCGCTTTACTTACATGTGTTCAAGTTCCTTTCTATACACATTGCATGCATACGTGCATCGCTTTACTTACATGTGTTCAAGTTCCTTTTATACACATTGCATGCGTTGTCGCGTTATACTTTACTTACATGTGTTCAAATTTCCTTTTATACACATTGCATGCGTTGTCACGTTATGCTTTACTTACATGTGTTCAAATTGCTATACACATTGCATACTTGGCGCGTTATGTTTTACTTACATGTGTTCAAGTTCATTTTATACACATTGTATACGTTGTCGCGTATACTTTACTTACATGTGTCTACATCTTCACACATTGCGCACGTTGTCCCAGGTTCATTACTTACATGTGTTTGCGCCTTCATAGCATTGTTATGTTTGTTTCAAATCGCATTGTTATGCGTTCTAATCAGTTTACGTCGTCACGCACTTTCGACTGCATTGATATGCATGTTGCTAACAATATTGTACCTATTAAGTTTTCTTTCTTTTTCAAGCACGATATTGTATGTACGGTTCATTTGAAGCTGGCACGACGAGACGAACCGCACAGGTATTGTATTCTCCACGTGAAACGTAGCGAGAAGTACATGATTCTCTTACACTCTCTCTGCATTGTATTGTAGTTTGGTGTGTGCTAGCTTAAAACTGTTGCATTGTTATGCTTCGTTACAGCTTTCTTTGCATGATCATAAGTTATGCTAGGCTTCTTGCATTGTCAGTCGGGCACATATCTTTATCTACAGCTTGTATGTTTTGTCTAAGTCTTCGGCCTTGTCAAAAATGGGTCGTCTCTGGGCTTTGACAATCACTCCCGTCATTGTTATGACTTTCGAGTTCTGTCAAAGAGGGGCAACTATAGACACCGCATTTTCGACCGTCCTTAAGACTTGGACATCACTGCTTGAACACTCGGTGATCATCTATGTTCATGTTCGTTTTGAGTTCTCGGAGGTCTTGGCTACGCGCCTTGCCTCAGGATCTCTCAACTCGCCTGTTTTGTTTTTGGTTTTGCACCAAACACTGTGTTCTTGCTTCTGAGGGTAATGAGTAGCTTGTTAGCTACCCCTGACACCCACCGGCTGTGGCTTGAGGCCACCGGCCGTATGTTCTTTCTACCGGCCATTAGTGAAATATACCATTGGCCGGTCGGCATCTTGTGTGGTCAGCCGGCCATCTAGGAATCGAAGCTAACCCGAGGCAAATCACAGCAATCTTGGAACTCGGCTCCTCTCGTTCAATGAAAGAGGTTCAAAATTTGATGAGGATGGCCGCTGCACTCAACAGGTTCATCAGTCGGTCCACAGAATGTTGCAAACAATTCTTTCAAACACTACGGCAGGGCAAGGCTTTCAAATGGTCCGCCGAGTGCGAAGCCGCTTTCAACAGCCTTAAGACCTACCTCCGATCAGTGCCACTCTTGACAACACCTTCGGCAGGTGACCCGCTTATTTTGTATCTGGCAGTTTTCAACTGGGCCATCAGCGCCATACTGATAAAGGAAGAGTTGGGGGAGTAGCAGCCAGTATACTATGTGAGCAAGGCAATGGTTGACGCCGAAACACACTACCTTCCGCTGGAAAATCTCATCCTAGCCCTAGTCATGGCGGCAAGAAAACTGATGCATTACTTCCCGGGGCATAGCATCAGGGTGCTAACTGATTACCCCCTCCGATCAGTACTACGTAGTGCAGAAGCATCAGGACATGTCTCAAAGTTGGCTCTCAAACTCGGCCAGTACGACATTCAGTTTCTACCTAGAACCTCAATCAAGGGACAAGTGCTTGCCGACTTTGTTGCTGAATTCACCGGGGGTCTTGCCAACCTAAAGTCAATGAAATTCGACCTAAGCCGAACTGGAGAATTTTTGTTGGGGACATTTGGCAGTTGTACTGTGATGGATCGTCCAATCAACGGGGCAGTGGAGCCAGAGTAGTAATCATGGCCCCTGACAGCGCAATAATTGAGCAGACCATCAAGCTCGGCTTCGAAGCATCAAATAACGAAGCCGAATACGAAGCCCTTCTAACCGGTTTGCGGAATGCGCATCTTCTGGGTGCTCGGCGTTTGCTTGTATTTTGCAATTCAAAACTGGCGATCAATTAGCTAAAGGGGGAGTATGTGGCAAGAAACGACCGTATGGCAGCTTACATGAAAACTGCTAACTCCTTGTTGGCAAAATTCAACCAGCATGAATTGAATCAGATAACACGTGATCATAACACACATGCAGATGCTCTGGCTTGCCTAGCCTCTGTGCATTAACTCAAAGATTAAATGGACCATCGAAGTAGGTTTCATTTTGGAACCGAGCATTGGCCCTTCGGAGGAAGTCCAGGTCAATGTCATAGAATTTAGACCGAGTTGGATGGATATCATTGTTTCATTCCTATCTTCCGAACAGCTCCCAGAGGATAAGAAAGAAGTGCACAAACTGCGAAACAAAGCCCTGCGATACTACTTGGATCCACAAGGAAAGCTTTATAAAAAATCACTTTCTGGTCCATATTTGGAATGCGTGTATTCAGACAAAGTCAAAGAGCTTCTGATTGAAATACATAAAGGCAGTTGTGGCACCCATTCTGGCAGGCGCTCTTTGGCTCATCGAGCCGTGACACAGGGGTATTACTGGCCGACAACGAGAGCCGATGCCGAATGTTACGTGAAAAAGTGTGAACAGTGCCAGAAGTTCTCTCCGTTGACCCACTTGTCTGCTGAAGAGCTAAGCTCCATAACCAGTCCTTGGCCGTTCGCCCAATTGGGACTTGACATCGTCGGACCACTGCCTCGTGGCCCGGGTAACAAGCGATTTTTGATTGTCGCAACAGATTATTTTACAAGATGGGTAGAAGCGGAGGCACTAACACACATCCAAGATACGGACGTGAAGCGTTTTGTTTGGCAAAATATCATAACACGATTTGGCATTCCAAGAGAACTTATCTCAGATAACGGCACCCAGTTTGATTATGGCGTCTACTGAGAGTTGTGCAGCAAGTATGGTATCCGACCTTACTTTTCCATGCCGGCTTATCCACAAAGCAATGGTCAAGCTGAAGCCTCTAACAAATCCATCCTGGACGGCATCAAAAAGAGGTTGGAGAAAGCTAAAGGCAAATGGGTCACAGAATTGCCGAGTGTGTTGTGGGCTCATCGAACTACACCGAGGCGATCCACTAGGGAAACACCGCTTGCTCTATGCTTTGGAACTCAGGCAATAATACCCCTGGAGATCGGCTTCCCAACCTTGAAATCGAAAGTTTTTGATATGGGCCAAAACAACATGATGCTAGCCTTGGATTTGGTTCTGATTGAAGAACGAAGAGACCGTGCTCTTGCATCCATGGCACAGTATCAGCAGCAGCTTGCTAAGATGTATAATCAACGTGTTCAGCTACGACGCTACGCACCAGGAGAGTTGGTCCTGAAGAAGGTACTCTCAACTGCTAGGAAATCGGCTGATGGAAAACTGGGTCCTAACTGGGACGGCTCCTATCAAGTCGATTCAATCGTAGGAGTAGGGGCATATCGGCTCAAAGACATGTCTGGAAGGAGTCTGCCATAGCCTTGGAATTCAATGCACTTGCGTAAATTTTATCATTAAACCCGACCTATGGAGAATGATACTAGTTTTGAACAGTTCATTATGTACATACTTCACTTTTGCAAATACAAAGTTTCCCGTTTCCCCATCGCGCAATTCAATTCAAAAGCCTCCGGATTCGGAGCGCCCTTCGTGGATATCACGATTGGCCAATACAAGTCTCCAGATTCGAAACCCCGCTGGTGCATGACACCTTTAGTTCGATTAAGCCTCCGGATTCGGAAGGCTCTTTGTGGATATCACGATTGGCCAATACAAGTCTCCGGATTCGGAGCCCCATTGGTGCATGACACCTTTGGGTCAATTAAGCCTCCAGATTCGGAGCGCCCTTTGTGGATATCACGATTGGCCAATACAAGTCTTCGGATTCGGAGCCCTGCTGGTGCATGACACCTTTGGGCTGATTAAGCCTCCGGATTCAGAGCATCCTTCGTAGATATCACGATTGGCCAATACAAGTCTTCGAATTCGGAGCCCCATCGGTGCAAGACACCTTTGGGCCGATTAAGCCTTCGGATTAGGAGCGCCCTTCGTGGATATCACGATTGGCCAATACAAGCCTCCGGATTCGAAGCAGCATTGGTGCAAGACACCTTTGGGCCGATTAAGCCTCCAGATTCGAAACCCCGCTGGTGCATGACACCTTTGGGCCGATTAAACCTCCGGATTCAGAGCGTCCTTCGTGGATATGACGATTGGCTGTCTCCGAACTCGGAGCCCCATTAGCGCATGACACCATATAAATGTAGGGTGAAACATGCAAACATTCAAAATGAAATGGGGCAAGCCATGCAAACGAGGGCTAAAACATGCAAACATTCAAAATGAAATGGGGCAAGCCATATAAACGCGTGGCGAAACATGCTGTATAAACGTAGGCTGAAACACGCGAACGTTCAAAATAAAATGGGTCCTTAGATTAATCAATTGTCATGAAGTGTACTAATATAATTAGAAAGTATAATAACACTTGAAATAGAATGTGTACTATTATTCAACTAACCAATAATTACATAAATTTTGCATTAAAATGTCTACAATCTCTACTTTGAGCATTACATTGTCTACTTTTATCCGGCATCTCCCTCATCGTCACTCTTCTCGACTTTGAAGGTGGAAAAGGAAAAGTGATCACGTTGGTACAGCGGTAATGCCGAATCAACGCCCGCTGCTCGGAGAGCCTCTGCAGCTTGTAGTGCCTTGATCCAACCGTGCCTAAAGCCCCGGTTCTCACATCGGCAGACCTCCTCTGCAAGTTTCTCTTTGGTTTTGTCGATCCCAACCTTCCGGCCGTTGTGGAAGCCTTTTTCATAACCCATGGTCCTTGCATTTTCTACGGCAAACATACTTGCCGTATCTCGGTCGACAATCGCGTGACTTAATAGCTGTTAGGTCACCCTCTCCACCATGACCGGATTAGATTGACCTGCCACACGCGGGTCAGTGGTTTGAGCCTTCCTAAGCTCCCTAAGCTCACGCTCGGCTTTCTCCACGTGAGCCTCCAAACTTCAAATTTGTTCGTCCTTTTTCTCTATTTCTTGTCGCGTGGCGTGTAGGCGCATGCCGACTTCATAAGCGGTATACAGCCCTTTCACTGCCCCATAGATGCCTTCTCGAAATACTTCGAAATCTTGTCGACCAACCATCGACTGCTGGACTTCCGGTGGAAAGATCTGTCGAGCGAACTCGACTGTTACACCTGGGTCGTTAACGATGGAGTCTGCCTTCGACATCGGTTTATTCCCTACGAAAACCGCAAAATCAACGGTTGTGGCGTCGCGTCGGGCTCATTTCTCGGTCGCAGTCGTGGGGAGCTCCCCTTTTGCTATTTTTCTTTTCGAGGAGATCTGCTTCGACGACTTGGGGGCTGGCATTTTTCCCGTTCCCTAGATGTCCTTCCTCCCATGCGTGTAGACTCACTGCTGCGATTCATTGCAGTGTCTAGCTCAGCCAATGTTCATCCTTCTTCTCTGCTATTCAAGAACAGTCTACTTGACATTCGTACTTATCTAAAGCTAGTTTAAATCGAGTCTGAACAAGAATAAGTGGAATCACTGGCGCGAACTCACCCCATTTATTTCTAATGTATGCAGCGCCCCCGAGGCGACTTTTTTAATGCTAAGCTACAAAAGCCAGATGCCGATCCGATTATTCGGCTCTCGAAGTTCATAAATTGGCTGGGGCAAGGGCACATTTACTAATCTGATCAGCTACTCTATGATGTGAAATTAGTCACTTGGGCGTTGTGCCGATCAATTTATGTCGCAGCAACTCTATGAACTAATTATGTTCTGCTCTTGGAGTTCATAAATTGGCTGGGGCAAGGGCAGATTTACTAATTTGATCGGCTACTCTACGATGGTAAATAAGTCGCCTAGGTGTTGTGCCGATCAATTTATGCCGCAACAACTCCATGAACTAATTATATTCGGCTCTTGGAGTTCATAAATTGGCTGGGGCAAGGGCAGATTTACTAATCTGATCGGCTACTCTACGATGGTAAATAAGTCACTTGGGCGTTGTGCCGATCAATTTATACTGCAGTAACTCCATGAACTAATTATATTCGGCTCTTGGAGTTCATAAATTGGCTGGGGCAAAGGCAGATTTACTAATTTGATCGACTACTCTACGATGGTAAATAAGTCGCCTGGGCGTTGTGCTGATCAATTTAGGTCGCAGCAACTCCATGAACTAATTATATTCGGCTCTTGGAGTTCATAAATTGGTTGGGGCTAGGGCAGATTTACTAACCTGATCGGCTACTCTGCGATGGTAAATAAGTCACTTGGGCGTTGTGCCGATCAATTTATGCCACAGCCACTCCATGAACTAATTATATTCAGCTCTTGGAGTTCATAAATTGGTTGGGGCTAGGGAAGATTTACTAATCTGTTCGGCTATTCTACAATGGTAAATTATTAAGTTGCCTAATTATCTAATCGTCACGTATACACGAATGCTTCATCCAAAGAAGCAAAAAGCAATACCATGCATCAATAGAAACATTAAGCACAAGTAACAGCGAAGTACAAGGGAAATTTTCATTAGTAAAATTAGGCACAGATTGTAGCCATTTTACATGTGAAAACTACTAGATAAAATGCTAAAACAAAAATTACATTCAAAATCCTAAAACAAAAAGCTGTAACATTACATTCAAAATCCTAAAACAAAAATTACTATTGCCCTCATCAATCCTCGGAGTCAGACTCCAGCAGCTCAATATCCACTTGCTCATGTGGAATTGGCATAGCCAATGTCACATTAGCAACAGCAAGGGCTTTGAGCCAGCCGTGTTTGAATCCCCGATTCTCGAATTTGGGGACTTCTTCCACATAATTGGCAAGGGCAGTGCTTTGCCCAGCCTCATACGCCTTCTTAGCCTCAGAGTCGACTACTTCTTTCACCGCCTTTGATTTTGCTAAGTCTGCCTCAAGTTTGGCGATCGCCTCTTGGGCTAACTTGAGCACAACGTCACTCGCAGTTGCCCTCTGTTCGGCAGCCAATCTGAGCTGGTCTGCATTCCTTGCCCTCTCTATTTCGGCCTCGGCCCTTGCAAACTCCATCTTTGCCCGCGCTGCTTTGAACTCGGCCCGGCTCCTTTGGCCCTCAACTTCGGATTGTAAATGGCCAATTCGTTCGATGGTGTCGTGTTGGCGACGACGTAACTCAGCTATCCTTCCGATCGTCTGCAAAATAGGAGATTAAAACCAAGTTGTATGCATAAAAGGGAAAAGGCAAGATCAAGATATTTACCAGAAGAGCCGATTAAGCGGCTAGCGCTATTGCCAAAAGGTCCAGCTTTGAGCATAAAGCCGCCTTATCAGATGAGAATTAAACAGATGAGGGCATGCTCAGTGCCACGGATGGATCTTTCATAGCTGACACATCAGAGGAGATCGGCACATTTTTTATCCTTGGTTGAACCACAAAAGGCATAACCAAATCCGACTCCTGTAGATGCGGACGTTTGTTAGCAGGGTCTTCTCCAAAGTCGGCCTCAACCTCAGCAGGACGCTTCTCCGCCCTTCGTTCAACCTCCTGATTTGCCGGCACGACCGGCTCCAACTCCGTATCTCGGGTTTGAGTTGTCTCCTCAATAACAGGCAGGCGGACTCAACGCCAACGATGGGTGGCACTTCGGATTGGATGGCCTCTGCTCTCAGCCGCGTGGCCATTCGTTCGGCGTTTTTGTTTTTTGCAAGTTTCGTGAGTAACAACCCGGCCATATCTTCGGGGTACACGCCAGGAAGATCTTCTAACCCAATAAAGACGTCGTCGTAAAGTTCCTGACCCGAGATAGACAGAGGGCTGGCTGAATTGAGGCCGGCCTCCTCAAAAGCTACCCTTCAGGCCTCATCTACTTCGACCTCGGACTGGCCTGATTCTTCACCCTCTGCAACTTCCGTACGTTCCGAGTTGGATCCTTTGAAACCGATCTGGCGCAAGTTCCTAAAGTTGCTTAAAATAAGAGCCATAAGAAATTCTTTACCCTTTGGAACCGGGATGTTTTCTGCTGCCAAGAAGGTCGTGTACATCGGCTCGTATTGAAGAAGAACGTGTGCTGCCCTCCCTTGTTTTTGAAGGCTTGGACGGCCTAAGTATTTCAATGCAACTTTGATCTCTGAGAGAACGACGTCGTCGGTTGAAGTCGAGACTTTCTTCAGATCGTTTCCTGCATAAATCGAACCATGAGACCAAAAAGATAAAGTCTTGTATATGCAACAAAAATAAGTGCAAAGGGCTATACGACCACCTGGTTCGCCCCTCCATCTAGGAATGGGATCTAAGCGGTCCTCGCCTTCACCGAATTCCCAGTTACCTTGGGCAACGACCATCACGTCATCGACTCGCTTGCTTGAGTTGGAAAGGTTGGTCACTAACTGATGGTCGGTGTCCTTGGCCCTGAGGAAATAGTGGCCGTGCCGGCCAGAAGGCTTGGCCAAGGCATAACAATGCCGAATAACAGGTATGCCGAGGTTAATCCTAAGGCGATGGTTTAATGCTACAATCCCCATTATGATTCGAAAAATGTTGACATTGGGTTGGGAAGGGATTAGACCCTAATGGCGAAGGATAGCCCTGAGGAATGGGTGAAGGGGGAAATAGACTCCACCCTCTGCGATTGATAGCAGAGGGAAGACGATGGAGCTCTCATCAGCCCTCTCCATATCGAGGGTGCCGTCTATCACAAGTGACAGACGGACATCATCAGGGATGGAAAAATGGCATCGAAAGCCAGAGATTCGATCCGTGGAGAGAAGGTCTTTCAGATGCTTTGCCATTTTAGACAGCCTATAGGAGCGTACTAAACTAAAGGTGAACCACGAAAAGGGATTCAAAGCAGAGAGGAAGCAGAGAGGAAGAAAACTTACAAGAAACGGAGAGGAGAATGAAGGTTGAATGGAAGTTGCAGAGGTGAGTCAGAAGGCAGTCCAAAAACTCTTAAGCATCCAAAGATGTGTGTTTGAAAAGACGAAAAGATTTTAAATCACAATAAATGGAAGCATACGAAGGGGCGGGAAGTTGAAATGATAACTGAGAGGCGTGTGCTTTGACATCCACGTTGAAATGAGGGTAGCCGCCGAATTTCGGCTCTGACTTTTCGAGTTCAAAACCAAACACTCCCGCTAACTGTCGTTAAGTGGAGTGATTGGGGGGCAATTGTGGGGGCCAAATATAATGAGCCATAGAGAAGCCAAATAGTTGGACCTGGAAGTCAAAATATACGCATCGTATTCGGCCCCGTCTTGCACATTTAAATCCTACCTTATTCGGCCAAACAGCCGGTTGAGTGAGAGGCCGAGTGAATAGCGGTTTGTAACAAAAGAAGCCAAATAAATTGTTGTACGGCTAAGAGAAAGTGGGCCCAGCCCCGAGGCCCAAGAAAGAGAGGATATAAATAGAAGAACACCAGCCAGAAAGAGGTATGTGAGAGCTAGTATGCTTAACTTAAAATACAAGTAATCCAGAGAGAGTAGAGACTGATTTGTTCGTCGGAATGCTAATTCTGGCACCCCCGACTGGAGTGTTCATTCCTTTTCAGGTGTCTATTTGAGGATCACGAGCGTCCCCCAGGATCGGAAGAGTATTTCCAAACCACTTCCCCACAAATAACTATACAATAATCTAGTAATAAATAACCAAAACTCAATCCAGTGACATGCCACAATTATAAACGGAAAAAACCAATCGTAATCAATACCATCTAAACTTATGGGATATAAACAGCCTACATATCAAAATAATCCTAAATGAACTCTAATAAAAATAAAAATAAATATGCACAAACTTGACATAACAATCTAAAACAAAATAAATAAATGTCCTAGAGGTCCATACAATTGAGTCCCCACTATGCCATGAGTCCACTCTAAGTCCTTCTAACATCTGGAAATGATAAACAACTAAGTCAGCTGATAGCTCAGTGAGTAGCAACATGGATAGTATATATAGTTTTGAAAATAGGGATCAATTCCAAAATAAGATATATATCATAGAAACTAGATTGGCATACACTTTTGATAAAGATAATCTGTTTTAAAAAAAAAAGAGTTCTACAGTTCAACAGTTAAAATACTCATGTAACACCAAGAGTCAAGTAACATACCACACAGTTCTCAAGGCAATAAGCCTGTTGGATTGAATATCGAACCAAGAGTTATCCTCGAGGTGGCAACCGGGGACTTTTCTCTAAGACGATCCAATTGAATGTCACCTAGCCCAATCCAGGTCTTTTCCTTACAATCGTTGAGCACTAGAGTCATCACGGCCTAACCCGGATCTTTTCCCTAGTGGCCAGAGTCACCACATACAATGGAATAATTTCCCTGGACTAAAATATATAGATGGTCCTAATAATTAATACACATCAGTTTCACAAAACATAGTAGTTCACCATTATAAACATGAGACCATAACAAATAGTTTACAGTATGCCAAGTTTACACATGTTTCAGAAATAATTTAATTCCATCGATAATATAATAATTTATCAAAGCAGTGTAGTCCTGAAACAACATTTTAATTTTCCAACAGTCCAGGGTAGGGGAACATTTATAAAAATATGTAGCATGCAACTACTCACATGAAAACGGAACAATGTAATCCTCGAATAGAGTATAAGAGTCCAACTAGTGCCGTGAACCAAGTATGAAAACTACACATCACTACTCTAAAGAATAAGAACTAAGTAACCCAAAACTAAAGCGCACTAACACAGCTCAACCCAACTCACCGTTACTCTTAAATATTACCTAAGCTCATGTTCTTCAAGGTCTAAAATTACCCAAGGCATGGGTTCACATCAAAACTTAATTAAAAGTAACTTTAAGATAAAATAGAGTTTTAAACAAGTTTTCCAAATCTATTTGCTAACTTTGAAAATTACAAAACCCAGTCCACGGTGTTTGAAAAATTCCAAAACCCTCTACATATCAACTAATATATCCGAAATTTCAAACCCAATTTTACTTGATTTGCTTATCAAAATTATTTACAATTAATTACACCCAAACAGGTTTTTTTCTGCAGCACTTTAAAGAAATTAATGGTTCTCTTAGTATACACGAGCAATCAATGCAATGCCAAAAATGTAAGAAACTAGACTCGTAACCGGTTTTAATGACACTGATTTGATAATTTTCAAATTTATACCAAAAGAGAACAACACTTCCGAAGTTACTATTTTCAACCAGTTTTCTGGACAGATTTGAATGCATCAGTTAATATAGAATTTGACTCCCAAAAATTATGAGAAAATTCAGATATGCAATTCAATATGTAATTAATCTACTGTAAAAAATTTAATTCAAAATTCATCCATTTGATATGGTTTCTTGATTTTTAAAGTTTGTGGCTCTGTACAGAATTTTGTTTTTTGGATTAAGAACTGCACCCATTATTTCTCATCACCAATCACTGACTTGGCAGTCAAACAACACACCCGTTTCTCCTATTCCTTCCCAACAACAAGCAGATTATACATATGAACCATCACAATATATAGATATAATAAAATAGAACAATACCTTAGAGTTGTTGAACACCAATGTTGCCAAAAGTTTCTCTCAAATCTCTCTCTCTCTCTCTCTCTCTCCCTCTCTCTCTCTCCCTCACGGCTGCTGTGAAAAACAAATAAGAAGGTAGGGTTTTATGTATATTTTATTAATACTAGTGGTTGGGTACACCTAAAGCATGTGTAGGTTGCTGCTGTGAAGAACAAATAAGAAGGTAGGGTTTTATGTATATTTTATTTAATACTAGTGGTTGGGTACACCTAAAGCAAGTGTAGGTCAAATAAATAAATAATAGACAAAATGTTTAAATATGTTGTAAGAAACTCAAATAGTAAGACCATTATTTATCAAATTGTGGTCTAGAGTTCAAGTCACACCCTCTTCTCTATTTATTTTATTTTATTTTAAACAATAAATCTTGCCTCTAAATTAAAGACTTTCACCATAAATTTATTTTAGGTTTTAAAATCAACTAAAAGATCCTCCAATAATATTTAGTTTGCACTAAATGATTCACAAGCAAAATATTTGAGATTCTAAAATAATTATTACTTAATTATTTATTTGATTAGTATGTTCGGGTTCTCACATATAGCTTCGACGAACTAACAATGGCAGCACTCTCTCACAGATGAAGAATAATATATGCAGACTGACTATATAATTCGAGAGCAAAAATTTTTGTGTAACAAAACCAAAGAGAGAGGTCTCTATTTATACACAAGGAAGAGAGAGGAGGACCCTTTCCAGCTATGAAGACTAGCAACAAATGCATAATTCATTTCAGAAAAACTGATAAAACAAATACAACAAAACTGATGGTGTAAATCACCATCTTAAGTGTAGAGGTTACACATAATATACACATGTGTGTATATCTATATCAATAGCCAATCTAACCTAGCCCCAAAAGATTAGGTTGGTGGGCCACCCAAACCTTATCCATTCTAGTAAGTCGCAAGTCTCAAGTCTCAAGTCTCAAGCCCAAGCTCAAGATCCAAGATTTGCGACCTAAGGACACAACTCAACCTAGCCTAGTCCGGTCGGGTAGGTGGCGCGCACGCCCGTATGGCACTTTTTCCATAATCAACTTGGACCATAGTCTTGGCCGAAGTCCGTCCTTGAAGCATTCATAACTCTCTTCATTCAGAAAATTTGGATGCCCCAAAGGATTCACATCCTTACCAAAAACTTGTGATTTAAATACCAATCAATACTTTCCTCTACAATCAATGTAGGATAGGTAGTTTACACACCATTCACAATACTTCATTCATGAGGCCAAATTTAGGAGATAGTTTCTCATTCAATTCTTAATGGTTTTTGGTCATTCTTTTTGTAGTGTAAAGATCTTATTACAATATTACAAGGAATCTAGACTCACTGGATCCTACCTTAATTGATGGTTGGGACCCACTTTAATTTCACATTAAAGTCACCATAAAACCATTTTTCCAACAATCCCCCACATGAATAAAAATTGACCGTATAAAAAAAAGCACAACGTTTATGTCATGACTCGAACCCGCCCCTATGGATTAAGGTCATAACCGGCCAGTAATCAAGGGCTTACCTATGGCCTCAAACCAAACAAAACGTATTCCATCAGAGTTAAGGGGCCAAACGGAAGCAAACTTGCAAATTGTCCATAGAGTCGTGCTTACATGGCACATCAAATAATTCATATATGCATTCATTAATAACTCACACCAAAAAGGAAATCAACTTAAAGTGTTATACACACACAGGATCATTCAAGTCTTAGTCAGCCTAACCAAAACTTATATACAAAGGTAATCCAACACAACGAGATTACAACAAGAGATCAAAAGAGGCGAAAGTAAGTCTCATGCGTGAGACGTTTAGGGCGGACTCTCCAAAACTTGACCATTCTCACAGACTTCACCGAGGCTGGGTTTGGACATCTCTTTGCTCACCTACATACACATGAATGAGTGTGAGCGAAAGCCCAGTGAATAAAATCAGATAAAGAAGGTACGCAAATGGGATTCACATATATCAAACGGCCTTGGGCCCGTATAGAATTATATTTAGTGCATTATTTTGGTACATTAGGCGATTCAAGCCCGAACATGTTAAACGGCCTCTGGCCCACTTCATTCTTTGACAAACGGCCTTGAGCCCAATTCATTCATGTATATCAAACGGCCTTTGGCCCAATCAATTGTATCCAACAGCCTTTGGCCCTTTCAGTCATTCATTCATGTCAAACGGCCTTCGGCCCAATCAATTGTACATGTCAAACGGCCTTTGGCCCAACCAATTGTATCCAACGGCCTTTGGCCAATTCATTCATGTCAAATGGCCTTCGGCCCATTTATTCCGTGTCCAACGGCCTTTGGCGCAATCAATTGCGTCCAACCATATGGCATAACAAATATTTGTCCACAATTCGATTTAACAAACTTATAAGAATTAGATGGAAGTAAGCAATTGGACAAATAACATACTTCAAATATCTTTATTAAGATATTAATCACAGTGATCTACCGGTGGATTTGCTCTCGTGCTTGACCCTACACATTTCATGAACATAATGGGTCACAAACGATTCAATCTGTTCTTGATTCATACATCCCTCTAGTCTTCTTTCTTATCATTTTAACTCATTTATGATGCTCAATGCATGACTAAGAGTGCTTAAAAATGAAAGAGAATGGAAAATGAAACATAAATCCACTTTTCAAAATCTCTGAAAAAGGACTTCCCACTTGAGCGCAGTTTTTGCCACTCGAGCAGACCCCATGGTCTGCAAAAGTACTGGTTGCCTCATTTCTACGCTCGAGCGTCAATTCGGATGCTCGAGCTGAAAGTCACACTACATGGCTCCCCGCTCGAGCGTGAATGTCCCCGCTCGAGCGGACATCAATGTCTGCAAAAATTCTAGGAGCTCGCATTTCACGCTCGAGCGGACATGCCAAATTCTGGGTTTCCCAAAACTGTTCTTGAGGCTCAAATTCGATATTCAAAGGCTTTAAACTCATGATTTGTAATACAAAAACATGGAGGGACATCACCCAACATAAGGGCATGATTAATTGGGAGCCAATTGACTAAAGTCATGGTTCATTTCTCAAACCATTTCAAATTCTTCAAAATTCAAATAACCAAGCTCTTTACATACATGAATCTTCCATGCATGTACAATACTAACTTGATTCCATTTCAAAAGGTGCAAATGGTGTTCAAAATCATGAAGCTACACAAAATTACTCATGCATGTAAAGTTTGGTGCTCAATTCTTCATATTCAACATGCTTCATGCTTGAATGTGTATAACCATGGCAATTATGTACATGCATGCTGTAGACACCCCATTTTTGACCGTCCTCAAGGCTTGGACGTCACCGCTTGAACACTCGGTGATCATCCATGTTTGTGTTCGTTTGGAGTTCCCGGAGTTCTCGGCTACGCGCCTTGCCTCAGGACCTCCGAACTCGATCGTTTTGTGTCTAGTTTTGCACCAAACACTTGTGTTTTGCCTTGGAGGGGCAGGGAATGCTTTGTGAGGCATCCCCACACACCACCGGCTGTGGCTAGAGGCCACCGGCTGGCTGTTCTCGCCATCGGCACTGTATAGTGCCGGTCGGCACTCTTTTTGGCAAAATGACCATTTTGCCCAGCCGATTGCTTTACAGTTGCTTTCTGAGATATTTTCAGACAGCTGTGTGCCATTGGCTTCCCCTCCATACACGTGTATGGAGGGATGAGCCCTTGGTTGCTTAGCTTGTAAGTCTTACAAGTTCTATAAGAGGAAGGCTCTTCTTCTTGGCTTAGGGTTGAAGTTCTTGAGAGACTTAGCCATTAGAGAGAAACCAAGCTCTGGTTTTAGGTTAGAATTGTTGTATCTATCCTATCTCTCTCCTTCCTTGCTTATTTAGTACACTAGGTGCTTTAGTTCATACTTTTGCACACAAGCACCTAGTGTTTCACCTTCCTTTGATTCTTGAGGGTCCAGAGGTTTGTTTTGAAGCTTTGGAGCTGGTTTGGTACTCAAGGAAGCCAACACATCATCTTTGTTGAAGAGGCTTCAAGGGTAAGACACTATACCCTCTTTTTACCCCATTCTTGCAATCTATTTTTGCTTGCTTTAAAACAGTTTTTGAGCTTAGTGTTTGGCACAAAAAAGTTCTGATTTTTAACCCTCTTTGTTGTATATTAAGAGTGTTTAGTGGTTTGGGTAAGTTTGACCACCCTTAGGCCTTGAAAAGGTCACTTTTTGTGCTATTTTGTGAGAGATCCGAGATTTTGGTGATAGGATCTCTTCATCACTGAAATCTTGAGGGATTTCAGTGGTGAAGAGCATGCCTTGAAGTCTCAAGAAGGGGAGGGTCACCCCCTCTCCTTGGTGTCCTTGAAAAGGGCAAACTTTGCTTCCTTATGGAGCTTCATGCTTGAGTGTGTGTTGAGCATGTTTGACTTATTTTTCATGCTTATATTGCCATGTTATAACATGATTTCGAGTTGGTTTTGGTCTCTTATGCATGCTTAGCATAGTTATCATGTAATGCCTTGTTAAGCCTTAACATGCACTAGGTTGTATGCCTTCATTTTTAGCATGTTTTAGGCCCTGATTCATGAAGCTTTTGTGCTTATTTTAACATGTTTTAGGTCTGACCATAGTTATTTGGTTTGATTTTAGCATGCTTAATGTAGCTCCTTTGTATTGTGGCTTGTTGGTCTCAAGTGTGTGCATGCGTAGCATGTGTTGCTTGCATTATTTTGGTGGTTTGGGGCCACTTGACATGCAATTTCAGTCCCTTTGGTGTGCTTGTATGCTTGCCTTAGTGGTCTTGTTAATGCTTTGGGAGCATGTGTTGTATGCCCTTTGTTTTGACCATTGTGCATGCCTTCATGTTCAAACCTCTTAGATGCCATCTAAGTAGCTCTTTGGCCTTGCTTTAACATGCTAAGAACCTGTTTTTGGTTGTTTGATGCATGCCATATGTGTTTGTGCTAAGTGTGGTTTAAGGCCCTATTGACTTGCTTTAAGCCTAGGCCATTTGCGTGCTTTGTTTGGCATGCTTCATTGCATGATTTGGCATCATGTTTGACATGGATTTCAGAGCTTTTCATGCATGCTATTAGCCCATGTTTGTGCCTCTTAAGTGTGCATGAGAGTTGCTTTTGTATGCCTTGGGTTTGGACCTTAACACTTGCATGCGTGTGAGTTTGTTTAGTCTCCATTTCTAGGCACTTTGGCCACTGATTTTAGGCCTTTTTGAGTTGCCTAATTCATGTCTAAGTCTATCATTTCATTGGTTTTCATGCTTGCCTTATATGCTTGTTTGTATGCTTGCATAAATGCATTGCATAGTCCATGTTGCATGCCTAGTTAACATGCTTAGGGCTTCATCACATTGACATGCATGCCAAGTCTCTTGAAGTGAGTTTGATAGAGGTTTGGCACCCTTTTGTGCCTATGTGATTTGCATGCATTTGAAATCAAGTTTGCACTCTTGGTTCTTTGGGCCATCATGCATGGAAATGCGTGATTGGTGGTCCGGGAATCGAGGCACATACCCCCATTGAGTCATTAACATGATGTGGGATGTGTTTTGTGCATACATGCTTTGAATTGCCTTGCCTTGCATAGTTTGTCCTCTGCTGCTGTGAGTTGCAGGATCTGCAGAACATTTTGTGCCGACCGGCAGTGTTTTCCCAGCCGATGGAACAATTCTGTGCCGGTGGCCTCCTTCTTCAGCCGGTGGTGCTCTACCCCAGCCGGTGGTACTCCCCAGTGCCCTGAGAGGCACTCCTGGGACTTTGGCAATTTTCAGAGGAGGATAGCAGGGGAAACAGAGGCAATCCGTGCATGGCAGTGCGATTCCGAGCCAATTCTGAGCGCGCGCTGCATTTGAGCCCTCTTCCCGAGGCGTTTACTGCTTTAATTAACTTAGTTAATTTGTTAATTAATTTAGTTAATTTGTAATAATTAATTAGCTTGCGTAGTTAATTAATTTGTATTATTCTTTTGGTCCCTCCGAGCGAGGGCAAATTTGTAATAAGTGTGTGTGAGTGGGTGCATGTCTTCCAACCCCCATTTCTTTCTACCCTTTTATTTACCTGCTTATGATGGTAGATTAGGGCACATCTAAATTAGCATACCTTATGCAATGCATGCGTGCATTCATGCATTTGTTTACATACATCGGGCTCGGTACATCATACAAACTGCATCGTACTTTCAATTTCAAATTGAATACGTGATAGTTGTTGCATTTCATGTGCCATGCTTGGGATAGCCGAGCCTGTCTAGATTACATTCCGTATGCGATGCATTAGTCACTTAACATAAACTAGGTCATGCATGTTTTGCTAACTGGTTTCTTGTTTTGGCACGGAGTACGATGTAAGTTTTATGCTTTAGCATGTCGCATGCGTGTGAATGTTAACATGACAGTATGCCTGCCATGCGGCTAAGTGCTTATGTGATAAACTGCTTGAATGCTTGTGGGTGGAGGTTGGATTACTTGAGTTGGGAATACTCATTGAAATCCGTGTTTTAGCCTACTTGCGAGTAGCAAATTCAAGCTGTTTAAAAAAAAAAAAACGGATATGCAATGTTTATTTCCAAATTAGGCAATCTAGTCTATACTTGTTTGCTGCGCGCATAACATAGTAATTCTAGGTTAATAATTGGAATAAGAGCATGTAATGTTTTCAAAAACGGATATCACGGTTAGTAGAGGCCGGTCTTCGGACCGGGCGAAAGGGGGTGCTCATAGCTGACCTTCCCCGATCGTACCCAAGCTCCCGAGCCAAGACCACTTTGGTGATGACGGACATGTGGCCTTCGGCACCGAGTCAGGGTTTCCTAAATTTCCCATTTAAAAATATTTAGGTGGCGACTCTGTAATCTGGCAAAGCAGTCCATGTTTGGCACTACTTTTCAAAAATCTGTTTTCTCAAACGATTTGCCGGATTTGGACTCTTTGGTTCAGATTAGGAACCGTGACGGAAAAGGGAGTCCGAACTGTTAGATGGAAGCCCACGGGCGCGTCTACACATGCACATATATGCTTCAAATTCGACAAATTCAATTCAAATTATGTTCTTGATCACAATCAAACTTTGAATTCACGTGGTTACAGACTAAAACTCATGAATTAAGGGTTGATCACTCACCTAGGAGCTTCAAACACCCAAATTCTAGCTAGATCCTTGAGTTTAGCTTCCAATTCTCAAGCCTTGAGCCAAAATTGCATAATTCTCCCTCTTTCTCTCTCTAGAGCTGACCCTCTCCCTCTCTAGAGTGTAAAATCTAATTTTGAGCTCAAAACTAAAGGAATGTGGGTGTATTATGCCTCTTTTAAAGTCTCTCTTAATCCTATTCCATTAACAATAATTAATTGAGCACTATTTCATCAATTTAATCTAATTAATCTGATCCGAATCAATTTTCAGTTAAATTTCACCGTAGGTTCTAAAAATTACGCCAATCACCACGACGTAGTGAATTTCAATTTCTGTGGCCGGTAAGGCCTTTAATTTAAATTCCAAAGCAGGAAGTCAAACAGATTTTCCTACGGTGAACAGATGGAAATTCAAAACTACATATATTCATATAAATAGCACTCAAAATCATGTTAAACACATAATCATATTCATAATTAAGATTAATTAGCATAATACGGAGTAGGGTTATCACAGTTTAACAATAAAAACTCAAAGAGAGAGCACATAGAATAACCCTGCATTAGAAAAGAGAGTTGTTGGCCTTAAACCTGTCGTAGTGAAAGCCTATCAGATTTACTAATTAACCAGTGAACGTGATATCTTGAACTGTTCTACTGTTTGTGTAAACCTTGACAATAGACCTCACATAGGAGTTACTTCAACCATTGTTCTTGTTCTCAGTGGTGTGTTCGATTTGGGCCTGGAACACTAGTTTGGTTCAGTAAGTGTTTTTAAAGAATTCGGCATTGTCAATTCTTAAAAAAATGGCCCCACTTTGCACTCACGTAGGTGACCTACATAAGGTATTTCACTATACCACGATTGACTATTCACTTCAATTAGATCATTAAGAATATCAGCTTATCCTTCCACTCCACAAGGTATCACGGTATAAAGGAATGTGTAAAAGGATTTACCTCTTCAGTGACTCACCCGTTACACGCAATTAGGTTGAACCTAGATCTTAGGATCTTCAATCAGTTTGGTTGGGTTTTTCGTTCTGGTAACATTTGCTAAAGTCTTTAACCCCATTCCTCTTGACGATGTTTCTACTAACTCTCGAGTTAACCCTTTGGTTGGTGAATCCCCAACGTTGTCTTTCGACTTTACATAGTCTAGAGGGAGAATTCCATTAGAGAGTAGTTGTCGTATGAAATTATGTCTACGACAGATATGTTTCGGCCATATACATATTACTCTATGCCCATCCAATTGCGACTGGCTATCACAATGAATATAGATAGCGGGCATAGGTTTCGACCAATGTGGAATATCTTTAACAAATTGGCGTAGCCATTCAGCTTCTTCTATTGCTTTATCCAAAGTAATAAACTCAAATTTCCTCATTGATCTAAATATACATGTTTGTTTGGAAGATTTCTAAGACACGACTACCCCTTCAAAGGTAAACATATAACCACTAGTGGATTTGGAGTTGATTAAACATCCAATTCGTGGCACTATAACCTTCTAGTACCGCTGGGTAACTGGTATAATGCTTATAGTCCCAGGTGTAGCGTAGATAACCTAACACCCGCATAATGCTATTCCAATGAGTAGCATTAGAATTACTCATATATCTACTAAGCCTGCTAACTGAGTAGGCTATATCCGGCCTCATATAACTCATCAGATACATTAAACTCCGAATGACCCTAGAATATTCTAATTGAGAGACACGCTCACCATTATTCTTGGTCAAATGTAGATACAAGTGTACTGGTGTCCTTAACACACTCGTAGATGATTTACCAAATTTCTCAAGTATCTTCTCAACATAATGAGACTTCGAAACTACAATACCATCGAATGTTTTGGTAATCTTAATACCTAGAATCACATCTGCAAGGCTCATACTTTTCATGTCAAACTTAGAGTTTAACAACTTCTTAGTAGTTTTAATCATCTCATCATTACTATCAACAATGAATATGCCATCAACATATAGACACAAAATGACATAACCTTTGTCAGTATCTTTGACATATACATATTTGTCACACTCATTGATTCTAAATCCATTTGACAATGTAGTGTTGTCAAACTTCTCATGCCATTGCTTAGGGGTTTACTTCAAACCATACAATGATTTGACAAACTTACAGACTTTCTTACCTTATGCTAGAGCTGAAAACCCCTTAGGTTGCTCCATGTAGATTTCTTCATCTAAATCTCAATTTAAGCTATTTTTATATCCATTTGATGTATTCCCAGACCACACAAAGTTGCTATCGCAATCACCGTGTGAATAGATATTACCTTTGTCACAATTCAATACGTATCAAAATAATTCAGGTCTTCTCACTGTCTGTATCCTTTGATAACTATCCTAACTTTATACTTGTCAATTGACCCATCAACTTTCATTTTTCCTCTTAAGATCCACTTACTCCCTAAAACCTTACTGCCTGGGGATAAATCAACCAACTCCTAGGTGTTGTAAGATGGAGTTCATTTCACTTTTAATAGCTTCTTTCCATAAGGGACTTTTAGGTGAAGTCACAGTTTCATAGAAAGTTCGCGGCTCTTCTTCTAACATAAAACTTAAGAAGTTTGAATGTTCAGACTTGGAAGTCCTAGCTCTGCTACTCATTCTTGGCTCATCTACCTTCTCATTTTGATCACTATCACTAGTATCATCTTCAAGTTCTTTTTTGAAACTTTGATCCTCCCACTAGGTTTTGCAAGGAAACAAGTCATCAAAGAAAAATGCATTCTTTGACTCCATAATGGCATTCTTGTGTATATCTGAAATATCAGATTTGTGCACAAGAAACCTATATGCACTATTATTCTGTGCATAATTGATGAATCTACAATCCATGATTTTCGGGCCTATCTTAACCCGCTTAGGTGTAGGTACCACCATGTTTGCAAAACACCCCCACATTCGTAGGAAATTATAAGAAGGCATGCGGCCTTTCCACAATTCATACGGAGTCTTGTCCACTTTCTTCTAAGGTATTCTATTTAGAATATAATTCATAGAGAGAATTGCTTCCCTCTACAAGTTCTGTGGCAACCTAGAACTAATCAACATTGCATTCATCATTTCTTTTAATGTCTTACTTTTCCTCTCAGCAACACCATTTGACTAAGGGAAATAAGACATTGTAGTTTGGTGGATAATTCCAAATTGAGCACAAATCTCAATAACAACGATTCATATTCTCTACCATAATCACTTCTCAAAGCTTTAATCTTTTCGCTTAGTTGATTCTCAATTTCATTCTTAAAAAGAATAAATTTATCAATCGTCTCATCTTTAATTGTAAGCAAATACACATAATAATATTTAGTGCAATCATCAACAAATGTGATAAGATACTTGTTGTCACCATGTGATTGTACGACTTTCAAGTCACACACATCACTATGCACTAAATCTAAAGGCTCCATACTTCTTTCAATAGGATGAAATGAAGTCCTAGTCAATTTTTTTTCTACACAAGTTTCACACTTGTGATTTGGATTAATCTTGAAAGATGGTATTATCTAACATAATTAATCTATACAAAAAATCAAAATTCACATGACCTAGTCTACCATGCCACAATTCAGGGGGCTCAAGCATATAAATAGAAGAGGAAACTTTCTCATTAACTTTCGGGATAATAGTCATTACACTGAGTTTGAACATAACACCTAACATATATCCTTTTCCCACATAAACTTAACTTTTGGTCAACACGACCTTATCATATTCAAAAACCATGCGGATGCCATGCTTGCTTAGGAGAGACCCCGAGACAAGGTTCTTACGAATGTCCTGCACAAACATGACATCATTCAGAGTTAGCTCTTTTCCTGAAGTCAAGACTACCTTGCCTTTGCCCTTAATAGTTGAGGTTGCAGAATTTTCCATGAACAGCTTCTCACCGTTTAAAACTGGTTCAAAAGTTATGAACATGTTCTTCTCAACACAGATGTGGCAGGTGGCCCCAGTGTCTACCTACCGTTCCTTCGGATTGGACTCCACCATGTTCACCTTAGAGATGACAGCTGAAAGGTGCATGCCACCAACATCTTGTGAAAGATCCTCTATTTCAGCCATGTGAGCTCGGCTTTTGTTTTGTGGAGGATTCTTCTTGTATGGCTTCTTCTTCTTGCAACAATCAACTGCCTTATGCCCATCGCTTTCACAATTGAAGCACTTTCCATTGAACCTATAAGTAGCTTCTTGCAGCTAGTAGACTAGCCTCTTGAAGACACCACATTTAGGCCGCAACTTCAAGCCTTTGTTCATTAGTTGCTTCTTTTTGGCCCTCAAAAACTGGCCATGCTCAACCATATTTGCATTAACAATGGAGGTACTTTTCCATTTCTTCTTGTTATCTTCCTCAATTCAAAGCCTGACAATGAGCTTTTTGACTATCATTTCCTTTTGCTTGTGCTTCAAGTAATTCTTGAAGTCTTTCCAGCCATTAGACAGCTTCTCAATCAAAGCAATTGCCTAGAATGATTCACTTAACAACGTTCTCTTTGCATGAATCTCGTGCAAAATTACTTGAAAATCTTGGACCTGGCTAACAACGGTTTTGGAGTCCACTATTTTGAAATCCAAAAACTAGCCAACAACAAATTTCTTGGCCCCAGCATCCTCGATTTTGTACTTCTTGTCCAATGCATTCCACTACTTCTTTACCGACTTCTTAGCATAAAACACATTAAATAGTGTATCTACCAAGCTGTTCAAAACATAATTCTAGCAAAGAAAGTCCACCTGCTTACAAGTATTTAGAGTCATGAGCTTATGCTTGTCTTGCTCATTCTCTTCTAAGATTGGTGGATCCTCAGTCAAAACTCTTGCAAGGCTAGGAGTTGTCAAGTAAAACAACATCTTTTGTTGCCACATCTTGAAATTCACGCCGGCGAATTTCTCTCAGCGTTCATGATGGTTAAACAGTCCCCCCCATAACAATAGGAGTAGCAACATGATTGACCACAGAGATCATAGCAGGGGTTATCTTGCCAGTTGACCTGGGGTTCTGATCCCCACCAACATTTACAACAGCAGCAGTATTAGTCACAATTGCCATTTCTAAAAAATACAACAAAATTTCACTATTCTATTTTTCCATAAACAAAACTTGACATTAGAAAATCTCAAAGTCTGAAATTTAATTCAAAACTAATCTCATCACTAACTTCAGAATCGAACATGGTCAGGAAAGTTTCCACAAAGGGGTCACACTAGTTCCACTTAAGACCCAATTAACCTTAGACAAAACTTTCGAGAGGATGTTGACTTCTTGTCCATGGAAAACAAATTTAGAATTAAATTTTTTAGAGGATAAATCAAGTTAAAACAAACCAAGTTCTAACAAATAATTTAAATATTGCTGCCCAAATTACATGGAATCAAAATTACTACAAAACTTACAAGCAACTAAACTTGCTACAAAGAATTAGGTAATTCAACCACTATTAGAACACACACAAAAAATTGCTTCAATTATAAAAAAATTAACCAATCCAAATAAGGATTCTTTAAGTCCAAAAAAATTTCTTTCCACGCTTAGGTATTTTTGTTTAACAAAAAGATTAGTAGTCCAAATTTTCCAGTCCCAAATACTATGTATTTTGTTTTGTTCTTATTTTCCCATTTGCTTTCGCATAGGTATACCTATAAAGAAAATTAGCAAAAAAACCACAACAAACCAAAATAAATACTCTAAGGAAACTATAAATTCATGCAATGCAACCAAATTTTTTTTTTCCCTTCCTAGCAATCTATTTAATAGCACGCACAACTAAAGAATAAAGTGTTAGACAAGTTACAAAATAAATAAATAAATAAAAACTATATAAAATTACTACACAATAACCATGCCAATAATGCTAGAAAGACTAGAAGCAATAAGCATGCAAATAACATGTAAATAATTTTAGGAAATCTAAAATAGAATTAACATGCAAATTAAACTACAAACTTAGAAATAATAAGAAGCATGTAACTTATACTAGAAAACTAGAAATAAAGAGCATGCAAATAAAACAAAACATTTAAAAACCAATGAGCATGCAGTTTATAGAAGATAATTAGCATGCTATTATGAAAATTAAAAAAAATTATAAGATAAAAAAAACATGCAAATCATGATAGAAAATTGAAAATCAATATTGCACATAAAATTATACAACTCTACTAGCATGACATATCATGAGACATATATTTATTTGCTTAGATAAATTTCAAATTCTAAACATAAACTGCATGTAGGTGAATCAGTGGTGGGTTCATTTTCGGAAGAAGCCACTTGGACGTTTTTTTTTTCTTCTTTTTTTGTCGTTTTTTTAAATTTTTTTTAAATTTTTTTTATTTTACTACTGAACAAAACAATTATCCTAGAACCAACAACATGTGAAAAGTATTTTATTTCCCTATATCTAATCCTGAACTTCATGTCATTGGAAAGAGGTCTGTTCCGGTTCTCCGAAAATGAACAAAGCAGTGCCTGTTTTATATCAGTAATAGAAACAAAGAACTCGCACAGAAAATGTAGAATGAAACTATTACAAACTCCTATGAATCTGTTTTATTTAATTTCTTGAGAAGTATAGAATCTGTTTTAAAATTATTGTACAAAATGTATATTTAAATAAAATAAACAGATTCATATTTAAATTAGATTCAAATTATAGAACGTGAAATGATAGAACTACTTTATGCTGGAGATTATAATTTGATGCATAGAAATATATGACAAATATTTTGGAATAAAACAATAAAATGAAATAAGAAATAGGAAGCAAACCGAAACATGTGTGATACCATAATTTCCTTAAAACAAATTTGCCACCTCATCGTAGGTGTTAGAGATATGCCAGTGTCTGTCTTCCAAGATACGACAGTCGGAACTAGCTAAGTCAAAAGCATCTTTTGTATAGTTTTGGCGAACTGAAAATGGCAGTACTCTCTCACACAGGAAGAGGGAGGTCTCTAAATAATTCGAAAGCAAAAAATTTTGTGTAAAAATACCAAAGAGGGAGGTCTCTATTTATACACAAGGGGGAGAGAGGAGGAGCCTTTGAACTATGAAGGCTAGCAACAAATGCAGAATTCATTTATGCAAAATTGATGAAATAGATACAACAAAACTGATGGTGTAAATCACCATCTCAAGTGTAGAGGTTACACACAATATACACATCTATGTATATTTGTATCAGCTGCCAATTTGACTTAGCCCAAAAAGATTAGACTAGTGGGCCACCAATTCAGCCCAACCCAAACCTTATACAAGCTTCAAGTCCAAGTCCATCCTTGAAGCATCCATAACTACATTCCTTTAAAAAATTTGGATACTGCAAAGGGCTCACACCCTTATTAAAAACTTGGGATTTAAATACCTATGCTTTCCTTTACAATCAATGTGGGATATGTAGTTACACACCATTCCCAATACCTCATTCATGAAGCCAACTTTATGAGACAATTTCTCATTCAATTCTTAATAATTTTTTGTCATTCTTTTTGTGGTGTAAAGATCTTATTACAAAGAATCTAGACCCACTTGAACACACCTCAATCGATTTCCAACAATGAGTATATGTCCAATGGATCCTTGGATACATGGATCTTTCACAGGCACCAGGAGCTCACTCTTGGGTGGCAATCCAGATGGAAGATCATCATGGATATAGCCAGGGGACTAACCTATTTCCATGAGGATTGTAAGCAAAAAATGTTTCACTTGGATATCAAACCCCAAAACATTCTTTTAGATGAATACTTCAATGCAAAAATTTCTAATTTTGGATTGTCAAAACTAATTGGTAAAGACCAAAGCCTAGTTGTAACAATGATAAGGCAAACACCGGGTTATTTGGCTCCCAAATGGGTGAATTCAATTATCACTGAGAAAGTAGATACCTATAGCTTTGGTGTCATGGTCTTGGAAATATTGTGTGGGCACAAAAAATTTAGATAGGTCTCAGCCTGAGAAAGATATGCACTTACTAGGCCTGTTTAATAGGAAAGTCGAAGAGGAACAACTTCTGGATATCATTGATAAATATAATGATGACATGTAGACAGAGAATAAGTTGTGGAGATGGTGAGGGTTGTTTTTTGGTGTCTACAAAGTGATTTTTTGAGGAGGCCTTCCATGTTGGTGGTGGTTATGGTGTTGAAGGGTTCATCAGATGTTGAAAGCAATTTGGATTATAGCTTCACAACTCTTGTGCTACCAAGAACAATCACAGCTACTAGTCCCCAAGAGAATGCCGTTGGAGTTGCTACTCCTTTATTTGCATCAGCTTTATTAGGACCAAGGTAAAGAAAGCACACTCCAACAAACAAATTATAGCTAATTGTTCAAAGGTTTTCTATTTCTTTCTTTACGTAGTGAACTATAATCCATGATTTTTATTTGTCCAAATCACTCCATGATACCAAGATTAATGGTGTTTTAGGTAGCGTCTTCTTCCAGTGATAAAATTTCAACTCACTTAATAATATTTACCACTTTTATTTCTTCAAGTTCTTCCATCATCAGTTCCATAAAATATACAAATCCACATGAATGTAGTCAGCAACAATGGTGGACACAAGGGGTGCAAAATCTACAAAAGCTTCACTAATGTGTTGTTTTGGTCTTTTATTTATTGAGATTTTCTGCTACTTTTTTATTTTTATTTTGGAGAATTATTTTGACTAATATATACATGTTGTATAATGAATATACAATAAGTAGGGTCCTCTTGTACTTGGGCCTAATCATGTGCCTAAGTTGCCTACCCCTTGAGCCACACCACTAGCTTAAAATAGATATGGTATGATAATGTGGCAAGTGTGGATTGCAGTTGGGCTAGAAGTGGCTAACAACAATACAATCAAGCTATTTTAAGAAAATAAATGATAAGCAATTTACTGAGCAATTGTAACTTAACGATGTTAGTTTAAATTAAACACCTTATTTAGGGTTTTTCCAAATCACCTAAGTGTTTAATTCTCCAGTCCAAAAGAATGAATTTGAATTCACTTTGACTTTCTTCCTATGTCTCTTTCTTTTCTCTAACTTTCTCTTCGCACTCTCAAGAAAAAATATTCTCTCTAACTATCTCTGTCCTTCTCCATCATTCTCTCTTTTGTTCTAGGAACAAATTAAATTAGGCCACTAATTGTTTCATTGGCATAAATGGCCATGTTTAACTCAAACTAATATGGCTTAGCCTCTAACAAAGATAATTTACTGAGTAATTATAGCTTAATGATATTTGTTTAACTTAACCAACTCGTTTAAGGTTTTCTCAATCACCTAAGTATTCAATTCTTAAGTCCAAAAGAATGAATTTGAATTTTCTTTGATTTTCTTCCTATGTGTCTTTCTTTTCTCTAACTTTCTCTTCTAGCTCTCAAGAAGAAAGTTTCTCTCTAACTTTCTCTGTCCTTCTCCATCCTTCTCATTTTTGTTCTAGGAACTACTTAAATTTGGCCACTAATTGTTTCATTAGCTTAAGTGGCCTAGTTTAACTTTGAAAGTACTCCCTTGTCCTGCAAAGCTTCAAAACATCACAAGCTCATAGAGCTAAAGAATTTAACTTACTTGATTGTGAAGGCTGACAAGTCAAATAAATGAATACACAAACATAAAGAGTAGTTAGTTGCAAGCAAGCCTGTTTAAGTAATTGCAACTGCAGAGTTGCTTTGTTTTGTTCATCTCAATGAAGGTCGATATAAAGTGCAGGTTAAGTCAACAATTAAATTTCCAATCAAACTGGTATCCAGCCTTGAAAATTGCTTTAGCTTCTACATTCTGATTATTAACTTTCAGTTTTCCAAAAGTTGTACCAAACAAGATGTTGGTGCTCTGCAACTCACTCCATTGCTGTCATCTGCTTTGTTACAAGATGTTGGGGGAATCTTATATAATAATCCATAAACATTACTATTAATTTTTTTAAAAAAATAATTTTACTATAAATATGTAAATCAAAAGTAAAGCGGAGAAATCTAGCTTGTGATTATTTATTAGACACATAATCACTTTCCTAAAATTGTTACAGTAGTGTTATTCTAGCTCCAAAGCATATATCCTTTTTTCAATGATGAATTCACATCAGTACCATTTATGGCTAGGAAAGCTGCTACGAACAAGGAAAGCAACAGAACAATGCAGATTTCCTCTTTGCAATGGTGAATTTCACGTCAGTACCCTCTATGGTTAGGAAAGCTGCACAAAGGCTTGAGTTGTGTTTCTTGTTCAACCATCCAACTTTATTTAGCTTAGTTTGATTAGTATGAAAATGGTGGCGTAGGAAAAATAATAAATGATACACCATGAAAATAAATGGATTCAGGTATACCTTTTTACGCTCAAGCCGAATCCATGGATCATGTAAATGAATCATATGCCTCCATTGATGTTTTCGAATAATTCCCAGTAGTGAGATAAAACTACAATAGAACTACCCACACTATTCACGATTGTTCTCCCATGGCAGAGAGCTAGAGAGAGGCTTTTTGCAAAAAAAAAAAACTATTTGACTAAAATCCATATCATGTTATACGTAATATGTATAGATACAAGAGATGTAACCATCCACAGCTCTATCTCCTAAGGATATGAGATTATGGGTTATTTACCCTTATCCTCAGGATAAGGTGGTTTGAAATTCAAACTGATAAGGTCACTACATGGGTTGTGGGTCATGCCACCATGGGCACTCAAACCCAGATCCCAAACCCAACCCAATACACTAAGCCCAAACCCAAGTGAGTCAGACCAATGTGTAGGCCAGTTAATTAAGCCCATCTCTATGAAGAACAGTCTTTCCAAGTCCTCAAGCACTTGGGCCCAACTCGCAGTGGAAAGGCCAACTCGGCCGCAATACTGGGCTGGGCCAAGCTGCTGAACTTAATTCATAGACCGAATTGATAGATCGAACCCATCTTTAGAACCAAAGTAGGCCGAGCCCACATCGAGATCCAAATGGGCCAACCTATCTCTACGAACAGTCTTACAAGGTATTGAGTTGAGGCATGACGGTACCAAGCCAAGGGAACCACTCAGAGAAACGTGGAAGCTATGAAATACATGAACATAAAGGTGGCCACGTCAGCTGGTCCCTTCCCCCTAGAATCACAAAAATAGTTAACCAAAGGAATGTGATCTGTTATATGTATGGTTATAATGAGCACATGGATTCATCATCAACTACCTTGTGGTCCCCTACCTTGAGCAATGCTAAAGAAAGACTTGAAGCATCAAAGTTCCATGAAACCACCTCGGGCAACAAGCAAAGTGTTCTATATAAACCGCACTCTTTTCACATTGTAGGTAACCGAACAGAACTGAACCCAACTCTATTCACTTAAACTGAACATAAACTTTCCTTTCCTCTCTCTACACCTAAGGGGAGCCCTTTATCTTCTCTAATCACTCACTTTCACACCGGAGGGGTTTTTCAGCCAACCCCAGCCTGGCAACTTTGACAGTGTCCTGTGTTGTAAGTCCCCAGTTCCTAGATAGTCCACTCAGCTATGGAGCTCCGATCCATTTTCATCTAGTGCACAATTTGGAAAGCACAATTGGTGCGGTAAGCGCGGATTCTTCATCTCTGAGTTCTGCATCTAATTCCGGCAATGAGAATTGAGGATATTCCACCTTCTGCATCAACTTCGCTAATAAAAAAGACGAAGGATAAGGGTCTGGCACTGCCAATGGTTCAGGAGGAGCAAATTGGAAATAACAATCAAACTCTAGACTCTGTTGAGCACGGCCAACCCTTTGCTAGAGGGTCTTCCTACCATTTCTTGTTAGAGAAAGATTATAGAGATCATATCATTAATTCCATAGGGATGGAGATATAAGAATTGAAAGCACAGCTCAAGAAGATAATGGGCAACTCAATGTAGAAGAGGACCAATGCAGAACCTTCTCGCTTGCGTCAAAGAAGTCCATCATTGGAACCACCAGTGAAGAAAGTCCCTAAAAATGATTTTGGCTAGCGAAGTCAGCCAATTCCCGTGCAAAGTGAAGCAACGAGCAGCCACACTCGTGGTTTACGCCATAAAAGGGCTAAGAGGCAAAAAATGATCAGCTAGCAGATAGAGTACCATCTTCATCCTCATGATCTCCATACCTAATTGATCAGGAATAGAGAAAATAAGCAACAACATAAACGAGAAGCTTAACATCTTGATCGCACTGTTTATTAGAAGAAGCACTAAACACTAGATTGGCTCATTTCCTTTTTGTTCTCTCCAAACATTGAAGCTATGAAACCCCCCAAGAAGTTCACCTCGCTAAAGTTTACACCATTTGACGAGAAGTCAGATCTGCTTACACACATCAGCCACTATCGACAGATGATGTCATTATAGAACTGAAATGAAGCATTGATATGCAAGGTCTTACCATCTAGATTAGGAGAGTCTGGACTCCGACGGTTCGATCATCTCCCTATTGGATCGATTTATGACTGGAAACAACTCTCTAAAGAATTCCTAGCTAGATTTGTTTCTAACACCAAAATCCCAAAGGAAGCCGACACCTTGTTCGACCTTTGGAAGGAAAAGAAAGAAACGCTGTGTAACTACGCAAGGAGGTACTGGGAAGAATACAATGAGTTGGAGGAGAATGTTTATAGCAAATAGATGGCAGTAATATCTTTCAAGCATGGTTTGTGTCCTGAAAGCAAGTTGAGGCAATCGCTTACTAAGCGCCCAGCTACCTCCCAGAAGGATTTATGATCCAAAATTGAGCAGCACTCTCATCTTGAAGATGATCAGATTCTTATTGAAGTAGCGTTAGTCGAGCAGCCGAGCTCGAGAGATTGACAAAGAGCAGATTGAAGAGATCCCTAAGAAGTTGCAGTGAATGAGGTAGACAAATCTAAATCCCACAAAGTAGTAATCACCATGTTCAAAGAACCTATCTACCGTATTATGGAGAAAATTAAGAGAGAGTCATACTTTGTTTGGCCACCAAAGATATTAGGAGATCCAGCTTGCCCCAACCAAAAGCTAAGGTGTACCTATTACCAAGATAGGGGGCACATGACCCAAAACTACAAAGCATTGAAACAGCATTTGGAGGATTTGGTAGCTGCTGGACACTTCCAAGAGTATGGTGATCCAGACAAGATCGTGACTAAATAGGGTAACCTCCTACCACAACCAAATGCCGAGCTTCCTCTTCGGCTAGTCATCAATGTGATCCATGGCACAACTAGTCTCGAGGGGGAAGAAGTAATTCGAGAGGAAATTGCAAAAGCTACACAGATTCAACAAGTACTGTCAGTCAGTCCTGCATCGAAATTTCTATTATATTTAATAAAGATACTATAACTAAAAATAAATCTAAAATAGAGATAGGTGATCAATTGCAATTGTCAATTAGCGATGAGGCTTCAAAATTAGTTGCGAGTTAAGAGTTCAGTGAGAATATGAATTTGAGAGAGAGATTTGTTTGTGAGAAATAAAATGAGAGAGGGGTGGTATTTATAGGACATGGGAGAGAGGGTTAATTCATATATATAAAAATAAAATAAAAAAAATTGGTTGTTGGTGGAATTAACAGTTATATGAGTGTTTCAAAAAAAATAAAATAAATTTTTTTGACCATTGCACTGACAATGGCAGGGAGCTGTTGGGGTCGAGTCAGGCCAGATGGGAAAAAAAAATTTTAGGCCGAGTTCACGGGGATGGGTCACGCTCCATAACACACCTGGGATCTAGAACACATAGCCTAGGGTCTTGGGCTGGGATTAGGCTCGGGCCTGGTTAGGCCTACCCAGGGCACGGGTAGACTTCGGGTGTGCCGTGAGCTCGTGGGCCAAATTTACACCCATATATATAGGTAGTGGTTATGATATATGTGATTAGTGGTTATGAGATATGTGATGTTGGTTATGATCAAAGTGGTATGGTTATGAGCCAAATGATATTGCATATGATATATATATATATAGGTAGTGGTTATGACATATGTGATGTTTGTTATGATCAAAATGGTGTGGTTACGAGTCAAAGGGTGTTGGTTATGAGATATGTGATTAGTGGTTATGATATATGTGATGTTGGTTATGAGATGTGGTTATGACATATGTGGGTAAAGGTTATGAGATATATGATTAGTGATTATGAGATATGTGATTTTGGTTATGAACAGGGTGGTGTAGTTGTAAGTCAAAGGGTGTTTGGTTATGAGATATGTGATTAGTGGTTATGTGATACGTAATGTTGGTTATGATCAAAGTGGTGTGGTTATGAGATATGTGATTAATGGTTATGATATATGTGATGTTGGTTATGCACAAAAGGGTGTTGATTATGAGATATGTGGGTAATGGTTATGAGATATTTGACTCGTGATTATAAGATATGTGATTTTGGTTATGAGCAAAGTGGTGTGGTTATGAGTCAAATGGTGTTTGGTTATGCTTATGAGATATGATATATTGGTTATAATCAAAGTGGTGTGGTCATGAGCAAAAGGGTGTTAGTTATGAGATATATGACTAGCGGTTATGAGATATGTGATGTTGGTTATGACTCAAAGGGGTTGGTTATGAGACGTGGTTATGATTCATGTGGGTAGTTGTTATGAGATATGTCATTAATCGTTATGAGATATGTGATATTGATTATGATCAAAGTGGTGTGGTTATAAACAAAAATATGTGGGTTATGAGATATGTGACTAGTGGTTATGAGAAATAAGATGTTGGTTATGACTCAAAGGGGTTGGTTATGAAATGTGGTTATGATCCATGTGGGCAGTAGTTATAAGATATGTCATCAATGGTTATGAGATATGTGATATTTGTTATGATCAAAGTGGTGTGGTTATGATATTAGTCATGAACAAAATGGTGTTAGTTATGAGATGTGATTATAACTAAGTTATGATCAATTTGGTTATAGTTATGAAGAAATATGATTTTGACTCGTAACTATGGCTCAATCTTAGCCATTGATTTTCTATGCACCGTACATTTTTTGAACAAAATATACTATAGACTTCCCCCTTTTGCACAAGACAAATTGGAAAATAATAATAATAATAATAATCAAGAAAGAGGTGTCTTATTTTGGGATTTCCCATATGGCTGGCATTCTTTTTAACTATATAATTTAGGGGGGTCATTTTCATGAAATTCTAAAAAATTACATAATTTTTTGAATTTATTCCACGAGATTACAAAGTACAAGAAATTATGTATCCTGTTACATATTTTTTTAGGTATATTACGTATTTTTATAATAAATACTATCAAAAATAAAATTACATGTTTTATAATAATTTTACATATTTTTGTAGTAATGTTACACCTAAAATGCACAAACCAAAAGGATTTTGGTTTTTAAAATCGTTTGTGTATGTAAACAAAACTTACTGTGCGTGCATTTTTTTGACCAAACAAAAGGAGTCGAATGTGAAAAACATTTGAAAGACAAGGACCCAAGATTCTCTCTAGTGATATTTCTAATAATAATTCTTGTAATAGCGATTTAAGGATTTGTTTGATTAGTAGGATTATAACATAAGATTGGGATTGTTAGCTTATGAACTCACATTTCCATGTTTGGCTATGTGTTAATCAGATTATATATACGACAGGCATTCAATCTCACGAAATTGATGAATTTTAAATATTAAGAGGGGGGGGGGGGGGGGGGGATCATACTCTTAGGCATGAAAAAAAAAATGAATACATAAAAAATAATTATCCTTCTAATTTAATTGAATAACTAATCATCTATGAATTCATGAGATTATTAATGTCTTTGCTAACTCTGTATTGGCGACCAAAGTGGCGACCAAAAGAATTAGTCGTAGAAAACTTTTGCCGACTAAATTTTTAGTTGACAAAAGTGCAATTTCTTATAGTGTGTGAATACCACTAATCAAACAGGGCCTAAGAGTGGCTGAAATAAGGGTGATGTCAAATGCACTTTTTCATTGCCACGAAATCTCTGGATTTCACTTAACACCTCACATTTATTCTATCTTCTTCTTCTTCTTCTTCTTCCCTTTGAGCTCTAAATGTATAGACATAGACCACCACCAATGGGTCTGTGTTGTTGTTGTTATTGTTGTACTATTTATTATTATGTTGTTGTTGTTGCTGCTATTATCACCTTTTTCATAGCCTCTTCGCCCTTCAACAATGCCAAACCTCTATCTCTCTCTATCTCCATCTCCAACGATGAAGTTATCTACTTTTTGGATCAACAACCCCTCAATTTACACTATGTACACCCAATTTGATGGCTTAAAACTGACACCAGTCCTTGACGGATTATTCGATGACTTAGCCCCATACTTGGTTAGCGCTGTATTAATATTACCAACGCCCTCCCCCCCTCCCCCCTCCCCCCAACGCTGAGTGACATAAAGCAAAGGCGGGAAAATGATTATGCTTTTGAATTATTTTGAATGGGGAATCTTTGTCGTTACTCATGGGACAATTTTGCTATTTATTTGGTATTGGAGAACATTTAATAGTGGAGAGGAATATACTTTTGTAGTGGGATAGCTATTATGGTGATGTTTTTTTTTTTTTTTTTTTTTTGGTACCTTGTTTTGTCCCTCCTTTTTAGTCTTTCTTTTTTGTTACAATGTTATACTACTTAGAAGAGTATCTTGAGAATTACGGGCAGTTCACTCAAATGTGTGTAGATCATTTTTTGATGTGGCAAATAGGACTGTGGGAAGAGAGCCAGCAGTCAGTTCTTACAAAGTTTGTTTGTGGGTATGAGGAGAAGAAGGCAAAAATATCAAAGCTAAGGTGTTCGAACAAAAGGATTAATAGAGGAAACAGATCCTGTAGAAGTGTTCAAATAAAAGATTTGGAGTTTTTATAATAAAAAAAAATGAAAGGGGTAATAAGAAGCCAGTATCGGACCCTCCTTGCGTACTGGAGCTCATGGACACTGGCGGCCAGTGAATATAAGCATAGTTACTGTGATCGTGCACCTTTTAGGGCCCAGTAAGTTCACAAGCAGTACGTTCAGAATATTTCCCATTATATTAAGAAGACTAAGAGGGAAGTAAGGAAGTTACAACTGTACGATGAACAATTAAGGGATGTTAAATTTGATAATAAAGGTGTGGCGAGATTGTTGAATGGTATGGAGTTAGGAAATAAAAGATGTGACCGTCAATCTGACAAGATCAAGGTTAAGGGTACAAAATTAATTGGGAATGTTCAATTGGGACAAAAGGCTAAAGAGGAAGCTGTGGTCCACCACATTTTATTTTTCGTCATAAGTGATATAGTCCTTCAGATTCCGTCCCCACACCTGACAAGATATTTATTAGAGTTGGTAACGATAATCCTGAGACTTGGATTGTTGATCTTGACCAGTCTGATAGGTTTCAGATGCTAAAGAAAATGAGATTCAAGCTCGTTGGTGGCAAGGAGAAAGAGTATGTTCGTCACGGAATAAAGGTTGTGGATCGTTTCCTCCCAATTGATGTTTAGACAAACTACAAAGATACGTTGTTGGGAAATGTAGGAAGTATTCAGAATGGTGCAATATACATAGTGGCTGCTACTATTAGTGGAAAAGAATGCAAAATTACGTTAAGAAGTCAGATTTACTTTAAAACTGTTTAGAATTATAATTTTATGTATTTTTATTTGTAGTGTTCAAGTGAATGGAAGTGGACAACATAAAAACTAGTGTTGTTGAAGGTGTTTCAGCAAGTGATTTCAGCTGTATTCAACTTGCTTTGCCTAATTTATTTTCGCATTTGAGATTGAGATATAAACAAAAAAGTATTAAGGTTGATAAAATATTGATAAAATATTCCCCCATTTGCGCACCCAATGCCAGTGGGTTGGTTAGAGTAAATGTGTACGATTGGAGGTTAGATGGCAATGACATCTTGAAGGCCTATTTTTTTTCCCCGTGGACTGTCAGTGCGAATTAGTGTATTATGGGAATGGTTATTGTTCCATTAATGATAAACAAGTGCCATGGGTTGTTAGGTATCGACTCGAAAAATTTGAATATTAAAAAGGGTGTAACATATTGTAAAATGAAGGGGTATTTGAAATATTCTACCAGTGAGATACTAGAAGATTCGCAAATGAGGGCCCTATCTATTGTTGGGTTATCTAAAAAGTATACTAATGATAATGTTGATGTTTGGCATTGTTCTCCAACCAAGGCTATTCCAATTCTAACACAGACTATGTCTGTGGGTTTATCGGAGAGGTGAATAGATTTGTTGTTAGGAGGTTTTGGGAAAAGTGGTTCGGTTATTCATGAACACAGAGGTCATCTGAGTTTGTCTGAGATTGATGTATGAAGAGGTGGTGATGGTACTAGTTATGGTGATCCTAGTCCGTTGATTTTGAAGGTTGGTTTTAGAAAAGAGGAAGTTGATCGGAGAGGATCAGTTGTTATGGACCCTGCAGAATTTTCTGATGTTTTATGAAATGTAATGAGTGTAAAAAATAGTGATGACTCTAAAGATGTAATAGTTGATGATAAGGGAAATGTAGTAAGTAAATAAAAGTTTAAATCGTTACATACATAAAATTAATAAAAATTTTCATTAATCATTATAGTGGTTATATTTACATCAAACCATTCTCTCATTTTTGGGGACATTGCATCTAACTAACTACTATCCCCATTAGTTAAGATAATACAAGGAATTCCTCCTCTAATGATGAGATATGGTTGGAATTTAACAAGTACATGAAAGTCTCTCTGGCAACCTACTAAATTTTTCAATAGTTCAGTCAAGACTGTCGAGTATTTGATGTCATCTATGACGTTGTAGATGGCGTCTTTATCGTAATCCTTGAAACTTATTCTGTAGGAGAAGTAGTTGTGTCGTTCGAGACTTCTGACCGAGGTGGTTTTTCCTGTTCTTGATGGTCCTTCAAGGTAGAGTGATATTAGGCGGATGGGTCACTGTTCAGGATCCTATTATCAGAGGAGGAGGAGGAGGAGAGTTCTTCGTCATTATGTAAATCGTGTATATTATTATTGTGTATCCCTAATCTAATGTTGTCGTCTTCACTATAAACGAAGAAACCACAATTTTGACATTGCTCGCATTTTATAAAATTCTAACTTCCAAACAAAATATTATTTTATGTCAAATATTTTACTTCTTCATTTAAAAAAAAGAAATGAATTAAAGGGGTTAGTATATAAGGGCTGCTCTCGTTTGTAATGATCCCTTGAAAATATTTTTAATTAGGGGTATTTTGTGATGTAATCGGTGGGACATCTCGCTTTGCAGAGTGCAAAAAATTGTTCCTCCATTTTTGCTTCTGCAAGTATTCCGCGCCAGAGTTTGTTTCTGTTCTTCGAAGGACTTTTCCCCTTAGATGAAAATTCTCTCCATTCTACGAAATTGCCCCTTTTTTGAATATAACGTTGACTTGTGGTTAACAAATGGAGTTATAGATTCTCCCTTTGGTTCCAATGAGATCGAAATATCTTTGGTTGGAGGTTTGGATCTTCTTTGTGCATTGAACCATGGCATGAAGGCCAGGGTTTCCATCTTCGTGGAGCTCCCTTGTGACAAGTATGTAGTATAGAAGACAGGCTAGTTAGAGATGGGATTAGAGGAGCTCTAAGAGTTGTTCTTTTAGGCAAGGGCGTTGTGGGTAGGTGAGTAAAACATTCTTGGCATCGAAACAGAAACAAGCTTGGCGAGGCATTTTGTAGTGGTAAACAGTAAACTTACACCAGTTGTACAAGGGTTGCCTATTAGTTAAAAAACCTAATGTGAATGGTGTGAGTTGGTGTGATTGGGTGGGGTGGGGGGAGGGGGGGGGAGGGGCGCTATATTAATATTACAAGCGCCTTCCCCCTCCCCCCGGCGGCATTGATTTGGGTCGTCCATTCATGTACTTGTGGACACGCATATGGATGTAGTTAAAAAGAAGTCACACCTGGGCATAGATGTGGGTACGTTTGATTCCTTTGCCAGATAGTGCTATACACATGCCACATTTGTGGTGGTTTGCGTGGTTGTAAAGTAATGATATTTTCAGAATGAGTGACATAAAGCAAAGGCGGGAAAATGATTATGCTTTTGAATTATTTTGAATGGGGGAATCTTTGTCTTTACTCACGGGACAGTTTTGATATTTATTTGGTACCAATACAATGAACAAAAAGGAAAAACTGAAAAGGAGGGACGAAACAAGGTACCAGAAAACAACGTCACCACAATAGCTATCCCAGTTTATATGATTATAACAACCGCACTTATTACTCGGCAAATGCGTAACTTGTTTGGTCTGCTAACTGGGACCGTCTTGTTCGAATTAACTCCACCTTATAATTCATTGAATATGGAGATTTGATCTTGGAAGACTGCCATGGCACTTTTGTATGGTCTACCAATACCTCAAGAAAGTCCGTCATCGGCTTGAAATTAACCGAATTGGGAAACCTAGTCCTTTTCAATCAAAACAATGCAATAGTTTGGCAGTCATTTGATCACCCAACTGACTCCTTACTTATTCGGCAGACGTTGTTTCCTGGGCAGAAGCTCACTTCTGGCACATCTATATCTAACTGGAGCTGAGGTTTGTATTCTCTTACAGTTCAAAATTACAATCTGTTGGCTTATGTAGAATCCAATCCACCCTTGCCCTATATTGAATCATATTTATTTCTTATAAATTATGTCAAATTCGTGAATGGAAGCTTCAACGGGCAGCTAATCCCTCATGCATCAACATCATCACCTCAGTTCATGCGGTTGAAACCTGATGGACATTTGAAGGTGTATCAGTTAGGAGACTCGAATTGGACTGCGGCGGCGGATCTACCGACATCACAAATTCATGACGGTGAGTGTGGGTATCCCATGCCGTGTGGTAATTACGATATTTGTTCTTCAAAGGACTGTGCAGCTGTCTTAATGAAGCCGCTGGCAGTAGCACTTTCAGGCTAATAAATTATAAGCAACCCAATCTTGGATGTTCCCTTGATACACCCATTTCTTGTGACCATTCTCAATATCACACCCTTTTGGAGCTTAAGAATACTAGTTACTTCAACTTCAACTCAAAATACACATTCTCATACAACAACATTTACTACTTGGATGGAAAACTAGAGTTAGAGGATTGCAAGATGAGTTGCTTGAAAAATTGTTCGTACAAAGCCGCTTTCTTTGCATATCATGTGGGATATGATTCAAAGAAAGGTTGTTTATTACTGTCTGAAGTCTTGCCGCTTATAAATAATGATGCAGCAGTTGACAACATTACTATATTTCTTAAAGTGCACAAATCTCAAGATACAAAGTATTTTAATCCTTCTTCACCAACAAATTCTCCTCAAAAGAGATCAGGGCATGTCAAAATGATATTGGGATCTAGTCTTGGAGCTTTCTTTGGTGTATTTTTTATGGTTGCCTTTTGCTTTTTCAATTTCACAAAGAAACAAGAATCCGAAGAATTTGATGAGTTCTTTCTCGATCAAGTACTGGGGATGCCTACTAGATTCTCTTACAAAGAGTTGAGAGCCATGACAAGCAATTTCAATAAAAAGCTTGGAGAAGGAGGATTTAGGTCAGTGTCTCAAGGGACATTAATTGATGGCACTAACGTAGCAGTGAAGCGTTTCAATGGTTTTGGTCAAGTTAAGAAGTCATTCTTAGCTGAAGTTGAGACAATAGACAACATTCACCATGTGAATTTGGTGAGATTAATTGGATTTTGTGTTGAAAAATCATATCAGCTTCTAGTTTACGAGTACATGTCCAATGGATCCTTGGATACATGGATCTTCCAAAGGTGCTAGAAGCTCACTCTTGGGTGGCAATCCAGAAGGAAGATCATCATGGATATAGCCAAGGGACTAACCTATCTCCATGAGGAATGTAGGCAAAAGATATTTCACGTGGATATCAAACCCCAAAACATCCTCTTAGATGAAGACTTCAATGTGAAAATTTATAATTTTGGATTGTTAAAACTAATTGATAAGGACCAAAGCCAAGTTGTAACAATGATAAGGGGAACACCACATTATTTGGCTACCGAATGGTTGAGCTCAATTATCACTAAGAAAGTAGATGTCTACAGCTTTGGTGTCATTGTCTTAGAAATGTTGTGTGGGCACAAAAATTTGGATAGATCTCAACCAGAGGAAGATATGCATCTACTAGGTCTGTTTAAGAGGAAAGCAGAAGAGGAACGACTTCTGGACATCGTTGATAAATACAATAATGACATGCAAACCCATAGAGCAGAAGTTATGGAGAAGATGAGGGTTACTGTGTGGTGTCTACAAAGTTATTTTTCCGAGAGGCCTTCTATGTCAGTGGTGGTGAAGGTCTTGGAAGGTTTTGTAGATGTTAAAAGCAATTTAGATTATAGCTTTACAACTCCTGTTGCACCAAGAGCAATCACAGTTGTTGGTAACCAAGTGGATCACATTGGTGCTGCTATTTCTTTATTTGCATAAGCTTTATTAGGTAAAGAAAGTAGACTACGAACAAATTAGAGTTGATTGTTTAAAGTTTTTCTTTTTCTCTCTCCTTTTTTTTGTTTTTGTTTTTGTGTTTGTTTTTCTTGGACTGATAAGTTTTAGGATTTCAATTTACTCTAGAAACATTGCAATACAGGGGAAGAAAACTATCAAAATATGCCATGAAGGGTTTGTAAAATTCCATGTTCACACCATTCTAACTTAAGTTTTGTACAAATTTTACTAGTAAATCTTGCAATCTGGTTGTGGTTTGAAATTTGTACAAAACTCATCTAAGAGTTGTATTTCTACAAAATTTAGTGAAAGGTCTTGGTATGCATGTTCACTCGCCCAAATCCTCTAAAGTCTTTTATGTGTATATATTGTGTAGTGAATATATAGTAAGTAGGGCCCTCTTTTACTTAGAGTGCCTAATTGGGTGCATAAGTTGCCTACCCCTTGAACCACCACTAGTTTGCAGTAGATATGGTACGATAGCGTAGCCAGTGTGGACTGCACTTGCCCTATTTGATGAAGATAAATGATAAGCATCATAATCTTGGATGTTATGAAATTACTCCCTTATCCTGCAAAGCTTCAAAATATCACAAGCTCATAGAGCTAAACAATGTTACCTACTATTACCCGTATAATATACATAGTTTTTACAATTTTGAGAGGTGCAACAGCTCCCCCTCACCCTCCCTAGATCCACCCATGTCAGGTCAAATACTATGAATACACAGACAAGATAAGTAGTTGCAAGCAACATGTTTAAGTAACTGCTCTTGCAAGGCTGCTCTATTTTGTACAAGTGAAGTGTGCAATATATATACTAATAGAGATGATCTCAATGAAGGTTAATATAAAATGCAGGTCAAGTCAACAATTAGATTTGTAATCAAACTGGTATCCAACCTTGGAGTGTTTTTTTTTTTTTTTTTCCCCAATCTATGTATCATATATAGTTTCTGTCTGTGTTTTCCTTTTTCAAGGAAGAAAATAGGAAATGGTGAACCTGAGAAGGATTATTTAGATCAAAAAGTGCCATGAATGGCCATGAGATTCTCTTAGGATTGAGCTCAAAGTCACTGACTGATATAACTTCAAAAGGAAAATTTGGCAAGGATGATATGGATATTGTTCTTTGAAGGAACTCTCTTCTAAGTAATGGCAACAAAGTTAAAGTGAAGCATCTTGATGGCTAAGGCCATGTCAAGAAGTCTTTTTCTTGGCTGAACAAGTTGAGATAATAGGCAACACTCACCATTTGAACTTGGTAAGATTGGTGGAACATTGTGTTTAGAAATCACTGACTTGTAGTTTATGGATAATTTATGGCGCTGTTTATAGTTCTCTTTGTTTTATGTTGAAAGTTTATGTTTGTTTGGTACAGTTTTTACTTGCAACTTATATGACAAGCATAAGTTGGGTTACAAGAAAAAAAAAAAAAAAGAAACTTATTTTGAAGAAGCAAGGGGAAGGTGTCATGGTATTGGAAATCGTTTGTGTATGGACAAAATTAAGAGGGTTTACTTATTGTCACTTCTTGTCAATTCCACCAGTACGAAGAACACCGAAAGTTGTTGGCCAGTGCTGTCTGCTACTCACTTGATTGCTGTCATTTGTGTTTTGTTACAAAATGTTGAGGGAAATTTTATACAATAAACCATAAATATTACTATAATAAAATCAATAAATATATCGTAATTATGTAAATCAAAAGTAAAGTAAATAAATCTTGACTTGTGATTATGAGAAACAAGTAATCACTTTTCCAAAGTTGTTATTATCTACTTACATAAATGTATCAACGGACACTAGACAACTAAGATACAACCCAAATTACTATTAGTCTTGCCGACGTTTGCGCACATTAAAAAGGGTTAATAAACTGTTTATGATCAGAAATATATATGAAAATACTAAACAAATAAACAAGAGATGAAGCCTGTAGCTTTCTTTTCATGCTCATTTTGGATACGACTAGCCCTAGTGTTCGGACTCCCACGGTTCTGAATCTAATTTCACAAGTGCAATGTGAAATAGATAAACACAAATGTGTCCAAATTCGGCAAATCTTTTGGAAAATCGATTTTGAATTAAAAATGCCAAAAATGGACTGCTTTGCTACCTTTCAGAGTCGTCACCTAAATATTTTTGAAAAATTTAGGAAACCTGAGACTCGTGCCAAATGCCACTTATCCATCATCACCAAAGTATCTCGGCTCGAGAACTTAGGTACGAGAGGGGAAGGTCATGAATTGAGCACCCCACTCGCTCAATTAAAGATCGGCCTCTACTAATCATGATGTGATTCTGATTTACATTATATGCTCTTGTTCCGATTATTAGTCTATTGTTACTATGTGATGCACACAAGTATAGACTAATTTGCAAAAGTTGGAACACTTTGATTTCATATTTGCCTGAAAATTGTTTGAATAGCTACCACTTGAAAAAGTGAGTTCATATGTACATTTAATGTCACGCCCCAAACCCGCCCCTAAAAGTTTGGGCATGACCCATTCGAAAACAGACACTAATCCTGTTATACACATCATATGGGGCCTGAACGGAAGCATCCAATAATATAAGATACATAAAATAACATCCATTGAGCTATTCCTAACATGCCAGGATCTCAACATCACACTGAATATTATACAAAAAGTTTACACACACATGCCTTGACTCATTTCTACAAATAGGCGTATAACAAAAATATTAATGAAAAAGGAATTAAATACAATCTACTATCAACAGACGTCCAGAGTATAAATCAGCACTCAACAAGACTGTACATGATGCACGGCTTCAGGTGGTGCCTTGACACATTAATGTTGACAAGAGGAACACAAGTCTTAAAGGTTAGGATTGATCTCCTGGTTGGTTACCTACAAGAGACAGACAAAATATAGAATGAGCGAACTCAGTGAATAATAGTACATAAATAATGTGACATTTAACCTGAATAACCAAACGCGTAACTGTAGATACATATGATTAACTACATGCCGTGATTATTTCCAAAATAGCCATAGTCCACTTTCCTTAACAGAATGGCTTTAAGCCCAGTTTATACAGAACAGCCATAGGCCTACAGATGCAGAACGACCATAGGTCCAGAATAACAGTAATAACAGAAACAACGGAAATAGCAGAACGCATAAGCGTGGTAACAGAAATAACAGATGTATGGACTCAAGAGATGGCTCGTACGGATTCCAGAGGTGGCTCCCACCAAAGTGTAGCACTTCGTTCCGTACAGCACTTTGTTCCATACCAGAAAATATTCATATCTGAAGCATAGTCTTATCAGAAACAGAGTCTTATGCATTTCCAGATTTCAAACCATTTTCGTAATCATTTTCATAATCATTTCCATATTTAGATTTTGCATAAGATTATATGTGGTACACCCATTAGCCATCAGATCAGGTAGGTCCGAAGACCACAACAGGTAGGTCCGAAGACCACAACAGGTAGGTCCGAAGACCACAAAGTTGATACCAACAGCCACGGTATTGTTACCCTCGGGCGAGGGCCATAGGCCACGGTATTGTTACCCCCGGGCGAGGGCCATCCGGACTAAGGGTGCCACAAATACTTTTCAGAAAAACGGAACATTCATTCATTCATTTCCAACATATCATAGCTTTTCAAGAATCAATCATTTCGTTTCATGGTATACTGAAAACATATAACTTAAGTTTACAGAACGTTGCTGATAACTGAATGGTAACATTAATTATCAATAGCAAACAAAACATATGGTACAATGTTTCCTTGTGGTTCTTTGTACATAGATATACTTGTTTCGTAATTAGCAGAATCTTAACATTACCTACAATCCGAAGGTAAATCAGACCAATTCATAAATCAACTTCACAGTGTTAATAGTTGTATGCAATTCTTATGCAGAAGTATAGGTAATTCTTAAGATGGTACGTTGACAATAATCATCAGTCATAACCCAAAATACAGAATAAGTTCAGAATCATACAGGTGTATGATCATTCTTTTAACGTTCACCTCCATTCTCAACCAACACACATGTTAACACATTAACTCACGGAGGATAGAATGTCAATAACAATAATGACTAACGGTAAATAACATATGGTTGAGGTACTATTACTCACCGTGTTTGGCTGTTTGGTCTGCCCCTGTCGTTGTCCCTACACAATTTGTAATACACAAAGAAATCGGATCACAAAACTTATTTCGTTCTTAATTAATTCTCTTTATCCAAATTACACATCACTTTGCACTTCCACATAATTCAAACTAAATCTTTGAATCTCATTTCAACACTCCACAATTGAGTTTATGTCATCCAGATTCTTACTAAATCAATTCCCTAATTTTTCCTTCACATTATTACATGAATTCCAACATAATTCAAACACAACTTATTATGATCCCTCACAATTCAATTCAGCATTATTAACATAACTTAACATAACCAACGCAATCCCACATATTCGTCACCATCCACTAGAATCCATATTATTTAATTCAATGCCACCAAATATAATTCAACATAATTCAAAGCAAGTTGCCAAAGCTCATTTCAACATTTCATAGCCAAGTTTACATCATCCACCTCACCAACAAATCTTTCCCCCAATTTCCTTTCTCATTAAAACATGATTTACAATACTCCCAACAAAGTTCATTCGCCAGTTTTAAACATTATTTTCAAACATCACCAAATACCAATTAAACTTGTATATACATAATTCAATACGTCAATTTCATTATTCTACATTCAATTTGGGTTAAATCTTTGGTTATCATCCTTAAGAAACTTAGGGTTTCAAGAAAATAATGAGATTTCAAGAAATAATCAAACTTATTAACCCAACACTATTTTTTCATCAATTACACATCTAGGACTCATAAACCATTATTTAAACCCATCAATTAACTCCCAATATCTTCAAACCATAAAACCCCCAATGTTCAAACCCCAAAATTCCCAAAATCTCATAATTTCTTCCATATACATAACATAAATGAAAACTTGCACCATTATACAATGAAGATACCTCCAACCTATCTATGGATGTAAATATTAAAGAGTCTTCAACCCTTACCTCAACAATCAAGCAAAGGGGTGAGCTTGAGAAGAAACTTTCACCAATCCAAATTTTAATCGGGTAAAAACATTGATCCTCCTTAGTTCTCCATCCTACATGCCAAAACCATGGTGGATTGTTGATAAAAAGGGGTGAAATCAAAGGTTTGAGAGTTAGGGTTTCGGACTAAGGCAAAGAGGAAAGAAGAGGATTGAAGAAAACATGGAAAAAGATCTCAAAAACCAGTTTTTAACGCTGCTGTCCCGTAATTCCCGCTCGAGCGGACTGATTTCCGCTCGAGCGGACCTGCCCTCAGCACAGATTTCAAAACTTTGAACAGGTATAACTCTCCCATCCGAACTCCGTTTCAGGTCGTTCTTGTGTCCAAATTGAAGCCCCGGAAATAAACTTTCTAATGGTCCTAACCTCACATCCAAATTCAAAGTGTGGACAAAGAAAAGGATAAAAGAGTGACGGCTGGTCGCCGACAATTTATTCTAATTAAAGCTTTTGGCCCAATCTTACTTTGCCATCATATCACCACCACAACCAATACTCCAAAATAAAATAAGAAGGTTCCAAACACACTAATAAAAATGTCCAAAACAAACCCACACTTCAGAAATACAACTCAACCTAGAGGCCCGCTCGAGCGACAACTCTTCCGCTCGAGCGTGCAGACCAACAAAGCCGTCCGCTCGAGCGTAAACTCCCCCGCTCGAGCAGAGAATCACAACTCCCAGAATCTCAGGCCGTCTGTACAATTGCTGGAAACTCCAAAAGTCCGCTCGAGCGTCAACTCTTCCGCTCGAGCGGAGGGAAGAATTCTGGGTCGTCACATTTAATCAAATCATCCCAATTTGAGCAATTAGCCTTCATCCACAGGCATTCAAACATGTATATCATTTAAGCAATTAGCCTTATGGTAATCATGTTTAACATGGCAACAATCACACCCATGCAATATGCTAAAGCAATAAATACTTACCCCAATTCCCAAGGTGAGCCAAAAGAGAGAAAATAGTTAGAAAAAATGCATGATCCTAACTAATGAAATATTCCTAATGCAACACATGCAATATGCAATTAGAAGTCCGGCTACTAGCACGACATGAAAATCCATTTGATAGCATGCGGTTTTAAATATGTTTTTAAAGAAGTATTTAAACGACAATGCTTGTTAGAATGATGAACCGAACTTCATGCATGTAAGACTAATGGATGCTCTATACATGGAAATTTCTAAAATAAACATGATGTTCTAAGCTATCCATTATAAGCAATTTACATAAAAGGGAGAAAGACGTGGGGTTGGAGGACATACACAATATTACAATTTTGCCCTCATGCAGGAGGGTCCGAATAAATGTGCTAACTAATTACTGAATTAACTAACTATTACAAGCCAAAAGAAATAAATTAACTACACTAGCTATTTATTACAATTGAAAATAAACAAATTAATTACAACACAAATATAATTAATACAAAGGACTAACTAAGTAGTTACACTATAGAATTAATTAAGCTAAATAATCAATTACTCAAAGTAATTAGCCCCAAGAAGTAAGGAATGCTCACGCATGAAGGCGGTTTCCACCCGGAAAATGCCTCTATTTTGCTACCAAAAGGGTTCTGTTTTGCAGTCAGCAAATTACACTATTTTTCCTTAGTCTCTGCTCTGTTCTCCAGGAAAAAGGGACACTGCTCGGCTGAAAATACTGGTCGGCTGGCCATAAGAGATGGTCGGCCGTACAGAAAAAGTGGCTAGTCGGCCACTAGTTCGTGGTACTGCCCTGCTGCAACAGATAACAAACAGAGCACAAATAGAGCATTTTCAAGAGATGTCTGTCCACCCTACCTCTCCTTATCATCAAACAGATCAAATGAGGGGTAGGCTCAATTCGCAAGCCATCAATTGATGCAAATTCATTGCGTGACAACTTATCGATCAAGGGATACAATTTCTATAAATGAAACTAAAGACCAACAAAAACCTCTCCCTATCATGGAATTAATCAAGGGAAGTGGTTGACCTTCGAAACTTGAACCATTTCATCACTAGCAAGTATGAAATGACTCAAGATTCCATGGGTTCAATTAATGTCCGATTGAACCCAAAGTCGCCTTTTTATTATCTTGTACCATTTTAGCCCAAATTATTACATCTTTTGATTACCTTTCCATTCATTAGTCCATTTTGTCCAAAATGAAGATTAAGTCCACTAATGGAGAGAGGTTTCAAACCAAGGGTTGTTTTTGGCATGAGAGAGATGCCATGCCATTGGTAAAGAACCTCTAAAAGTATTAAACTACTAAGCACAAGGATCTCTATCTCAAGCTTCAACAACGATCAATTGAAATAACTCTCAAAGCAATGAAAAAGACAAAGAAAGAATGAGATAATAGAGGTGATTAGAGGTGAACATTAGTAAGGAAAGCATGAAATAAATGCTATCAACTCAAATAGGTTGGTGTCTAATGCCTAAAACACTGAACCCATGAGGACCATTACACTACAAGCAAACTAAACAAAGCATAAATGAAATAAACAACCTGAAACAGTCCTAAGACAGCTCAAAACAGCATTGAAATTCACATGGAAAAGCTTGAAAAAAGGTAGCTACAGTATTGAGGATTTTATGCTAGTAAACAAACAGAAGGAGGAGAGGCTAACCCCTCCATTTTTGGGACTTGAAAACATCATTTTTAGCCTCTGAAAACCTCTTAAATTCGGTGGTAAAAAGCTCAAAATAAGTTGATGAAGAAATGGGAAACACAAAGGTAAAAGCCTAGGAAGCAAGGTTCAAAGAAGGGTGATTAACCGCTCTATCTTTAATGGCCTTAAACCACAAACTTCAGCCTATAAAAATAGTTAAAAAAAAAGGACCCAAAAACAGAAATAAAAGATAGGAATAAATAAGGGAAGAAATCTAGGAATTATACCTCTTGAAGAGGAGTATCCTTTTTAGTTATAAACCACCAAGTTCTCACCCTCAAGAGCCAATGTTCAAGCTCCTCAACCTCAATAAAGAACCCTAAAAAATTTGGTTTAGGATGTCTAGGTAAGGTGTGTTTAGGTTGCAAGGTAGAGAGAGATAGAGAGATATATTTTTTTTAAGAATTTTGCTTCACCCAAAATTTTCTAACCTAATTTTATAAGAGGGGGTCAAGTATATATGGAAAAACTTGTTAGGCTCTCAGAAATATCCATACAAAAACAGCTGGTGCAATTCATGCATCTGTGGAGACAGCGACCACAACTGTCAAAAAGATCTGGTTTTTGACACAAGTGGCCGGCAGGCCACTAAAGGGGACGGCCGTACACTAATAAGTGGTCGGCCAGCCACTAGTATGTCTACAGGCCACTGGGTGCACAGGCTTGAAAAACTGCTATTTTGGTCCCAAAATGGTGCAAGATTTGTCGGTTTCTGAGGCTCAAATTTGAGGCTTTCTGTTAAGAAAATCAAGCGTTTGACAAGCCTGTACATTTAGCATTGGGTGATCAATCGGTGGCGTCCAAGTCAGGGCTATCAAAAATGAGGTATCTACAGTTGCCCCCCTTTGACAGAGCTCGAAGTCATAAAATGACGTAAGTGAATGTCAAGGCCCAGAGACGACCCATTTTGACAGGGCCATAAGACTTGGGCAAACAATCAAGACATAAATTAAATTGGCTGAGTTCGAAAGCTGCCTACGTATCCCTTTGCAAGGAATCAAACCAGCGTAGCTCAAGAGCAAGATGCAAATGATATGCACAAAGAATATACGTTGAAAGCTGGACTTACGCACTTAGCGAAGCTGGCTATTTTGAATATCCATGATAATGGAAGACGATGAAATATGAAATAATAAGATAACAATTATCACAAGAAGTCCAACCACGTTTCATGCGGAAAGAAATAAAAACACACTCTAACCACACCGAAATCACGAGAAGAGGAGAAAAACCGCTCAGGGTCGTGCTTCTGCACACCCTGAGATGATGCGATAGATGCAAAAAGTATGAGATTGTGTGATAGATGCACAAGGCAAAATTGTGCGATAGATGCATGAAGTGAGAGAGTGCGATAGATGCACAATGTGAGTGAGTGCGATAGATGCACAACGTAACAAAAGTGTGCAATAGATGCACAATGTAACGATAGTGTGTGATAGATGCACAATGGAACAAAAGTGTGCAATAGATACATAATGTAACGATAGTGTGCGATAGATGCACAATGTGAGTGAGTGTGATAGATGCACAATGTAACGAAAGTGTGCGATAGATGCACAATGTAACAAAAGTGTGCGATAGATGCACAATGTAACGATAGTGTGTGATAGATGCATAATGTAACAAAAGTGTGCGATAGATGCACAGTGTAACGACAGTGTGCGATAGATGCACAAAATGAGAGTGCGTGATAGATGCATGATAAATAAATGAAGTGGCGCTGCATCTGAACATGACACAAGGCGATGTAAATGAAACCAACACGATAGCAACACAAGTTCAATGCAACATAATAGACAACCGACATAAGAATTAATGCGCGTTCTATGCAAGATAATTGAAAGCATGTTCTATGCACAAGAATTGAAAGCATATGTGTTACGATGCAATGCGCACATGTAACGCAAGAGATATGTGAGAGTGCATGTTCTATGCAACAGATATGTAAATCGACAAAATGGACAAAAGGAATGTTTGACGACAACCTCCGACTTACCCCTCGGAGGCTTTGCAAAATGCTCAAAGAACTTGTTCATCTTTGAAATTGGGGCACGTTTGTGCGCCGGAGTACAGTAGGCATTGGAATGGCGCAACCGAAACACAGTTTCGAGCTTCTCAGAAATCAAATCCACTTCAAATACCTCAATCCTTCTTTCCCAACCCAAAACAGGACCTCCAATACACTGTTTGGGCAAAAGGGGAACAAAAACCAACACTGGACCGCAAAAGGGGCCAGCCGGCAACTAATAGTGTATGGCCGGCCACAAATGGTGTAAGGCCAGTCACTAATAGAAATTCGGAGGCAGTTTGGTCCTTACGGAACGGGTCTCTTTAAATACACCACCAAACCTCATTTTCTCATACACACACCTCTAAAATCACACACTCTCTCTCAGGTGCTTCCTCTCTCTAGATTTGTGCTTTGTATATGTTTGCCAATGCCCCATGCCAACTTTATTTCTAAACCCTCTTTGGCTCTCTTTACTTTGAACCGATCAGATTTTGTTTTCGTTGATTTTTCTGGGTTTTCAACACTTTGGGTTTGTTCCCCTCGAGTTTTTCTTGGGTTTTGTGAACTTTCCCGAGTTTTGACTTTTTCTCCCATTTTTCGCTCTTCATGGGTTGACTTTTTCCATTTTTCCTATTTTTTTTCCCACTTTTTCTCCACTTTTCACCAGAATTCACCCCACTTTCCAGATGGCGAATGACATTCCTCATGTTGACGCCCCTCCTGAGGTCCCACATGTACCTTCACTCCCAATAGCAGTCGAGGAGCCGGCGGGGCGACGGAGGACGTTGCCGCCGATTTTGAGGCAGAGTTCGCGCCAGGGCTTGAGCCTGAGTTACTACCATTGAAGGTGAGGCCCTTTAATCCTGCCACTTACCACCCCTGTACGCACACGATGGCATATGGAGGCATGATGCGCTTTGATGATTTCGTCGGTGGCGTGTCGGAGGACATTTGGCTGAGAGAGCTGAACTCCCACTTTTCCCACGACGCTACTGAGGTATAAACTTTGTTTTTATGCATCACTGCCTTTCCTTTGAGTGTCTTTCAGCACTACCTTTCATCTAATTCATTCTTTCATCGCTGTCTTTCATCTGACTCACTTTTTCTTCACTGCAGGAGGACTCTCGCTCTTGTAGGGGTTACAGGGTAGTGACGGCCAGGGACTGGTATCACGAGCTCCCTCCGGGTTCATGCCCTTGTCATTGAGGTAGGCTTTGGCTTACTCTGCACTGGACTCTTGCGCCACATGGCTAGCCAGGCCCTACTCAGAGCATTAGTGGAGAGGTGGTGGGATATCACTAACCCCTTCCACTTCTCTTCCACTGGGGAGATGACGATGACCCCTTATGACTTTTTGATTATCACAGGCTTAGGAGTAGGGGTGATCCGATCCCCTTCGACATGGACATGGGCTAGTAGGAGGTGACCTAGATGAACCTGCTCGGAGCAAGCCCACTTCTATACAAGCCAGCTATGGTGCGATACAGTTGGTTCCTCGAGCGCTTCAACAAGAGTCAGCCTGAGCTCAGGAGAAGGTAAAGTAGTGCACTCGGGGCTTCTTAATGTACTTTCTTGGTACCACCTTGTTCACAAATAGGTGGAATACCATGGGTTTGTACTTGTTAAGCGCCCTTGTGACCTTGCCCCGGGTCCGGTTTTACGACTAGGGTGGAGTTGGTCTTGCCACACTCTACGGCTACATGAGCTCCAGTTCCCGCATGAAGGGGAACAAGATCGGAGGCTACTGGAGAGCTTGGGAGATATGAACTGCACTTTCAATTCTGTTTGATTCTTATGCTTTTTGCTTTGTATTTTCTGCCTTATATCTACTCATGCATTATGCTTTCTATTTTGCACTTTCTGTCTGATACCTATTCACACACTATGCCTTGTGCTTTGCACTTTCTGTTTAATATCTGTTCACACACTATGCCTTATGCTATGCACTTTCTGTTTAATATTGTTCACATACTGTTGATTCACACCGCTGGTCTTTTCTTGTAGCTGTGGGTTTACGCCTATTTCCCAGCCCTTGCCCCAGAGCCAATGGACAAGATTGCTTCAGTCGTGCCCTACTCGCAGCGGTACAATGGTAGGTGCTGCCGCCGGAGCTGCGAGAACATGACCCTTGCCTACTATCATCGATACTTCAAGACAGTGGTTGCCAGCGAGGTAATCCAAAACTGATAGTCATTTCCGCTTTATTCCCATTGCTACTGTTCTGATCCATATTCTGACAGCTAAAAGTAACTAACATCTTGTACCTTCTCTATTTGCAGATCACATAGCAGCCATAGCCGATGATGCTGGCTGGAGTCAAGGACCAGTACACTGGATCCTGGGCTACCTCCTGGTATCGGATCTTGTTAGAGGGCCCCTTCTATCGTACCTGGTTCTTAGGAGAGCGATTTGTACACCAGACCCTGGGCTTGCCTGCCCCAGTTGTTCCTATGCCACCCCCAGCATCCACGAGGATAGCTGATAGCCTCCCAACTGAAGCTATTATTTAGTATATGGTGGGGCTAGAAGCTGACTACTTCTGACGGGACGGAGATCACACAACCTTCATCTGGACTCATTTCATGCCGCCCCTGACCAGATTACGCATGGGCAGCGCAGCAGGTGCTCCTTTGGTTAGAGAGATTGCTCAGTAAGCTGAGGCTAGTAATGGAGAGACCCCTCCCATTGGGTAGGCTGCTGGTTAGCCAGCGATTCCTACTGTGCTTACCTACTGGCAACCAGGCGGGACAGCTTATCAGATTATGATAGAGCCACTAGAGGTAGGGCACAAGTATGTCAGAGCTCCAGGTGCACCTCAGGTATGGCCCCCACTTTACACCTTGTATCCCGCACTTTCCATTTTTCAGATACTGAGTATTCAAATTCACTTGCAGGCACCCACAGAGCACACAGAAGGCCTCCTCCAGCTAGTTGTTTCTGCAGTTGGCATGGTGCAGAGGAGAGAGACACTGCTTGGTCTGCATGGTATTCAAGTATTCTCCCCTATTATCCACGTGCATTTTACCGCTGACTCATACTGTTGTGCACCACACTGTCATATTCCTACTGATACACTGATATGTATTCTGACACTACCTTAAACTACACTGACACACTGTACTCATGCTGAATTTGGCTTCTGCATGATACTCATTCTGCAACAATACATACACTCTATCTGATATGCTGATGTTTGTTTTTCAGATCCCACCTGCACCAAGGGCACCAGCGGCAGGGGGAGCTTCTCCAGCGGCAGGGAGGAGAGGTAGATATGCCCTAGCATACAGCTGAGATGAGTGCCGAGTTTCAGGTAAAGACAGGGGTGCTTGGGGCTGGAGCAGTGAGTCCGACCTAGTTTTGAATGGGGATGATGTTGAGACCAGTAGCTCCGAGGAGGCAGTGAGCCGGCACTCTTAAGTCTGAGAGCGAGGACGATGACGCTGGCTTGGGGTCAGGGAGCGGAGACGATGATACTAGCTCTGAGTCAAGGAGCGGAGATGATGATACTAGCTTTGGCTTAGAGTCCAATTCCAATAGCAGTACTGATGGAGACAATGCCTATGAGTCCCGTCCGAGGAAGAGGACAAAGAGGGCCTCTCAAGCTTGATGTGACTGGCACAGATTTTTGTACTCTTTTGCTGAGTTTCTTTTATTTTGTAGTTTAGCACATGTATAGCTTCGGACAGGCTTTTTACTTTTCATTTATGAAAAGACTTGTACATTTTTTTTTGTAAAAACCATGATCAGGGTAAAACCTCGCAGTTTTACAAAAAGAGTTATTTTTTTGCATCATGAGCACCACACTTGCATAAAATGGAATTGAATTTGAAAACGAGAATGCTTGTATTGGAACGATGTTCTTAACCAGAAAAGGAGCCGACCAATGACCAAAATACAAAATACAACTTGATAAATGGAAAACAAAGTAAAAACAACTGAAACACAGCTATGTACACTTACTAAAAATAAAATACTCAAAACAAGCCCCCAGAACATAAAGACCAGGACAAAACCAAAATGCCAAAACTGTTAGGCCACAAAAGTGGACGGCCGGCCACAAGTAGTGCACGGTCGGCCAATAAAAGTGGATGGTCGGCCACCTGTGGTGATCCACCAACTAGCTGACAACTGGCCTCTACTCACAGCCCTATCTTCTACAAAAGGTCCTCCCTTGCAATTTTTTCACCGAAACCTCATTTTTGCTGTTGTTTTCTTTAAAAATGGAGGTCTTCCTTGCTGGGAAGCTCTCAGATTGGATAGTCACTTTGGACGGCACGGAAAAGGTAAATTTCTGAGGTTTCGACATAAATGCACTTTTTCCATTGATTCGTACTCCACTTTATTTTCTGTTCCTCCACGCTGTGGCCCGATGTTAGGACCTAATTACGTACGTATTTCGCTTCAGAGCACAGGAAATGTGTCCAACTCTTGAAGAGTTTCAAGCATTGTTGGAATCCAAACACAGCAAGGAAATGATGCCTTAGCCCCGTTTTGGCCATACCCTAGCTTTGGGATGTATGTGTGGGCTTACTTTGCACGAAACTCGATCTTTGGCTCATGATGGGAAGCTAGATATACCTGGCTTGATTCGTTGATTTTCTGACATCGGAGACAGATGCGACCTTCTCTAGCGAGGCTTTTGGCAACATGCCCTCTATTTATGTCCGCTTGCGCATTTTCTTTTTTCCCCTAGTTACAGCGGAGCCAACATTAGGTTAATCAAAGTTGCCTAATATCTGAAAGAGGGTAAGAGTTGCATTGGTTTGGCACTAGTTGAGACCCTGATGGGTTTAGATGCTTTTCGTCGACCAGAGACCACCAGGTTTGCGGGAAGTCCACTGCTTCTTCAGGTATTGTTTCCCACCCTTTCTTATATAAGTTTCTTACATCACTCAACACCCACACTCTATTTTTCTCTCAAAGGCCTTCTTTCTTTTTCTCTCAACGTATATCTTTCTATTCTTTAATCTCTCTTCTTTTTCATCTCTTCTCAGGTATGGCTAATGGATAAGCTAAAAGTGGTGGACCCTTGCCCTGAATATTCAGCTCGAGCTTACTTCTTTTGCTAGCGACTAATGGACATTCCTACAAAGGGATGGTGGTGCAACTAGATGTGCAGCAGATCAGCAGTTGACATAGCTTGGCGTTGCCCCTGGTTTAACTTGACAGAGATGAGTTACAGCATGTCCCGATAGCTGGATATTTAGTTGATTGGCCTTATGCATGCAGTGTTCTGTTTCCCCTTCTAGTTTAGACGCCAATTTGGGCATGATCAGACCCGTTCAAATGAGGAGGTAGAATACCTAACCCTATTCCCAATTTGTGCTTCAAACCTAACTCGGTACCTTGCTGCCTGGAAGGCGAGAGTGCTTCTGGTCCCTGCCCCTAATTTCAGTTATGCCCTTTCTGGTGAGTGCTTGGCTTGGCTCGAGGATGAGACACAAGTTGGGCCAACTTTGGCTGCAGAGGCTTTCGAAAGTACAAGCAGAGGACGCAAGAACACCTGACTCATCTATGCCCCCCAGTTTATTGCTTTGACTTTTCTTTTCAAGTTTTATGATGTAAAGCAACTTTGATTTAACTCAGAGAGTTAGAGAATGTACTTATGTTGAAATCAATGGAATTAAAGTAGTGAGTACTAAAAATTTTCCTTTTGGTCCCAAAATGGTCTAACTTTTAAAAGATAAATTTTGAACAAAATCAACTTTATTAAAACTTTTCAAATTCATTTTCGGAAATGATCACTGCTTGACACGCACAGAATCAGTCCTCAAGATGCACAGCCCTGAATCAGAAGATCGCAACTGCCCTTAACTGCGTTCACCAGCATTGCTTTGCGTTCTAACTAGTATTTCAGTGGCAAGAAGGTAACACAACCAAGATAGAAGATAGTAGACAAAGACGGTCGGATCAAAATGAGCGAATAGGACATTTGAGTTGGAGATGTTTATGGCTGAACTTCAGGATGAAGTTGCCTACGTATCGCAAAGATGGGAATCAGGCCTTACGTAGTTCGGTTCTGGTTCACTCGAGTATTAACTCTCTCTTTTTATGCTTTAACATTTGCCAAAGTCGCCCTTCTCGATTTTCGACCTTGCAAGCTCAGTTTTTCTTTATTTCTAATTTTTCATGCTCTAACTTTGCCTAGGTCGCCCTTTCAGGTTTTCGGCCTAGCGAGCCTCTTAGGGATAATATTTCTTCAACTTGTCCATGTTGATCAGCTCCGAAAACTCCACGCCATCTAGGGCCATAAGGATAATTGCCCCTCCTAACCAAATAGACTTGATGATATAAGGACTAGTCTAATTAGGTCTGAACTTGCCCCTAGGGTCATGGATAGGAGCTCGATTGTCCTTTAGCAACATATCTCCCTCCTTGAGGTTTCTGGACTCGACCTTCTTGTTAAAGCCCTAGCAATTTTGTGTTGGTAGCCCTAGACATGATACAATGCCCTTAGTCTTTTTTCATCAGACAACATTAACTCCTCAAATCTACTCTGTTGGTAGTCTGCCTCCGCTATCTAACACTCGGCCATAACTCGTAGCAACTGTACTTCAATCTCGATGGGTAGAACAACTTCCATCGCATAGACAAGAGAATAGGGGATTGCCCCTGTAGATGTTCGGATTGATGTTCTATATTCCCAAAGCGCAAATGGTAGTTTATCCAACCAGTCCCTATATGTTTCCACCATCTTCCATAAGATGTTCTTAATATTATTGTTCGCGGCCTCAACAGCTCCGTTGGTCTATGGTCTATACGTTGATGACTTGTGAAAAGCCACATTATACTTCTCAAGCAAATCCACCACCTCTTTCTTGAAGTGTGAGCCGTTATTTGATATGATCTCATTCAGAACTCTACAACGGTAGATGATGTTGCTTCTGATAAACTTGGCTACATGCAATGCCTTCAACATGGCATAGGATTGAGCTTTTACCCATTTCGTAAAATAGTCAATCGCTACCTGAATGAACTCATGTCCATTGGAACCCTTTGGCGAGACTGCACTGATAATATCAATTCCCCAGACTGAGAAAGGCATGGCGAAGTCATGTTGTAGAGCTTTGACAACAGGATATTCATGCGATTGGCATGAATTTGACATTTGTGGCATCGCCGCACAAACCCAATACAATCCTCCTCCATAGTTGACCAATAATAGCCTTGCCTGAGGATATTCCAGGCTAGCATCACATCGTTCATGTGTGCCCCACACTTGCCCCCGTGGATGGCTTCTATGAGGCGCTTTGACTCCTCTTCTTCAACACACAACTTGTGCATTCCTAGATGACCTCTTTTGTATAGCTTACCCACACAGATGATGAACTGGATGGCCAAAAGCCATATTCCTTATTTGTCCTTGGCATTTGCCCCTGGTGAATACGTCTCTTTTTCCAGAAAATTCCAAATGTCATAGTACCTGGGGTTCTTGTCTTGAACTTTATCTATCACAACAATAGCCTCATAAGCCAGCATGTATTTCTGTTCGATGATGATCGGATGTATCTTGACTCCAAGCGGGATGTCTACCATAGAAGATAGAGTTGCCAACACATCACCAAATCAGTTGTTCTCTCTCAAAAGATGCATAAATGTCAGTTTTACAACCCTTAGAATTAGCATACCGACGTTCTGATGATAAACCTTCATTTTCTCTTCTTTAACTTTCCAATCTCCATTCACCTGAGAAACAACCAAGTTCAAGTCTCCAATGACATCCAACCTTTTTACCCCTAGTTCTAGGGCGGCTTCTAAACCAGTAATGCATGCTTCATATTCTGCCTCATTGTTAGACACTTTGAACCGGAGTTTGAATGCTAAGGGTATATGGGAATCATTGGGTGCTATCGGTAACACATCTATCCCATAACCGTATTGATTGGACGCTCTGTCAAAGTACACCGTCCAAGTTTCCTCTTTGACCGGTAGAATGTCTTCATCTGGGAACAAGTATTCCACTGCCTCATCTCCTTTTCCTAGCTGGTCTGTCAAGAATTGCGCTACAGCCCTCCCTTTAATGGATTTGCGTGTAACATACTTGAGATCAAATTCGGAGAGAAGAAGCAGCCAACGGGCTAGCCTACCTGTAAGTGCTGGTTTCTCAAAGAGATATTTGATGGGGTCTAATCTCGAAACAAGGATTATAGAGTGAGCTAACAAGTAGTGCCTCAACTTCCTAGTAGCGCACACTAAGGTTAAGCAAGCTTTCTCCCAAGGGAGTATAGCGGGTCTCATAGTCTAGCATCTTCTTGCTCAAGTAGTAGATGGCCTTCTCCACCCTATCTTTAGATTCCTAAGCGAGCATGCACCCCATGGCTGAGTCCGTTACCGATAGATACAGAATCAAAGGCTTCCCCGGCCCTAGTGGTGACAACATAGGCGGATTCTAGAGGTATTGCTTAACCTGCTCAAAGGCAAACTGACATTGACGTCCCATCAGAACTTCTTCCCTTTCTTCAGGAGACCAAATAGTGGTTCACAAGTCAAGATTAATTTGGAAATACACCGTCTATGAATTGCACCTTACCTAGAAAGCCGCGCACCTCCTTTTCAGTCCTTGGTGGTGGCATTTCTAAGATGGCCTTGATTTTAGAAGGATCTACTTCAATTCCCCTTTGTGTGATCAGAAATCCTAACATTTTTTCTGTCGTTATGCCAAATGTGCATTTTTGCGGATTTAACCTCAATCTGTACTCCTTGATCTGTTGAAAGAACTTTTCCATTACGGCGTAGTGACCTTATCGCTCTTTGGATTTGACAATCATGTCGTCCACGTACATCTCAACTTCTTTGTGGATTATATCGTGCAGAATGGTGGTCGCAGCCCTTTGATAGGTAGCCCCAGCATTTTTCAATCCGAAAGGCATGACACGGTAGTAATACGTACCCTAGGGTATGGTGAATGCGGTCTTTTCTTTGTCCTCAGGCACCATTAAAATCTGATTATATCTGAAAAACCCATCCATAAATGAAAGTAGTGCATGGCCTGCAATGAAGTCTACCAGCTCATCAATATGCGGTAGTGGAAAGTCGTCCTTCGAACTGGCTCTGTTCAAATCCTGAAAATCGACACAAACCCCGATTCTACCATCCTTCTTCGGCACTTGGACGATATTGGCCAACCAGGTCGAATACTTAGATACTAACAAGAATCCGACATCAATCTATTTGGTGACCACTTCCTTGATTTTCAGTGCCAATTTCGGACGAACTTTGCGTAGTTTCTGCTTGATTGGTCAAGCCTCAGGGTTAAGAGGGATCTGATACCGTACAATCTTAGGGTCGATTCCAAGCATGTCTTCATAGGACCACGCGAAAACATCTTTAAAATCTTTTAATAAAGTGATTAAACGTTCGCGTTCCACAGAAGACAATGTAGACCCGATCTGGACCAAGCGTGGATCCTTCTCAGTACCTACATTAATGGCAATGATTTCATCAGAACAAAGCTTAGCAAACTTCTCCTTCTCTCGATTAATCAATATTTTCAAAGCCAAAGGAATTTCTTCTTCCTTGTTTTCGTTAAAATTTTGAAAATCATGGTCAATGCAATAAACCAATGGCACAGAGAAATCACAAAATCTATAGTGTTTTCATTCATAAGTTTCGGCTCTTCGGTTACAACAGGCTCGAAAGCGAAAGAAAAGAAGACCTTGACAGGACCTTGGCATTTGGGTTGCCACCCCCAGGAATGCCAAAATCAGACTCCCTGGACTGACTTGAATTTGATTCCGACTCTAGAGACTAAATGGAATCAGATTCTTGCTCATCACGCGATTCAGAACTGGAAAGATAGCCTTTCTCCAGCTGCAAAGTAAGACGTGGTGCCCTCGTTGCATCCAGAATTCTAGTGGTTGGGTCCACCCCTGATTTTTCCCCTATCATGGAGATGGTAAAGTTATCCCCCAAGTTCTCCAGATCAGTCGCGGGATCTGTGAAGAGATTGGCCAGTGATGCCCCTACCTCAACCTCACTGTTTTCTAAGTCATCTTTTGTGCTCTGGCTAACTTTTATGTTTGATTTAGCCCTTTTTCTCATCACTGTCCTGCAACTGTAGATAAAAAAAGATCTTGAATCCGGGGAAGCGCTTCTTTAAGGAATTTACCCAAGGCTCGGGAAAGCTGCAAAAAGGGAAATCCTTTCATTCCAAAACAAAACGACCATTCAAGGTCCCTCGGATTGGCCTGTGGACGAGCTCATAATGCTTCTCAACACTCTTCGCCTGGCTCTACCCTTCATCTCTTCTCCCTTTCTTAACCAGTCCTCTTTAGTGGGCACGTAACCCAGTCCAAAGGCATTTGGGTTGTGTGGCACCTCTGCCAGTGCTGTGACACCTTTTCGTCCACTCTTTCCAAGCCCCATTCTTGGAACATGCCGCAACTTGTTCACGAAGTAGATGAATTAGGCACTGACGTATATTTCTTCATCCATGGCAAGAATTGTCTGCACTACCCAAGCTTCTGCCAGAGTGAATGCCGAGAGGAATACAACCTCATCACCATGGTTGATCTCTAGCACTGGCGTAGTCACCTCTAGAGGTGGATGGATGGATAAGTTCCCAAAAATAGTTGCTACTCCTCCCATATGAGGATACTTCAACATTTGATGGAGGGTAGAGGACACAGCCTTCACGTGATGTAACCAAGGCCTCCCTAACAGCTGGTTAAAGTTAGCCAGTACATCCAGGACGTGGAACTCGATCTCTTACTCTGATGGGCCAACCTAGACCCACACTTTCACTGTGCCCGTGACCTTGCTACTTGTGTTATCATATGCCCGTATAACCTGGGCTGTGGGAATGAAGTCTGCCGGTTTGAGACCAATTACGTAGGCAGTACGAGACAGACAGACATTAATAGCTGAATTGGAATCTGCCAATACCACCGGCACCCATTTCTCCCTGCATTCCACAAATATGTATAATGGCTTGTTATGGGCCAAGCCTTTCGGCGGCAGCTCTTTGTCAAAGAAAGTGAGCATTGGTTTGGCACCACCCAGAAAGACCAAGCCCACCAGTTGCTTAGGCGTAGTATCAATGGACAATTTAGCCTTCTTTATTACCGACAATACTGCTTGTCAGTGCACCCGTGAAGCCATGAGGAGTCCCCAAATAGAGATATCTGCTTGGATTTTCTTAAGTTATTTCAGTACTAACTCCTCTTCTAGTTGCTTCTTTTTCTATTTCTCAGCCTTTTTGTCCTTTCCAGACGCCTCTTCTTAATTTAGGTGCGGCGACTTAAAATACCGTCCACTGCGTGTAAGATGGTCTATCTCCTCAGCATACCATGAATTATCCAGGATGCAATCTCCCCATTCTTCGTCGGTATAGGCCAGACATAAATCATCGTCATCCCACCACTCGCCATCAGCTGTTGACAAGTAATTGTCAGGCTCCACTTGAATTATCTTTACCGTGCAAGTGTCCCGCTCAGGGAAACAGGCTGTTGCAGTGTTCAGGCTGTCTTCAATTCTTTCTCTCTCAAACTACATCAACGTAGCTTCTTGTTTAGTATTTGTGGTGCTCACTACACCCACTTCTTGGGTTGGGCTTCCCGCATATGTGCCCTCTGGCAATTTTCTTTTCTCATCGGCCTTTCGAGCTACTGTAGCTACCTCGGCTTCCTTTCCCCCTGGTTTCATCCCAGTTTCATCTTCCTTGTCTGGCTCGTCACTCAACCATTGGGTATTATCTGTTGATCCATTCAGGTCGAACCACCCAAGCTGTACATCTCCCTAATCATGCTCGTCAAAAAATTACAGGTTATCTAGATCTTCTTCAAGATCTGCAAGGTCGTCCAACCTTTGGCTCGGGCCATCTTGCCTGACCACATTAATCTCCACCAATGTTGGCAACACCACTTTGGGCCTTCTTTGCGTGGTTGGCATGATATAGCAACCCGGGTCGTATGCCCTTTCACAAAAGTCTCCAGGATACTCTGACAACAAACTAGTACCTCCCTCCGAGGTCGACCACCCTTCTACTACAAGTATCATCACCGCTGACCTGTGAAGCTCAGCCTGTAGGTTAGATGCGGCCATGACGCACAAGTCTATGCCCTCAAGAAGGAACAACATCGGTTTCGGTAAGTGAGAGGGTGTACTATATACACTGGGGTCATAAGAGGTGGCCAGTGTATAAATAAGGTTTAGGTTTCAAGGTGGGGGGACTTGATTATGGGTTGGGAGTGGATTTGTGGTTACATTTGGTTTCTAAGGTAGAGCGATCACCTTGTTGTCAATAAGATCATGAATCGCATGACACAATCGGAAACATTGGTCGATATCATGACCGTGCTACTGGTGAAAAGCACAGTGCTTTGCAAGGTTATGTTTAGGTGGAAGAGGGTCAGGAAGTGGGCGAGGTTCTAAGGGTTTCAGGTGCCCTTTCTTGACTAGCACCTATATGGCTTTAGACAGGATCATGTATAGTTGGTTAAAAGTCCTACCCTGAGGTCGGGTAGCGGTGGATGATGTTTGTGGGCCTATGTTAGCGAAGGGGTCGACGGTTTTTGTTGTGGTGACAACACTTACATCCGATGGCCTCGCAGCTGTGCTACCACTGGCAGCATTGGAACTGTGAACAAACGGCCTTTTAGCCTTCTCCTTATCATCAGTAATAATCCGTTACTTCATGGCATCCTCGATTTGAACCCCCATCTCATGTAGTTCTTTGAAGGTAAATAGGGGAAGAACAATAATTTTTTGCAATAGTTTGCCATGTAGATTCCGAACAGCCATTCTGATCTGATCTTTCTCTGAAGGTCGAACGGTCATCATAGACACCTTGGCCCGTCCTCCATCTTGTCACAAACTCAGAGAAACCTTCCTTTGGCTCTTGACGTGTCGCCTCGAGATCACGAGCTATGACCTCAATTTTCATGTTATAAGAGTACTGAGTGACGAAGGACTCAGCAAACTCTTTCCAATTCTGCTTTACTGAATCTTCCAATTTGGCGTACCAGATGGTCGCTATACTCGACATGGTGCGACTGAAGAGAAATAGCTTTTGCAGTCTAGTTAAGCCGATGCCGTTGTAGACACCCCATTTTTGACCACCCATAAGACTTGGGCACTACTGATTGCTTACTTGATGGTGTAGGCTATGCTACGCAAAGGTTCGGTTTCTTTGGCAAGGAGAGTGTCAAATCCAAACCTCACACCCCACTTTTGGACCAAAAGATTTTAGACCTTAAAACCCTCTCTTTGAAAACATTTTTCAAAATACTTCTACGATGTTCCGAGGCTCGCATTTTGTTAAATGTTGCGCTTTTCGATAAACCAAGCAAGGACAATGTAGAAATAAATGAAGGAGAGGTGAGCTCACTAAAAAAAATATTTAAAACATCTTGTTTAGAGGTTTGGAGTTGAGGAAAAGAAGTGGAGAGGGATGAAACCAAGATAGAGAAGAAGATGGGCATGAACAGTCAAGAGAGAGTCAAGCAGCCCTCGCTAAATCGAGCCTATCCATTTGCACACTTGGATTTCCGATATGAGGCCACACCATTGGAAACAAGACTTCCGGGGTTTCATTTTTCATTCAAGAATCTCCTCAAGCCGAGGCCAGATGAGGGAGATATGGTTGGTTGAAGTTGGGCATTGATCCGTTTGGACCGAAACTGAGCAGTCTTTACTAAAAGAGTGATATCTCTTAGTGCACTTTGAATTTTGATGTGAACCTTCCACCATTGGAAAGAAGACTTCCCGGGCTATAGTTTAGGCTCAAGCATAATTTAAAAAGGAGTCAAGATGAAGGAGTTATTCCTATTTCAAGTCGGGGCCAGAACCAGTTTTTGCCGTCAGCCTCTGTGGGAGTGTGCCAGCCACAAATCGAGCTTGCCGTCCATATGCCCACCAGAAGGGATTCTTGTCAGCCAGAGAAGTAGCCGGTTGGCCACCACAAGCGGCCGGTTGGCCACAAATGTCCAGAAAACTCAGAATTTGCAGATATTTTGCTCCAACTGTCTTCCAAATGCTCCAACTATCTCTATATTCAGATATTTCGACCAAGGCTCTCATTTTTGCAATATATGAAGGCAATATCTATCATTTTAGAAGGGTAGCAAGTTTGGGAGCTTCTCACTCTAAAATCTCTCTCTCTCTCTCTCTCTATGATTTTGTGAGCAAAATCTCACCCTCTCTCTCTAGAAATGTCTCTCTTCCTATATTGTGCTTAGAAGTGAGAATTTCCTACACTCTTGCAAAGTGACCCTTGACCAAACACCTCCACCTTGTTGCTGAGGTTCTTGGAGGTCTTATTTGAGCTCCCAAAGCTAGTTTTAGCTTAGAGTTAACGCTGTTTTGCTGCTGTGCTTCAAGGGTAAGGATTTACCCCTTTAAGTTTGTTTTTTTTGCACATTGGTTTGGCCACCTTTGCATGCTCTTTTGGCCTAGTTGTCAACTACAAAAACCTCTATTTTTAAGTGTTAAAAATGGTAGTTTGAGGCCTTTTTGGAGTTAGGGGTGATCCACCCTCCTTTGTTGCTTATTTGCTAAGCTTTGTGTCATGTTTTAAAGCCCTTCAAACAATCTTGCTTTGGACATTTAACCACTGAATTCCAAGGAAATTTTAGTGGTAGAAAGTTGGTTTTGAGGTCCAAAATAGGAGGGGGTGGCCTCCCCTCCTTGTGTTTTGTTTGCATGTGTCGTTGGCGTAATAGGTGAGCATGTTTTTCTATCATCACATGACTTAATCTCAGCATGTTTTTGTGACTTTTTTGACCTGCTATGACATGTTTTTGGCTGGTTGAGTCACTCCATGCTTGCTTCTTACACTTGCAGTACAATCATGCTTGCTCGCCTAGCTTACTTGATGTTTTAGCCTATCATTCTAGCATGTGTTAGCCCTACTCCAACTTGATTTTGGCCTTATTTTAGCATGCTTTAGTTCTGTTTTGGGTGGTCTTAGTCCTTTGAAACTTGCTTTGTATATCTATAGAGTAAACAGCCCTTACTTGCTTTTGTGTTTTAAGGCCTTTAGCATGCTTTATTTGAGCTGTTTGCATGATATGGCATCATTTAGCATGTGATTTCACAACATATATCACTGTTACACTCTCACATATATCACTCTTTAATGGCTTTTGAGAGTTGTGTCTTATGCCTTGCTTGTGAGCCAATTTGTGCGCATGATTTTCTTACCTTTTAAGCATCAATCTCAGCATGATTTAGTCTTTGTTTTGGCATGCTTTAACTCTGTTTTGAGTTGGTTTGGCCCTTTGAGGCTTGTGTTGTAAGGTTGGGGTACAACCCCTTTCATTAGCTTAATGAGTTTAGCCTTTTAACATGCATCACATGGGTTGTTTGCATGATTTTGAGCCACTTAGCATATTATTTCAGTGTTGAAATATGTGTCATTGCACTCAATTATTTTAAACTTTCATTCGCTTTGAAAGTGGTCTTGAGCCCCTTGAGGGCTTGAATGTGGAATTGAGGTTCGCATGCCTAATGGTTTTAACTCACTCTTGAGGGTTTTTACTAACCAACAGCATGAGACCTCTTTCATGCTCAAGGTACTTGTGACTTAGACCATCTCTCCAATTAGAGGACTTTCACATTGGACTTAACCGGTTAAAAGACTAATTGGTAAGCTAAAATATGTAAACAAGAATTGAACCAAGTAAAACATGTGCAAGATAAGCATGTTGTTTGCATTGCATGTGTTTGGATCAGACGTTAATCTAAACATGAGAAATGTGAGACATTTCATACTCGAAGTGATGAAGCGTGTCACATTTCTTGGTCGCCAACACCCTTGATCATGCATGATAGGGTGGAGGCTCTTTGTGTATTGTTTGTGCGTTTACTAAACTTGTACAAGCTTGGTTTTCTGGCTATCATGCATTGAGATGCTTGATTGGTGGCTTGAGAGCCAAGTACCACACTCCTTTGAGCTTGAGACATGATGAGGAGGGTGGTAGTACACACATTTCTTGCCAAATACATTGTCTTGGCTCTATTGCTCACTATTGCAGCAAAGGTAGAATTCTTGAAAAAGAAGTGGCCGGCCGGCCACTTGCACTTGCCTACCGACCACTTGCACTGGCCAGGCGGCCAATTGAGGTAGCCTACTGACCATTTGAGGTGACCGGCCGGCCACCTGTAGGGAAAATTGTCCAAAGTGTTCCTGTGTTGGGGCAGATGCAATCTGGAAGTTCACATGATGTTCTGAGATCACCGCGAGTGCAAACAGAGGCAACTCATGGCAAGGCAATGCATTTTCAGGCGAAGCAAACCGAGCATGCATATCTCCCTCGCCCACGAGGCCATTTCATTGCTTATGATTAGTTTGATTAGCATAGCTAATTATTTAATTCAAGTGTTGTAATATTGTAATTAGCTTAGCATAGCTAGTTATTCAATTTCATTTGGTTTATAATTAATTAGCTTAGCATAGTTAATTACTTATTTTGTAATAATTAGCTTAGCTTAGTGTAGCTTAGCTTATTTATTCGGACCCTCCTTTGAGAGGGCGTATTGTTGTAATAAGCGTGCATGTGTGTGTGCATGTCTTCCAACCCCACGTCTTTCTCCCTTTTACTTAACCACTTCTGATGGTTAGTTTTAGGGCACGTTTTGATTAGCATACCTTATGCTGTGCATGCTTGCATCATTCATTTGTCTTGCATGCACCGGGCTCGGTGTGTCATTCAAATTGCATCGTATTTCAATTCTTATTTGAATACGAGTATCAACTTGTTGCATTCATATGCCATCTTAGATAGCCGAGCCTATTTACTCGCATTATTGCATGTGTTGCATTAGGCATCTTGCATAGTTAGGGATCATGCATTGTTTTCTAAGTAGCTTTTGTTTTGGCTCGAAGTACACTGTAAGTGTTTACGCTTTGGCATACTTGCATGAGTGTGAGTGTTACCATGATAGCATGCTTGCCATGAGGCTATTTGCTTAAGTGCTTAACTGCTTGAATGCTTATGGGTGAAGGCCTGATCGCCTGAATTAGAACAACTCGATGATTGTGAGTTTTAAGCCCACTTTGTGAAGTGACAAAATCCTGTTTTCTAAAGTCCACTTGAGGGTGGCAAATCTGCGCTTTAGCTTACTTGCGAGTAGCACTTTCAAACCATTTTCAAAAACAAACATGAGTTGTTTTGTTCCAATTCTCGTGATTGAGCCTATACTTGTATGCTGTGCGCATCACATAATAAAATTAGCTAATAATCGGAATAAGAACACATGTGTTTATATAACAACATATCATGTTAGTAGAGGCCGATCTTCCGATCGGGCGAGTGGGGGTGATCATTTAAGGACCTTCCCCTCTCGTACCCAAGTTTCCGAGCCGAGGCAACTTTGGTGATAACGGACACGTGGCCTTTGGCATGAGTCAAGGTTTCCTAAATTTTCCAAAAAAAAATATTTTGGTGGCAACTCTATAATATGGCAAAGCAGTCCAGTTTTGGCAATATTTGATTTAAAATCTGATTTTCCAAAATGATTTGCTGGATTGGACTCTTTGATGTTTATCAGTCTCACATTGCACTATATGAGATTAGATTCAGAACCGTGACAGGAGTCCAAACTATAGTAAGACCAATTCGTACCCTCTCCGAGAGGGGGGCGTGCGGAGAAAGTCGAGTCTACAGTTTCTGGCGACTCTGTTGGAGACTTAGAGAACTTGACTCGAAACTCATGATATGTTGTTTTATCTACATTTATGTGTTTCTTTGCATTGCATTTGCGTTGGTGCGCCTAGGACATTGTGTTTGCCATCTGTTATTCTTGAATGATTTGCCAAAGGCTTGCTTGGAAAAGCGTGTCATAAGGCTGACTGGTTGCAGGCTTTGCCACGATAGGAACACAAACCTTGGATCGGGATCACCACCGAGGCACCCTTTTTGACCAATTGACCTAGTTGCATATCGGAAGCCATAGAGACCATTCCAAACTAGGACAAGTTGCTCACCTGGATGCAGGATTGTTTGAAACCGCATGTGTGCATAGTGAACCCCTAGCTCCTGACAAAACTAGGACAAGGAAACCCTACCCCACCATAAGGGTGTTTTGGCTCTCCTTAACTGGTACGTGCTTTATAGTGAAACTGTACAGGGATGTGCACATCAGTTGCCAAGTTGGTATTAGTTTGTGGGGCAGAATTCAATAGAGAATACAGTCATTCTGCTATGCTCATATCTGTTTTGGTGAAATTAGGTTGAGATGCTATCTGTTTTCTCTTTTGCAAGGTGGTCTTGGAATCATAGCTTCAGAAGGCTCCAATATCCCCCAGGTACATTAGACTTCTGTTGATAGACTTTGTCAGGTCAGAGATTCATTTCAAGGGCAACTAGTGTTTCCTTTGCTAGAGGCAGGGCAAAGAAGGGCCAAGTAGGGCTCACTGGTTCAACCGATCCGACAGTCACCAATCACATCATTTTTGTTCAAACTCAGCTCACCGTGATGGCACAGTGTTCAGAGGAAGTTGTGGCCATAATAGCAACATTAAACCAGGGAATCGCCATAGAGGATGAGACCAATGCTAAAACGCAACGCCCATCTAGGGCGTCTGCCACACATCCAGTCTCGGGACCCCAGCCAAACTTCGACCCACTTTCGCCAGCTGAAGATTCACATGGTTCGGATCCTCGAGAAGGGTTGGCTCAAGCTCGAGTTTTCAGACCCCTGGTGTAGCCTAATGAGAGGCTTTATCCCCTTGATGCTAATGATCTCGATCCGACCCCATTAAAAATTGCGAACCTTAAGAAGCAATTCAAAAAGGCACAGGGCCTTAACTCCATTCCCGAGATTGAGGATGAGTACACCAAGGCTGCCGTCCAACTCCCAGATAGATTCAAAATGCCACATATTGACTGTTTCGATGGGTCTGGAAATCCTATGGTACATATCTCGCTTTTCTTGGATGTCTTTAAACCGATGGGTCTGACTAAGCCGCAGAAACTCTCTCTGTATGGAAGAACACTGTCGGGCCTAACAGCCACTTGGTACGCCAAGTTGGAGGATAAAGTGAAGCAGAACTGAGAAGAGTTGGTTGAGGCCTTTGTCAATCAGTACTCTTACAATTCCCAACTTGAAATAACCACTCAAGACCTTGAAGCAACCCATCAGAATCCTACAGAGTCTTTTGTAGAATTTGTTGCAAGGTGGAGAGCAAAGACAGCACAAATGACAGATCGCCCTTCTGTGAGGGACCAAGTGTGAATAGTGGTGTAGAACCTTGAACATGACATGTTGCAGAAGTTAATAGTGGCTCCACTGTTCACTTTCAAGAGTTTGCATGAATTGGGGGTTCAGATCGAGAATGCATTCAACACAGGGATTATTCCCAGAACAAGTGAACTGATAAGGAGGGTGATTTCGGGGGGTACCAATGCTGGTGGTAGCACTATTCCCAAACCCATTGAAAATCCATACATTCGCTATAGCCAACCCTTTTGCTAATACCAGCCTACAAACAGCTAGCCCAACCCGAGCTGAAGGCAGAACTTTCACCCCCCTCTATATGAGCTAACCAACGCACTAAAAGTCCTGATGGAAAAAGGGTATCTCAAACCCCTTGATCCTTAACCTCTGCCTGACCCACTCCCTGCCAGACATAACCCCACTAAGTACTGTGTGTACCATCAACAGCATGGTCATGGCACCGATCATTGCTACCGCCTTCGTCATGAGGTCCAGAATCTCATCAACAACCGGACGATAGCTCCACCTCCAGACCCCAAATATCTCTTGCCTACCTCAACCTCGTCCATACACTACCACCTACCTTCGACCCCAGCATATATATCACCCCGGCCCATCTACCCAAGCTTGAGGTGTTTATCCCGGAAAGCATGGAGTTATGCATGATGGATGCACTTGAGCCCCAATCATCTTAAACCCATGAGCCCACCACTTCTAAGCTGATGAGAATGATTAAAAATCTTCCGAGAACTGTGGCAGATTTAGCTTTTCAGATATTGGCTCCGTCATCGACCACACCATATACCGGGAATTTCATGTCGAAAGGTTCCCCCATCTTGGGACGGGCTACATTAGAAAAGGGCCAATCCCTTGGCAAAGTAGAGACAAGTGGTAAGAACAAGGTAGGGGCAGGCATTGGTCCCTACGAATACCTTCAGTGGGCTGTTGAGGCTTTGAAGGCTGAAGGACTGAACAAACAGCAAGTGCTTGTAGTTGTTGCAAAGACTGTAGATGACACTTTTGCCACACAGGATGAGAGCATTCTGAATCAAGGGGCAAGTCGGAAGAAGGGCTGTCATACCAAAAACACCCCTCTTAACTTTAGTCCTACATCTATCGGAGATCAGCAAACCCAGTCAGCACCTACCAATCCTTTTGCCAGTACATCCAACCCGACCACCCCACAACCGGTGAAATATCCATCCCGGGGTCAGAGGACTTTTACCCCACTCTATATGTCTCTATCAGCGGCCTGGAAGGTCCTAATCAAAAAAGGGCATCTAAAGCCCCTAGAACCATGCCCACTGCCAAATAATCTCCCTTCCTCATATAACCCGGCCAAGTATTGTGCCTTCCATCAACAAACCGGTCATGGCACTGACCTTTGTTTTCATCTTCGCCATGAAATAGAAGATTTGATTGACAACAAGGTCATCGTTGCACTAGGATTTGCAAAGTCTATCGGCACTGGACCAATGAACTTGAGGGATAATGTGATTATGTGATCGGGGAATGAACCACCTGCGGATGGTGCTCAGTTTACTCCAAATATGGCAGATGGCATGCACTGTTTTGAGTGATTTGCGGGTGCTATTAATTTTACTTTCTGACTTGGGTATTAGGTCAGTCTTGTTGTGTTGTGTTGTATTGAGTCAGTCTTTTCATACTGAATCAGTCGAGTCTGTCTTGTTGTATTGAGTCAGTCCTGTTGTGTCAGAGTCAGGTGATTTCGGGGGTGTTACCTCGGACATCAGTTTCTTGTTTTGTGTTTGTCTTTCACCCTTTCTTTCGTGTCTGTTTCTGCTATTGAGCCAGTTGTGCCTGAAGATTTGAATGAAACGGCAGTGCTTTTCACCTACTTTTCTGTGCCTTTAAGTCATTGCATTGACCTAAGTTTTTCAAAACTTTTTGAACACTGCGATGAAAACAAAGAGGGAGGAATTCCTTTGGATTTGCAAAAATTTGATCAATTGAGAGAAATAGAGGCATGCTAAGCCCTTAATGAATGAAATCATGTTTGTTAATGTGAGTACTGAGAAGGATCTTGGCTTGATCCAGATTGGTTCTACATTGTCTTCAGTGTGAGCAACTAGTCACTTTATTAAAAGATTTCAAAAAATGTTTTGCATGGTCCTGCGAAGACATGTATGGAATTGATCTTGAGATTATGCAGCATAGGATCACTCCCGATCTCGAGACTCGACCCCTTTGCTTTCAAACCTTGAACTTTGATTCAGAATGTTCAACGGTCTACCACAATGTGAGGCTTGTATGGCCAGATTTGAAGCAGCCCATGAACTAGGGGCAATAAGGTCGTACGACATCAAAGGAGGCCCGCCAAGCCAGATTTTAAGCATTCCTCGAACTAGGGGCAAGAAGGTCAGATCAAGAAGGCTAGATGTCATCAAAGGAAGCTTGCAAAGCTGGGTTTGAAGTAGCCCTTGAACTAGGGGCAAAAAATGTTAGATGTGCTCAAAGATTCAAAAGATGTGTCATTCTGCAAACCAATGAAGACTAGCATGAAAGCCAAATTCCAGCAGTTGGAAGAAGAAAATTTATTGTTGAAGGACAATCGAGTTCCTATCCGCAACACTAGGGCCAACTTCAGCCCCCATTGGATGGACTCCTACATCATCAGTGAACAACATCCATTCTATTGGATTCAGATGGCTTCAAGATCTCAAACTGATCAACATGGAGAAGTTAAACTTTTACCCTTGAGAGGCTCGCTGGGCCGAAAACCTAGAAGGGCGACCCAGGAAAAAGTTAGAGTAGAGAAAAAGAAGAAAAAGAACAAAAATGAAAAAAAGAAGAAAAGATGAAAATAAAAGAAAAAAGAAAAGAAAAACAGAGCTCGCAAGGTTGAAAACCAGGAAGGGCGGCCTTGGAAAAAGTTAGAGCACAAAAGGAGAGTGTTAACACCCGAGAGAACCTCAACCCAGAACTACGTCAAGCCTGATTCCCATGTTTGGGATACGCAGGCAACTTCATCCTGAAGTTCGGCCCCAGTCATTTTCAGCCTGCTTGGCTCATCCATGTTGATTGGCTTATCCTTGTTCAACTCGGCTATCCTATCGATGTGCAAATTGGCTCGTCTTCATTCAAAATTCAATTGTTCTATTCCGTTAGAAGATTTAGCTGCAAGATAATTCAAGCTCAGATCTGAGGTTGTGCATCTCGAGGGTTAATTCTGTGTTGGTCAAGCAGTGGCCATTTGCAAAAACAGTTTTGAGGATTTTTAATGAAGCTGACTAATTTTCTCGAAAATTATTCTATTTTCCAAAATTGGACCATTTCTTGGACCTAAAACAGGAAAATTTTCAGTGCTCATAACCTGACTTGCATGATTTCAAATCAGAAACTCGAACAAGCATGTTAATCAAACTCTCATATTGGTCAAAATTGTTTTAGTAGAAAGAGAAAACAAAAAATGGTCAAAATGATAAACTAGGGCCACAGTCAAGTCAGGTTTTCTGTCTTTTCCCCATTGTCACCACACTTGCCGGAATGGGCATAATATTCGGCAGAAAAGGCACAACTGAAGCTAACAGCAAAGGGCCGAAAGCTCTCTCGACCTCCAAGTAGCGAGGTATCAAGCCAAGTGCGAAGCACGAACTAGAACTGGAGTGGGATATTCGATTCCCTCATCTCGATAATCAAATCAAAAATTGGCGTCTAACTCGGAATGGGGGCGTGGAAAACATGATGTGTGTGAGACTATTCAATTATATACGTGGCCAGTGGGACATGTTGTAACTCATCTCAGTCAAGCTTAACCAAGGGCATCGTCAACTGATGTCAGTTGTAGATCTGCTGCACATCCAATCGCATCACAACCCCTCTGTGGGAAAGCTCACTGTTGTGAGTGGAAGAATGAGAAGCTAGTAGAATACTAGGGGCAAGAGCCCACAACTTCCTATTTAGCCATCAACCACCCAGGAGAGGGTTAACAAAATAAGAGAGATTGAAGAATAGAGAGATGTGATCTGAGAGAAAAAGTGAGGAAAGGGCTTTTTTAGAAAACAAGAGGTTGAGTGCCAGAGTGATATGAGAATCACAAATGAGAAAGGGAGGGAAACAATACCCGGAGAAGCTATGGGCTCCTTGTGAACTAAGAGGTCTCTCACCTTTGTAACACATCCGAGTGTTGTGTTTGTTGTTTTTGTTTGTCTCGATTCTTGTTTTGAGTCATTTTGAGTGTCAATAGTTGTGTTTAGATTGTTTTACCTTCATTTTCTCTTTGTTGAGTTGTTTTGACTGTGGTCAGTCGTAGGCTCAATACCCAGTTGAGAATTCATACTCACTATTAATTTCAAAAAAATGAATCGTTTTGTGCTCAGAGTGCCGTGCCATTCTCAACATTTGTGAAAAACAAGATTTGTTCTTTCATAAAACTGCAGGGTTTAACCTAGGTCATGTGAGAGCAATCGGATCAGGACCTATCTGAATCTACATAGGTTCCAGACTGCAAAGCAAAAGAAAAGAGGGAAAATTTTGAGTATCTGAGTGTGTTTCAACTTTAGCAAAATTTCAAGACTGCATTCCAGGTGCACCTTCTCAGGCCTCGCCATTTCTCTAAAGTATGAGTGTGTCTCTACCTCAAGCTCAAACTCAAGCCTGCTTCAAGCCAGAATGGTAATCTAAGTAGCATGTAAATGTTACCCCTTGCCAATTTGAACAGGGTGTGTCCTTTTGAGTTAAGCATGTTGCAAAGCCCTCTGAGAGGTAAATTGGAGGCACCAAAGTACATATTTGATGCCCCTCAATTGCGTAGAATGTACATTTTCATATACACTTTTGTTGCATGCGTACCACGCATCGTTTATGATTCTTGCATAGAATATGCTTTCAAATATTGCATAGAATATGCTCTTGTTTCATGCATAGAACATGCTTTCAATTAATATCATGCATCTATCGTATAATAATCTTACTCAGTACATCTACTTCACAATTTCATATCACTCGCACTATCTTGCGCACTTTGTGGTTGTGTGCCACTTGCACTGTCTTGTGCACCCTGTGGTTGTAACCCACTCGCACTGTCTTGTGCATTCTTTGGTCTAGGAGACCTAAAAATCTTGCATTTACACTCACGCTTTCTTGCGCATCGCACTGTTTTGTGTAGTTTGCACTCACGTTTTCTTGGGCGTCGCACTGTTTTGTGCAGTTTACACTCGTGCTTTCTTGCGCATTGCACTTTTTTGTGTAGTTTACATTCGCGCTTTCTTGCGCATCGCACTTTCTTGTGTAGTTTACACTCGCGCTTTCTTGCGCATCACATTATTTTGTGCATTTCATTACATGCTCTCATCTTGCATAGAAATGCTCGTATCTTTTGCATAGAACTTGCTCGCGCTTTTTTTTGTGCACCTTACCAGCACTTGTTAATGCATTGCTCGCTTTCTTGCACACCTTACCTGCACTCGTTAGTGCATTGTATTCGCGCTATCTTGGATACCCCAATTGTTCACACTGTTTAGCGCATTGCACTGTCTTGTGCCCCTATATGGCACTGTTTTGTGCGTCTCCTGCATCGCACTGTCTTGTGCACCTGCATCGCACTGTTTTGTGCATTCACCTTGCATCGCACTGTCTTGTGCACCCGTATTCGCATTGTTTTGTGCACCTTGTATATTACACTGTCTTGTGCATTCATATATGTTTTGTGCATTCACGCTGCTTCGCACTGTCTTGTACACTAGCTGGTCTAGGAGACCTTAAATCCTCTGAAGGTGCAATTCCTTTGGTGTTTGTCAAGCCCGAATGACTTCCGGTGGTCTGGTATAGCCACCTGCCTGTGTTTGTGGTGAGTTCCTAGGAGATCAACTGAGACGGTGGAAACTAGAGTTCGAATGGCTGATGCCTAGAGCGCAAAGGCTCGGGATTTTCGAGACTAAAGTCCGGTTTAAATACCCAGGGGTGTATCCTCGGCTTGAAATCTGTATGGCAGCCCCATAGGTTGAGGTAGCGGGTATGCGCCTCAATTTTGGATACTGAACCAACCTAGTGTGTCACCCTGTTGGAAAATAGGGAAAGCTGCGACCATAGTCAAGGAGAAAAGTATTACCTATGGTTTGGAAGTACAATCAAAAGGGGAAGATCCCCAGCAGCATGAGGTAAGTCATTGCCAATTGCCCCTATAAGGTACCTTCGCTTCCTAGCTACTACATTGCATTGCATATAGAATGTATTGCATGCATCTACTGCATTATTTGTTTTATTGTTTGCATCCTTTCCATGTTAAGCTTAGTCTGGCATGTGCTCATACATTTCCTTTGTTGAAGCATGGTTCTATGATAATGTGTATGCGTCTATTCCACTAAGAGAATTGTGGTCTGAGGGTGTCGGCACCTTTTTATGTTAGACGTGGTCTAGTTTGTGGTTAAATGTGGTTTGGCCGCGCGCCTTATTCACTTCATCCACTGCATCCATTGCATCGTATGTCGCTTTGTTGCATTCAGCATTTAGGATCACGGTCTTTCTTCAGCAGATCATTCCTCACTTATATCATGCCACCCAATTACTTGTATTCTTTTTGTAAAACACACAGTTCTGCATGTGCATACACCTATTCCACTAAGAGAATTGTGGTTTGAGGGTTACGGCACCTTTTCTGTGTTAAACGTAGTCTGATTTTGCATCTCCATCCCTTTATGATATTTGTGTGATTTTGCACTACTTGTGGTTTGATTGTTTCATTGCACTATATTTCATTTACATTGTTTTGTTACATTGTGTATCATCTTGCATCATGCCCCTGAACTATGCTGGTTTGATTCCTTACAAAGGGGTATGAAGGCAGCCTGTGAGTGCAACCATTTGTTTCTGCATTTGCATTTTGTTTATTTGTCCAAGTTTTCAGCCTTGTCAAAAATGGGTCGTCTCTGGGATATGACATTCACTCACGTCACTTCATGACTCTGAGCTCTGTCAAAGAGGGGCAACTGTAGACACCCCATTTTTTACTGCCCTTAAGACTTGGGCACTACTGATTGACATTCACTCACGTCACTTCATGCTATGCAAAGGTTCCATTTCTTTGGCAAGGAAAGTGTCAAATCCAAACCTCACACCCCACTTTTGGACCAAAAGATTTTAGACCTTAAAACCATCTCTTTCAAAACATTTTTGAAAATACTTCTACGATGTTTCGAGGCTCGCATTTTGTTAAATGTTGCGCTTTTCGGTAAACCGAGAAAGAACAAGGTAGAAATAAATGAAGGAGAGATGTGCTCATTGAAAAAATCTTGAAAACATATTGTTTAGAGGTTTGGAGTTGAAGAAAAGAAGAGGAGAGGGAAGAAACCAAGTTGGAGAAGAAGATGGGCATGAACAATTAAGAGAGAGTCGAGCAGCCCTCGCTAAATCGAGCCTATCTGTTTGCACACTTGGATTTCAGCTATGAGCCCACCACCGTTGGAAAGAAGACTTCCGGGGCTTCATTTTTCGTTCAAGAATATCCTCAAGCTGAGGCCAGATGTGGGAGATATGGTTTGTTGAAGTTGGGCATTGATCCGGTTGGACCGAAACTGAGCAGTCTCCACTAACAGATGGATATCTCTTAGCGCATTTGTAATTTTGATGTGAAGCTTTAACCATTGGAAAGAAGACTTCTGGGGCTACAGTTTAGGCTCAAGAATGACCAAAAAAGAGCCCAGATGAAGGAGTTATTCCTATTTGAAGTCGGGTCCAGAACTAATTTTTGCCGTTGGCCTCTGTGAGAGTGTGCCGGCCACAAATGGAGCTTGCTGGCCATATGCCAGCCAGAAGGGATTCTTGTCGGCCAGAAAACTAGCCGGTCGGCCACCACAAGTGGCCAGTCGGCCACAAATGTCCAGAAAGCTCAGAATTTGTAGATATTTTGCTCCAGCTGTCTTCCAAATGCTCCAGCTGTCTCTATATTCAGATATTTTGACCAAGGCTCTGATTTTTGCAACATATGAAGGAAATATCTATCATTTTAGAAGGGTAGCAAGTTTGGGAGCTTCTCTCTCTAAAGTCTCTCTCTCTCTCTATGATTTTGTGCGCAAAATCTCAGCCTCTCTCTCTAGAAATCTCTCTCTCTTCCTATATTGCGCTTAGAAGTGAGAATTTCCTACACTCTTGCAAAGAGACCCTGGACCAAACACCTCCACCTTGTTGCTGAGGTTCTTGGAGGTCTTATTTGAGCTCCCAAAGCTGGTTTTAGCTCAGAGTTGAGGCTGTTTTGCTGTTGTGCTTCAAGGGTAAGGATTTACCCCTTTAAGTTTGTTTTTTTTTTTTTTTTTTTTTTTTTTTTTTGCACATTGGTTTGGCCACCTTTGCATGCTATTTTCGCCTAGTTGTCAGCTACAAAAACCTCTATTTTTAAGTGTTAAAAATGGTAGTTTGAGGCCTTTTTGGAGTTAGGGGTGATCCACCCTCCTTTGTTTCTTATTTGCTAAGCTTTGTGCCATGTTTTAAAGCCCTTCAAACAATCTTGTTTTGGACATTTAACCACTGAATTCTAGGGGAATTGCAGTGGTAGAAAGTTCGTTCTGAGGTCCCAAATAGGAGGGGGTGGCCTTCCCTTCTTTTGTTTTGTTTACATGTGTCGTTGGCCTAATAGTTGAGCATGTTTTTCTATCATCACATGACTTAATCTCAGCATGTTTTTGTGACTTTTTTGACCTCCTATGACTCTATTTTTGGCTGGTTGAGTCACTCCTTGCTTGTTTCTTACACTTGTAGTGCAATCATGCTTGCTAGCCTAGCATGCTTGATCTTTTAGCCTATCATTCTAGCATGTGTTGGCCCCACTCCAGCATGATTTTGGCCTTATTTTACCGTGTTTTAGCTCTGTTTTGGGTGGTCTTAGTCCTTTGAGACTTGCTTTGTATGGCTATAGAGTAAACGACCCTTACTAGCTTTGTGTTTTAAGGCTTTTAGCATGCTTTATTTGAGTTGTTTGCATGATATGGCATCATTTAGCATGTAATTTCACAGCATATATCACTGTTTTAATCTCACATATATCACTCTTTAATGGCTTTTGAGAGTTGTGCCTTCTGCCTTGCATGTGAGCCAATTTGTGCGCATGATTTTCTTACCTTTTAAGCTTCAATCTCAGCATGATTTAGCCTTTGTTTTGGCATGCTTTAACTCTGTTTTGAGTTGATTTGGCCCTTTGAGTATGTTATTTCAGTCACTTAGCATGTTATTTCAGTACTGAAATATGTGTCATTGCACTCCATTGTTTTAAACTTTCATTCGCTTTGAAAGTGGTCTTGAGCCCCTTGAGGGCTTGATTGTGGAATTGAGGTTCACATGCCTAATGGTTTTAACTCTCTCTTGAGGGTTTCTACTAACCAACAGCATGAGACCTCTTTCATGCTCAAGGCACTTGTGGCTTAGACCATCTCTCCAATTAGAGGACTTTCACATTGGACTTAACCAGTTAAAGGACTAATTGGTAAGCTAAAATGTGTAAACAAGAATTGAACCAAGTAAAACGTGCAAGATAAGCATGTTGTTTGCATTGCATGTGTTTGGATCGGAAGTTAATCCAAACATGAGAAATGTGAGACATTTCATACTCGAAGTGATGAGGCGTGTCACATTTCTTGGTCGCCAACACCCTTGATCACACATGATAGGGTGGAGGCTTTTTGTGTATTGTTTGTGCATTCACTAAACTTGTACAAGCTTGGTTTTCCGTCCATCATGCATTGAGATGCTTGATTGGTGGCTTGAGAGCCAAGTACCACCCTCATTTGAGCTTGAGACATGATGAGGAGGGTGGTAGTACATACATTTCTTGCCAAATACATTGTCTTGGCTCTTTTGCTCTTTGTTGCAGCAAAGGCATAATTCTTGAAAAAGAAGTGGCCGGCCGGCCACTTGCACTAGCCTACCAACCACTTGTACTGGTCGGGCGGCCAGTTGAGGTAGCCTACCGACCATTTGAGGTGGCCGGCCGGCCACTGTAGACCGCCCGAACTCTCTCTGTGCATCTCCCTTTCGGAGAGGCCACGAATTGGGTTCTAGCCACTATAGTTCGGACTTCTGTCATGGTTCTGAATCTAATCTCATAAAGTGCAATGTAAGACTGATAAATCACCAAAGAGTGCAAATCCAACAAATTGTTTTGAAAAATCAATTTTAATCAAAAAGCGCCAAACATGGACTGCTTTGCTAGATTTCAGAGTCGCCACCTAAATATTTTGTTTTGGGGAAATTTAGGTAACCCTTACGCGTGCCTAAGGCCACGTGTCCGCCATCACCAAAGTTGCCTCGGCTCGGGAACTTGGGTACGAGAGGGAAAGGTCCTGAAATGAGTACCCCCGCTTGCCCGATCAAAGATTGGCCTCTACTAACATGATATGTTGTTTTTGAAAACACATGCGTTCTTATTTGATTATTAGCTAATTGTAGACCACACGAACTCCGCTCCGCGCGCGAGAGCACGAATTGTAGTTCCTGCTACTACAATTCGGACTCTTGTCATGATTCTGAATCTAATCTCACAAATTGCAATGTAAGATTGATAAATCACCAAAGAGTCCAAATCCGGTAAATCGTTTTGAAAAATCGATTTTAATCAAAAAGCGCCAAACATGGACTGCTTTGCCAGATTTCTGACTCGCCACCTAAATATTTTGTTTTGGGGAAATTTAGGAAACCCTGACTCGTGCCTAAGGCCACGTTTCCGTCATCACCAAAGTTGCCTCGGCTCGGGAACTTGGGTACGAGAGGGGAAGGTCCTGAAATGAGCACCCCCGCTCGCCCGATCAAAGGATCGGCCTCTACTAACATGATATGTTGTTTTTGAAAACACATGTGTTCTTATTCTGGTTATTAATCTAAGTTACTACATGATGCGCACAGCACAGAAGTATAGACTAAATCACTCAACTTGGAACAAAACATCTCATGCTTGTTTTTTTGAAAATGGTTAGGCTAAAATGCGGATTTGCCACCCTCGAGTGGGCTTAGAAAACAACATGATTTTGCCACTCTCAAGTGGGATTAAAACGCACATTTTGATGAATTGTTCCAATTCAAGCAATGAAGCCTTCATCCACAGGCATTCATGCAGTTATATCAATTAAGCAAATAGCCTCATGGTAAGTATGCTATCATGGAAACACTCACACTCATGCAAGGATGCTAATGCATAAACACTTACAATGTACTCCGAGCCAAAACAAAAGCTAGTTAGTAATCAATGCATGATCCTAGCTATGTCAAAGATGCCTAATGCAACACATGCAAAATGCAACTACGTAGGCTCCGCTATCTAGAATGGCATATGAATGCAACACTTGACAACATGCCTTGAGACACATATTCAAGAAAGTGTATTGAAATACAATGCTGTTTGAATGATGCGCCGAGCTCGGTGCAAGCAAGACGAATGAATGATGCACGCATGCAAGCATAAGTATGCTAGTTGAAATATGCCCTAAAACTGAACATCGAAAGCTAATAAGTAAAAGGGAGAAAGACGTGGGGTTGGAAGACATGTATCACACACACGTGCACTTATTACAACATTTGCCCTCTCGATGTAGGGTCCGAATGAATTTAGCTAACTAGCTACGCTAATTAAACTAATTATTACAAACCAACTAATTAATCAAATTAATTAAGTTACAAAACCACCTAAGTATGAAAAGCATCTAAATTAGGCTACCATAGCTCCGCCTTGAACAATGAAGGATGCATGCTCGATCGCGTCCTCCTGGAAATCCACTATCGTGCCTCATGATGCCTCTGTTTGCACACTTTTGTACTTCTGAAAATTATGCCAACTTCCAAAAGTTTCTGACCCACCTTAGGAACATGTTGAGGGATGGTCAGCCAAGAGGGATGGCCATCGGCCACTTTTGATAGCCGATCGGCAGCCTTGGTGGCCGGTCGGCAGCTTGGATGGCCGGTCGGCCACTGCTTCCTGCAATTTCTCCTTTTGCTGCAGCAGAGCAGAAACAAAGGCATGGTAGTGTATTTGCAAAGAATGTGTGCACAACCACCCTCCCTATCATTTCTCAAGCTCAAGGGAGTGCGGTACTCGACTCTCGGACCACCAACCGAGCATCTCAATGCACGATGGCCTAGAAGCCAAGTTTGCACAAGTCAATGTCAATGAATGCACACAAATAACACATAAGGGCCTCCACCTCTATCATGCTTGATCAAGAGGGTCGACGACCGAGAAATGAGGTGCGTTTCATCACTTCAAGTATGAAACACCCCTCGTTTCTTGTGTTTGGATTATCATCCAATCCAAACACAATGCGACACACACAACATGCCTATCTATCAATGATAATGTGGCATGCACAAGATTCTACCATATGAACAATGCATGCATGGCATGTTTAGAGGCTAAGGCATCAAGGCAAGTGAAGTGCATCACACATGAAGCATGCAATACCAATCTAGAATGGTCAAACAACACATGGACAGACCTAAGATACTTCAAAACTGTGGCCAAAACTCAACAAAACTTAGGCACGAAAAGCAAGGAATGCATACTCAACTCATAGCTCGCAAGCATGGCATAAAGACGCAACTCTTAAACACAATTAAAGAGTGATAAACATGGAAGTGTGACAACACCATATGCTCTGAAACAATATGCCAAATGATGCCAAAGCATGCAAATGCCTCAAGCCAAGCATGCAAAATACCTCAAAACTCAAAACTAGTCAAGGCTATTGCACTACAAGCATGCACAACAAGCATCATACGACCAAGAAGGCTCAAAAAAGAGCTAAAGCATGCCAAAATATGAATAAAGCCAGTTGGAGTAGAGCCAAAAACATGCTAAAAAGGGTAGTCCAAAGCATAGAGCATGTTAGGCTAACTAAGAGGATTGTACTACAAGTACATGAAGCATGTAAGAAGTAACCAAACTAACCCAAAATAGAGTTATATCATGTTAGAATAAGGCCTAAAACATTCTAAGATAGAGCCAAAACATGCTAGAAAGACATGCTACTTTGCAAGGCTACAAGTAGGATTGCACTACAAGTACTAGAAGCATGCAAGAGGTAACCAAGACAACCAAAAACAGAGTCATGGTAGGTCTAAGCAGTCACAAAAAAGTGCTCAATCAAAGCCTCAAGAAGATAGAAATACATGCTCTTTTGATGGGCCATCAACACAAGCCAACAAGAGTAGAGGAGGGGGGGACAACCCCCACCCATTTGGGATCTCAAAACCACATTTCCACCTTGCAAAGTAGAGGAAGGCCAAAAAGACATGACCTCAAAGGCCTTAAGAGATGACTCAAGGCAAGGCCAAACAAGCCATCAAAGGGGGTAAACCACCCCAAACACCAAAGAGGTCTCAAACAACCACCTTAAGCACTTAAATACATAAATTTTTTCAATTGAAACTTAGGCCTAAAACATCATACAAGTAGGGCCAAATAAGCAATGAAAACAAAGCTTTAAAGAGGCTAGAGACTCACCCTTGAAGAACAACTTCACAACAGCAACTTCAGAGGCAAAAACCAAGCTAAAACCACTCAAATGCAACCTCCAAGAACCTCAGCTCAAGAGTGAAGGTGTTTCACTAGGTGTTTGTGTGCAAAAGTGTGAAGAAATGGCACTTTGGAGCACAAACAAGTGCAAATATAGAGAGAGAGGGATATGTATAGCCCTAATGCAAGATTTTTCAGAACCCTGGAGAAGGGGGAGGGCCACCCCTTATATAGAAAAACACAAGCTAAAGCTTCCTTGACAAGCTAAAGCTTGTGTGAATCCATCCATACACGTGTATGGAGGATACACAGTGATCAACAACTGGCACCAATTGGAAGAAAAATATCTGCAAAAGCAGAAAAAGGGGCCTCAAAAAAAAAATGGCCGACCGGCCATTAAAGGTGCCGACCGGCCACCACTGATGGCCGATGGAAAGAGGTCTTGGCCGATGGGCACAGGGCCTGGCCGATGGGTTGTAGCGCTGGCCAGTAGGCCACCCCTTTCCCTCAGAAACAAAGCCACAAGCTTTTGGTCCACAACCAAGCACAAAATAGACAAGTTGAGAGGCTCCAAGGCAAGGCGCACAGCCGAGACTTTCAGGAACTCAAAACGAACATGAGCATGGATGATCATCGAGTGTTCAAACGATGACATCCAAGTCTTGAGGACGGTCAAAAATTGGGTGTCTACACTAACTTACTATGTGATGCGCAAAACACACAAATATAGATTCAATCACTCAAGTTGGAACAAAACATCTCATGTTTGTTTTTCGAAAAGTGGTTTGAAGTTGCGACCCTCAGGTACGCTAAAGTGCGGATTTGCCACCTTCAAGTGGGCTTAAAACGCACGTTTTGATGAATTGTTCCAATTCAAGCAATAAAGCCTTCATCCACAGGTACTCATGCAGTTAAAGCAGTTAAGCAAATAGCCTAACATGGCAGTCACTTACACACATGCAAGGATGCTAAAGTGAAAACACTTACAGTGTACTCCGAGCAAAAATAGAAAACTAGTTAGAAATCAATGCATGATCCTAGCTATGTTAAGATGTCTAATGCAACACATGCAAAAATGCAACTAAATAGGCTCGACTATCTAGGATGGCATATGAATGCAACACCGGATACATGTATTCAAATAGATATTGAAATACATTGCAGTTTGAATGATGGGCCGAGCCGGTGCATGCAATATGAACGAATGATGCACGCATGCAAGGCGTAAGTATGCTAATTGAAACATGATCTGAAATTAACCACTGAAAGCGGGTAAATAAAAGGGAGAAAGACGTGGGGTTGGAAGACATTTACACACACATGCACCCTTATTACAGCATTTGCCCTCTCGACGGAGGGCCTGAATGAAATGAAAGCTAAGTAGCTACGCTAATTAAGATAACTATTACAAATCACAACTAATTAACTAATTAGTTAACTAATTACAAACACAAATGAATAGCTAAAAGCATTAACTATTTAAGTACATAATCAATGAGTTAACCATCTAAGCAAGAGGAATGCATGCATGCTCGATTGCTTCTTCTTGGAATCCCGTCGCCTTGCCACCGGTTGCCTCTGTTTGCATTTGCTTTGATTCTGAATACCAAACAAATCTTCCAGTTGTCTTTGCTCCAGAACCAGAATAACTTTGAACCATCTTCAAGCTGGTGGACTATCGGCCACCAGGGGAGGCTATAGGCCACTTGTCGGCCACATAAGGAGGCTGTAGGCCACTTAAAGTGGCCGGTCGGCCAGTTGCTTCTGCATACTTCCAATTTGCTGCAAACAGAGTTCAACAAGGGCAAAGCAAGTCATTTGCAGGGTATGTGTGTACAACCACCCTCCTTATCATTTCTCAAGCTCAAAGGAGTGTGGTACTTGACTCTCGGGCCACCAACCGAGCATCGCAATGCACGATGGCCGAGAAGCCAAGTTTGTACAAGTTAATGAATGCACAAGTAACATACAGGACTCAAGAGGCCTCCACCCTATCATGCACAATCAAGGGGGACAACAACCAAGAAATGAGGCGCGTTTCATCACTTCAAGTATGAAATGGCCCTCGTTTCTCGTGTTTGGATTAACATCCGATCCAAACACAATGCAATGTAACACACATGCAAACAAAATGATTATCTATCAATGGTAGAGTGGCATGCACAAGGCTCTATCATGTAAGCAATGCATGCACGACATGTTTAGAAGCTAAGGCATCAAAGCTAGTGAAGTGTATTACACATGAGGCATGCACCATCAATCTCAAATGGTCAAACCTACCTCATGTCACAACAATAGTACAATCATGCTAGAAATGAAGCACCAAAAGCTACAACAACATGCTCATACATTGGCTCGCAAGCCAGACATTAAACACAACTCTCTAACACAATGAAGAAGTCATAAATAAGAGAGTATGACAGAGATGTAGGCATTGAAATCATATGCCAAATGATGATATATCATGCAAACAACACAAGTATGGCATGCTAGAGGACTCAAGCATTAAAGCTAGTGAGGTACACAACACTTGGACTATGCAATACTATGCACAAACAACCAAACCAGCCCAAAAATAGAGCTATATCATGGCAAATTAGTGGCAAAAACATGCTCAAATTAAGGCTCAAAGGAGTAGAAAATCATGCTCCTTTGTTAGCTCACAAATAAGGCCCAACTCTCAAAAGGTCTCAAGGAGTGAAAGAAGTGAGAACATGACACATGTATATGCTCTGAAATTACATTCTAAATGATGCCAAAACATGCAACCGTCACAAATATAGCATGCTAGGCTACTCAAAACTCAAGACTAGCTAAGGCACTTGCACCATAGCCATGTCAAGCAAGCCCCAAAGGACCAAGATCACTTAAAATAGTCCTAAGGCAGGTCAAAACAATGCTAGAAACATGATGGAGTGTAGCCAAAACAAGCTAGAATGGTAAGCCAAAACACTAAGCATGCAAGGCTAATGAGTGGAATTACACTACAAGTACCAAAACCAAGCAAGAGGTGACTCCATCAACCAAAATTAGGGTTAAAGCATGTCAAAATAACACCAAAAACATGCTAGAGTGAAGCCAATACATGCTAGAATAACAAGCTAACTCATGAAGCATGTTAGGCTAGTGAATAAGATTACACTACAAGTGTATGAAGCATGCATAAGGTGACTCAACCAAGCCAAAACAGAGCTATAACATACTGAAATAAGACTAAAAATAGGTTAAGATCAAGCCAACACATGCTAGAAAAATATTCTCAAGTATGAGGCCAACAAGACATAGAACCAAGAACCAAGGAGGGAAGGCCACCCCCTCCTACCTTAGACTTTAGAATATGGTTTCTACCACTGAAATTCCTCTGAGTTTCAGTGGTAAAAAGGCCAAACAAAGGGTGCCTCTAAAGCTTTAAAGATGGCACCAAGCTTAAGCAAACAAGGCACAGAAGGGGGTAGAACACCCTCAACACCAAAGAGGCCTCAAATAACCATTTTAAGCACTTAAAAATAGAATTTTTTTTCAGTTGGAAGGTAAGCCTAAAACAACATGCAAAGAGGGCCAAACTAATGTACAAAAACAAGCTTAAAAGGGGTAATTCCTTGCCCTTGATGCACAGTAACAAACCAGCAACTTTTCTGAGCCAAAAACGACTTTGAGACCGCAAATATGACTTCCAAGCACCTTAGCTTCAAGGTAGACGTGTTTGGCTAAGAGTCTCTTTGCAAAAATGTGAAGAAGGCTCACTTTCAGGCACTAAAAGGGAGGAGATAGAGGATTCTAGAGAGAGAGAAATGGGAAAATTTGCTTCTCCAAATTCTGAACCTCTGGAAAGGGAGAGGGGCCTTCCCTTATATAAGCAATGCAAGCAAAAGCTTGCTTAACAAGCTTGAAACTTGCCTTCATCCCTCCATACACGTGTATGAAGGATAAATTAGTGAGCCATAGCTGGCTCAAAATATCTAAAAAAACCTATAAAAATAGAAAAAAGACCGTAGGCCACTTCAAGTGGCCGATTGGCCACTTCCACTAGCCTACCAGCCACTTAAAGTGGCCTACAAGAGGAGAAAGTGGCCTACAACTGCAAAAAGTGGCCAACAGGCCCTCTCCTCCCTCCAGGCAAGTGGTAACAAGGTATGACACAAAATCAAATCAAAAGGAAGAGAGTTAAGAGGCCACAAGACAAGGCACTCAGCCGGAGGCCCCGAAAACTAGCCTACAGACCACTACAAGTGGCCTACAAGAGAGATAAGTAGCCTACAGCTACAAAAAGTTGCCTACAGGCCTCTCTCTCCCTCCAGGCAAAGGCACCAAGGCAATGATCCAAAAACAAACCAAGAAGAAGAGAGTTAAGAGGTCCTGAGACAAGGCGCTTAGCCGAAAACCCGAGAAACTCGAAACGAGCACAAAGAAGAGCGATCATCGCGTGCACGAACGATGATGTCTGAGTCTTAAGGTCGGTCAAAAATGTAGTGTCTACAGTCACCTGCAAGGAAAATTGTCCAAAGTTTTCCTATGTTGGGACAGATGCAATTTGGAAGTTCACATGATGTTCTAAGATGACCGCAAGTGCAAATAGAAGCAACTCATGGCAAGGCAATGCATTTCCGGGCGAAGAAAACCAAGCATGCATATCTCCCTCGCCCACGAGGCCATTTCATTACTTATGATTAGTTTGGTTAGCATAGCTAATTATTCAATTCAAGTGTTGTAATATTGTAATTAGCTTAGCATAGCTAGTTATTCACTTTCATTTGGTTTATAATTAATTAGCTTAGCATAGTTAATTAGTTGTTTTGTAATAATTAGCTTAGCTTAGTATAACTTAGCTTATTTATTCGGACCCTCCTTTGAGAGGGCGTATTGTTGTAATAAGCGTGCGTGTGTGTGTGTGCATGTCTTCCAAACCCACGTCTTTCTCCCTTTTACTTAACCGCTTTCGATGGTTAGTTTTATGTCACATTTTGATTAGCATACCTTATGCTTTGCATGTTTGCATCATTCATTTGTCTTGCATGCATCGAGCTCGGCGCATCATTCAAACTGCATCGTATTTCAATTCTTATTTGAATACGTGTATCAAATTGTTGCATTCACATGTCATCTTAGATAGCTGAGCCTATTTAGTCGCATTATTGCATGTGTTGCATTAGGCACCTTGCATTGTTAGGGATCATGCATGGTTTTCTTACTAGCTTTTGTTTTGGCTCGGATTACACTGTAAGTGTTTACGCTTTAGCATACTTGCATGAGTGTGAGTGTTGCCATGATAGCATGCTTGCCATGAGGCTATTTGCTTAAGTGCTTAACTGCTTGAATGCTTGTGGGTGAAGGCTTGATCACCTGAATTGGAACAACTCGATAATTGTGAGTTTTAAGCCCATTTTACGAAGTGGCAAAATCCTGTTTTCTAATGTCCACTTGAGGGTGGCAAATCCACGTTTTAGCCTACTTGCGAGTAGCACTTTCAAACCATTTTGAAAAACAAACATGAGTTGTTTTGTTCCAATTCTCGTGATTGAGTCTATACTTGTATGCTGTGCGCATCATATAATAAAATTAGCTAGTAACCGGAATAAGAACACATGTGTTTATACAACAACATATCATGTTAGTAGAGGCCGATCTTTTGATCGGGCGAGCGAGGGTGCTCATTTCAGGACCTTCTCCTCTCGTACCCAAGTTCGTGAGCCGAGGCAACTTTGGTGATGACGGACACGTGGCCTTTGGCACGAGTCAGGGTTTCCTAAATTTTCTAAAATAAAATATTTAGGTGGTGACTCTGTAATCTGGCAAAGCAGTCCAGTTTTGGTACTATTTCATTTAAAATCTAATTTTCCAAAATGATTTGCCGGATTGGACTCTTTGATGTTTATCAGTCTCATATTGCACTATGTGAGATTAGATTTAGAACTATGATAGGAGTCCGAACTGTAGTAAGACCAGTTCGCACCCACTCCGAAAGGGGGGCGCGTGGAGAAAGTCGAGTCTACAGCCGTAAGATATCTGAAAACAACCGCAAATGAACCATTAGGTCCCTAGAACCATCAAAACGGTCAATGTGCAGCATTTTGAACCGCTCTAGTAATGTAACCGCTGACTTGGTGTATCCATCCTCTATGTCTGCAATGGAATTGACCCCTTGCACTTTTTTGAACAATTTCTCCAGTTTGTTGACCTTAAGTGCAGTCGGAACAACCTCGAACTTGAACGAGGCGTCGGTTTGATAAACTGGTGCTTTGGAAGCTTGTGCTGGGATGAGTTCTGTTTGGACGGGGAAAGTCAAATTACCCTGGTTTTCTTGAGCACTACCAGTATTAGCAGTAGCATCGGACACAGGGATAGCCGCAGGGGGGGTACATGTGATGCAAAGGCCGTTGCTGGCTGTGGTTACTGTTGCTGTAGCCTAGTTAGAACCTCAGCCTGACAGGCCGTAACCTCGGCTTGACGAGCCGCATCATGCTGCAGTGTCTCAATTGTCTGTTGTAGATGCAATAGTAATTCCTCCATATTGGCCAGGGGATAAAGTGCCATTTGAATAGGTGACTGGTCTTAAGCTGGACTGGAAGTAGACGACTGTTCCCACATTGGACTGAACACAGGTGAGCTGAGAGGTGATTGCTAGAAGAACTGGATTGGTGAATTCTGTGTAACCCTCTTTCGCCTTACAACTAGTGATAGCGAAGCAAACACGGGCTGTCCTCGAACAAGATCCCCGACTTTACAAAGTCTTCCGACTAGGGTCCATAGTACTTGGGGGATATCCCAACCTTCTGAAGCTATGGTTTTAAACTACCTAGCAAAAGAAATAAAGAAAAATAGTAGCAATCAGAAACCGCACAGTGATGTTATCAACACAAACATCATCAAAGCTGTAGGACTGTACTCCACATTAAATCCTACCCCAAAACAGATACCAACTATGCAACTGATATGTATATTCCTGTACAGTTTCATTGTAAAGCACGTACTAGGTAAGAAAGAACCAAAACACCCCTATGATGAGGGAGGGTTACCCTGTCCTAGTTTCGTCATGAACTAGGATTCACTATTTTAATCAACCAATTTCACACAATCCTACGGTCGGGTGAGCATCCTGTCCTAGTTTGGAATAGTCTTTATGGCTTTTCTATATACAACTAGGCCAAATGGTCAAAATAGGGGTACCTCGGCAAGACTACCTAATATACCTTGCACACCTAACACCAAGAAGTGAAAGGAGGATAAAACGGTACAACGGTAGTTCATATCCAAGGGTTGTGTTCCCAATATGGCAGAGCCCACAACCGGTCAGCCTTTTGGAAAACTTTTGGGCAAGCCTCTGACAAACCATCCAGGAATAGCAGATGACAAACACAGTGACTTTAAACCCACCAATGCAAATGCGATGCAAAAAACATACATATGTAGATAAAATCTCACATCATGAAGTTCAAGTCAAGTTCTCTAAATCCCCAGCAGAGTCGCCAGAAACTGTAGCTTGTTTTTCGTGCTCCTTTTGGATACGACTAGCCCTACAATTTGGACTCCCATGGTTCTGAATCTAATTTCACAAGTGCAATGTGAAATAGATAAACACAAATGAATCCAAATCCAGAAAATCTTTTGGAAAATCGATTTTGAATCAAAAATGTCAAAAATTGATTGCTTTGCCAACTTTCAGAGTCACAACCTAAATATTTTTGAAAAATTTAGGAAACCTGAGACTTGTGCCAAAGGCCACTTATCTGTCATCACCAAAGTGTCTCGGCTCGGGAACTTAGGTACGAAAGGGGAAGGTCATGAATTGAGCACCCAAGTATAGACTAGTTTGGAAAAGTTGGAGCACTTTGATTTCATCTTTGCTTGAAAATTGTTTGAGTACGTACCACTTGAAAAAGTGAGTTCATATGTACATTTAATCAAACCATCCCAATTTGAGCAATTAGCCTTTACCCACAGGCATTCAAACAAGTATATCATTTAAGCAATTAGCCTCATGGTAATCATGCTTGGCATGGCAACAATCACATGCATGCAATATGCTAAAGCAATAAATACTTACCCCAATTCCTATGGAGAGCCAAAAAAAGAGAAAATAGTTAGAAAAAATGCATGATCCTAACTAATGAAATATGCCTAATGCAACACATGCAATATGCAATTAGAAGTTCGGCTACTAGCATGGCATGCGAATCCATTTGATAGCACGTGGTTTTAAACACATTTTTAAAGAAGTATTTAAATGACAATGCTTGTTAGAATGATGAACCAAACTTCATGCATGCAAGACTAATGGATGCTTTATGCATCGAAAATGCTAAAATAAACATGATGTTCTAAGCTACCCATAATAAGCAATTTAAATAAAAGGGAGAAAGACGTGGGGTTGGAAGACATACACAATATTACAATTTTTCCCTCACGCAAGAGGGTCCGAATAAATGTCCTAGCTAATTACCGAATTAACTAACTATTACAAATCAAATGAAATAAATTAACTACACAAGCTATTTATTACAATTGGAATTAAACTAATTAATTACAACACAAATATAATTAATACAAAGGACTAAATAAGTAGTTACACTATAGAATTAATTAAGCTAAGTAATTAGTTACTCTAACTAATTAGCCCCGAGAACTAAGGAATGCTCATGCATGAAGGCGGTTTCCACCCGAAAATGCCTCTGTTTTGCTGCCAAAAGGGTTCTATTTTGCAGTTAGAAAATTGCACTATTTTGCCTCAGCCTCTACTCTATTCTACAGGAAAAAGGGACACTACCCAGTTGAAAAAGGTGGCCGGCCAGCCAGAAGAGATGGTCAGTCATACAGAAAAGGTGACCGGTAGGCCACTAGTTTGTGGTACTGCCCTGCTGCAATAGATAACATACAGAGCACAAATAGAGCATTTTCAAGAGATGTCTATCCACCATGCCTCTCCTGATCATCAAACAGATCAAAGGAGGGGTAGGCTCAATTCGCAAGCCATCAATCGACGCAAATTCATTGCGTGATGACTTAAAAATTAGGGGATACAATTTCAATAAATGAAACTAAAGACTAACAAAACCCTCTCCCTATCATGGAATTGATCAAGGGAAGTGGTTGACGTTCCAAACTTGAACCATTTCATCACTAGTAAGTATTAAATGACTCAAGATTCCATGGGTTCAATTAACGTCTGATTGAACCCAAAGTTGCCTTTTATTATCTTGTTCCATTTTATCGCAAATTATTACCTCTTTTAATTACATTTCCATTCATTAGTCCATTTTCTCCAAAATGATGATTAAGTCCACTAATGGAGAGAGGTTTCAAACAAAGAGTTGTTTTGGGCATAAGAGAGATGTCATGCCGTTGGTAATGAACCCCTAAAAGGATTAAACCATTAAGCCCAAGGATCTCTATCTTAAGCTTCAACAACGATCGGTTCAAACAACTCTCAAAGAAATGAAAAAGCCAAAGAAAGAAGGGGATAATAGAGGTGATAGAGGTGAACATTAGTAAGGAAACCATGAAATAAATGCTATCGACTCAAATATGTTGGTGTCTAATTCTTAAAATACCGAACCTATGAGGACCACTACACTACAAGCATACTAAACAAAGCATAAATGAAATAAAAAACCTAAAATAGTCCAAAGACAGCTCAAAACAGCACTGAAATTCACATGGAAAAGCTTGAAAAAAAGATTGCTACAATATTGAGGAATTTAAGCTAGTAAACAAGCACAAGGATGGGAGGCTAACCCCTCCATTTTTGGGACTTCAAAATATCATTTTTAGACTCTGAAAACCTCTTAAATTCAATGGTAAAAAGCTCAAAAAAGAGTTGATCAAGAGATGGGAAACATGAGGGTAAAAGCCTAGGAAGCAAGGTTCAAAGAAAGGTGATTAACTCCTCTATCTTTAATGGCCTCAAACCACAAGCTTTAGCCCATAAAAATAGTTTAAAAAAAGACCCAAAAACAATAATAAAAGATAGCAATAAATAAGGGAAGAAAGCTAGGAATTATACCTCTTGAAGAGTAGTATCCTTTTGAGTTACAAACCACCAAGTTCTCACCCCGAAGAGCCAATGTTCAATCTCCTCAACCTCAACAAAGAACCCTAAAAAATTCGGTTTAGGAAGTCTAGGTAAGGTGTGTTTAGGTTACAAGGCAAAGAGAGAGATAGAGAGAAATATTTTTTTTTAAGAATTTTGCTTCACCCAAAATTTTATGACCTAATTTTATGAGAGGGGGTCAAGTATATATAGAAAAACTTGTTAGGCTCTTGGAAATATCCATATAGAAACAGCTAGTGCAATGCATGCAGCTGCGGAGACAGTTGGCAAAAAGATCTGCTTTTTGACGCAAGTGGCCGACAGGCCACTAAAGGGGATGGCCGTACACTAATAAGTGGTTGGCCGGCCACTAGTGGGTCTGCAGGACACCGGGTGGTGAGGCTTGAAAAATTGCTATTTTGGTCAAAAAATGGTGCAAGATTTGTAGGTTTCTGAGGCTCAAATCCGAGGCTTTTTGCTGAGGAAATCAAGCGTTTGACAAGCGTGTACATTCATCATTAGGTGATCAATCAATGGCGCCCAAGTCATAAGGGCGATAAAAAATGGGGTGTCTACAAAACCCAAATTAATATGTTGAAAATTAAAGAACTTTAATGTCTTATATAGACATTGTCGTGTAATTTTATTCGGGACAAATCTCTTAAGTTTTTTTAAAAAAACATAATTATTTCTTTATGTCAAATTTATGTGACTTATTATATATATTTTTAAATGTCCCAAGAGATTCACATAATTTACATGAAAACAGGAATCAAATTTCAAACAAAATTCGTGTATAACGTGGATAGAAAATTACAAAGCAAGTAACCTAGGCATTATCCTAGAAACTGCATAGTTGGAAAAAGTTTTGTTGCCATGACTTCTTGTTAATCAATGGGTCAACATTAAAAGAAAAATTAATAACAATTTAAAAAGATTAGTTGGTAATGTGCAGCTCTGCATCATTGTCAACTTATGACTTAGGGTTGACTTCTGACTTACAGTTGGTTTGAGAAATAGTATTTTAATAATTTTTTTAATTAAAATATGAGGTGAAAAAAATTAAAATATTTGAGAATAACTTTTTAGTTTTTTTTAATGTACAAAGAGTAAAAAGAATAAAAATAATAAAAAAAATTTGTGATTTTAATCTTTTCGTATTTTATTGACTAATTCAACCTATTACCACATGCAGCCTTTCTATGATTCTTTTTTTTGACAGTTGTTGTGTGATGTTCGGTTTTAAATTTTTTTGTTTATTATTATATGTGATTAAATTACAAATCAAAAGTGCATGCAATTTTAATCAAACTACATTAATTGAAGTGTAACCCATCACATTTAGATGCTAACTTAATTATTGAAGTCACCTCAATTGGGTAAATTAATATCATTAAATGAATATGGTTCAATACTCGAGAGAAGTAAGTCAAGCAGAGGATTGAACAAGATCCCACCCGCTTAGGCCAAATGGGTCGTGAGCAAAGTCCAAGAGAACTTGTTGAGGTGTTATTTGTTGAGGTTTAATTGTTGAGGCAGACCCTATCTCAGCACTGCCATTTTTAGTATGGTGCCGCCTTTATCCATGTTAAGGGAAGCGGAACCATGGCAACTCCAACCTCTATAACTATCTTCTGAGGCACAACAACCTTCGAGATAGGCCTCCTCCATACAAGATAATGTACAGACACTCAGCGCTGATAGCAGGCACCAAGGCACTAATAGCCAAGGGCTGGTAGTAGGCCCAAAACACATATAGCTTGGCGCTGATAGTAGACCCCAACGCTTACTTGTTGGAGCTGATAACAAGCACCAATGATGCTAATATACCACGATGACCCTGTGAAGATGGGAGCAGGGTAGCCTGAAAATAAGGGACTCCCTTTCTATATACCCAGGTTAAGAACCTATTTTGGTTGTACAGCCAGGACCAAGGAAGCCCCCTTGGGCTTGGTACGGGACACAACCCTTGATGTGGCCCGTGCTCTGGGAAACTAAGAAGTTTGTGGTTAGGTAGCTAAGGATAGAAAAGTCACTGAGGTAGACACCAGTATGGCTAATAGCAAGTCATAAGTCCTAAGAGTACATGTCTTAGGAAATAGAACTGAGAAGGCAGGTTCAGGACAGAATATCATGCGACATGTGTCGCCGCACTATTTGGCCACTTGGTATATTTTGATATCAAGGAAAAATCTATAAATAAGGCCCAATTCCCAAGGTTTAAGAGAGAATTGTTTTGGATTTGGGGGATACGCTGCCCATTTTTTATTGCATTGCCATTTTCTTTTTTTGGATCACTTGCTTTACTATCACCTGGCTATCCACTCTCCTATGAATGCAAATTATTGACTCATTCATATAACTTTGCCTCTCTAAATGATATTATTACTACTATTCATTTTGGACCCCTTGCAGTTTAAAACTTACATTTCAGAATTCAAATATTAAAGTGATCTTGAAAAGCCAGGGTGGACTATATTTTGTGACTTGATAAGTTTATTTCTCAAGATTCATGCAATTTTGCAATATATTTAGAACCTCTAGTCGATGTGTAAAAGACATCTTCACTTTTATTTTTAACGGTATTCAATATTATATCAGGAAGCCTATTTTAGAGAGGGTACGTCATGTCATCAAGATTATGTGGTGTCACATTTTCACTCATTAATTGACACTGTTAGGTTTTTTATTGGCAACCCTATTTGACAAAACTCCTTCAGTTGCAATTTTATTTGATCTTTTATTTTCAGTGAGGCTATGAGTTTTTAGATGCAAATCCAACCTAAATTGTGCCTATGCAGAGGATTTTGTGATCTTAATCCTATCATGTTTGTCACTTTATTGACTATATATGAGGGATCAAGCTGCCCGGTCGAAGTTGCTTGTCCGCTCAAGCGGCCATATGTGCGCTCAAGCGAAGAATCTTTGGTCCCAAAAGTTTTCACTAACAATAAAAATACTGAGAATATGCATTTCTCGCTCGAGCGACACTTTGGTGGTTCGAGCGAAGACACTTTAAAAAACACGCATTTTAGTCTCCTTGCTCGAGCGAGAATTCCTGCGCTCGAGCGACCATCGCTACCCTATTTTCTATAAATATGTGATTTATGGACTCACCTTTTTCTTGCGCCCCGCCTTTCGAAAAGGTTTGAAAATGAAAGGCCCCACAATTGGGACTCCCGTGGTTTTGACTCTAGTCTCACAAGTGCAATATGAAACAGATAATCACCAAAGAGTCTAATCTGGAAAATCTTTTTGAAAAATTGATTTTAAATCAAACAATAACAAAATTGGCCTGCTTTGTCAGATATAGAGTCGCCACCTAAATATTTTTTTTTTTCGGGAAATTTAGGAAAACCTGACTCGTGCCAAAAGCCACGTGTCCGTCATCACCAAAGTTGCCTCGGCTGGGGAACTTAGGTATGATGGGGGAAGGTCATGAATTGAGAACCCCCGCTCACCCGATCAAAGATCAGCCTCTACTAATCACGATATGAATTTTTATAAACATTATGTGTTCTTGTTCCGGTTATTAAACTAGCTTTACTATGTGAAGCACACATACAAGTATAGGCTAGTCACAAGACTTGGAACAATTCAACTCGTGTTTGTTTTGTGAAAATGGTTTGAATTTGCCACCCTCAAGTGGGCTTAAAAATGTGGATTTGCCACCAAACATAGTAGGCTTAAAACAGGATTTGCCACAACAAAGTGGACTTAAAACTTACATTCGTTGAATCGTTCCAATTCAAACAACAAGCCTTCATCCATAGGCATTCATGCAGTTAATCATTTAAACACATAACCTCATGGCAAGCATGCTAAACATGGCAATATGGCAATCGCACTCATGCAAGTATGCTAAATCATAAAAGCTTACCGAGTAGTCCGAGCCAAAACAAAAGCTAGTTAGAAAGATGCATGATCCTAACTATGTTAAGTGTCAAATGCAACACATGCAATATGCAATTTAATAGGCTCGGCTACTAATATGGCATATGATTCAATTTGAACAACATCCTATTAAACACGTATTCAAAGAGGTATATTGAATTTGCAATGCAGATTGTATGATGTGTCGAGCCTCGGTGCATGCAATACGAATGAATGGATGCAAGCATGCGATATGCTAATTGAAACATGACCCTAATCTAACCATCAAAATTGATCAAATAAAAGGAAGAAAGACGTGAGGTTAGAAGACATACACACACATGCACACTTATTACAACATTGCGCCCTCGCGAAGGAGGGTACGAATGAATAAGCTAACTAACTAGCTACGCTAATTAAGCTAACTAATTATTACAAAACTCAAAACTAATTAGTTATTCTAGTTAACTAATTATTATAAACCGAAAATGAATAACTAGTTAAACTAACTAATTATTGAAAACACTCGAATTAACTAGCTATTCTAAGCTAAATAAAGCAACTAAATGGCCTTGGGGCGAGGGACATATGCATGCTCGGTCGGTTTCCACCTGAAAATGCCACTACCTCACTGCTGTAAGACTCTGTTTGCACACTTGAACACCAAAGAAGCTACCAACTTCCAGAACACCTCTGCTCCCCCTTTCCATCACACTGAACAATTTTCTTCATTGATGGCCGATCGGCTACCAATGGTGGTCGTCGGCTACCATTAGTGGCCGGTCAGCTACTGTTGGTGGCCGGTCAGTCACCCCTGCCTTGAACTTCCTTTTTGTTGCAACAGAGAGCAAACAGAGGCAAAACAATGTATTCTCAAATAGTGTTTGTACTGTTACGCTCCTTATCATCACACAAGTTCAAAGGAGTGTAACTGTTGGCTCTCAAACCATCAACCAAGCAATTTCCATGCATGTTGGCTCTCAAACCATCATCACACAAAAGATGCTTGTCTTGCCTCTTTTACTTGTTCATTTTGTTTACCCATTTTACATTACTGATTCATTCTTCAATCGATTAAGTCCATTGGTGAGTTTCTTCTAAAGTGAAAGAAATGTCAACCAAGGGGTAGTTTAAGGCATGAGGGAAACTTCATGCCCTTGGTAATGAACCCTCAAAGGAGGATTAAACCATTAAGCATGAGCCTTAACCTCAAGCTTAAATAACCGTAACGTTGAAACAACACTCAAAACAAATGGAAGAGTGAAGAAATGAGGGAGATTGCAGAGATTAAGGTGTTGAAATTACATGCAAAATAATACTAAAACATACAATCAACTCAAGGAAATGATGTTTAAAGGCCTAAAACACCAAACTAGTGAACCCCTTTACACTACAACCATGCAAAACAAGGCTCATATGACCCAACTAGCCCAAAACAGAGCTAAAGAAGTCCAAATCAGCAGCAAAAACATGCTGGCATTAAGCTAAAGTAAGCTAGAAAAACATGCTAACTCATGAAGCTAACTAGGCATGCAAACAAGACACAAGGAGGAGAGGCTAACCCCTCCAATTTTGGACTTCAAAAGTTGATTTTAACCACTAAAAAACCTCTAAAATTCAGTGGTTAAAAGGCCCAAAAAAGTTTATTTAAAAGTGAGGGAAAATAGCACAAAAAGCTTAACAAGCTAAGGAGCCAAATGGGTGGGCAACACCCTAACTCAAAAAGGCTCCAACCACCATTTTTAGGTCACAAAAACAGAGTTTTTTACACTTCAAGAACAACCTTAAAACAGTTGAAAAAGTTAGGAAAATAAGTATGCACAGTAAGCTTAAATAGGGTAAGTGCTCTACCTTTGAAGCAAATCACAATTTAGGCACAAATCCAAGCTCAAACCTCCTTCCAAAGCTCAAACAAGACTCCAAGGGACCTTAGTTTAATGGTGGTCAAGTTTGATTAAGGGTTGGTGTGCAAAAGTGTGGAGGAACTAGGCAATCAAGTAGCAAATATCAAGTGATAGAGAGAAAGGGAGTGGTGTAAACACAGGGACGCACCCGCGTGTTCTAAACCAAAGGGAGTGGTGTAAACACCGAGGCACACCCAAATGCTTTTAACCAAAAGGAGTGGAGATAAACATCGGAACACGTCTGCATGTTTTTAACCAAAGTAGGGGGTGGTGATAAACATCAGAACACGTCCGTATGTTTTTAACCAAAACAAGGGGGGTGGTGATAAACATCGGAACACGTCCGCATGTTTTTAACCAAAACAGGAGGTGGTGATAAACATCGGAACACGTCCGCATGTTTTTAACCAAAACAAGGGGTTCGAAGGATAGGAATGATCTCACCTGGAGCTCCTCTGAATGAACCGTACATACAATATCGTACCTACTTAAGAAAGAGACTTAATAGATATAGCATAGTAAGGGTGCATGTTCTATGCAAGACGAATAACCATGACACAATGTTAGAGACATGTTTTACGCAAAACATATGAGAAACAAAACGGAAGCATATTCTACGCAATGAGAACCGAAGCATGTTCTATGCAACATCGGAATGCAGTACAAACTGCATGTTCTATGCATAACACAAAATGCATATTCCATGCAAGATAATTGGAAGCATGTTCTATGCATGTTCTATGCGAAAATGGAGGAATGCATATTCTATGCAACAATGGAGGAATGCACATTCTATGCAACAATGGATTGAATAGCAACTTCTGATTTACCTCTCGGAAGAGCTGCAACAAGTTAAAAAGGATACACCTCATTCGTGTTGATTAGTGATGAATCATCATGCACCAAAGACACGATTTAGAACTTCCGCAGAGACAATATGAGCTTAAAAGTGAACTTTTCTTGCATTTTCTTCAGGATTGAGGACACAAAACAGCAGCAAAGCACAAATGAGGAGCAGTGGAAGCTTATCGGCCACTAGGGAGTGGTGTCGGCCACCTGTCAACCACACCTGAAGGTTGTCGGCAACCAATGGTGGATGTCGGCCACCGATGGCAATTCGGGCTATTTTGGTCTCTTTGCATTTGGGTCTTTAAGTACACATACCCAAGCTTCATTTCCTCACACCTCCCTAGCCAAAATTCATCCCTCTCTCACTCTAGACCTTTCTTTTCTCTAGATCCGACCTTTATACGCGTTTTCCAACGCCCCACGAACGTTTGATTCTCTAAAACCTCTTGATTTCCTTTATTTTGAACCGATTGAAATTTGATTTCAGTGCTTTTTTCTTCATTTTCACCACTTGAGGTTTGTTTGCCTCGAGTTTCTCTTGGGTTTGGTCCCTTTTTTCAGGCTTTGACTTTTTCTCCCATTTTCTCACTCTTAAGGTTGACTTTTGTTGACTTTTGGCATTTTCCACCCATTTTCCTCATTTTCGCCCACTTTCTCATCTCCTTTCCAAATGCAAGACGACATTCCCCATGATGGAGCTTCCCCAGGGATGGAGGTTGATCTCGAGCATATACCATTACCGCCCAGGGTTCGACCTTTTGACCCGGAGACATATCACCCCGAGGTGCATGTGCTACCCCCTGATACTATTCGTCATTTCAGAGGTTTTGCATGAGGCGTGCTAGAGGATCTCTTGCTACGAGAGCCAAAGTCTCATTTATCCTATGGCGCCACCGAGGTATACATTGTCTTCTTACATTCTCCGCAATGTACCTTGCATTTCTTGCATAGATCACGCTTACGCTGTCTTTCATCTATTTATCTCAAACACATTCTTGCACTGCATTTCTTACACTGCCTTCTCAAACACATTCTCCGACGATATGGAGCCACATCTGCGAGGGAGTGGTACATGGACCTCCCCGTTGGCATCCACCAGATTATGGATGAGGCTGGATTCAGCTTATTCTGCATGGGGCTATCGCGTCTCATAATGAGCAGGCCCTTACTTGGTACACTGGTAGAGAGGTGGTGGGACACCACCAACTCTTTCCATTTCTCTACCGCGAGAGACATGACGATGACTCCCTATGACTTCGCTATGCTCACCGACATTGAGATAGGGGGTCGGCCGATCCCTTACGATACAGACATGGATATGTGGGAGGCCGCCTGGACCTATCTGTTGGAGGCGCGCCCACCTCTCTTTCAATCAAGGATAGTTCGATATACTTGGTTTGCGGATCCTTTCAGAGGAACAGAGCTAGAGACCCTAGAGGAGATTGAGCAGTACGCCCAAGGCTTCTTGATGTTCCTCTTTGGCACCACTCTATTCGCCGATAGGGCGAACACTGTCGGGCTATATCTCTTGAGTGCCTTGGTGGACTTGTCTCGGGTCTGGCTTTATGACTGGGGCGGTGCTGGCCTCACTACTTTATACGGCTACATGAGCTCGACATCCTGCAGAAGCGGGAATAGAGTCGGCAGCTACTGGAGAGCCTGAGAGGTATGCTTTGCTTTTCTGCTTTACATTTCCTGCCATGCTTTCTACTTTGCACTTTCTGTACACTGCACACACGTAGTCTGACCTTTACTCTGCATCTGTACTTTCTGTACGCTGCACTATACACTCTACTTTCTGCATCCTCCCTGTATTCGGCATTCTCTGCACATTGCACACATATTCTGCTTTCCGCATTACCTATATTTATCTGTTCTATACTCACTGTCACCCTTTTGCTTTTTGAAGCTATGGGTATGTGCATATTTTTCGACCCTCGCCCCAGAGCTGGAGGCAAAGATGCATTCTGTTGTACCTTACTCTCATTGGTATGACGACAAGTACATGAGGAGGACTAGGGAGACCTTCTCATTCTTCCGCCGGTATTTTGACACAATGACTGCAGTAGAGGTAACTCAAAACCCACAGCTCTTTCTACTTTACTTTAGCTTTGATTCATATTACTTTTCTAATAGCAACTAACAATCTGTGTATTTGCTATCTGCAGATCTTATGGCAGTCGTGGGCGACGGTGCCTGAGGGTGTTAGGTTCAAGTTTGCTGGCACTTGGGGTGCTTCTCATTACCGGCTTGTACTCAAGGAACCGGTAGGCTGAGTCTGGTTCTTAGGCGAGCGCTTCCTATGCCAGACCTTGGGTTTGCTGATACAGGCGGTTCCCATGCTACCTCTGCCATCCATGTGGATTACAGAGAGTCTTTCTTCCTAGGAGGTGATCGACTTTACACGAGGCATGGATGCTGACTACTTTCTTGGAGAGGGGGACTATGCAACACATATCCAAACGCATCTCATGCCTCCCTTGATGGGTACTCATGCTCGTGCAGGAAGAGTAGTAGATGCCCCTTCGACGAGCAAGGTTCGAGCACCGAGGGGCAAGGCTAGAGGGGTGTCCTTCGTCAGACAGGGCTTCGGTTGGCCTGCACTTCTGACCGAGTTGACATGTTAGCGACACACTAGAGAGGCCTATCAGATTCTTATTGAGCTTGCACTGGCAGGGCACAGATATATCAGAGCACATGATTCACCTCCAGTATGCACTACAGTTCTCATTTTTTCCATTCTCACTCAGATACTCAGATATTCATTCCTTCAGGATATTGAACATTCCAAATACGTTTGTAGGCACCCGCAGGGTACTTCGAGGGATTGCTAGAGATGTTGGCCTCATTCGAGAGCATGATATTGAGGAGACAGACACTGCTCGGCTTCTACAACATTCAGGTACTTTCTTCAGTTTTCTTACATTCCAGTCATCAAATTTCTACTGACACACTGAAACTGACATTTTAACTGAACACTTCCCCACACTACACTGATACATTGCATCTATAGATCACATCTGACACACTGCATTCACACACTGTATCTGACCTCTACATCACATCTGATATACCTACTATTACTAATATAAACTATCCCTTATGGTTCCACCCATACCGATGGGACTAGCAGCACCTGCAGCACCAGCACCTGCGGCAGAGAGGAGAGAGAGACAGGCTTCGGCACGTGACCGAGGGAGACGCCGTGGTCGAGATCAGAGGAGCCCTTCAGAGCCTATCATGAGCGATGACGACGATGAGACCAACAAGACCAAGGAGGCTCTGGGTTAGCACGCCGAGTCATCCGAGAGCGGAGACGATGATGCTGGCTCAGGTTCTGCTAGTGGAGATGATGCCGAGCCAGGCTCTCAGGCAGAGAGCGGTGATGACTCTGGTTCAGATTCTAGTTCAGAGGGAGGTACATACAGCGGCGGTAACGGAGACAGCTCTGAGTCTATTTCCAGGAAGAGGACGAAGAGGGCCTCTTGAGACTGAGAAAGCTGGCGCTGATTCATATGTTTTTGCTTAGTTTCTTTTTACTAGTAGTGTTACCACATTGTACATCTTAGACAGTTTTATTTTCTTTAAAAACTTGTACTCTTTTGTAAAAAGTAACCGTGATCGGAATGAAAACTACCTTTTTGCATGAAAAAGTGTTGTATTTTGCATCTTGCGCACCACAAGAGCACAACATTGCATAAAAACAAGATTGATGGAAATTGAACATCGTATTAGCATAACCTTCTTAATCAGGTAATAAACCGACCAACACTTAACAAACAAAGTAAAACAACTCGATAAACAACTAATAATGACAACTCGATAATCAAAACAATACAAATACAACTCCATAAGAAAAACAAATACAACTTGATAAGCAAATTGAAACAAAATAGCTCAACAAAACTAACCAAAACAAGACAACACAATGCACAAAGAACAGAACAAAACATAGATTCTCAACACTCTCAATATACAGGTTGACCACAGGACAAACCAGGAGGCCATCGGCCATGAACATAGGCTGTCAGCCACCAATGGTGGTTGTTAGCCACCAGTGGTGGCCGGTCGACTACAAAAGGTGGCCGTCGGCCATCACCACTGGTCGGTCGGCCATCAGTGTGAGGGACCTCCAAATTGTTGCCACCTGTCTTGCACTCAGTGCCTTATCTTCTACAAAAGCTGGGACTTCGTAATTTCTTCATTCTAGCTCTGTTTTTTTCCACACATGGAGCCATTCTTTACCAAAAAACTTTCAAATTGGATTGCAACTTTAGATGGCTCGGAAAAAGTAAATTTCTGGGGTTTCGGGATAAATGCACTATTTCCCTTGAGTCGCTCTCCACTATATTTTCCATTCCTTCAGGCCACGGCTAGGTGTTGGAACTAGATCACACATGTTTTCAGCTTTGGGGGACAAGAGGTATGTCCGACAATTGAAGAATTCCAAGTTTTGATGGAATCCCGGTGTGACGAGGAAATCTTGCCTCAGCCCTGTTTTTGTCACATCCAGGCTTTAGGAAAGATTTGTGGACTCACTTTGCATGAGGCTTGATCCTTGGTCCAAAACGAAGAGCTGGATATTCCCAGGCTCATTTATCGATTTTTTGACATCGGTGACCGCAGCGACTGTCTTCGGCAGAGTTTTCGATAGCATGCCCTTTGTTTGTGTATGTTTGCTCATTTTCTTCTTGCCCCAATTTTCGGAGGGTCTAGCATTCACTTGATCAAAGTGGCCCAAGGCTTGAAAGAGGGCAAGAGCTGTATTGGCTTAGCATTGGCCTAGACTTTGATAGGCTTGGATGTTTTCCGTCGGCAAGAGATAAACAAATTTGCGGGAAGTCCACTACTTCTTTAGGTAATGTTTCCCACCCTATCTTATATGTGTTTCTCACATTACTCGACACTCAGGTTCTGTTTTTCTCTCAAAACCTTTTCTCACTTTTTCCTCTCAACGCACATCTCTCTATTCTTTAATCTCTCTTATTTTTCATCCCTCCCCAGATATGGCTCATGGACAGGTTGAAGGTAGTGGACTCCTACCCTGCATATTAAGCACAAGGCTATTTTTTTCGCCAACGGCTAATTGATTTCCCAAACGAGGGATGATGGTGCCATTAAATGTGCAACAGGTCTGCTGTTAACATTGATTGGCGTTGCCCTTGGTTTGATCTGCCCAAGATGAGCTACAGCATGTCTCAGCAACCCAGCATTCAGCTGATTGGCCTAACACATTGTGTATTCTACTTTTCGTTCTGATTCAGGCATCAGTCCGGACACAACCAAACTTGCTCAAAAGAGGGGATAGAGTACCCGGCTTCATTTCCAATCCGAGGTTCACAGTTGGCTCGATACCCCAATGCTTGGAGAACGAGGGAACTTCTGATTCCTGCTCCCAATTTCAGTTGCGCCCTTTCTGGTGAATGCTTGACTTAGCTTGAAGATGAGGCACAAGCTGGGCCTACTTTAGCATCGGAAGCTTCCACGAGCTCTGGGAGGGGACGCAGGAACACCTGATTCACCTATGCCCCCAAGCTTGTTACTTTGATCTGTACTTTCAAGTTTTCTTTTTGAATGTAATAAAAAGCAACTTTGATTTGCATCGAAAGCTGGAGAACTTTGTATTGAAATCAATGAAATTGGAGTTCTGGGTACTGAAAATTTTCCTTTTGGTCCAGAACTGGTCTAAGTTGTAAAAAGATTAATTTGAACAAAATCAACTTTTATTAAAACTCTTCAAAACCATTTTCCATAAGGATCACAACCTGACACACATGGAATCTATTCTCGAGATGTACAACCCCGAATACAGAGATGGAAAATTGCCCCTAGACTGAATAGCACTGCTCAGCACTGTAATCAGCTCTTCTCTCAAGATAAGGATCACAACCGATCTTTCAGATAATGAGTGGACAAAGATGCCTTGATCAAACACATGGACACAATTGATTTGGAAGTGTTTACGGCTGAGCTTCAGAAAGAAGTTGCCTACGTATCCCGAAGATGGGAATCAAGCCTTACGTAGTTCAGTTCAGGTTCACTCGTGTATTAACACTCTCCTTTTGCGCTTTAACTTTTGCCAAGGCTGCCCTTTCTGGGTTTTCAACCTTGCGAGCTTAGTTTTTCTTATTTCAAATTTTTTGTGCTCTAACTTTTGCCTAGGACGCCCTTCCAGGTTTTTGGCCTAGCGAGCCACTCAAGGATAGTATTTCTTCAACTTGTCCATGTTGATTGGTTGGGAGATTTTGAGGCCATCTAGGTCCATAAGAATAATGGCTCCACCTGACCAGATTGATTTCATGATGTAAGGGCCAGTCCAATTGGGTCTGAACTTGCCCCTGGGGTCATAAATGGGAGCTCGGTTGTCTTCCAACACCAAATCCCCTTCCTTAAGATTTCGAGACTTAAATTTCTTGTTAAAAGCACTGGCAATCCTACATTGATAACCTTGAACATGGTACAGTGCTTTCAGCCTCCTCTCGTCGAACAACATTAGTTCCTCGAACCTGCTCTGCTGCCAATCCGCTTCTGCTATTTGGCACTTAACCATAACCTACAGCGACGGACCCTCTATTTCAATCGGTAGAACAGCCTGCATCCCATAAACCAGAGAATATGGAGTTGCCCCAGTAGATGTTCAAATTGAAGTCCTATTGCCCCAGAGAGTGAATGGCAATTTGTCTGTCCAGTCCCTGTAAGTCTCAACGATTTTCTGCAAAATGTGCTTGATGTTCTTGGTGGCGGCCTCAACAGCTTCATTGGTTTGCGGCCGGTATGTGGATGACTTATGAAAAGCCATGTTGTACTTCTCCAACAAGTCGATCACTTCTCTCTTGAAATGGGAGCTATTATCTGAAATGATCTCGTTTGGAACCCCATAACAACAAATGATGTTATTCTTGATGAACTTAGCTACATGCGACGCTTTCAGCACTGCATAGGATTGGGCTTCGACCCACTTTGCGTAACTGCCCCAATAACATCAATTCCTCAAACTGAAAATGGCCACGGTGAAATCATATTGTATAGCTTCAACGGCGGGATATTCATGCGATTTGCATGAATTTGGTATTTGCGGCATCGCTGAACAAAACTGATACAATCCTCTTCCATGGTTAACCAGTAATAACCCTGCCTGAGAATCTTCTGGGCCAACATTACTCCGCTCATGTGTGCTCCACACTCCCCTCCATTGGTAGCTTCTATTAGGTTCTTAGACTCTTTTGCATCAACGCACAGTTTATGCATTCCCAAATGGCCTCGGCCGTACAACTTATCCCCGCAGTTGATAAACTGAATGGCCATTCGCCGTATTGCCCTCCTATCTTTGGCATTTGCCCCTAGCGGATACACCTCATTTTCCAAGAAGTTCCAGATATCATAATACCAGGGCTTCTAATCGTATACTTTATCTATTGCGGAGATCAACTCGTAGACCAGCGCATACCTCTATTCAATAATGATCAAACACATCCGAACTCCAAAAGGGATGTCTATCATAGAAAAGAGAGTTGATAAAGCGTTAGCGAACCTGTTGTTCTCTCTTAATAGATGTGTGAAGGTCAACTTCTCAAACCTAGGAATCAGAATGTCCAGGGTTTGGTGATAGATCTTCATCTTCTTTTTCTTTGACTTTCCAATCTTCTTTTGCTTGAGATACAACCACGTTCGAGTCCCCAATGACATCTAACCTTTTTGCCCCTAGTTCCAGGGCGACTTCCAAGCCAGCGATACACGCTTCGTATTCTACTTCGTTGTTGGATACCTTGAATCAGAGTTTGAAGGCTAAAGGTATATGAGGATTGTCGAGTGCTATCAGCAATACCCCTATCCCATAACCGTACTGGTTAGACACTCCGTCAAAGTACATTGTCCAAGTTTCTTCCTCGACTTGCAGAATAGCATCATCTGGGAATAAGTATTCTATTGCTTCATCCCCCTCCACTGGGTGATCTGCCAGAAACTAAGCTACTGCTCTCCCCTTGACAGACTTGCGAGTCATATATTTTAAATCAAATTTGGAGAGGAGAATCAGCCAATGAGCTAGCCTACCCGTAAGTGGTGGTTTCTCAAAGAGATATTTGATGGGATCTAATCTCGAAGCCAGAATTACAGAGTGAGCTAGCAGGTAATGCCTCAACTTCCTGGTAGCCCATACCAAGGCCAAGCAAGACTTTTCCAGCGGGGTGTAACGGGTCTTATATTCTAGCATCTTCTTACTCAGGTAATAGATGGCCTTCTTGACTCCATCCTCAGATTCCTATGCAAGCATGCAGCCCATAGTTGTGTCTGTTACTGATAGATACAGAATCAACGGCTTCCCCAGCTCTGGTGGTGACAACACGAGCGGGTTCTGAAGGTACTGCTTGATCTACTCAAAAGCAAACTGGCATTGGTCATCTCAATGGAATTTCTTTCCTTTCTTCAAATAGTGGTTCACAAGTCAATGTTAATTTTGGAATAAACTGTCTTATGAATTGCACTTTACCCAAAAAGCCTCGCACCTCATTTTCAATCCTTGGTGGTGGGATTTCTAAGATAGCCTTGACTTTGGAAGGATCGACCTCGATCCCCTTTTGCATAATAAAGAACCCTAGCATTTTCCCTGTTGTGATACCAAAAGTGCATTTTTGTGGATTCAGCCTCAACCGATATTCTCTGATCCGTTGGAAGAATTTTTTCAAGGCAGTGTAGTGGCCCTTTCTTTCCTTGGACTTAACAATCATGTCATCCACATACACCTCGACCTCTTTGTGGATCATATCATGCAAGATAGTGGTCGTAACCTGTTGATAAGTAGCCCCAGCATTCATCAGACTGAACGGCATCACCCTGTAGTAGTAGGTTCCCTACACCGTGGTGAGTCTTCTCCCTGTCCTCGGGTGCCATCAAGATCTGGTTATACTCGAAAAATCCATCCATGAAGGAGAGCAACGCATGGCTTGCGGTGAAGTCCACTAATTCATTGACGTGCGGTAGAAGAAAGTCGTCCTTCAGACTAGCTCTGTTTAGATCTCTAACATCCATACATACCCAAATTCTGCCATCTTTCTTCGGCACCGGAAAAATGTTGGCCAACAAAGTCGGATACTCAGATACTAGTAAAAACCCTTCGTCTATCTGCTTGGTGACCTTCTCCTTAATCTTCAAAGTCTAATTCGGGCGTATTCTCCGAAGCTTTTGCTTGATGGGTCGGGCCTCAAGGTCATGAGGGATCCAGTGCTGTCTAATCTCAGGATTGATTCCAGGCATGTCTTTGTAGGACCATGTGAAAACATCTTTGAAATGTTTTAATAAAGTGACTAAACGCTCGCGTTCCTCCGAAGACAACGTGGACCCGATCTGGACCAAACGCGGATCCTTCTCAATACCCACATTAATTGCAATAATTTCATCAACAAGGGGTTTTACAAACCTCTCCTCCTCTCGATCAATCAAATGTTTCAAAACCAGAGGAATTCCTTCCTCATCGTTTTTATCAAAATTTTAAAAGTCATGATCAATGCAATATACACGTGGCACAGAGAATTACTCAGAAACTGTAGCAGCATTCTCATTCAAAAGATCCAGCTCATCCAATCCTCAGTTACAACCGACTCAAAAGAAAAGGAAAAAGACGACATGAACAAAACTACAGCATCTGGGTTATTAACCCCAAGAATACCGGACTCCAACTCAGAAGAACTGGAATCTGATTCCGACTCCACAGACTCTGTGGATTCAGATTCTGGCTCACTACCTGATTCAAAAGTACTGGATAGGAAACCCTCCTCTAGCTGCCAAATGAGAGAGAGTGCGTTAGATGCATCCAGTATACCACCGGAAGGTTCCATACCTGATTGGTCTCCGATCATGGAAATGCCTAGGTCATCCCCCAAGCTCTCTAGTTTGATCTGAGGATCCGAAAGAAGACACGCTAGCGCCACTCCTATCTCAAGTTCATTGTTGTTGGACTCACCCCCTGTACTCTGTTCAGCTTCAGCAATTAATTCAGTCTGTTCCTCTGTGGCTTCATCCTCTTGCAGCCGTCAGTCGAAGAAAATCTGAAAGCTGGGCAGACGCCGCTTCTCAAAGTTCAACCACGGCTTAGGAAAGCCGCAAAATAGGAAGCCTTCCCTCTTCAGGACAAAGCGACCGTTTAGAGTTCCTTGAATTGGTCTATGCACAAGCTCATAGTGCTTCCCACTTTGCTTAGCTTTGACTTTTCCTGCCATTTCCTTCCCTTTTCTCACCCAGTCCTCTTTGGTAGGCATGTAGCCCAAGCCAAAGGCATGAGGGTTATGTGGTACTTCGGCCAATGCAGCAACGCCCTTCCAGCCACTCTTTCCTAATCCCATCATGGGCACATGTTGTAGCTTGTTCATGAGGTATACAGATTGTGCACTGACGTACAAGCCTACATAAATAGCTAGGATATTCTACACCACCCGGGCCTTAGCCAAGGTAAAACTAGAGAAGAAAACATCCTCGTCGCCATGTACAATCTCCAATACAGGTGTAGTGACTTCAGGCAGAGGATGTATGGATGAATTCCTGAACACAATGGCTACCACCTTTCCGAGAGAGTACCTCAGCATTTGATGCAAGGTAGAAGAAACAACTTTTACTTGGTGCAGCCAGGGTCACCCAAGTAACAAGTTGAAGGTAGTCGGAACATCCAAGATGTGAAACTCAATATCTTGTTGGGTCGGCCCAACCTGTGTTCTAATCTGAACTGTTCCCGTCACCTCTTTGCTCATGTTGTTGTAAGCCTGGATCACTTGGGCCGTTGGTACAAAATCTGCTGGCTTCAGGCCAATAGGATAAGCCGTGCTAGACGGACAAACATTGATTGCAAACCCAGTGTCAACCAATACAACCGACACCGACTTCTCTCTACACTCAACTGAGATGTACAGTGGTTTGTTATGTGCAGAGCCCTCGGGCGGTAATTCCTTATCCGAGAAGGTTAAAGTAGGTGACGCACCTCCTGGGAAGACAAGCCCACTAATTGTTCTAGAGTTGTGTCGATAGACAACTTGGCCTTATCCATTGCTGATAGGACGGCTTGCCTGTGTACTCGTGAAGCCATGAGCAACCCCAGATGGATATGTCTGCTTGGATCTTCTTTAGCTGCTTCAGTACAACTTCTTCTTCTAACTGCTTGTCCTTATATTTTTCGGTCTCCTTATCTTTTTCGGTGCTTCTGGTTAGTCTAAGTGTGGGGGCTTAAAGTGCCACCCACTTCTAGTCATATGATCTACTTCCTCAGAATACCAAGTGTCGTCTAGCAGGTCTTGACCCCAATCCTTGTCTGTGTGGGCAAGATGTAGATCATCATCTTCCCACCATAATTACTCTCACATCACAGTCATCCCTCGTAGGGTGTTTAGCTTTTCCAGCTTCCTGACAATTCCTATCCCTTTCCTATTCAAATTGCTTCAATGCGGTTTCTTGCTTTGTATCAGGAGTACTAATGATGCCCATTTCTTGAGCAAAATTCTTGATACCAGTGCTCTCCGGCAATTTGCCCTTGTCCTCGACCATTCCGGCCCTTGTAGCAGTTCCTGCTTCTAGTTGTTCCAGCTTTGGTTGAAATCCCTCATCCACATTAGGTTCATCATTGAGCCACTCCGAATTATCTATTGACCCATTCAGATCAAACCAGTTAATTTGCACATCTCCTGAATCTTACTCTTCGAAGGACTGCAGATTGTTGATGTTCTCCTCGAGGTCAGCTAAGTCATCCAATCCTTGGCATGGTCCATCCTCCCAAACTATACTGACCTCCATCCCTGTTGGCAACTCCAACTCTGGTTTGACCTATTTGGTTGGCACAATATAACAGCATGGGCTGTATTCCTCCTCAGATAAATCCACGGAGCCCTCAGGCACTGAACTGACCTTTTCATTCTCCATCAAAAGGACCCTGCCTTCATCTACCACGATCACCACCAAGGGTTTGGGTTGGGATGTGGATGCGTTCATCATGCATAAATCTATGCTTTCCGGGATGAACAGCGCCTGCTTTGGTAAGTGGGAGTGGGTGATGTATATACTGGGGTCGTAAGGGACGGCCAGTGTATGGATGAGGTTTATTTGTCGGAGAGGAGGGGCTTGGTTATGTGGTGGGAGAGGATTTGTAGTGGCATTGGGCTTTTCGGGAGGTGCTATCACTTTGTTGTCAATGAGATCATTAATCTCATGATGACCATGCTGTTAGTGAAAGGTGCAATATTTGGTCGGGTTGTGTTTAGGAGGGAGATGATCGGGCAATGGGCGTTGTTCTAATGGCTTCAGATGCCCTTTTCTGATCAGGACTCTCTGGGCTACAGATAGAGACATGTATAGTGGGGTGAAAACCCTCTGGCCTCGGGGTTGGTGACTTGAGGTTTGTGAGGTTGGGTTGGATGTACTGGCAAAAGGATTGGTAGTCTTGGGTGTGGTGGTAACCATGCCCACCTCTGAAGGCCTTGCAGCTGCACTACCGCTAGTAGTCGCATTGGAACTGCGTGTGAAGCCCTCTTGGGCTGCTCCTTCTTGTGGTCTATCAGACCCTGCTTCATTGCATCCTCTATTTGCACCTCTATTTCGTGGATGTCAGCAAATATAGACAGATGTAAGACTATCATCTTCCGTAATAGTCTTGGTTGCAGGTTACGGACCACCATTATGATCTAGTCTTTTTTCGCCGGTCGGATGGTCATCATAGAGGCCTTGGCCCTCCACTGGGTCACAAAATCGGAGAAGCCCTCCTTCAGCTCCTGGCGAGTTGCTTCGAGATCACGAGTTGTGACCTCGATCTGAGTGTTGTAGGAGTACTGTGCTATGAAGGCGTCAACTATTTCCTCTCAGTTTCTCTTCACAGAGTCCTCAAGTTTGGCATACCAAATGGCTGCTACACCTGACAGGATCTGGCCGAAATGGGATAACTTCTGCAATTTATATAAGCCCATCGGCCACAGAATGTCCGAGAATAATCACAAGTGGACCATGGGATCACCTAGCCATCAAAGCGGTCTATATGCAACATTTTAAACCTATTTGGCAATGTCATTGCCGAATCAGTATAGCCATCCTCAATATCCGGGACTGAATTAACACCCTGAGCTCGTTTAAAGAGGTTTTCTAGCTTGCTCACTTTCAATGCAGTAGGGTCGACCTCAAATTCAAACGGCGCTTCTATTGGGTAAGCCGGTGCCTTGGAGGTCTGGGGCAGGATGGGATCTGCCTGAATGCCCGAACTTTCCTGGACATTAATTGTGACCCTGGGTGCTGGAATTCCCACTAGGGGTGCATGGGATGCTGATGCTACTGCAGGTTGTGGCTACTGTTGTTGAAGCCTTTCTATTACCTCTACTTGGCAGTCTACAACCTTGGCTTGGCGGGCTGCGGTCTCAGCTTGCCAGGCAGCATCTAGCTGCATGTTCTCAATAGTCTATTGGAGTTGGCAAAGCATTTCTTCTATGTTGACTAAGGGATGCTAAGCTATCAAAACTGGTGTATACACTCTTTCCAGAGTAAAAGCAAATGGCTTGACTTCGCTGAATGAAGGTAACTGTCGAATCGGTGGATTATGCCTAACTCGCCTCTGTCTTGTAACCAGGGGTAGTGAAGAAAACACTGGCTGTCCTCTTACAAGATTCCCGAATCAATAAAGTCCCCTTACTTGGGTCCAGAGTGCTTGGGGGGTAATAGACTCATCTGAAGCAATTGTGAAAGACTACCTTGCAAAAAGAAATAAAGCAAAAGAAATAAAAATCAAAAACCGCACAGCACCTTGGCTTAGACGAAAACAACACGCAGTTGCAATCATAAGCTAGAGAACTGCACTCAAACACTGATTTCTGCCCCAAAACTGATACCCAAACTTTGCAACTGATACATACATTCCTGGAGAGTTTCACTCAAAAAGCACGTATCAAGCAAGTGAGAGCCAAAACACCCCTATGATGGGGGAGGGTTACCTTGTCCTAATTTCGCCAGGAACTAGGGATTCACTATGTAAACAAGTGGTTTCATACAATCCTGCACTTGGGTGAGCAACCTATCCTAGTTTGGAACAGTCTCTACGGCTTCCGATATGCAACTAGGTCGATTGGTCAAAAAGGGTGCCTCAACAAGACTACCTAATATACCTCTCACACCTAACACCGAGAAGGGAAAGGAGGATCAAACGGTACAGTGGTAGTCCAGATCTAAGGGTTGTGTTCCCATCGTGGCAGAGCCCGCAACCGGTCAGCCTTTTTGCAAGCTTTTCCAAGCAAGCCTTCGGTAAACCGCTCAGGAGTAGCAGATGGCAAACACTGTGACTTAGGCGCACCGATGCAGATGCAAATGCAAATGCAAGAAATACATAAGTGTAGATAAAATAACATATCATCTGTTCGAGTCAACTTCTCTAAATCCCTAGCAAAGTCACCAGAAACTATGGACTTGCCTTTTTCTCACGCCCTGCCTTTCGGAAAGGTTTGAAAATGAAAGGCCTCACAGTTGGGACTCCCACGGTTCTGAATCTAGTCTCACAAGTGCAATATGAAACTGATAATCACCAAAGAGTCTAATTCGACAAATCTTTTTGGAAAATCGATTTTAAGTCAAATAATGCCAAAATTGGACTGCTTTGCCAGATACAGAGTCGCCACCTAAATATTTTGTTTCTTTTTGTTGGGATATTTAGGGAACCCTGACTCGTGCCAAAGGCCAAGTGTCCGTCATCACCAAAGTTGCCTCGGCTCAGGAACTTAGGTACAAAGGGAGAAGGTCATGAATTGAGCACCCCCGCTCGCCCGATCAAAGATCAGCCTCTACTAATCATGATATGAATTTTTATAAACATTATGTGTTCTTGCCAGGTTAGTAAACTAGTGTGGGCTCACCTTTTTCGACACCCTCGCCTTTCGAAAAGGGGTTTGAAAAGAAAGGCCCTGATAGTTCGAACTCTACCTGTGGTTCTGAATCTAGTCTCACAAGTGCAATGTCAAACTGATAAACACCAAAGAGTCCAATCTAGCAAATCATTTTGGAAAATCGATTTTAAATCAAATAATGCCAAAACTGGACTGCTTTACCAGATTATAGAGTTGCCACCTAAATATTTTGTTTCTGGGAAATTTAGGAAACTCTGACTCATGCCAAAGGCCACGTGTCCGTCATCACCAAAGTTGTCTCGGCTCAGGAACTTAGGTACGAGAGGGAAAGGTTCTGAAATGAGCACCCCCACTCGCCCGATCAAACGATTGGCCTCTACTAACCATGATATGTTGTTTTATAAACCTCATGTGTTCTTATTTCGGTTATTAGCTAACTTTACTATGTGACGCACACATACAAGTATAGACTAAAATCGCAAGAATTGGAACGAATTTAACTCATGTTTGCTTTTGAAAATGGTTTGAATTTGCCACCCTCAAGTGGGCTTAGAAATGCGGATTTTCCATCAAACATGATGGGCTTAAAACATCATTTGCCACTTCGCAAAGTGGGCTTAAAACATACAATCATTGAATTGTTCCAATTCAAACAACAAAGCCTTCATCCACAGGCATTCATGCAGTTTAGCAAGTAAGCATATAGCCTCATGGCAAGCATGCGAGACATGACAATATGGGAATCACACTTACGCAAGTATGCTAAAGCATAAAACTTACCGAGTACTCCAAGCCAAAACAAAAACTAGGTAGAAAAATGCATGATCCTAACTATACAAGATGCCTAATGCAACATATGCAATATGAAATTAATAGGCTCGGCTACTAATATGGCATATGATACAATTTGATAACATGCTTTGAAACACGTATTCAAAGAAGTATTGAAATCGCAATGTAGTTTGAATGATGCGCCGAGCCTCGGTGCATGCAAGACAAATGAATGGATGCAAACATGTCAGCATAAGGTATGCTAATTGAAATATGTCCCTAATCTAACCATCGAAAGCGGTTAAGTAAAAGGGAGAAAGACGTGGGGTTGGAAAACATACGCACACGCACGCACACTTATTATAACATTACGCCCTCGCGAAGGAGGGTCCGAATGAATACGAGCTAAGCTAATCAAACTAATCGAATGAAACTAATTAGACTAATTATTACAAATCAAACGAATAACTAGCAAACTAATTACTAATTATTACAACACTTAGCTAATTAGCAAACTAGTTAATTAAAACCAATGCACACCAACTAAACATGCAAGGCATTAAACTACACTGCCATAGCTCTACTTCGGGAAGTGAAGGATGCATACGCTCGGTTTTCGCCATGAAAAGCCCTCCGTTTTGCTCTTGAGAGGCTCTATTTGCAGGGTTGAGTACAGTTCAAACACTTTTTGCTCCAACTTACCAAATTAATGCTGAGGATTGCACCAGTGGCCTGCCGGCGATGAATGCTTGCTGTCGGCCCCCTGCCAACCAAAAATGTGCCTTGCCGGCCAAGAGTGAGCCACTGCTGGCCACCAATGAGCCACTACCGGCCACAGGTGCTCTGAGTCACCCCACTGCAATAGAGCACAAACAGAGGAAAAAGAAGATTTTTCCAAGGGCATGTTTGTACTGTGGCCCTCCTTATCATCTCAAAACATCAAAGAAGTGGCACTCTTAGATCCAAAACCATCAACCAAGCATTTTCAATGCATGATGACCAAAGATCCAAGTTGTACACTTTCAATAAATGCACAAAACAGGACTAAAGGCCATTACCTTATCATGTATGATCAAAGGCAATGGAGACCAAGGAGATTGGCTCATTTCATCACTTTGAGTTTGAAATGTTTCAATCTTCCTTGTGTTCAATATAACGTCTGATTGAACACATGCAATGCAACACAACATGCTTATCTTGCTCAAGTTTTACTTGTCACTTTCATTTTCTCATTTTAAGTTACCAACTCATTCTTTAGTTGATTTAATCCAATGTGAGTGTCCTCTAATGAGAGAGGTGTCAACCAAGGGATGACTTAAGGCAAGAGAGAGATCATGCCTTTGGTTAGTAAAAACCGTCGAAAGAGGATTAAAACCATTGAGCACAAATCTCAATATCAAGCTTAAACACAACCCTAAGGTTAATCACCCTCAAAGAAAATGAAAAAGTGATGAAATGAGGGAGGTTGCAGAGATTGTATGTGCTGGAATTGCATGCAAAACGATACTACAACATGCAAGTAACTCATGCAAAACATGCTTAAAAGCCAAAAACACCAAACTAGTGAAGATCACTACACTATAGGCATGCAATACAAAGCTCAAAAGGTACAAACACTTCAAAATAGTTCTAAAACAGCCTAAATGGAGTTCTAAAACATGCTTGGAATAAGCTAAGAATAGCTAGACTAAGAGGCCAAAACATAGCACAATCTAGACTATTAAGCACAATTGCACTACAAGCATACAAAAGAGGCCTCAAGTGATTTGACTAGGCTCAAATAGAGGTAAAACAAGTCAAAAAAAGCAGCAAAAACATGTTGAGATTAAGTCACAAAATGTTAGAAAAACATAGTCACATGTTAAGCTATCTACACATGCAAACAACACACAAGGAGGGGAGGCTAGCCTCTCCCATTTTGGACCTCAAAACATAGTTTTTATCACTAAAAATCCCCTAGAATTCAGTGGTTAAAAGAGCCAAAAAAAATTTATTTTAGAATGCTTTGAAAGATGGCACAACAACTTAATAATCAAGCAGCAAGAAGGGTAGACTACCCCTAACTCCAAACAAACGTCAAACCACCATTTTAGACTAGAGGTCAAAACCAGCCTAAAAACAGTATGCAAAGATGGCAAAACAAGTATTTAAATTAGGTTTAAAACACAAGTATTCTACCTCTTGAAGACAAGATACAACTTAGGCACCAAAATCAAGCTAAACCAATCCAATACCCTCTCCCATAGCTCAAATGGGACCTCAAGCAACCTCAACTCAATGGTGATCAAGTTTGATCAACGGCTTATATGCAAGAGTGTAGAGAATTTAGGCTATAAGGCACAAAATATTTAGAGAGAGGATTCTAGAGAAAGAGAGAGAAAGAGAGAAATTTTTTTATCTTCAAAAATTTCTAACCTCTTGCACATGCAAGAGGGGGCCTCTATATATGCACGTGCAAGAAGATGGCTCATTCTGTGTGTAGACGTCCCCAAACGTCCCGGGAAAAATCCCGTTTTGTTCATTTGGGCTTACTACAGTTTGGACTCAAATGTCACGGTTCTTAATCTGATCTCGCAAAGTGCAATGCAAGACTAACAAATCACCAAAGAGTCCAAACCTGGCAAATCGTTTTGGAAAACTGATTTTTAAGAAAGAAGTGCCAAACATGGACTGCTTTGCCAGATACAAAGTCGCCACCTAAATTTTTTATTTTAGGGAAATTTAGGAAACCCTGACTCGTTGCCTAAGGCCACATGTCCATCATCAACAAAGTTGCCTCGGCTCGGGAACTTGGGTACGATTGGGGAAGGTCAGCTATGAGCACCCCCTCTCGCCCGATCAAAGATCGGCCACTACTAAACATGATATCTCGTTTTTGAAAACACATGCGTTCTTATTCCGGTTATTAGCCTAAAATTACTATGTGATGCGCACAACACGCAAATATAGACTAGATCGCCTAAGTTGGAACAAATCATCTCATGTTTGTTTGTTTGAAAATGGTTTGAATGTGCTACTCGCAAGTAGGCTAAGACGTGGATTTGCCACCCTCAAGTGGGCTTAGAAAATATGATTTGGTCACAAAGATAGGGTCTGATACGCAAAAGTTCCAAATTAGTCACAAAGCATAGGTCTATAAGTCTAGCCCAGTATAGTCACATAGCCCAGTGAATTTTCTACCAATCAAAATACATGGCCTCACAATTATAGAGTTCATCATTTGGGGTGCTCAACTCAGCCACACAATTACAAAGTCATAATTCTAGTGGTTTAGTCATTGAAGACAAGAATATAACAAATCACCCTAAGTATAGTTTTAGATGTACATGTGCATGTGCAGAGTTAATCAATATCCCACTACGTATTTCAGAAATTTCCCAAATGGAGCATATACTTTCAATGAATACGGTCTTGATCTTATGGATCTAACCAATCTAGATACACATGCAGCAGATACGAAAGAATATGCCGATCCGAATCAAATAATATTCCAAGCAAGGATGTACACATGTGCTAATTCAGAATCAATCGACACATAAGCATCTGTTTATAAACAGTATAGATACCTGGGATAATGGTCGCAGTATTTTGAGCACTTTATGGGATAAGTGTGTAGACACCCCATTTTTTACCGTCCTCAAGACTTGGACGTCACCGTTTGAACACTCGGTGATTATCCATGTTTGTGTTCGTTTGGAGTTCCCGGAGGTCTCGGCTACGCACCCTGCCTCAGGATCTCCGAACTCGACCGTTTTGTGTCTGGTTTTGGACCAAACACTTGTGTTTTGCCTTGGAGGGGCAGGGAATGCCTTGTGAGGCATCCCCACACACCACCGGCAGTGGCTAGAGGCCACCGGCTGGTTTTTGTTGCCACCGGCAATGTATGTGGCCGGTCGGCACTCTTTGTTGCCGGTCGGCAGTCATTTTTGTCAAAATGACATTTTTGGCCAGCCGACTACTGTTCATCTGCTTTTGCAAATATTTTAGGACAGCTGTGTGCCATTTGGTTCCCCTCCATACACGTGTATAGAGGGATGCTCTCCTTGTAAGCTTGTTGTATAAGCTTTACAAGTTTGTTGCCTATAAGAGAAGGGTCTCTTCTCTTGGCATGGGGGTTAGAGAATTTTGGAGAGAAAAACATAGAGAGAAGCTCTAGTTTTAGGGTTAGGGTTCATACATATCTCCTATCTCTCTTTTTCTCTCTTTGTGTTCTAGGTGTTTTAGTCCACATTATTGCACACAAACACCTAGTGCTTCACCTTCCTTTGGCTACTGAGGTTCTAAGGGGCTGGTTTTGGTGTTTTGGAGCTGGATTCAAGCCAAAGAGGGCTGTTGGAGCATCATTTGTGAAGGTGGTCTACAAGGGTGAGAAACTTCCCTTTTATTCCCCATTTGTGCATTGCTTTTCTACCTATCTTAGAGCTATTTTTGTGCTTAGTGTATAATACAAAAAAGTTCTTTTTTTTTTAGCCCTCTTGATTGTTTATTAAGAGTGTTTTGTGGTTTGGGTTTGTTTGACCCCTCCTAAGCCTTGTAAGGCTCCTTTTTGTGCTATTTTTGTGCAAGTTTCGAGACTTTGGTATTTGGGCCTCTTCACCACTGAAATGTTGAGGGATTTCAGTGGTGGAGATGGTGCTTGAAGTCTCCAAAAGGGGAGGGCCACCCTCTCTTCTTGTTGTCCTTGAAAGGGACCCTTTTTGGCCTCTTGAGGGAGCATCATGTTAGAGTGTGTATTTATCATGTCTAGGCTGTTTTCCATGCTTATTATGCCATGATATAACCTTGTTGTGTGTTGGTTTTGGTACACCATGCATACTTAGCATACCTACCATGTAATGCCTTGTTATTGCCTTAATATGCCTTAGGTTGTTAGCCTTTGCTCTAGCATGTTTTAGGCTTAGCCTTGTGAAGGTTTTGTGCTCATTTTGCCATGTTTTAGGTCTATGCATAGTTGTTTGGGTCGATCTTGGCATGCTTAGTATAGCTCCTTTGTATTTGAGCTTGTATACTTCAAGTATGTGAATGTGTAGTATGTGTTGCTTGCATCATTTTGGTGGTTTGGAACCACCCTACATGTTATTTCAGCCCCTTTGACATGCTCATATGTTTGCCTTGGATGCCTCTTTGAAGCTTTGGAAGCTTGCCTTGCATGCTCCATGTTTTAGCATTTATGCATGCCTTTAAATTCAAACCATCTAGATGCCATCTAGTTGGTCTTTTGGGCTTAGTTTCATGTGTTAAAACTCTGTTTTTGGTTGCCTAAGTCTTGCCATGTGTGGTTGTACTAAGTGTAGTCCATTGCCTCTTTGGTGAGCCTTGAATGCTTGGACCATTGTTACATGTTTAGCTTGCCTTGTTGCTTGGTTTGGCACCATGTTTTAACATGATTTTCAGAGCTTATGTTGCATGCTAATTGTCCATGATATTCCCTTTCAAGTGTGCCTTAGAGTTGCTTATTTAATGCCAAGTGTTGGTCCAACTTACTTGCATGTGTGTATGTATGTTTGATCCCAATTCCTTGGTTTTCGGCCACTGTTTTAGGCCTATTTAGAGTTGCCTAAATCATGTCTAAGTCCACCTTTTTATCAGTTTGCATTGCCTCATGTTTGCTTGTATGCTTGCATAAGTGTCTTGCCATGCCATGTTGCATCCTTAGCTTGCATGCCTAGGTTGCATTGCATCTTGCATGCATGCCTTGTTCCTTAACTTGGTGATAGGAATTGGGCCTTGGTTTGTTTGTTTGGTTTGCATTTCATTTGACATGAAAGTTGCACACTTGATTCTTTGGGCCATCATGCATGGAAATGCATGATTGGTGGTCCGAGAATCGAGACACATGCCCCTTTGAGTCACAAACATGATAGGGGACATGATTGGTGCATACATTGCTTGAATTGTATTGCCATGCAAGTTCTGTCCTCTGCTGCTGTGAGTTGCAGGTTCTGCAGGCATTCTTTGCCGACCGGCAGTAAATCACCAGCCGATGGATTCATTTTGTGCCGATGACCACAATTCACAGCTGGTGGTAATTCTACTCAGCCGGTGGTGATTCCCAGTATCCAGAGAGGCATCCTTGAGATTTTGGCAGTCTTCAGAGAGGCAGAGCAGGGAAAACAGAGGCAGACTATGCATGGTCGTGCACTTCCGAGCAGGACCCGAGCATGCGCTGTATCTGGCTCTCCTCCCGAGGCGGTTTACTGCTTTTCCTAGTTTAATTAGTTTGTTAACTAATTAGGCAATTTGTAATATTTAATTAGCTTGCGTAGTTTATTAATTTGTATTATTTATTTGGTCCCTCCGGGCGAGGGCAAATCTGTAATAAGTGTGGATGAGTGGTGTGCATGTCTTCCAACCCCTACTTCTTTCTTCCCTTTTACTTACCTGCTTTGATGGTTAGTATTAGGGCACGTTTAAATTAGCATACCTCATGCAATGCATGCGTGCATCCATACATTTGTCTTACATGCACCGGGCTCGGTACATCACGCTAACTGCATTGTATTTCAATTTCCAAATTGAATACTTGTTACTTGTAGCATTTCACATGCCATGCTTAGGATAGCCGAGCCTGTCTAGATTACACCCTTGCTTGTGTTGCAGTAGCCACTTAACATGATCTAGGACCATGCATATGATTACTAACTAGTTTCTGTTTTGGCTTGGAGTACTAGGTGAGTTTTTTTCGCTTTAGCATATCGTATGCGTGTGAACGTTGCCATAACAGCATGATTACCATGTGGCTAAGTGCTTATATGAGATAAACTGTTTGAATGCCTGTGGGTGAAGGTTGGATTGTTTGAGTTGGAAAAACTCGTTGAAATCCGTGTTTTAGCCTACTTGCGAGTAGCAAATTCCGAAGCGCTTTTCAAAACAAACGGATATGCAATGCTTGTTTCCAAATTAGGCAATCTAGTCTATACTTGTTTGCTGTGCGCATAACATAGTAATTCTAGGCTAATAACCGGAATAAGAACATATAACATTTTCAAAATCGGATATCATGGTTAGTAGAGGCCGGTTTTCGGACCGGGCGAAAGAGGGTGCTCATAGCTGACCTTCCCCTATCGTACCCAAGCTCCCGAGCCAAGACAACTTTGGTGATGATGGACACGTGGCCTTTGGCACCGAGTCAGGGTTTCCTAAATTTCCCATTTTAAAAAATATTTAGGTGGCGACTCTGTATCTGGCAAAGCAGTCCATGTTTGGCACTTCTTTTCAAAATTTGTTTTTCTCAAAACGATTTCCCAAAGTTGGACTCTTTGGTTCAGATTACGAACTGCAACAAACAAAAAGGGGAGTCCGAACTGTAGCCGAGGTCCCTCGCGGGCTTGTTACAGTTTCTGGCGACTCTGCTGGGGAGTTTAGAGAGCTTGACTCGAATTTGTGATATCCTGTTTTAACTACACTTATGTGTTTCTTTGCATTGCATGTGTATTGGTGCGCCTAGGACACTGTGTTGGCCATCTGCTATTCCTGAGCGGTTTGCTGGAGGCTTGTCTTGTCAAGGCATGACCATAAGGCTGACCGGTTGCGGGCTCTGTCAGTATGGGAACACAAACCCCGGTTTTACCGGGGCACCCTTTTTGACCATTCGACCTAGTGCATATCGAAATCCATAGTGACCATTCCAAACTAGGACAGGTTGCTTACCCGATATAGGTTGTTTGAAACCGTTGCGTGTGTAGTGAAACCCTAGCTCCTGACAAAATAGGACAGGGAAACCCTACCCCAGCATAGGGGTGTTTTGGCTCTCTTTTACCTGCTATGTGCCTTTTAGAGTGTATCTCTACAGGGAATGCGCATGTCAGTTTGCAAGATTGGGTATCCGGCCTGAGGGCACCAGTATCAATGTTGTCAAGAATCAGTTATGTCTGCGGGTATCAGTTCAGTTTCAAATAATGATTCTGGGGAACAATGATCAATAGTAGAGTGCAGTTGTTCGGCTACACCTGTGTTTGATCTGTTTGGGGCTGAAATACTGCTTATTTTCCGTTTCAGTTCAGAGATTCAGAGAAATGATCAGCTAGTGCCTTCTCCTCGCTGAGGCAGGACTTAGCATGACACAGAATTCAGAAGAGATCGTGGTCATGACGGCCGCGTTGGATCAAGGAATCACCCTACACAGCGAGACTACTGTTGATATGCCACATCCACCCAGACCGCCGGTTGCACACCCAGTCTGGGCCCCTCAGCTATATCAGGCTCGTGAGCCTACTACATTTGAACTAATGGGGATGATAGGTGATCTCCAGAGGTCTGTGGCGGATCTCGCCTATGGGATGTCAGCTTCACCGTCAGCTGCATCGTACGCCGGGAGCTTTGTACCCCAGGAGCCCCCATTGTTGGGCCGAATTGTTATTGAACTTAGTCAACTGGAGATGGCCTCTAGTTATAACAATGACGTGTCAACATCAACCCAAACCCTGAATCAGGCCGAGGCCAGAGGTAAAGATAAAATGAAGACAGATGCCGACCCTATCGAACAGCTGCTGTGGGCAGTCGAGGCTATGAAAGCAGGGGAGATGAACAAGCAACAGATATCTGCAGTCATGACAAAAGCTGTGGAGGATGCTTTCCACACTTCGCCTGAGGGCAGTTCCAGTAAATCAGAAAATCGGGATAGGCCCCGTCATGCCAAAACAGTTCTTCCCGCTCCCAACCCTGTACCCGGGAACGATCAGAAAATGAAGGCTACACCTGCCGACCCGTTCGCTAGTGCATCTGGCAAGAGTGCTCAGGCTCCAAAGTACCTGCCCCGAGGGCACAGGGTCTTCCATCCTCTCTACATGCCTTTGTCTAGGGCACTTTTGATTTTGGCCAAAAAGGGGCATCTTAAACCCTTGGAGCCTCGACCCCTACCGAAGAATCTCCTTGCCACACATGATGCTGCTCTGTACTGTGCGTACCACCAGCAAACCGGCCATGCCACTGATAATTGCTTCCGCCTCCGTCATGAGGTACAGGATTTGATTGACAACGAGGTTATCCTCCCCCCCACCTCAGCAAAGTCCGTCACCACCCAGTTGTTGGATTTTGAGGACACAAATACTGCGAGTATGTAATCAGAAGGTGAACCGCCTACGGGCAGTGCCTGGTGCATTTTTGGATGTGGCGTTTGGCATGCATTTTTGATCATCTGCCAATGCTAGTTTTGTAAATTCTAACTTGGGTGTCGAGTCAGTCTTTTGTTTTGTTTTGAGCCTGTCTATCTGTATTGAGTCAGTCTTTTTGCTTACAGGGTCTGTCTTATTGTAACGAGTCAGTCCCTCTTGTATAGTATACCAGGTGATTTCGGGGTTGTTGCCTCAAACACCGTTTTGTCTTGTAATTAGGTTTTTTTTTTTTTTTTTTTTTTTTTTTTTTTTTTTTTTTTTGAGTCTGTTTCTGCCGATCTGAATGAAACAGTTGTGGCTATCACGTTCCGTACTTGTTGCTATTTGAGTTAGCCGTGCCAGAGGATGTGAATGGAATGACAGTACATACCACCTACTCTCTTGTGCCTTAAACATCGTTGTAATGATCTAAGCTTTTCATAAAACCCCTTTTCGAACACTGCGATGATGAAAACGAAGAGGAAGTAATTCCTCGGGTTTTGTAAAATTTTGATCATTTTGAGGGAAAGAGAGGCATGCTAAGCTTTTAATGAATGAAATCATGCTTGTCGGCGTGAGTACCGAAAAGGATCCTGGTTTGATCTAGACTGGTTCCACACTATCTTCTACGCGAGCGATTTGTCACTTTCTTAAAAACTTTCAAAAATGAAATGTTTCGCGCAGTCTTACGAAGACCTGTGTGGAATCGCTCTTGAGATTGTGCAGCCTAGGATCGCTCTCAGCCTCAAGATTCAATTTATCTGTTGCAAACTGGAATCCGTTCAAAACGTTCAACAGTGCCATGAAACGCCTGTGTGGCCCATTTTGGGGCAGCCCTCGAGCAAGAGGCATCAAAGTCAGATCAAGGAGATCAGCTCCCACCAGGCAAGGCTCGTGAAGCAACCGTGATGGACTTTTCTGCAAATCAACACAACAGTCATTCTCCTGGACACAGAGAGGCTTCAATCTCAAAACCATTTGGCATGGGCTTGCTACACTTTTACCCTTTGAGAGGCTCGCTGGGCCGAAAACCCGGAAGGGCGATAAAGGCAAAAGTTAGAGCAAAGAAAAAAGAAATAAAAAAGAGACAAAAAAAAGAAGCAAGAGAGGAAAAAGAACAAAAAAAATAAAATAGCAAAAGAAATAAAAAAAAGAAAATGCAAAAGAAAAGAAAAGAAAAAGAAAAAGAAAAACATAGCTCGCAAGGTCGAAAACCCGCATTAGGCACCTTGGCAAAAGTTAGAGCCTAAACAGTGAAGGTTAAAATACCCGAGTGTACCTTAACCGGAACTACGTAAGGCTTGATTCCCATGTTTGGGATACGTAGGCAACTTCATCCTAAAGTCCAGCCCCCAACGCTTCCATAGCGTCTCAGTCCATGTCATGGTTTTTATCACTTGTGCCTCCTCCGAATCTGATGTCTCGATTGCAGCAACCTGGGACTACGTGATTAACTTCCTCTTGAAATCCAACCACCAACACCTTCCAGGTGACTGTGTCCATATATTGATTCAAACCGTCTTCGTCTCCTCCGCGTCCGAGGGTCCAATCGTCATCAACGAGGACTGGCTTACAACGTGCCGCGGCATCATCCAAACAAGGGGCAACTTTCCGTTGCCATCCAATGCCATAAGTTGCCCTGAGTTGCCGTCCAGACCAGGGGCAACTTTCCGTTGCCTTATCCCCCTTTAAGCAAGGGGCAATTTGTCTCCAATCCAAGGTTGTGCATCTCGAGAGTAAGTTCCGTGCTCGTCGAGCATCGATTGTTTGTAAAAAAATAGTTTTTGAAAATTTTTACTGAAGTTGACTATTTTCTCAAAAACTATTTCATTTTCCAAAACCGGACCATCTTCTTGGACCCGAAAAGGAGAATTTTCAGTGCTCACAGCCTGATTTGCATGATTTTGAATCAAAAAATAGAACAAGTATGTTAATCCAACTCTCATTTTGATCAAAACTGTTTTAGAAAACAAAGAATGGTCAAAGTGACGAACTAGGGGCACAATTGAGTCAGGTCTTCTGTCTTTCATCCATCAACATACTCGCCAGAAAGGCACCCTATCTACCAGAAGAAGTGGCTGCAAGCTAGCTGTATCGGGCATGAGCCCACAATCTCTCGTTTACCCATCAACCGCTCTAGGGAGGGATGAAAAATGAGAGAATAAAAGAATAGTGAGGAGTAAGTTGAGAGAAAAGTAAGAAAAGGGTTTTGAGAGAAAAACCGAGCCTGAGGGCCGAGTGATGTGAGTATCACAAATCAGAAAGGGTGGGAAATAATACCCGGAGGAATTGGCTCCTCGAGATTTGAGGCCTTTTTGTAAACATGTCCGTGTGTCGTGTCTTTTGATTTGTCGGTCTCAATTTTGGCTTTGAGTCTTTTCTGAGTGTGTCTCGTTGTGTTCAGGTCGTGTGCCTTTTGTTTCTTTCTTTGAGTCCCTCCGCTGTGTTCTGTGGTAGGCTCGATACCCCGGTTGAAAACCCTTCTTTATTTCAAAAAATTGTTTGTGCTCAGAATGCTATGGCATTCTCTACATTCGTGCGACGCAAGAGAAGGAAAGGAAAAATTTGGGACATCCGAGTGTGTTTCAACTGCAACCGTGTCAGCTTTTGTGATCCGTCTTGTCAGATTGGGGCTGTTTATTCAGGGTTTACTGTGTGCGGAATGAACCGAGTGCTGTGTTATGGGCTGTATGCAGATCAATCCCCAGTAGAGTATGGGTTGTATTATTCAGTTTGAGTAGTGGTTTGTATGAGTTGTTTGCTGTTAGTTGGTTGGTTATCCGATTATCACAGTGCAATTGTTCAATTTTCAGAAAACAGATCAATATCATTTACAATTGAGGTGTAATATGATGCAATACAGTGCAGGGTATGAAATGTGCAGATATAACACTCTTTCAGACAAAAAGTTTGTTTCATTTCATAATCTTTTCAAGTACATAAGTTTTGGAAACAAAATCTGCCTACGGCAGTACAAAGTACCCTGACTACTAACAAAAAGGGGAAAGTGAAAAAAAAAAAAAAGAAAAAAATAGCAAAAATCTGCATCGAATGTCAAAATGGTTCCGGGGCTATCAGTCTGTCCTAGTCCTCTTCCTGGACGAAGGTCCAGGAGCATCACCACCAGGAGCATCACCGTCTGAGCTTGAGCCCGAGCTGTCCCCGGTCTCCTCCGACGACGACCCTGCCTCCGCCTCTGTCTCTGCCTCAGACTCGTCATCTGGAACTAGAGCCCGCGAGCTGCTCCCGACGTGAGTGTGCCCCCCTCTGGTGCGGGGATATACTCTGCCATCCCAGGTAGAAATGGGAGGTCCAGCCGGAGCGCCACCCACCGGAGGAATCTGGAAGGGAGGTTGAAAAAGCATGAAAGGCGAATGCATCAGAATACTATGAACAGCGAATCAGTATGGAATGCAATGTATGAGTACAGTCTGTGAGTGCCATGAGCAGTGAATCAGTGCAGAATACAGTGTATGAGGACAGTGTGTATATGCTGTGAGCAGTGAATCAGTGCAAGATACAGTGCGTGAGTACAATGTATCAGGTGCCGTGAGGGCTGGGTATCCAGTGTTGTGTCGTGCATCAGATTATACGAAGCAGTTTGTGTGTGGTCTGAGGCTGTGGTCAGAAAAAACATACCAGAATGCTGTAAAGGGCTAGGAGGTCGAAGGTTCGCTGTAGCATCCCAATCATGGAGGCATTCATCTCCAATGACTGCCGGGTGTACTCAGAAGAAGCCTGCAAAAGTATCAGATGCATCAATATTCTGTCGAATATCAAATAAACTGAAATGAAATGACTGTACAAAAATGCAGTAATACATACCGGAGGCAAGTCGGGGACACCGACAAACTCGTCATTAGCTGGCGGAGGGGCGAAGGGGATTTGATAGGTCGCCCCACCCTGCCCTCAGAAAGTCAATGAAGCAGGCAGAGCAGGCCAACTGGTCCCCTGCCCTCGCCAGACTCCGCCCCTGCCACGGACTCGAGCTCTCCTCGACACTCCCCCTCCAGCTCTTGCTCCAGCTGCTGGCGCCGCAGGTCTCTCTCTCTCTCTGCTCGGCGGCCGCCGCTCAGAGGTCGCATGATGAAGGTCTAGACGTACTACAAGTAATCGCCCTCGCCTCTGAAGTCGTCTGCCTCCCAGCCAATGGTGTAGTCCGCCATCTGCTCGGTGGTGAATCTCTCGGTATCCCTCATGTGCTCAGGAGGGTGCACCGGGACTATCTGCTCCGGTAAACCCAGGGTCTGACGTAAGAAATGCTCGCCCAGGTACCAACCCCGACAGACCGGACCCTCCAGCAGAATCCGGAAACGCAAGGTCTCATCGGCACCGGCAAACCGATCCCGCATCATGGCTGGCAAAGGAGCCCAAGGCTGCCAGGTGATCTGAAAATGCAATACAGTTTGTTATCTACTGTTATTGAAATATGCAGTGGAAAGGCGAAGCTTAAATGAACTGCAAGTAAAACATACCTCTGAGGGGGTGATGGTGTCGAAGTAGCGGCGGAAGAAGCTGAATGTCTCTCGAGGCCTCCGCACGCACCTCCCGTCGAAACGGCGCGAGAACGGGACGACGAGAGGGGTCTCTACATCGGGTACAGGAGCAAGCCTAGGAAAGTACGCATAAACCCACAACTGCAAGGTAAATACCAGTGCATTTATCAGATAAAGCAGAATATAGAGTAAAAGCAGAAATAGCAGAGACATGTGTTATGCAGTGTATTGTGCAGAGTGTGCAGTGTGAGCAGTGTACAGTCAGTGTAAAGCAGAGTATATGTGTGCCGTGTGTACAATATACAGCAAGTGTAAAGCAGACTACAGTGTGTGCAGTGTGCAGAGTACAGAAAATATAGAACAGAAATGAAAGGCAGAAAAAGAAATGCATCGAGAAATCATAAGAGGTCATCGTCATGTCCCCTGCCGCAGAGAATTGGAATGAATCGGTGGTGTCCCACCACCTCTCCACCAGAGCGGCAAGGAGAGGTCTGCATGTAGTGAGCCTGGAGAGTCCCCTGCAGAATGCGCCAAAGACGGCCTGGTCCACGATGTGGCGAACTGCGTCGAGAAGCTCGGCGTACCACTCACGAGCGACAGTATTCCCATACCCGTGGATAGGATGGGAATCTCCCTGTTTTCAAACAAATAGTCGCGAAGCAATGTAAAATGTACAGTTTTGAGGAAACAGTCAAAATCAGTGCAAATTTGGCATGCGTGCGAGTTTTTCAAATTCGAACAGATGCCGGGCGCCAGTGTGCTTACAGTGAACTACAACGTATGATGCGTCAGTGTGTTCGCGTGAATCAGTGCAAATTTGGCATGCGTGCGAGTTTTTCAAATTCAAACAGATGCCGAGCGCCAGTGTGCTTACAGTGAACTACAACGTATGATGCGTCAGCGTGTTCGCATGAATCAGTGCAAATCTGGCATGCGTGTAAGTTTTTTAGATTCAAGCAGATGGTGGGTGTTGGTCAGTTTGCAGTGAAATACGGTGTGTGCCGTGTGTTTGGGTGATTAAGGCTAGTGCAATGTGTGTGCATGTGTCGTTCTTAAACAGATATCAGTTGCTAGTGTGTTTGTGATCAACTACAGTACACAGTGTATCAAAGTATCTGAGCTAAAGCAATTAAAGAATGCAATCAGCTATGGCAGTTGACAGTTAAAAAGTTCTACATTGCAGAAAATAAAGCAGAGAAAAAAAAATGTTACCTCGTAAGCGCCGAAGGATAGGTGAGAGGCAGGCTCATGTAGCAGAAACTCGGGATCCAACGCCATGTCGAAACCCCTGAACTGGCGCAGTCCGTCAGGGGGCAGAACATGAATCGTCGCCCAGTAGGTCGCCGGGTCGAACTGGTGCTCGCTCAAAGGTAGGAGCTCGACCCCGGGATCCATCTCGTGATCCGGGGGAGTCCCACCGCGTGCAATGTCGTCCGCCATGTCGAGAATGATGATAAAATGGTCGGAGAATGAAAATCGGGCTGGAATATGGAAAGTCAACTGAAAAGTCAACCCCCCGGGAGGGTAAAAAATGGCCGGAAAAGGCGGGATGTGAAAAGACACGGAAATCAAGAGAAAATCGAGGGGAAGAAACCCCAAAAAGGTGGAAATGGCAAAAGAGGCACCGAAACAAAGATTTGTTCGGATGAAAATGTCCGAAACGCAGAGGTATACGCGAATCGAAAGATGACAAGGGCGTAAGAACGCAAAGAAACGATGAAAAGAGGAGAGGGAAACACTCTAGAGAGAGAGGGTGTGGAATTTCGGCGAAGGAGGAAGTGAGAAATAGGGTTTAGAAACCCTATTTTAAAACACCAATGGTGAAATTCCGAATCTGCCCCGACTCAGGAACTTTTTGCCGGTCGGCAACATTTTGTGCCGGCCGGCAGAATATTGTGCCGATGAAATTATTTTGCAGCCGGTGGATAGCCGGTGGCTTCCCCTCCTGGCCGGTGGTGTTCCCACAACCTTGTTTAGGCCATATGAGTAGTTTTTGGTCTTCATAGCTCAAGAAAGTGCAAGAAAGTGTATCTCCAATGCTCAACCGGCCTCCGTTTTGACCTCGGACCGCGTCTTCTGTGCGTAGCACTCCAACTCATACAATGTTGTATCCTTTGGTATCCTTTTTGCCTTTTACAAGATTCAAAAGTTGCCCCGTGTGCGTTGCACCCGTTCATCGCACTATTTCGGTGCATTACATCGCGCTATCATGCGCCTCACAATTGTATTGTTATGCACATACTACATGCGTTGTAACACGCACCCCTTGCATTGTCATGCACATCTCTCATGCATTGTCATTGCATTTTTATTACAAGCATTGTCATGTATTTCAATACATACGTCGCCTCGCGCATCGTTCGCGTTGTCGTGCATTCCCTTACCATGCATTGTCATGCATTCCGAAACACGTGCGTTGTTACGCATTTAAGTTCGTTTACATTTTACATTCCGTGTGGCATGCGTGTCACACTCATATCATTTTCCATTCCTATGAGGCATGCGTGTCTCATTGGTATCATTTTGCATCTTATGAGGCATGCGTGTCTCATTTGTATTATTTTGCATCTTATGAGGCATGCGTGTCACACTTGCATCATGCCTCATTTGCATTGGCACGTGTGCCTCATTTGCATTGGCACGTGTGCCTCATTCTCATTGGCACGTGTGCCTCATTTGCATTGGCACGTGTGCCTCATTTTCATTGGCACGTGTGCCTCATTTGCATTGGCACGTGTGCCTCATTTGCATTGGCACGTGTGCCTCATTTTCGTTGGCATGTGTGCCTCATTCTCGTTGGCAAGTGTGCCTCATTTGCATTGGCAGGTGTGCCTCATTTTCATTGGCACGTGTGCCTCATTTTCATTGGCACATGTGCCTCATTCCCATTGGCACGTGTGCCTCATTCCCATTGGCACGTGTGCCTCATTCCCATTGGCACGTGTGCCTCATTTTCATCGGCATGTGTGCCTCACTTTCATCAGCATGCGTGTCTCATTTCCATTGGCATGTGTGCCCCATCTTCATCGGCATGCGTGTCTCATTTCCATTGGCAGGTGTGCCCCATCTTCTTCATCGGCATGTGTGCCTCATTTCCATTGGCATGCGTGTCACATTTTCGTTGGCATGCGTGTCGTCATTTGCATTAGCATGCGTGCCTCATTTGCATTGTCTTACATTCCTTGCGACCTGCGTTGTCTTGCTTTCATTTGCATTGTCATGCATGTTGCTAACGACATTGTACCTGTTAAGTTTGTTTTCTTTTCAGGCACGATATTGTATGTACGGTTCATTTGAGGCCGGTGCAACCGGACGAGCCGCACAGGTATTGTATCCTCCGCGTGAGACGTACAGAGAATTACATAATTCTCTTACATCCTTTCTGCATTGTAGTGTAGTCTGGTGTATGCTAGCTTAAAACTGTTGCATGTGTGCTTCGTTACAGCTTTCTTTGCATGATCATAAGTTATGCTCGGCTTCTTGCGTTTTCAGTTGCATTTTGCCCCTGCCTTCGGGCGCATACCTTGTTTGTCTTTCATGTTTGTCCAAGTCCTCGGCCTTGTCAAAAATGGGTCGTCTCTGGGCTTTGACATTCACTCCCGTCATTGTTATGACTTTCGAGTTCTGTCAAAGAGGGGCAACTGTAGACACCCCATTTTTGACCGTCCTCAAGACTTGGACGTCACCGTTTGAACACTCGGTGATTATCCATGTTTGTGTTCGTTTGGAGTTCCCGGAGGTCTCGGCTACGTGCCCTGCCTCAGGATCTCCGAACTCGACCGTTTTGTGTCTGGTTTTGCACCAAACACTTGTGTTTTGCCTTGGAGGGGTAGGGAATGCCTTGTGAGGCATCCCTACACACCATCGGCAGTGGCTAGAGGCCACTGGCTGGTTTTTGTTACCACCGGCAATGTATGTGGCCGGTCGGCACTCTTTGTTGCCGGTCAGCAGTCATTTTTGTCAAAATGACATTTTTGGCCAGCCGACTACTGTTCATCTGCTTTTACCAATATTTTAGGACAGCTGTGTGGCATTTGGTTCCCCTCCATACACGTGTATAGAGGGATGCTCTCCTTGTAAGGTTGTAGTATAAGCTTTACAAGTTTGTTGCCTATAAGAGAAGGGTCTCTTCTCTTGGCATAGGGTTTCGAGAATTTTGGAGAGAAAAACACAGAGAGAAGCTCTGGTTTTAGGGTTAGGGTTCATACATATCTCCTATCTCTCTTTTTCTCTCTTTGTGTTCTAGGTGTTTTAGTCCATATTATTGCACACAAACACCTAGTGCTTCACCTTCCTTTGGCTACTGAGGTTCTAAGGGGCTGGTTTTGGAGCTGGATTCAAGCCAAGGAGGGCTGTTGGAGCATCATTTGTGAAGGTGGTCTACAAGGGTGAGAAACTTCCCTTTTATTCCCCATTTTTGCATTGCTTTTCTACCTATCTTAGAGGTGTTTTTGTGCTTAGTGTATAATACAAAAAAGTTCTTTTTTTTAACCCTCTTGATTGTTTATTAAGAGTGTTTTGTGGTTTGGGTTTGCTTGACCCCTCCTAAGCCTTGTAAGGCTCCTTTTTGTGCTATTTTTGTGCAAGTTTCGAGACTTTGGTATTTGGGCCTTTTCACCACTGAAATCTTGAGGGATTTCAGTGGTGGAGATGGTGCCTTTAAGTCTCCAAAAGGGGAGGGCCACCCTCTCTCCTTGTTGTCCTTAAAAGGGACCCTTTTTGGCCTCTTGCGGGAGCATCATGTTAGAGTGTGTATTGATCATGTCTAGGCTATTTTCCATGCTTATTATGCCATGATATAACCTTGTTGTGTGTTGGTTTTGGTACACCATGCATACTTAGCATACCTACCATGTAATGCCTTGTTATTGCCTTAATATGCCTTAGGTTGTTAGCCTTTGCTCTAGCATGTTTTAGGCTTAGCCTTGTGAAGGTTTTGTGCTCATTTTGCCATGTTTTAGGTCTGTCCATAGTTGTTTGGGTCGATCTTGGCATGCTTAGTATAGCTCCTTTGTATTTGAGCTTGTATGCTTCAAGTATGTGAATGTGTAGTATGTGTTGCTTGCATCATTTTGGTGGTTTGGAACCACCCTACATGTTATTTCAGCCCCTTTGACATGCTCGTATGTTTGCCTTGGATGCCTCTTTGAAGCTTTGGAAGCTTGCCTTGCATGCTCCATGTTTTAGCATTTATGCATGCCTTTAAATTCAAACCATCTAGATGCCATCAAGTTGGTCTTTTGGGCTTAGTTTCATGTGTTCAAACTCTATTTTTGGTTGCCTAAGTCTTGCCATGTGTGGTTGTACTAAGTGTAGTCCATTGCCTCTTTGGTGAGCCTTGAATGCTTGGACCATTGTTGCATGTTTAGCTTGCCTTGTTGCTTGGTTTGGCACCACGTTTTAACATGATTTTCAGAGCTTCTGTTGCATGCTAATTATCCATGATATCCCCTTTCAAGTGTGCCTTAGAGTTGCTTATTTAATGCCTAAGTGTTGGTCCAACTTACTTGCATGTGTGTATGTATGTTTGATCCCAATTCCTTGGTTTTTGGCCACTGTTTTAGGCCTATTTAGAGTTGCCTAAATCATGTCTAAGTCCACCTTTTCATCAGTTTGCATTGCCTCATGTTTGCTTGTATGCTTGCATAAGTGTCTTGCCATGCCATGTTGCATCCTTAGCTTGCATGCCTAGGTTGCATTGCATCTTGCATGCATGCCTTGTTCCTTGACTTGGTGATAGGAATTGGGCCTTGGTTTGTTTGTTTGGTTTGCATTTCATTTGACATGAAAGTTGCACACTTGATTCTTTGGGCCATCATGCATGGAAATGCGTGATTGGTGGTTCGAGAATCGAGACACATGCCCCTTTGAGTCACAAACATGATAGGGGACATGATTGGTGCATACATTGCTTGAATTGTATTGCCATGCAAGTTCTGTCCTCTGCTGCTGTGAGTTGCAGGTTCTACAGGCATTCTTTGCCGACCGGCAATAAATCACCAGCCAATGGATTCATTTTGTGCCGATGACCACAATTCACAGCCGGTGGTAATTCTACTCAGCCGGTGGTGATTCCCAGTATCCAGAGAGGCATCCTTGAGATTTTGGCAGTCTTCAGAGAGGCAGAGCAGGGAAAACAGAGGCAGACTATGCATGGCCGTGCACTTCCGAGCAGGACCCGAGCATGCTCTGCATCTAGCTCTCCTCCCAAGGCGGTTTACTGCTTTTCCTAGTTTAACTAGTTTGTTAACTGATTAGGCAATTTGTAATATTTAATTAGCTTGCATAGTTAATTAATTTGTATTGTTTATTTGGTCCCTCCGGGCGAGGGCAAATCTGTAACAAGTGTGGGTGAGTGGTGTGCATGTCTTCCAACCCCCACTTCTTTCTTCCCTTTTACTTCCCTGCTTTGATGGTTAGTATTAGGGCACGTTTAAATTAGCATACCTCATGCAATGCATGCGTGCATCCATACATTTGTCTTACATGCACCGGGCTCGGTACATCACGCTAACTGCATTGTATTTCAATTTCCAAATTGAATACTTGTTACTTGTAGCATTTCACATGCCATGCTTACGATAGCCGAGCTTGTCTAGATTACACCCTTGCTTGTGTTGCATTAGCCACTTAACATGAACTAGGACCATGCATATGATTACTAACTAGTTTCTGTTTTGGCTTGGAGTACTAGGTGAGTTTTTTTCGCTTTAGCATATCGCATGCGTGTGAACATTGCCATAACAGCATGATTACCATGTGGCTAAGTGCTTATATGAGATAAACTGTTTGAATGCCTGTGGGTGAAGGTTGGATTGTTTGAGTTGGAAAAACTCGTTGAAATCCATGTTTTAGCCTACTTGCAAGTAGCAAATTTCGAAGCGCTTTTCAAAACAAACGGATATGCAATGCTTGTTTCCAAATTAGGCAATCTAGTCTATACTTGTTTGCTGTGCGCATAACATAGTAATTGTAGGCTAATAACCGGAATAAGAACACATAACGTTTTCAAAATCAGATATCATGGTTAGTAGAGGCCGGTCTTCGGACCGGGCGAAAGGGGGTGCTCATAGCTGACCTTCCCCGATCGTACCCAAGCTCCCTAGCCAAGACAACTTTGGTGATGACGGACACGTGGCCTTCGGCACCGAGTCAGGGTTTCGTAAATTTCCCATTTTAAAAAATATTTAGGTGGCGACTCTGTATCTGGCAAAGCTGTCCATGTTTGGCACTTCTTTTCAAAATCTGTTTTTCTCAAAACGATTTGCCAGAGTTGGACTCTTTGGTTTAGATTACTAACCGCAACAAACAAAAAGGGGAGTCCGAATTGTAGCCGAGGTCCCTCGCGGGCTTGTTACAGATTGTAATTACTCTATCCTGATTAGCAATTCCTACCATTGGTAGGAATCTAGCTGAGGCAGAAGATTTATTCACATTTTGCTCAGTCCGGAGACAGTTCCTTACCATATGGTCCATTCCACCGCACCTATAACAAGCCTCGGAAAATCGGTAACAAACTCCTCGGTGTTTCTTACACTAGTGGTGGCAAAGGTTCTTGCCGTAGCGGCAACTGACGTTGTTGTCTTAAGATCTCTACCATTTTTTATACTATTCTTTCCAGTCTATCAGGTCGGGCTGTGGAAGAGTCTGCTAACTCATATGCCCTTACTTTATCCATAATCTACATAAACTCATATTAAACCTTGCCAAATACTAGAATGCCCAATACAAAAATAAACACAGATACACATAGGTACCTTCGCACATAGACACATTGTTATATTCTCATATAATCACATGTTCTCGACATTTGATTAAACTTGCATTATACTTTATACCAAAGGTTCACAGGTATGCATATACTAAAGAGCATACCTACTCAAATAATTTGCAATGCAAGCAAATCACAAACTTATAACGTAAAACCGTTCACATTAAACATTTGAGCGTATTCTTTATGCCTTCAGATTCATGCTTATCACATGAATGCATCCTAGATCTTATCTAGATGCTTATTGCTCTTTTGGACAAGTGTGTGAGTTATTAACTCGTGCTTTGATACCACTCTATCACGACCCGAACCCGCCCCTATGGGTTAAGGCCATAACCGGCCAGTAATCACGAGATTACCTACGGCCTCAAACCAAATAAGACAAAACTCATCAGAGTAAAGGGGCCAAACGGAAGCAAATTTAAAACTTTGTCCATAGAGCCGTGCTTTTATGCACATCATAACATTCCATACATACATATGCTAATAACTCACAACAGAAACTATAGTAACATAAGATTCTATACAGACAGGATCATTCAAATCTAAGTCAGCCAAAACAAAGCTATATACAGACGTACACCAAAGTCCTCGCCAACATGACAAAATAACATAGAATGGCAGTAGGGCGAAGATGTGTCTCGTGCGTGAGATGCAAGGGCTGACTCTTCAAAACCTTAGTTGTTCCCTATAGACTTCACTGAGGCTGGGTCTAGACCTCTCTTGGCTCACCTACAAACACATGAATGAGCATGAGCGAAAGCCCAGTGAATAATATCAAATAAAGAAAATAGATTGGAACAATATACATCAGACGGCCTTAGGCCCAATTCATATTTCTATCTAGCATATAAATAGATATAGATCATACTGGCCTTTGGCCCATTCATTCTATCAGGTCAGACTGGCCTTTGGCCCATTCACACTTTCATGTCAAACTGGCCTTCAGCCCATTCAAACTTTCATATCAAACTGGCCTTTGGCCCATTCAAACTTGCAATCATGTCAGACTGGCCTTCGGCCCATTCATTCATTCGTATCAAGCTGGCCTTTGGCCCATTTATACTTTCGTATCGAACTGGCCTTTGGCCCATTTATACTTTTATGTCAAAACGGCCTCTGGCCCATTCATTCATGTCAAAATGGCCTCTAGCCCATTCATACTTTCGTATCAAACTGGCCTTTGGCCCAATCATTCACATCAAATGGCCTTCGGCCCAATCATTCACATCAATCGGCCTTTGGCCCAATCAGTTGTATCAATCGTTCATTATAGCAAACATTTGTCCACAATTCAAATCAACAGACTTATAGCAAGACAAGCAATTGGACAACTAGCACATTTCAGATATCTTTATTAAGATACTACTCACAGTGATCGGTTGGTTGATTTGCCCTGGAGCTTGACCCTACACATCACATAACACATATGGGTCACAAATGATTCAATCCATTCCTTAAGTCACATATTCCTCTTTAGGCTTCATTCTTATCTCTCTAACTCAATTACAATGCTTAATGCATGCCTAAGAGTGCTTTCAAGTGACAGCGAAACACAGAACGAACATATAAAATTTTCAGAAACAAGGTCCCCGCTTGAGCGGACCCATGGGGTCTACAAAAGTACTGGTTGTATCAATTTTACGCTCGAGCGTGAAGTCTGGCGCTCGAGCGGAAGTTTAGTCTACATAGCTCCACGCTCGAGCGTGAACTTCCCTGCTCACCATGTCTGCAAAAAAATACTGGGAGCACATACCTCACGCTCGAGCGGCGGTTCTCCCGCTCGAGTGGACATCAAAATTCTGGAAAATCCAGAACATGTTCTTGAGCTTCAACTTGATATTGAACGGCTCGAGCGGACATCAAAATTCTGGAAAATCCAGAACATGTTCTTGAGCTTCAACTTGATATTGAACGGCTCTAATTGCATGCTTTAGGCTCAATCTTCACATATACATATACTACCATGGTATAAACACCCAATTATAACATTTTGAAGCTCAATTTCACAATATAATCACATGCATGTCCCAATCAACACCAAACTCATTTTCAACATAACAATTCCATGTATTTCAACTCATATTTTCATAAATTGTACATGCATGTGGAATATAACTCCCATTTCAGCTTACATGGTGCAAATGGTGATTACAAACATGAGCTTTAACCAAAATCCTACATGGATTACACACATTGTGCTCAATTATGGAAATTCATAGCAATTTCCTACATGCATGCATCAATTGACTTCAAATTCATCAAATACTACACAATTCCTTCACTTATAGCACAATTCTTGCTCTTGATCATTAATCAACTTTAATTTTACAAAATTACAAACTAGAATCGTTGAAATACTCACCTAGGAGCTTTAATTCTCACAATCTATAGCAAATTCTTGAGTAATCTTCAAGGCTTCCAAGATTCAAGAGCAAAACTTAGATGATCTCCCTTTTCTCTCTCTAATTTCGGGTCTCTCTCTCTAGAGAGTTAAATCAGCCAAAATGGACAAAAAGAGAAATAGAGTGTGTATACTGGCCCTTTTTAAAAGCTCCCTCAAATACATTCTTTTAATATAAAATAATTGGGCACCATAACATTAATTTAATCCATTTAATCTAGTCCGAATCAATTTTCAATCAAATTTCACCGTGGGCTTTGAAAATTACGCCACTCACAATGGCGCAGTCAATTTCGGTTTCTACGGCCGATAAGGCCTTCAATTTAATTTCTAAAGCAGATAATCAAATAGATATTCCTATGGTGAACAAATAGAAATTCAAAACCACATATTTTCACACAAATGGCACAAGAAATCATATCAAACACATAATCACATTCAAAATAAGGACCAATTAACATAATACGGAACCGGGTTATCACAGTGGACAACCCACTAACTTAAAAAGGCTCAAACCACCATTTTTAGATGACAAAAATAGATTTTTTTACATTTCAAAAACAACCTTAAAATAGTTGAAAAAGATAGGAAAATAAGTATGCACAATAAGCTTAAATAAGGTAAGTGCTCTACCTTTGAAGCAAAGCAAAATTTAGGCACAAATCCAAGCTCAAACCTCCTTCCAAAGCTCAAACAAGACTACAAGGGACCTCAGCTTAATGGTGGTGAAGTTTGATTAAGGGTTGGTGTGCAAAACTGTGGAGGAACTAGGCAATCAAGCACAAAATATCAAGTGAGAGAGAGAAAGCTAGAAAGAGAGAGAGAGAGAGAGAGAGAGAGAGAGAGAGAGATTTTGGTCCAAAATCTTCTAACCCTCAAAAATGGGGGAGGAACCCCCCTATTTATAGAAAAACAAGTCTTGAGCTTGGATACATCTCACCATACATGTGTATGAAGATGCAGCTCAGTGAGCAACAGCTAGCAACAACTATTTGGAAAAGGAGACCAATGGCCGTCGGCCACCACTAGCAGCTGACAAGCACAAACCAAGGCCGACAGATTCTAGGACTAGCCGACAGGTCACCAACTCTTCAAGGCTAGAGGCAACAAGCTCTAGGACCAAAAACATGCACAAAATAGATAAGATTTAGAGGCTGAAAGAAAAGGCGTTCCGTCGAGGACTTCGGGCGCTCAAAACAAACACAAACAAACACAATCATCGAGTGGATAAACGATGACGTCCAAGTCTTGAGGACGATCAAAAATAGGGTGTCTACATGATTATATTAGATTTTAAGGTTATGGCTTCCAAATCTTCTTCATGGGTATTAGGGTTTTCATATGGAGATTCTTTACTTATTTCCTTTGATATCTGTGAGAGTTTATATCATGGATTGAGTGAATTATATCATAGGGTTTGTTTGTTTTGTTTTATTCACAAAAGTGAGAGCTGGTCTTCGGTGGATTCTGGGGAATTCGGGCCTAAAGCTTTGGTGGATTCTGGAGTGGCTTATTGTCGTGATTCGACATTAGCATTGTGAATTCAACGTTGGGCAAGACAATTCCGAGGTGAAGATGAGGCTGGAAGAGGCACACAGGGGTCGGTTCGATTCAGGCGTGAATTCACTAGATAATTGAGAGTACACTTGTGTAATTCTTTTGTGTCTTCTTAGTGGATTATTTTGTGCTTTTTGCCCATGGTTTTTTAGTCACAATTGGAGGCGTTCCAATTATGGTTTTTCCATGTAAAATTGTTGTGTTAATTTGTCTTTGATTGTTTAATTGGGATTGCTATTTACTGGTTACAATTGAAACGTAATCATAAATCTATATCTCCAGGATTTTAGATTTTTCAGACACCACAAGATTATGTCCTTTTTTTTTTTTGGAAATTTGGCAAAACCCTCCTATTGGGCCCTTATTTGGTGAAAAGAACAATCCATAAATTTTTCCTTCATAAACCCCCTCGCCTGGAGGCCCATACTTGCTGGAGGACACATGAACATTTTTTTTTGGACAATCTTGCCCTTCCATATATACGTAAGAGAGAGAAATGAGAGAAATGGGAGAGAGGAAATTCCCGACGAAGGTGGTCATGTCGTGCAGCTAGTGAGTTGTATTGATTTGGGCAAAGATTGAGATGTCCATTGGAAAGCTTTTATTTGGGAGCCCCTTCAAGCATTTTCAATACATCACTTATGAGATTATCATTAGAAGGATCTAAAATTTTCTTCATCATCGAATACTATATTCTGATAAGAGAAACCAATTCTTCAACATCTTCTTTTAAAGTCATATCCTTTGTAGGAAAAATATCTGGCAAAGTCGATAAATCAACTGTAAGTTCGTGAATAGTATTGGAAATCGATTCGATTTGCATGAGAAGCCCCATCTTGCTTCCGCTAGAACAATCTTCAATCAAAATCTTGACTCACTTCAAAACTATATACAATTCTTCAAAGCACAACAAAGCAGAAGGCGAAAAATAGGTCAATTGATCACGAATCAACTCATCGAACAAGACTGAAAGCAGCTTTATTGAGTTTGTTGATTGTTGTTTGTAAAGTTTCCTTCAAGTATGTTGAATTATTGTTGATTTGTTTATGAACTTGTAACGAAGGAACTTGTAGAGCTTCTTTCAGTTTATACTATGTTTTTTTTGTTACTAATGCCCTGTTTAAAAAGACAGAAAAGTGTTACTCTGATAATCAGTAACATGTTATTGTGTAACAAAATAATATGTCACTGTCAGACAGAGTAACATGGTATTGTTTACGTCAATTTTGACGATAATATATATATTTTTTATTTTATAAGAATTTCATAGTTAACAAGGATCTTATTTGATAGATCTTGACAAGAGAATTCTAAAAATACTAATTTTATTAAACACTAACATTTATATCAAAAGTTATATTATTTTAAAGTTTAAAATATTAAGTTACTGAGAATATTTTAGTAATACTAATATGTGTTGGACTTTTTAAGAAAAAAAAAAAATTTGTACATGCCCTGAATCCATTAAAATTTTATTATGAGAAAATTTTGTTCAAATCTTTTTTAATTTTTTAATTTTTTGAATGAAAATGTGGTTTCAAGATATATATATATATATATATGGGTAGTTAAGTCATAAATTTAAAACAAAAAATTTACACATTTACAAGGGCCATTCCCCAAGTAATACAACAAATCTCACACTGCCCTCCTTAGAGAGGGGAGGACTAATACAAATAAAATGACTAATAAAAAACAACTAATTATAACCACTCAGCATTAAAAACCAAAATTGCCCATTGTAGACATCCCATTTTAGACGGCCCTTACGACTTGGACGTCATCGCATGCAAACCTGATGATGAGTTTATGTGCTCGCCAAGTGCTCGAAGTTCTCAACGGAATACCATAGCTTTGAGCCTTTCAAACCCTACATCCCTGTTACCACATTTTTGGACCAAGTCTTGGTCTTTCAAGCCAATAGCTGGTAGGCCACCCTTGTGGGTTGCCGACCATCACTGTTGGGCTACCGGCCATTGATGTGGCTTGCCGGCCACTAGTTTCTTTTGCAGATATTTTATCCTAGTTGTGCCAACTGTTTTCATAGTGTAGACACCCCATTTTTTACGACCCTTTAAGACTTGGATGTTCTTGCAGGTACATCCGATGGCGAGTTTGATTGCTCGCCGAGCGCTCAAAGTCCACGGCGAGACACCACAGGTTTGAGCTTTCCAAACCCTGCATCCATTTTTTTTCATCTTTGGACCATGTTCGGTTCTTCTCAGCTTGAAGTTGTTGATGGCCTACTGCCCATCCTTGAAAGCTACCGACCATGGCTTTTGGCCTCCCAGCCATTGATGTGGCTTGTCGGCCATCAGTGTTTCTTGCAGATATTTTGTGATATTTTGTGCTAGCTGTTTGCACAGGTTTATGCATCTTCCAACACGTGTGTGGCTAGATCTTTGTAAGGAAAATTTGTGTTTTCAATATATAGGACCCCTCTGGGTGTTAGAAAAATTGAAGACAAAAAAATCTCTCTCTCTAGATTTCTCTCTCTCTCTCTTACAATTTTGTGCCTTGAAGCTTGTTTTCTCTACACTTTTACATACACTACCTTCATCAAAGTTACTTCTCTTTGAGCTGAGGCTCATTGAGACTTGATTTGGGCTCTAGCAAGTGGTTTTAGCTTGGATTTGTGCCTAGAGTTGCTCTTTGCTTCAAGAGGTAGAACACTTGTTATTTAAGCTTGCTTTGAATACTTGTTTTGCCATGTTTTTCAACTATTTTTTGGCCTTGTTTTCAACTGTCAAAAGCTCTATTTTATGGCTTAAAAGTGTTGGTTTGAGGCCATTTTTAGTTAGGGGGTGGTCCACCCTTCTAGTCGCTTTGTTTGTTAAGCTTTTGTGCTATTATTCATCACTTTCAAATCAAATTTTTTGGGCCTTTTAACCATTGAATTTCAGAGGTTTTTCAGTGGCAAAAGCCTTATTTTGAAGTCCAAAATTGAAGGGGTTAGCCTCCCTTACTTGTGTCTTGTTTACATGCCTAGTTAGCTTCACATGTTAGCATGTTTTTTTTACCTTAACTTAGCTTAAGTCCAGAATGTTTTAGCCTATGAAATAACCTGTTTTGGCTTTGTTTTGGGCTGGTTAATTCATTTGAGTCCTGTATTGTATAGTTGTAGTCTATGCCCTTGCACTAGCTTGGTGTTTTAAGGCTCTAAACACCATTATTTTGAGTTTATAGCATGCTTTAGTGTTGTTTTACATCTAATTTCAGCACTATAATCTCTGCAATCTCCCTCAATTCTTCATTCTTTTGTTTTCTTTGAAAGTGGTTTTGTAGACACCCCATTTTTGACCATCCTCAAGACTTGGACATCATCGTTTGAACACTCGATGATCATACATGTTCGTGTTCGTTTTGAGTCTCTGAAGGTCTCGGCTGAGCGCCTTGCCTTGCAGCCTCTCAACTTGTCTGTTTTGTGCTTGGTTGTGGACTACGAGCTTATAGCTCTGCTTCTGGAGGAAGAGGGTGGCCTATCGGCCAGCCCTACAACTCATCGGCCAAGGCTTGTTCCCATCGGCCATCAGTGTTGGCCAGTCGGCCATAAAGAATGGGTGATGGCCATTTTTCTGCTTTTTCAGATATTTTGTGTGCCAGCTGTTGCACACTGAATGTATCCTCCATACACGTGTATGGATGGATTCAAGCAAGCTTTTGCTTGCATTTTCTATATAAGGGGAGGCCTCTCCCCCATTTTTGGGGTGGCAAAATTTCAGAGCTGAAATTTCTCTCTCCCTCTCTCTCTCTCTATATATATATTGTGCTTGAAAGTGATTTTTCTTCACATATTTGCAAGGTGACCCTTGATCAAATACCCCTACCTTGTGGCTGAGGTTCTTGGAGGTCTTATTTGGGTTCTTTAAAGTTGGTTTTGGCTCAGAAAGTTGCTATTTTTGCTGCTGTGCTTCAAAGGTAAGACTTTGTCCCTTTTAAGCTTTGTTTTAGTTAAGTCTTTGGTCATCTTTTTACACTATTTTGAGGCTGGTTTTAACCTTCAAAGAACTCTGATTTTAAGGTTCTAAAAGGTTGGTTTGAACCTTGTGTGGTTAGGGGGTGGTTCCCTCCATTTTCTCTTTGGCTTGTAAGCCTTTTGAGCCTTCTTTTAAGAGCTTTTGACTCCATCGTTTTTGGCCTTAAAACCACTGAATTCCAGAGGAATTTCAGTGGTAGAAAGTTTGTTTTGAGGTTCAAAATAGGAGGGGGTGGCCTCCCCTTCTTGTTTCTCTATGCCATGCCTTGTTAGCACTACAAAGTAGCATATTTTTGTGGGCTTGTGTTAGCTTATTTCAAGTATGTTTTTGTGACTTTTTAGACCTGCTCTAACTCTGTTTTTGGCTAGTTTGGTCACTTGTTGCTTGCATCTTGCACTTGTAGTGTAATTTTGCTTACTAGACTAATATGTTTGATGATTTAGCCTATCATTCTAGCATGTGTTAGCTTAACTCCAACACATTTTTGCTACTGATTTAGCATGATTAAGCTCTGTTTTGAGTGGCCTTGGACATATGTGCTTTTCTTTGTATAGCTATAGTGTAGTTGGCCTTCACTAGCTTTGTGATTCAAGACATCTAGCATGCTTTGCTTGGATTGTTTGCATGCCATAGCTTCATTTAGCATTTAATTTCAGAGTATATATCATTGTCACACTCTCACATATTCCACTTTTTCATTGCTTTTGAAAGTTGTGCTCTATGCCTTGTTGGTGAGCCAATACATGAACATGATTTTCTTGCTTTTTATGCTACCATCTCAGTATATTTTGGCCACTGTTTTGGCGTGATATAGCTCTGTTTTGAGTTGGTTTGGTCGTTTGAACATTATATTGCATGCCTCTAGTGTTGAGTTCTTCACTAGTCTTGGTGTTCTTGGCTTTTAGCATGTTGTACATGAGTTATTTGCATGTTATAGTCTTATTTGCCATGCCATTTTAGCACTAAAAGCATCTACAACCTCCCCAATTTCTTCATTTTTCAATTTGTTTTGAGGGTTGTTTGGCCTTAAGGCTGTGTGTTTAAGCATGAGGTAGGGTTTGTGCTCAAATGGCTTTAACCCTCTTTTGAGGGTTCCTCCTAGTCAAAGGCATAATCCCTCTCATGTCCTAAACCACCCTTTTGGTTGACCCCTCTCATTAGAGGACTTTCACATTGGACTAACCGATTAAGGAATGGCTTGGTTATGTAAAATGTGTAAACAAGAATTGAGCCAAGTAAAACATGAACAATATAAGCATATTGTTTGCATTGCATGTGTTTGGATCGAACGTTAATCCAAAAACAAGAAATGTGGGACGTTTCATACTCCAAGTGATGAAACGTGTCACATTTCTTGGTCATCGTCCCCTTGATCATGCATGATAGGGTGGAGGCTCTTCGAGTCTTATTTGTGCCTTCATCAAGATTGTACAAGCTTGGTTCTTGGCCACCATGCATTGAAAATGCTTGGTTGGTGGCTTGAGAGCCAAGTGCTGCACTCCTTTGAGCTTGAGACATGATAAGGAGTGCAGCAGTACACACATTTCCTTGCAAATACATTGCCATGCCTCTGTTTGCTCTCTGTTGCAGCAAAAGGAGGAATTTCAGGGAAGCTGTGGCCAACCGGCCACATGTCCTAGCCGACTGGCCATCAAAGCAGCCAACTGACCATCAGTAGTGGCCGATGGCCACTAATCATGGCTTATCGCCCATCAGTGTGTTCTTGAGATCAAACAGAAGCAATCTAGAGGTTGGCACAATTTTCAGAAGTCCAAAGAAGTGCAAACAGAGGCATCTAGAGGCAAGGTGGTGGATTTTCGGGAGGACACCACCGAGCATGCATGTCTCCCTCACCTACGAGGCCATTTTCATTGCTTCATCAGCTAGTTGTAGCTAATTAATTAGTTAAGTGTTTAACTAACTAATTCGGATTGTAATTAATTAGCTTAGTGTAGCTAGTTATTCAATTTTAATTCGGTTTTGTAATAATTAATTAGCTAAGTTAGTTAATTAGTTGGTTTGTAATAAGTAGCTTAGCGTAGCATAGCTTAGCTTAGCTTATTCATTCGGACACTCCTTCGAGAGGGCGCAATATTGTAATGAGCGTGCGTGTGTGTGTGCGTGTCTTCCAACCCCACGTCTTTCTCCCTTTTATTTACCCGCTTTCAGTGGTTAGATTAGGGCACGTTTTTATTAGCATACCTTATGCTTGCATGTTTGCATCATTCATTTGTCTTACATGCACCAGGCTCGGCACATCATTCATATTTAAATACCTCTTTGAATACATGTATCAAATTGTCGCATTCATATGCCATCTTAGATAACCGAGCCTATTAATCGCATATTGCATGTATTGCATTAGGCATCTCAACATAGTTAGGATCATGCATATTTCTAACTAGCTTTTGTTTTGGCTCGGTGTACACTGTAAGTGTTTATGCTTTAGCATACTTGCATGAGTGTGAGTGTTACCATGATAGCATGCTTGCCATAAGGCTATTTGCTTAAGTGCTTAACTGCTTGAATGCCTGTGGATGAAGACTTGATTGCCTGAATTGGAACAACTAGAATGATTGTAAGTTTTAAGCCCACTTTGTGAAGTGGAAAAATCATCATGTTTTAAGCCCACTTGAGGGTGGCAAATCTGCACTTTAGCCTACTTGCGAGTAGCACTTTTAAACCATTTTCGAAAACAAACATGAGTTGTTTTGTTCCAATTCTTGTGATTGAGTCTATACTTATATGTTGTGCGCATCACATAGCAAAGTTAGATGAATAGCCGGACAAGAACACATGTGCTTATAAAACAACATATCATGCTTAGTAGAGGCCGATCCTTTGATCAGGCGAGCGGGGGTGCTCATTTCACGACCTTCCCCCTTCGTACCTAAGTTCCTGGGCCGAGGCAACTTTGGTGATAACAGACATGTGGCCTTTGGCACGAGTCAGGGTTCCCTAAATTTCCCAAAAATAAAATATTTAGGTGGCGACTCTGTAATCTAGCAAAGCAGTCCATTTTTGGCGCTTTTTGATTCAAAATCAATTTTCCAAAACGATTTGCCGAATTTGGACTCTTTGGTGTTTATCAGTTTTACATTACACTTTGTGAAATTAGATTCAGAACCGTGACAAGAGTTCGAACTGGCACGTGAAGAAAGTCGAGTCTACAGGTTTCAAACCACTTGTTTGCCTAAGTGTGAAATGGACACCTAATGGTTTAATCCCTTAGGGGGTTAATTACCAACAGTGTAATGCCTCTTTCATGGGCAAAGCAACTTCTGGTTTAAGCCATCTTTCCATTTAGAGGACACTCACCCAATGGACAATTGATTAAAGAATGATTTGGTAATTAAAATGAGTAAACAAAAATGACAAGTAAAAGAGGCAAGATAAGCATGTCTTTGTGTTGCATTGCATGTGTTCAAACCGAACGTTAGTTTGAACAAAAGGAAAATGGGACATTTTATACTCAAAAGTGATGAAATGTGACATTTTCCTTGGTCACCATTGCCTTGACCATGCATGATAGGGTGGTGGTCTTATTGGTTATATTTGTGCATTTATCGAAATTGTACAACTTGGATCTTACGCCATCACGCAATGAAATTGCTTGATTGGTGGTCTTGGATCCAATTGTGTTACTCCTTTGAGATTTTGAGATGATAATGAGGGATACAGTACAAACAAGCCCTTGGAAAACCCCCCATTTTGCTCTGTTTGTGCGCTGTTGCAACTTGGTGATCCAATGCATCAAGGGTTGGCAATGCAACACCAGTGGATGGCAGTGCATCATCTCTGGTCGGTAGTACACATTTTTGGCCAGCAGATGGTCGGCAGCAGCCATCCATGGCTGGCAGGCCATTGATGTAAGCCTTAGAGAACATTTGGTAAGGTGGAGCAGAAAGATACCCTGCAAATAGAGGTTTTCGAAAGCAAAATTGTGGTCTTTTTGGGTCAAAAACCGAGCATGTGCATCCTCCACTTCCTGAGACGGAGTAGTGGCAGCTTAGTTTAAATGTCTTAGATGCTTACTTTGTGTGCATTTGTTTTGTAATTTTTAATTAATTATTTTACTAGTTAACTAAAGTGTTGTAATAATTAGTAATTAGCTTAGCTAGTTATTCATTTGGCTTGTAATACTTAGTCTAATTAGCTTAATTAGCGTAGCTAGTTGGTTAGCTTATTCATTTGGACCCTCCTTCGTAAGGGCGTAATGTTGTAATAAGTGTGCGTGTGTGTGTGAATGTTTTCCAACCCCACGTCTTTCTCCCTTGTATTTAATCATTTTTGATGGTTAGATTAGGGTCATATTTCAATTAGCATACCTTATGCTTACATCCATTCATTCGTATTGCATGCACCGAGGCTCGGCACATCATTCAAACTGCATTGCCATTTCAATATCTTATTTGAATACGTGTTTAATCATATGTTGTTCAAATCGATCCATATGCCATATTAGTAGCCGAGCCTATTAATTACATTATTCGCATGCGTAGCATTAGCCATCTTGTATAGTTAGGAATCATGCATATTTCACTAACTCATGTTTTCCCCGCTCGGAGTACTAGGTGAGTTTTAACGCTTTAGCATATTTGCATGAAGTGTAAATGTTGCCATGTCTAGCATGCCTACCATGAGGCTATGTGCTTAAATGCTAAACTGTATGAATGCCTGTGGATGAAGGCTTTTTGTTTGAATTGGAACGATTCAGCGAATGTGTGTTTTAAGCCCACTTTGTTGAGTAGCAAATCATGTTTTAAGCCAACTATGTTTGGTGGCAAAACCGCATCTTTAAGCCCATTTGAGGTGGCAAATTCAAAAAAATTCACAAACAAACATGAGTTGAATTGTTCCAAATTGAGTAAACTAGTCTATACTTGATTGTGTGCGTCACCTAGTAAAGCCAGTTTAATAACCGGAATAAGAACACATAGGGTATGTTTAGTTTGGATTTGTAGAGTGGTTTTGGGAAAAAAAATTTTAAAAATTTGTTTGGTTTGTAAATTTTTCAAAACAATTTCCAAAATCACTTTTTCTCTTTTACCTATCAATCAATCACTTTTTCTCTCTTCTCTTTCCTTCTCAATCACTTTTTCTCTCACATACATCTACTCAATTATAACAAAATATCAAATCATTCCAAACTCCCAAACTCCAAAACTACTTTCAAAATACACAACCAAACAAACCAAAAAAATTTCTAAACTCTTTTCCAAAATAATTTTTAAAAACTACTCTTCCAAAATCAAACCAAACATACCCATAATGTTTATAAAAAATCGTATCATGATTAGTAAAGGCCGATCTTTGATCGAGCGAGCGGGGGTGCTCAATTCATGACCTTCCGCCCTTGTACCCAAGTTCCCGAGCCGAGGCAACTTTGGTGATGACGGACACGTGGCCTTCGACACGAGTCAGGGTTTCCTAAATTTTCCCAAAAATAAAATATATAGGTGGCGACTCTGTATCTAGCAAAGCAATCCAATTTTGACATTATGTGATTTAAAATCGATTTTCCAAAAAGATTTTCCAAATTAGACTCTTTGGTGATTACCAGTTTCACATTGCACTTGTGAGACTAGATTCAGAACCACAGGAGTCCGAACTATAAGGCCCTTCATTTCAAACCTTCCGAAAGGGGGTGTGAAAAAGGGAGGGCCACAGTTTCTGGCGACTTTGCTGGGGATTTAGAGAATTTGATTCGAACTCATGATATGTTATTTTATCTACACTTATGTGTTTGTTTGTATTTGCATTTGCATCAGTGTGCCTAAGTCACAGTGTTTTCCATCTGCTATTCCTGAATGGTTTGTCGGAGACTTGCTTGGAAAAGCTTGCCAAAAGGCTGACCGGTTGCGGGCTCTGCCACAATGGGAACACAACCCTTGGATCTAGACTACCGCAGTACCATTTGCTCCTCCTTTCACTTCTCGGTGTTAGGTGTGGGAGGTATATTAGGTAGTCTTGCTGAGGTACCCTTTTTGACCAATTGACCTAGTTGGATATCGAAAACCATAGAGACTGTTCCAAACTAGGACAGGTTGCTTACCCGAATGCAGGAATTGTTTGAAACTGCTTGTTTTGCGTAGTGAACCCCTAGCTCATAACAAAATTAGGACAGGGTAACCCTACCCCATCATGGGGGTGTTTTGGTTCTCGCTTGCTAGTGCTTTCAGAGTGAAACTCTACAAGAATGTATGTATCAGTTGCAAGTCTGGGTATCAGTTTTGGGGTAGAAATTAGTGTTGAGTATAGTTCTCCAGCTTATGATTGCAACTGCATATTGTTTCTATCTGAGCCGAGGTGCTGTGCGGTTTCTGATTTTTGTTTCTTTTTGCTTTATTTTCTTTTTGCAAGGTAGTCTTTCACCATTGCTTCAGATGATTCTGTTACCCCCAAGCACTCTAGACCCGAATTAGAAGGATTTATAGATCTGGGGATCTAGTCAAAGGATAGCCAATGTTTGTTTCACTCCCACCGGTTACTAGACAGAGGAGGATTAGGCAAAATTCGCCAATTCAACAGTCACCTTTTACTTCACCTGTGCCCAGTCAGGCCGAATCATCTACTTCTACTCCAGACAGAGAGTATTTTCCAATTCCAGTAGTTCAAAATCCTCTAGTCCGCATGGAAGATATGCTTCATCAACTCCAGCAGACTATTGCGAACATGCAGCTAGATGCTGCTTGACAAGCTGAGGCCACAGCCTTCCAAGTCGAGGTTGTAGCCCGCGAAGCAGAGGTAATAGAAAGACATCAACAATAGCAGTCACAACTTGCAGTAGGCACAACATTCCATGCACCCGCAGCGAGTATCCCAGCGCCCGGGGTCACCATTAATGTCCAAGAAAATACGGACATTCTGGCAGAGCCAATTCCATCTCAGACCTCCAAAGCACCTGTTTATCGAATGGAGGCACCATTTCAATTTGAGCTCGACCCTACTGCACTGAAAGTGAGCAAGCTTGAAAAGCTCTTTAAACAGGCATAGGGCATGAATTCAATCCGTAACATAGAGGATGGCTATACAGATTCCGCAGTGACTCTGCCGGACAGATTTAAGATGCCGCACATATACCGGTTTGATGGTTTTGGGGATCCTATGGTCCATCTACGGCTGTTCTCTAACATCTTACGACCAATGGGACTCTCCAGACTACAGAAGTTGTCGCTCTTTAGCTGGACTCTGTCGGGTATAGCGGCCATTTGGTATGCCAAGCTTGAAGATTCTGTGAAGAGAAACTATGAGGAAATGGCCGAGGCCTTCATAGCACAGTAATCCTACAATACTCAAATCGAGGTCACTACTCATGATCTCAAAGCGACCTGCCAGGAGCCAAAGGAGGGCTTCTCAGATTTTGTGACCCGGTGGAGGGCCAAGGCCTCTATAATGACTATCCGGCCATCTGAAAAGGACCAGATTAGAATAGTGGTCCATAACTTGCAAGGAAGATTATAACAGAAGATGACAGTCTTGCCTTTGTCTACCTTTGCTGAGTTCTATGAAATAGGGGCGCAAATAGAGGACGCAATGAAGCAGGGTCTGATAGACCACGAGAAGGAATAGCCCAAAAGGCCCTTTACACGCCGCTCTAATGCAGCCATGACTGGTGGCACCTCTGCACAGCCTTCGGAAGTGAGCATGGTCACCACCACAACCAAAACTGCCAACCCCTTTGCCGGTACATCCAATACAACCTCACAAACCTCAAAGCATCAGGCCCGAGGCCAGATGGTCTTCACTCCGCTCTATATGTCCTTATCCGCAGCCCTGAGGGTTTTGATCAGAAAAGGGCATCTTAAGCCATTAGAACAACGACTACTGCCCGATCCTCTCCCACCTAAACACAACCCGGCTAAATGCTATGCCTTTCACCAACAGCATGGTCATGATACTCATCAGTGCTTCAGATTACGTCATGAGATTCAAGATCTCATTGACAATAAGGTGTTATATTGTGCCAGTCAACCAAGCTAAGCAGGAAGTGGCATTGTTGACAGGGATAGAGGTTAGTGTAGTCCAAGAAGATAGACCCACCCAGGGATTAGATTATCTAGCTGACTTGGAGGAGGACATGGACAATTTGTAGTTCTTTGATGAACATGATCAAGGGGACATCCATATTAATTGGTTCGATCTGAATGGGTCGACCGATAATTCAGGGTGGCTAAGTGATGAGCCCGATGTAGATGAAGGAGTTCAACTGAAGCTGGAACAACAGAAAGTGGAAACCACAGCAATGGCCAGAACGACCGATAGAAAGGGTAAACTGTTGGAGAACGCCGGTGCAGAACAAGGGGCTCAAGAACCGGGTATAGTTAGTACTATACATAGAGAACAAGAAGCCACGCTAGAGCGGTTTGGGCAGGAAATGAGTGAAAGTGATCAGAAAGCTGGAATAGTTCAACACCCCATGGAGAATGTTTCTGCTAAGGGAACACTTAGACTGGAACTAGAGAATTGCTTGTCAGTTGCCGAAGGTATGTGGTGGGAAGATGATGATCTGGATCATGCCCACATTGATGAAGATTGGGGTAAAGGTATTCCTGATAATACCTGGTATGTGGAGGAAGTAGACCACATGACGAGAAGTGGCCGATATTTCAAACCCCCGCATTTGGACCAACCTGAGGTATCTGGGAAGGACAAAGAGGTAGAGAAACAGAAAGAAAAACTGTTGGAGGAGGATGCTGTGCTGAAACAGTTGATAAAGATTTAAGCCAACATATCTATCTGGAGGCTGCTTATGGCTGCACGAGTGCACAGACAAGTTGTACTGTCAGCGATGGATAGAGCCAAATTGTCCATCGAAACTACTCTTGAACAGCTAGTTGGACTCGTCTTCCTAAGGAGGTGCCGTGCCGACTTTGACCTTTTCAGACAAGGAATTGTTGCCGGAAAGCTTTGCACACAACAAGCCTCTATACATATCCATAGAGTGCCCGGAGAAGTGGATGCCAGTTGTATTGGTTGACACCAGGTCAACAATCAACGTCTGTCCATGTCGCACAGCTTATGCTATTGGCCTGAAACCGGCCGATTTTGTGCCTACGGCCCAGGTGATCTAGGTGTACAACAATACAAGCAGAGAGGTGATGGGAACAATTCAGATCAAAACATTGGTTGGCCCAGCTCAACAGGATATTGAGTTCCACGTTCTGGATGTTCCGGCCACTTTCAACTTACTCCTTGGGCGACCCTGGCTATATTAAGTAAAAGCTATTTCTTCCACCCTGTATCAAATGCTAAAATATCCCCATGGGAAAGGGGTGGCCATAGTCTTCGGGAATTCATCTATACATCCTCTACTAGAGGTCACTACACCTGTACTGGAGATTGTGCATGGCGAAGAGGATGTTTTCCTCTCCGGGTTTACCTTGGCTGAGGCCTGGGTAATGCATAGTATCCTGGCTGTCGATGAGGGCTTCTATGTCAGTGCCCAATCTGTGTACTTCATGAATAAGTTACAGCACATGCACAGGACGGGATTAGGCAGAAGTGGCCGAAAAGGCCTCGCTGCATTAGCCAATGTGCCACATAACCCTCATACATTTGGTCTTGGCTATATGCCCACCAAAGAGGACTGGGTGAGAAAATGGAAGGAAATGGCTGGAAGAGCTAGAGCAAAGCAAACAGAGAAGCACTATGAGCTTGTGCACTGACCAATCTGGGGAACCCTAAATGGCTATTTTGTTCGAGAGGAGGGAGACTTTCCATTTTGTGGTTTTCCCGAACCCTGGTTCAACTCTGAGAAGCTGCGGGTGCCCAGCTTTGAGATTTTCTTCGACTTGTAGCTGCAAGAGAGTGACACAGAGGATCAGACTGAACAAACTAATGAGGTTGAACAGAACACAGAAAGTGAGTCCAACAGCCGCGAACTTGAGGTAGGAGCAGCACTGGCATGTCTCCTTTCAGATCCTCAGACCAACCCAAAGAGCTTGGGGGATGACCCAACCGTTTCCATGATCGGAGACCAATCAGGTGTGGACCCTTCTGGTGGTATCTTGGATGCATCTGACGCACCATTCCTCACTTGGTAGCTGGAGGAGGGCTTTCTGTCCAGTAGTTCTGAGTCAGGTAGTGAGCCAGAATCTGATTCCACAGAGTTTGTGGAGTCGGAATCCGATTCCAATTCTTCTAAATCTGGGTCTGGTATTCCTAGGGTTGATAACCTAGATGCCGAGGTTTTGTCCAAGTCATCTTTTTCCTTTTCTTTTGAGTCGGTTATAACCGAAGGATTGGATAAGCTGGACCTTTTGAATGAGAATCCCACTAGAGTGTCTGAGTACTTCTCTGTGCCTCTTGTATATTGTGTTGATCATGATTTTCAAAATTTTAATGAAAACGACAAGGAAGGAATTCCTCTGGTTTTGAAACATTTGATTGATCGAAAGGAGGAGAGGTTTGTAAAACCCCTTGTTAATGAAATCATTTCAATTAATGTGGGTACTGAGAAGGATCCGCGTCTGGTCCAGATCGGGTCCATGTTGTTTTCGGGAGAGCACGACCGCTTAGTCACTTTATTAAAAGATTTCAAAGATGTTTTTGCGTGGTCCTACGAAGACATGCTTGGAATCGATCCTGAGATTGTGCAACATCGGATCCCTCTCGACCCATCAAATAGAAGTTGCGAAGAATACACCCGGATTGTGCTTTGAAGATTAAGGAAAAGGTTGCCAAGCAGATAGATCCAAGGTTCTTGCTAGTAAATAAGTATCTAACTTTGTTGGCCAACATTGTTTCGATGCCAAAGAAAGATGGCAGAATTCGGGTGTGTGGATTTTAGAGATTTGAACAAGGCCAGTCAGAAGGATGACTTTCCTCTACCACACATCAACGAGTTGGTGGACTTCACCACAGGCCACGCATTGCTCTCCTTCATGGATGGATTCTCCAGGTATAACCAAATTTTGATGGCACCTAAAGACAGAGAGAAAATCGCTTTCACTACAGCGTTGGGAACGTATTGCTACCGGGTGATGCCGTTTGGGCTAAAGAATACTGGGGTTACCTCTCAACGGGCTGCAACCACAATTCTGCATGATATAATCCACAAAGAGGTCGAGGTGTATGTGGACGACATGATTGTCAAGTCCAAGGAAAGAGAGAGCCACTACACTGCCTTAGAGAAGTTCTTTCAACGGATCAAAGAGTACAGATTGAGGTTGAATCCACAGAAGTGTACATTCGGTGTAACAACAGGGAAAATGTTGGGTTTCTTGGTCACACAGAGGGGCATCGAGGTAGTTCCTTCCAAAATCAAGGCCATCCTAGAAATGCCACCACCGAGGACTAAAAAGGAGGTGCGAGGCTTTATGGGTAAAGTGCAATTCATAAGACGGTTTATATCAAAATTAACCTTTACTTGTGAACCACTATTTGGTTTCCTAAAGAAAGGAAATAAATTCTGATGGGATGACCGATGCCAGTTCGCTTTCGAGCAAATCAAGCAGTATCTTCAAAACCCACATATGTTGTCAGCGCCAGAGCTAGGGACGCCTTTCATTCTGTAGCTGTCAGTAACGGACACAATGATAGGGATGCATGCTTGCCCAGGAATCTGAGGATAGAGTGAAGAAAGCCATCTACTATTTGAGCAAGAAAATGCTGGACTATGAGACCCGTTACACCCCGCTAGAAAAGGCTTACTTAGCCTTGGTATGGGCTACTAGGAAGTTGAGGCACTATTTGTTAGCTCACTCTGTAATTCTGGTTTTGAGATTAGATCCCATCAAATATCTCTTTGAGAAATCAACGCTTACGGGTAAGCTAGCCAGTTGGTTGCTTCTTCTCTCTGAATTTGATTTGAAGTGTGTTACTCACAAGTCTGTTAAAGGAAGAACAGTAGCAGAGTTCCTGGCAGATCATCCAGTGAAAGGGAATGAAGCGGTAGAATACCTATTCCTAGATGAAGTTATTCTGCAAGTCGAGGAAGAAACCTGGGCAATGTACTTTGACAGAGCATCTAACCAGTACGGTTATGGGATTGGTGTGTTGTTGATAGCACCCGACAATTCCCATATACCCCTAGCCTTCAAACTCTTGTTCAAAGTATCCAACAATGAAGAAGAATACGAGGCGTATATCACTGGTTTGGAAGTTGCCCTGGAACTAGGGGCAAAAAGGTTGGACGTCATTGGGGACTCGAACCTGGTTGTGTCTCAAGCAAATGGAGACTGGAAGGTCAAAGAAGAAAAGACGAAGATCTATCACTAGACCCCGAATATTCTAATTCCTAGGTTTGAGAAGCTAACCTTCATGCATCAACTAAGAGAGAACAACAGATTCACTGATGCCTTACGAACTCTATCTTCTATGATAGACATCCCGTCGGGAGTCCGAATGCATCCGATCATCATTGAGCAAAGATAAGCGCCAGCCTATGAGACCATCGCTACAATAGATGAAGTACAAGATAAAAACCCCTAGTATTATGATATCTGGAACTTCTTGGAAAATAAGGTTTATCCACTAGGGGCAAATGCCAAATATAAAAGGGCAATACGGTGGATGGCCATTCAATGTATCATTTGTGGGGGTAAGTTGTATAAGAGGGGTCATCTGGGAATGCACAAGCTATGTGTTGACGCAGAAGAGTCGAAGCGCCTAATGGAGGCCATCCATGGAGGAGAGTGTGGAGCACACTTGAGCGGAGTAATGTTAGCCTGGAAGATTTTCAAGCAAGGTTATTATTGGTCTACCATGGAAGAGGATTGTATCGGTTTTGTTTGGTGATGCCACAAATGCCAAATCCATGCAAATCGCATGAATATCCTGCCGTCGAAGCTGTACAACATGACTTCACCATGGCCTTTCTCAGTCTGGGGAATTGACGTCATTAGGGCATGTAGACTAGACTTTCTTCGCGCCTCCCCCCCCCCCCCCCGGTTCGGAGAGGCGGGAATTGGTCTCCTCAATTTCGGACTCCAGTCACGGTTCTTAATCTAATCTCACAAAGTGCAATATGAGACTGATAAATACCAAAGAGTTCAATCCGGCAAATCATTTTGGAAAATCAGATTTTGAATCAAATAATGCCAAAACTGGACTGCTTTGCCAGATTACAGAGTCGCCAGCTAAATGTTTTATTTTTGGGAAATTTAGGAAACCCTGACTCATGCCAAAGGCCACGTGTCCGTCATCACCAAAGTTGCCTCTGCTCGGAAACTTGCGTACGAGAGGGGAAGGTCCTGAAATGAGCACCCCCACTCGCCAGATCAACGGATCGGCCTCTTCTAAGTGTGATATGTTATTTTATAAACCTCATGTGTTCCTATCCAGTTATTAGCTAACTTTACTATGTGACGCACACATACACATATAGACAAAATCGCAAGAATTGGAACAAAACAATTCATGTTTGTTTTCGACAATGGTTTGAAGGTGCCACTCTCAAGTGGGCTAAAGTGTGGATTTGCCATCAAACATGATGGGCTTAAAACATGATTTGCCACTTCGCAAAGTGGGCTTGAAACTCACATTTACTGAATTGTTCCAATTCAAACAACAAAGCCTTTATCCACAAGCATTCATGTAGTTAAGCATTTAAGCAAATATTCTCATGGCAAGCATGCTAAACACGGCATCACTCACACTCATGCAAGTATGCTAAAGCGTAAAAACTTACAGTGTACTCCGAGCCAAAACAAAAGCTAGTTAGAAACAATGTATGATCCTAGCTATGTTAAGATGCCTAATGCAACACATGCAATAATGCAACTAAATAGGCTTGGCTATCTAAGATGGCATATGAATGCAACAACTTGATAACATGCTTTGAAACACGTATTCAAGTAAGTGTATTGAATTACAATGCAGTTTGAATGATGCGCCAAGCCCGGTGCATGCAAGACAAATGAATGAATGCAAACATGCAAGCATAAGGTATGTTAATCGAAACATGATCCCTAAACTAACCATCGAAAGCAATTAAGTAAAACAGAGAAAGACGTGGGGTTGGAAGATATGCACACACACACGCACGCTTATTACAACAATATGCCCTCTCGAAGAAGGGTCTGAATAATTAAGCTAAGCTACACTAAGCTATGCTAATTATTACAAACCAACTAATTAACTATTCTAGCTAATTAATTATAAACCGAATTGAATAACGAGCTATGCTAAGCTAATTAAAATATTACAATAATTGAATCGAATAATTAGCTACGCTAACTAATTAAAACAATTAAATGGCCTTGAGGGCGAGGGATCCATGCATGCTAGGTTGGCTTCATTCCGAAAATCCACGGCCATGCCTTTGTATGCCTCTGTTTGCACTTTGCTTTGCACTTTGAACACTTCAGCAAATAACAGACTGTTTCTGCCCTAACACAGGGACATTTTGAACAAATTTCTTACTGATGGCTGGTCGGCTACCATAGGTTGCTGTTGGCCACCCTTTCCCTGGAATTCTCCTTTTTATTGCAATGGAGAGCAAAACAGTGTATTCTCACACAATATATGTACTATTACCCTCCTCATCATTTCTCAAGCTCAAAGGAGTGTAATTCTTGGCTCTCAAGCCACTAACCAAGCATTTTCAATGCATGATGGCCAAAGAGTCAAGCTTGTACAAAGTCAATGAATGCACAAATAAGACTCGAAGGGCCACCACTCTATCATGCATGATTAAGGGTGATGGAGACAAAGGAGATTGGCTTATTTCATCACTTTGAGTATGAAATGGACCAATCTACCCTGTGTTCAATATAACGTCCGATTGAACACAATGTAATGCAAACACAACATGCTTATCTTGGTCATGTTTTACTTGTCCAATACTTGTTTACACATTTTAGCATTACCAAGCCATTCTTTAACCAGTAAAGTCCAACGTGAAAGTCTTCTAATGAGAGAGGGGTCAACCAAAGGATGATTTAAGACATGAGAGAGCTCATGCCTTTGGCTAGTGAAAACCCTCAAAAGAGGATTAAAGCCATTGAGCACAAGCTCCATCTCAAGCTTAAACATAACCACAAGGTTAACCAACCCTCAAAATAAGTGGAAAAATGAAGAAATAAGGGAGGTTACAAAATTTCAGTGCTGAAATGGCATGAGAAATAATACTACAGCATGCAAGCAACACAACATGTTAAGAGCCAAAAGCATTAAAGCTAATGAAGACCATTACACTAGAGGCATGCAATATCAACCTCAAATGATCAAACTAGCTCTAGACAGAGCTGAAACATGTCAAAATAGTGGCTAAAACATGCTGAGATGGCAGCACAAAAGGCAAGAAAAACATGCTCACATGTTGGCTCACAAACAAGGCTCAAAGCACAACTCTCAAAAAGCAATGAAAGAGTGGAATAAGTGAGAGTGTGACAGAGCTATACACACTGAAATCATATGCTAAATGATGCTATAACATGCAAATAACTCATGCACAACATGTTAGAGACCTTAAAACACAAAGCTAGTGAAGGCATTTGCACTATAGTTATACAATACATGGCTCATATGATCAGGATAGCTCAAAATAGAGCTAAATCATGGCAAATTAGTAGCCAAAACATGCTGAGATTGAGTCACAAAAAGGTGGAAAAACATGCTCACATGTTAAGCTATCTACACATGCAAACAAGACACAAGGAGGAGGGGCCACCCCCTCATATTTTGGACCTCAAAACATGGTTTTTGTCACTGAAAAACCTCTGAGTTTCATTGGTAAAAAGGCCCAGAAATTTTGATTTGAAGGTGATGAGAAATGTTGCAAAAAGCTTAACAAGCTAAAGAGCAAAAAGCGGGGACAACCCCCTAAATCACAAAGGCTCAAACCACCATTTTTAGGACTAAGAACCAGAGGTTTTTGTAGTTGAAAACCAGGCCAAAACGGTTTGCAAATGTGGCAAAACAAGTGTGCAAAATAAGCTTAAATGGGGTAAGTTCTATACCTTTGGAGCAAAGCACACAGTAGACACAAATCTGAGCTTAAACCGCCATTTTAGAGCTCAAAGGAGGCTCCAAGAGAGCATTAAGCAACCTCAGCCCAAGGATGAACCACTTTGGTTAACGGTTCATAGGTTAAAGTTTGAAGTATGCAAGCTTCTAAGCACAAAAGCTCAAGAGAGAAAGACATCTAGAGAGAGGAATGTAGAGAGAGAGAGAGAGAGAGAGAGAGAGATTTTAGAGAGAGAGGCTCCCAAACTTTCTAACCTTCCAAAATGAGAGATATGGCCTCTATATATAGCAATATACAATCCTTGGTCGAAAATATCTGATTTAGAGGCAGCTGGAGCAGTGTGTAACAACTGGAAGGGAAATATCTGCAAAAAAATCTGAATTTTGGACATTAGTGGCCGACTGGCTACCATCGGTGGCCGACCAAACACATTTGTGGCCGATCGTACACGCCTGTGGCCGACTAGCCACACATGTGGCCAACCAGCCACTACCTGTGGCTGACAGCAAACTCTACTCTCTAGGTCCAACTTCAAATGGGCGTAACTCCTTCATCTGGACTCCTTTTCAGGTCATTCTTATGTCTAAATTAAAGCCCCGGAAGTAAGCTTTCCACTGGTGTTAGCTTCACATAACAATTCCAAGTGTACGAAAAGATATACCTCTTTTAGTGAAGATTGCTCATTTCCAACTCAATCGGATTGATGCCTAACTTCAACTAGCCATATCTCCCCCATCTGGACTCGGCTTTAGGAGATTCTTGACTGAAAAATGAAGCCTCGGAAGTTCACTCTCCAACAGTATGGCCTCATAGTTGAAATCCAAGTGTGAAAATGGATAGGCCTTGTTTAGCAAAGGCTGCTCGACTCTCTCTTAACAGTTCATGCCCAATTTCTTCCCCCAACTAGGTTTCTTCCCTCCCCTCCAATTTTCTTCAACTCCAAACCCCTAAATAAGGTGTTTTAAAGATTTTTAAAAAATTTCACCTCTCTTTCATGCATCTCCACTTTGTCCTTGCTCAGTTTACCGAAAAGCACAACATTTAACGAAATGCGAGCTTTAGAACATCGTATACACTTGAAAGAGAGGGTTTTATGGTCTAAAATTATTTTGGCCAAAAGGCTTTGGTCCAAAAAGGGGTGTGAGGTTGGGATTTGAGGCTCTCCTTGCCGAAGATATCGACCCTTTGCACTGCACATCTTTCATCACCAAGTAAGCAATAAGTGGCGCCCAAGTCTTAAGGGCGGTCAAAAATGGGGTGTCTATAGTTGCCCTTCTTTGATAGAGAGCTCAGAGTCATAAAATGACGTGAGCGAATGTCAAAGCCCAGAGATGACCCATTTTGACAAGGCTGTAAGACTTGGGAAAACAAAAAAAAAATACAGATGCAGTTGGTTGAACCCAAGGGTTGCCTATGTATCCCTTTGCAAGGAATCAAACCAGCGTAGTTCAAGGGCAAGATGCAAATGATATGCACGATGCAACAACACAATGTAAAGGATATGCAGTTCAATATAATAATATAATCGAACCATAAGCAGTTCTTACCACACAAATATCATAAAGGGATGGAGATGCAAAATCAAACTACGTTTAACACAGAAAAGGTGTTGGAACCCTCAAATCACAATTCTCTTAGTGGAATAGGTGTGTGCACATGCAGACCTGTGTGTTTCGTAGAAAGAATACAGGTAATTGGGTGGCATGATATAAGTGAGGAATGATCTGCTGAGGAAAGATCGTGATCCTAAATGCTGAATGCGACAAAACAAACTACGATGCAATGGATGCAATGAATAAGGTGCGCAGCCAAACCACATTTTACCTAGAAAATGTATGGACACAAAATAGACCATGTCTAACACAAAAAAGGTGTCGAAACCCTCAGACCACAATTCTCTTAGTGGAATAGATGCATACACACTATCACAGAACCATGCTTCAACGAAGGAAAGGTATGAGCACATGCCAGACTAAGCTTAACATGGAAAGGATGCAAGCGATAAACTGGATAATACAGCAGATGCATGCGATAAATTCTATATGCAATGAAATAGACGTACTAGATGATGAAATGCGATGTGAAAGCACCTTACAAGGGCAATTGGTGATCACTCACCTCATGCTGCTGGGTATCTTCCTCTTCTCCATCTTGCATTCCTGAACCATAGGTACTACCTTTCTCTCGGGCTGTGGTCGCAACTTTCCCTATTCTCCAACAGGGTGACAGACTAGGTTGGTTCAGTATCCAGAATCGAGGCGCATACATGCTACCTTAACTTATGGGACTGCCATATAGATTTCAAGCCGAGGATATACCCCTAGGTATTTAAACCAGACTTTAGTCTCAGAAATTCTGAACCTTTGCGTTCTAGGCATCAGCCATTCGAACTTTAGTTTCCATTGTCTCAGTTGATCTCCTTGGAACTCATCGCAAACACAGGCAGGTGGCTATACCAAACCACCGGAAGTCGTTCGGGCACGTCAAACGCCAAAGGCATTGCACCTTTAGAAGATTTAAGGTCTCCTAGACCAGATGAAGGCACAAGACAATGCGAAATATGATGAATGCACAAAACAGTGCGATGTGTAAGACAGCGCGATGGAATTGCAATGCACAAGACAATGAGAATGATACAAAAATACAATCTGCACAAGAAAGTGCGAGTGAGGGTGAATGCACAAAATAGTGCAATACAAGGTACATAAGACAGTGCAATAAAAGGTGCACAAAACAGTGCGATATAGGTGCACAAAACAGTACAATGCAGGTGCACAAGACAGTATGATGCGCAAGAAATTGCGAGTGTAATGCACCAAAAAAAAGTGCGAATACGTCCAAACGCGCCTCACATGAGTGGAGAAAGAGTGAATAAATGCGCAAGAAAGCGCGAGTGTAAATTCAAATGCACAAGAAAGTGCGATGCACAAGAAAGCGCGAGTGTAAACTAGACAAAAAAAGTGCGATGTGCAGGAAAGCACGAGTGTAAACTGCACAAAAAGTGTGATGCGCAAGAAAGCGTGACTGCAAATGTAGGATTTAAGGTCTCCTAGACCAAAGAATGGACAAGATAGTGTGAGTGATACACAACCACAAAGTGCACAAGACAGTGTGAGTGAGACACAACCACAAGGTGCACAAGACAGTGTGAGTGATACACGACCACAAGGTGCATAAGATAGTGCGAGTGATACATAACCACAAAGTGCACAAGACAGTGCGAGTGAGAACGAATGGACAAGATAGTGAAATGCGCAAGAAAGAGCGAGTGTAAACTGCACAAGAAAGTGCGATGTGCAAGAAAGCATGAGTGTAAATACCGGAGGGCGGTATAAACATCGGAGCACGCCCCAATCTTTCTAACGAAAACAGGGTGGTATAAGCATCGGAAGACGTTCCAAATGCTTATGACCAGGGGGAAGGTATAAACATCAGACCACGGCCTAATGTTTCTAACCGAAGCATGGTGGTATAAACACCGGGTGTACCCGAATGTTTCTAACCAAAGCAAGGTGGTATAAACATTAGGCGTACCCGAATGTTTCTAACCAAAGCAAGGTGGTATAAACACCGGGCGTACCCCGAATGTTTCCAACCAAAACAGGGTGGTATAAACATCGGGCATACCCGAATCTTTCTAACCAAAATAGGGTGGTATAAACACCAGGCGTACCCGAGTGTTTCTAACCGGAGCAAAGTGTTCAAGGGAGAGGAAATGGTTTTACCCAGAATTCCTCTAAATGAACTGTACATACAATATCGTATATGTAAAGAAAGACACTTAACACTTAACAAGTGTGATATACTAAGAGTGCATATTCCATGCAAGACAAACAACCGAGATATAAAGGAAATGGCACATTTTATGCGAGAATGAAAGCATGTTCTATGCATGAAACATAAGCATATTCTGTGCATGAATCATAACGATGAGCGGTGTAGACACCCCATTTTTGACCATCCTTAAGACTTGGATGTTCTTGCAGGTACATCCGGTGACAAATTTGATTGCTCATCGAGTACTCGAGCTTCACGGCAGAACGTGCCAAGTTTGCTCTTTCCAAACCCTATTTCCATTCTGTATCATTTTTGGACCATGACTTGGTCCTTCCATATTGTTGTTTGTGGTGCACTGCCGGCCATGAGTGGGCTCTATCGGCCATTCATCTTGGCATGCCGGCCATTGATGAGGCCTGCCGGCCACAAGTGTATTCAGAAGATATTTTTGTAGATGTTTTGATAGCTGTTTGCACAGATGAGCCCATCTTCTTGCACGTGGATGGATGGATTGCTTTGAAGGCTTCTTGTATCTCCTATATATAAAGCTCATCTATATGCATGAAAGGGTTACAAAAAATTGGTTGAGACATTTTTCTCTGTCTCTCTCTCACTCTAGAATCCTCTCTCTCTACATTTTATGCTTGAAAGTGAGCTTTCTTCACACCTTTGCACTAGCATTCTTAGCCAAACACCTTCACCTTAGTATTGAGGATCTTGGGGGCCTTGTTTGAGCTCCTTGGGGTGGTTTTGGCTTGGTTTTGCCTAAGAAGTTTGCTTGTTTTGCTGCTGTGCTTCAAGGGTAAGCATTTGACTCTTTAAAGCTTTGTTCTAATTCATAGTTTAGCCATCTTTGTATGCTACTTTGAAGCTGGTTTTGGCCTCTAAAAGTTCTGATTTTAAGGGCTTAAAGTGTTGGGTCGAGGCTTGTGTGTTTAGGGGGTGGTTCCCTTCTTTTGCTCATTGGCTTGTAAAGCCTATTGAGCCATCTTTGGTAGCCATTGAAATAAACTTTGCTTGGCCATTTAACTACTAAAATTTAGAGAAATTTTAGTGATAGAAAGTTGGTTTTGAAGCTCAAAATAGGAGAGGGTGATCCCCTCTCCTTGTATCTTTTTTGCTTGTGTTGATGGCCTAAGAGTGAAGTATGCTTTTCTACCTTTTTGTAGCTTAGTTTAAGCATGTTTTTGCTTTGTTTTTCCATGCTTCAACTCTGATTTTGGGTGTTTGGGTCACCTCTTGCTTGCTTTTGGTACTGGTAGTGCAATCTTGCTTGTTAGCCTAACATGCTTCATGCTTTAGCCCATCATCCTAGCTTGTGTTAGCTGTACCTCAGCACGTTTTTGCCATTATTTTAACATGCTTTAGCTCTGTTTTGAGTGGTCTTGGCCATGTGGGACTTGTTAAGCATGGTCGTAGTGTAAAGGCCCTTGACTAGCTTTGAGTTTCAAGGTCCCTAGCATGCTTTGTTTGGGTTGTTTGCATGTTATAGCACCATTTCACACATGATTTCAGTGCATATAGCATAGTCACACTCTTGCATATTCCACTCTTTCATAGCTTTTGTGAGTTGTGCCTTATGCCTTGTTTGTGGGCCAATACTTGAGCATGATTTTATTGCCTCATGGACTTCCATCTCAGCATGTTTTGGCCTTTATTTTGGCATGTTTGAGCTCTGTCCAGAGCTAGTTTGGCTATTTGAGTTTGATGTTGCATGGTTCTAGTGTAAAGCTCTTCACTAGTTTTAATGCTTAAGTGTCTAACATGTTGTACATGAGTTGTTTGCATGTTAGAGACTTGTGTTTCATGCCATTTCAGCTTTGAATTTCTACCACCTCCCTCATTTCTTCATTTTTTCATTTGTTTTGAGGATTGGTTAGTCTTCAGGTTGTGTTTAATGCTTGGGATTAAGGCTTATGCTTAAATGGCTTTAACCCTCTTTTGAGGGTTCCTCCTGGTCAAAGGCATGGTCTCTCCCATGCTTTAAACCATTCTTTTGATTGACCTTTCTCTCATTAGTGGACTTTCACATTTGGACAAATCAATTAAGGGATGGTTTGGTAACTTAAAATGTGTAAACAAGAATTGAGCTAAGTAAAACATGCCAAGACAAACATGTGTTGTGTTGTGTTGCATTTCATTGTGTTCAATCGGACGTTATATCGAACACGAGGTGGATTGGTCCATTCCATACTCAAAGTGATGAAAATGAACCAATCCCCTTTGTCTCCATTGCCTTTGATCATCCTTGATAAGGTAATGGTCTTAGTGTCTTGTTTGTTGTGCATTCATTGAATGCGTAAAAATTGGATCTTTGGCCATCATGCATTCAAAATTGTTGATTTATGGTTTTGGATCCAATGGTGCCTCTCCTTTGATGTTTTGAGATGATAAGGAGAAGCATAGTACAGACATACCCTTGGGAGACCCTCCATTTTTCTCTGTTTTGTGCTCTGTTGCAGTTTGGTGTCACATCACACCAGTGGGCGGCAGTGCCCCACTGATGGCCAGCACTGCTTCATCCCTGGCCGGCAGTGTACATCCTTGGTCGGCAGGTGGCCGGTAGCAGCTCCTCATGGCCAGCAGGCTACTGGTGGATTCCACAGAGTTGTTTTGGTAAGGTGGAGCAGAAGTTCTTCAAGACACCCTACAAATAGAGCCTCTCAAGAGCAAACCGGAAGGCGTCTCGAGGCGATAACCGAGAGCATACATCCTTCATTGTTCAAGGCAGAGCCAAGGCAGCCTATTTTACATATCTTACATGCTTAGTTATTTGTAATTTAATTAATTTGTTAATTAACTAAAGTGTTGTAATAATTAGTAAGTAGTTTGCTAGTTATTCAATTGGTTTGTAATAGTTAGTCGAATTAGCCTAATTAGATTAGTTGTTTAGCTCAGCTTAGATTAGCCTTTCTTATTTATTCAGACTCTCCTTCATGAGGGTACAATGTAGTAATAAGGGTGCGTGTGTGTGTGCATGTCTTCCAACCCCACTTCTTTCTCCCTTTTACTTAACTGCTTTCGATGGTTAGTTTTAGGGCATTTTTCAATTAGCATACCTAATGCTTTCCATGTTTGCATTCATTCATTTGTCTTGCATGCACCGAGCTCGGCGCATCATACAAACTATATCGTATTTCAATACTCATTTGAATACATGTATCAAACTATTGCATTCATATGCCATCTTAGATAGCCGAGCCTATTAGTTGCACATTGCATGTGTTGCATTAGGCATCTTGTATAGTTAGGATCATGCATGATTTCTAACTAGTTTTCTATTTTGGCTCAGAGTACACTGTAAGTGTTTACGCTTTAGCATACTTGCATGAGTGTGAGTGTTGCCATGATAGTATGTTTGCCATGAGGCTATGTGCTTAATTGCTACAACTGCATGACTGCCTGTGGATGAAGGCTTGATTGCCTGAATTGGAACAACTCGATGATTGTGAGTTTTAAGCCCACTTTGCGGAGTGGCAAAATAATGTTTTTTTTCAGCCCACTTGAGAGTGGCAAATCTACGCTTTAGCCTACTTGCAAGTAGCACTTTCAAACCATTTTCAAAAAACAAACATGAGTTGTTTTGTTCCAATTCTCGTGATTAAGTCTATACTTGTATGCTATGCGCATCATATAGTAAAGTTAGCTAAAAACCGGAATAAGAACACATGTGTTTATGAAATAACATATCATGCTTAGTAGAGGTTGATCCTTTGATCGGGCAAATGGGGGTGCTCATTTCAGGGCCTTCCCCTCTTGTACCCAAGTTCTCGAGCCGAGGCAACTTTGGTGATGACGGACACGTGGCCTTTGGCACGGGTCAGGGTTTCCTAAATTCCCCAAAACTAAAATATTTAGGTGGCGACTCTGTAATCTGGCAAAGCAGTCCATGTTTGACGCTTTTTGATTCAAAATCGATTTTTCAAAACGATTTTCCGAATTTGGACTCTTTGGTGTTTATCATTCTCACATTGCACTTTGTGAGATTAGATTCGGAACCATGACAGGAGTTCAAACTGTAGTAAGACCAATTCGCGCCTTCTCCGAGAGGGGGGCGTGCGATGAAATTCGAGTCTACAATTTCTGGCGACTCTGCTGGGGTCTCAGAGAACTTGACTCGAACTCATGATATGTTGTCTTATCTACATTTATGTGTTTCTTTGCATAGCATTTTCATTGGTGCGCCCAAGTCACAGTGTTTGCCATCTGCTATTTCTGAACAGTTTGCCAAAGGCTTGCTTGGAAAAGTGTGCCATAAGGCTAACCGGTTACGGGCTCTGCCACGATGAGAACACAAACCTTGGATCGGGATCACCGCCGAGGCACCCTTTTTGACCAATCGACCTAGTTGCATATTGGAAGCCGTAGAGACTGTTCCAAACAAGGACAGGTTGCTTACCCGAATGTAGGTTGTTTGAAACCGCATGTGTGCGTAGTCAAACCCTAGTTCCCAATGAAACTAGGATAGGGAAACCCTACCCCACTATAGGGGTGTTTTGGTTCTCACTTGTTTGCTATGTGCTGTTAGGGTGTGTCTCTACAAGAATGCATGTATCAGTTGCAAGTCTGGGTATCAGTCTTAGGACAACAGTATTTGAGGGTATTAGTTTTGAGGCAGAATGTTTAGGAGTAGAAATCAGCATTTGAGTACAGATTGTTCAGCTTATGAGTTCAACTGTGTGTTGTCTTTATCTAAGCCGAGGTGCTGTCCATTTTTTAATTGTTGTTTCTTTTCTTTTGCTTTATTTTCTTTTTGCAAGGTAGTGTTTCACAATTGCTTCTGATGAGGCAGATACCCCCCAAGCACTCTAGATCAGAGGTAGAAGGCTTCATAGATCTGAGGATCTTATTGACGGACAACCAGTGTTTGCTTCATTACCCCCGGTTACAAGACGGAGGGCAGCTAGGCATAGTGTACCAGTACAACAGTTGCCAGTTTAGTGGTCGCTATCTGTTTCACCTGTGCGTAATAGGGTTCAGTTTTCTGGTTCTACCTCAGAAAGAGGGTATATACCTGTTCAGTTAGATCAGCACTTTACAGACAGTATGGAGGAAATGATGCGTCAACTCCAACAGACCATGAAGGCCATGCAACGGGATGCTGCTTGCCAAGCGGAGGTTACCGCTCGTCAGACAGAGGTTGTAGCTCAGCATGCAGAACTAATTGCTAGGCTTCAACAACAGCAGCAACCACAACAAGCCGAAGCATCTGCTTCGCATCGACCCCCACTCCCACCTAGGGTTCTAACACCCGGGGATACAGCTACCGTCCAGGAGAATACGAACCTTCCAACAGGGCCAGTCCCACCACCAATCCTACCACAAATTTCGAAAGCACCGGCTAATCGAACAGACACGCCGTTCGAATTTGAGTCCGATCCTACTACTTTAAAAATAAGCAATCTTGAAAAGTTGTTTAAACAAGCTCAGGGAGTTAACTCGATCCCAGACATTGAGGACGACTATACGAATTTGGTGGTGACATTGCCGGATAGATTTAAGATGCCCCACATAGACCGTTTCGACGGCTCGGGCGATTCTATGGTTCATTTGAGGCTATTCTCAGATATTCTGCGCCCGATGGGCTTGACTAGACTCCAGAAACTATCTCTCTTCGGTCGGACCCTGTCGGGTATTGCGGCCATCTGGTATACCAAGGTGGAAGATTCAGTAAAAAGCAGTTGGGAGAAGATGGTTGAGGCCTTCATTGCCCAATATGCTTACAACACCCAAATCGAGGTCACGAATCGTGATCTCAAGGTGACCCAGTAGGAGCTGAAGGAAGGCTTTTCTGACTTTGTCACTCGATGAAGGGCCAAAGCCTCCACGATGACAACTCGGCCACTCAAAAAAGATCAGATAAGGATGGTTGTGCGCAACCTGCAACCCAAGCTGATGCAGAAAATGATTATCTTACCCCTCCCCACCTTTGCTGACTTGCATGAGATAAGGGTACAGATTAAAGATGCTATGAGGCAAGGTCTGATTGACCAGGAAAAGGAGCAGCCCAGGAGGGCGTTTGCACGCAGTTCGAATGCAGCTATAAGTAGTAGTGCAGCCGCGAGAACTTCTGATGTTGGCATGGTCACCACTACACCAAAAACAACTACATCCTTCACCGGTGCATCTGGAACTAGTTCGCAACTAGTAAAAAACCACCTAGGGGCCATAGGACCTTCACCCCACTTTACATGCCCCTGTCCAAAGCCTTGGTGGTTCTAATCAGAAAGGGGCATCTGAAGCCCCTGGAACCACGCCCACTACCAAATAATCTCCCTCCAACACATAACCCTGCCAAGTATTGTGCCTTCCATCAGCAACACGGGCATGATACTGACCAGTGCTTTAGATTACATCATGAGATTCAAGATCTCATTGACAACAAGGTGATTGCGCCTCCTGAGAAGCCAAATGTCACCACTAACCCCCTCCCACAACATAACAACCCCCCTCCTCCACCCAGGCAGATAAACCTGATTCAAACCACGGCCGTTCTATACAACCCTAGCATATACATCACTCTCTCCCACCGGTCCAAGCTTGAGGTGTTCGCCCTAGATAGTGAAGACTTGTGCATGATGAGCACCTCCCTAACCCAACCCAAGCTAGTGGTGGTAACTGTCGAAGACAAAGCTGGGGCGACCTTGGAAGAGAATGGGAATGTAGATTCAGAACTTGAGGGATCTGGGAGCTTAACTGAGGAAGCATACAGCCCGTGCGGTTATATTATATCAATAGGTCAAGCCAAACCAATGGTAGAATTGCCAACTGGGGCCGAGATAAATGTGGTTCGGGAGGATGGGCTGAGTTAGGGACTCGATGATCTAGCTGACCATGAGGAGGATATCAGCAACCTACAGTTCTTTGATGAGCAGGACCTAGGAGATGTGCAGGTTGGGTGGTTTGATGCAAACAGAGCAACGGATGCTACTGGGTGGCTTAGTGACGAGCCAGATATTGATGAGGGATCCTAGCCAAAACAGGGTCATTTAGAAACAAGAACATCTGTAGTGGCCGGAATGGCCAGGAATCAGGAAGAGTTGCCGAAGAGCATCGATACAGAGAATTTTGCTTGGGACTTGGGCAGTTTATGTACAGCAGACACTGAGCAAGAGGTCGCATTGAAGCGATTTGAGTAAGAGAGAATCGAGAATGATGACAAGGCTAGAAAAGCCAAGGCACCTGAAGGGACAGAATGTGTTGAGAACACGAGAACAGTTATGGTGGGACCAGGCAATTGTTTGTTAGTTGCCGAGAGGATGTGGTGGGAAGACGATGACCTGCATCTTGCCCATACTGATGAGGACTGGGGAAAGAATCAACTAGACAACACTTGGTACACCGAAGAAGTGAACCACATGACCCGAAGTGGGCGGTATTTCAAACCCCCACATTTGGACCAGCTAGAGGCGTCCGGGAAAGACAAAGAAGCAGAAAAGCAAAAAGATAAACTGCTAGAGATGGAAGCTATACTGAAGCAGCTAAGGAAAATTCAAGCAGACATCTCCATCTGGGGACTGCTTATGGCCTCAAGGTTGCATAGACAAAACCATCCTTTCAACCATGGACAAGGATAAACTTTCGATTGATACAACGCCCGAACAGTTGGTAGGGTTGGTTTTCCCGGGTGGTGCTTCACCAACCTTGACATTCACCGACAAAGAACTACCGCCGGAGGGCTCTGAGCATAATAAACCATTTTATATTTCTATAAAGTGCAAGGAAAAATGGATACCGATTGTCCTAGTTGATACGGGATCTGCCATAAATGTGTATCCGTCGCGAACGGCATATGCTATCGGGTTGAAGCCCGCAGATTTCGCACCAACAGCCCAGGTAATACGGGCTTACGACAGCACCATCTGTTTCCCTCATGAACAAGCTTTGACATGTGCCCGGGATGGGACTAGGAAGGTGTGGCCAAAAGGGTGTCGCTGAATTGGCCGAAGCGCCACATAATCCCCATACCTTTGGTCTAGGCTACACGCCTACCAAAGAGGATTGGTTGAGAATGAGAAAGGAGATGGCTGGAAGAGCCAAGGCGAAACAAGCTAGGAAGCACTATGAGTTAGTACAGAAACCTATCCAAGGGACCCTGAACGGACGCTTTGTCCGAGAGGAGGAAGATTTCCCACTTTGCGGCTTTCCAAAGCCATGGCTAAATTCAGAGAGGCGGCGCTTGCCGGGTTTTGAGATCTTTTTTGACTTACAGTTGCCAGGGGATGAAATTGCCAAAAACAGACTGACCCACCAACTATGGCTGAGCAGTGCAAGGAGGATGAGTCCAGTGGCACATATTTTGAGATGGGAGCTGCGCTGTCTTGTCTCCTTTTGGATCCTCAGATCTTACCAGAGTGCTCAGGGGATGATTTCTCAGTATCCATGATTAGAGATAACTTAGTTGTGAGCCCTTCTTCCGACATTCTGGATGCATCCATCGCGCACTCCCTCGTCTGGCAATACTAGGAAGGCTTTTTGTCTAGCAATTATGGGTTAGGTAGTGAACCGGAATCTAATTCTACAGAGTTCATGGAGTCAAAATCATATTCCAGTTCTTTTGAGTCAAAGTCTGGTATTCCTGGGGGTGATAACTCGGATGCCATTGTGTTGTCCAGGTCGTCATTTTCATTTTCTTTTGAATCGGTTGTAACTGAAGAATCAGACAATCTGGAAGTTAATGAGAATGGTACTGCTGTGGCTTTTGAGTACTTTTCTATGCCTTTAGTTTATTGCATTAATCAGGACTTTCAAAACTTTGATGAAAACGACGAGGAAAAAATTCCTCTGGTTTTGAAACATTTGATTAATCGAGAGCAGGAGAGGTTTTTAAAACCTTTGGTTGATGAAATCACCTCAATTAATGTTGGTACTGAGAAGGATCCGTGACTGGTCCAAATCGGAGGTGGCCAGCTCAGCTGGTCCCTTACCCCTAGAATCACGAAAACAGTTAACCAAAGGAATGTGATCTGTTATATGTATGGTTATAATGAGCACATGGATTCACTATCAACTACCTTGTGGTCCCCTACCTTGAGCAATGCTAAAGGAAGACTTGAAGCATCAAAGTTCCATGAAACCACCTTGGGCAACAAGCAAAGTGTTCTATATAAACCACACTCTCTTCACGTTGTAGGTAACCGAACAGAACTAAACCCAACTCTATTCACTTAAACTAAACACAAACTTTCTTTTCCTCTCTCTCTCTACACCTAAGGAGAGCCCTTTATCTTCTCCGATCACTCACTTTCATGCCGGAGGGGTTTTTCGGCCAACCCCAGCCTGGCAACTTTGACGGTGTCCTGTGTTGCAGGTCCCTAGTTCCTAGATAGTCCACTCAGCTGTGGAGCTCCCATCCATTTTCATCTAGTGTAGGATTTGGAATGCACAATTGGTGCGGTAAGCATGGATTCTTCATCTCTGAGCTCTGTATCTAATTCCGGCCATGAGAATTAAGGATATTCCACCTTTTGCATCAACTTTGCTAATAAAAAAGACGAAGGATAAGGGTCTAGCACTGGCAACGGTTCAAGAGGAGCAAATTGGAAATAACAATCAAACTCTAGGCTCTGTTGAGCACAACCAGCCCTCTGCTAGAGGGTTTTCCCACTATTTCTTGTTAGAGAAAGATTATAGAGATCATATCATTAATTCCATGGGGATGGAGATATAAGAATTCAAAGCATAGCTCAAGAAGATAATAGGCAGCTCGATGTAGAAGAGGACCAATGCAGAACCTTCTCGCTTGCGTCACAGAAGTCCATCATTGGAACCACTAGTGAAGAAAGTCCCTAAAAATGATTCTGGCTAGCGAAGTAAGCCAATTCCCGTGCAAAGTGAAGCAACGAGCAGCCACACCCATGGTTCACGCCATAAAAGGGCTAAGAGGCAAAAAATGATCAGCTAGCAGATAAAGTACCCTCTTCGTCCTCATGATCTCCATACCTAGTTGATCAGGAACAGAGAAAATAAGCAACAATGTAAGCGAGAAGCTTAGCATCTTGATCGCACTGTTTATTAGAAGAAGCACTAAACACTAGATTGGCTTGTTTCCTCTCTGTTCTCTCGAGACATTGAAGCTATGAAACCCCCCAAGAAGTTCACCTCACTGAAGTTTACACAGTATGACGGGAAGTCAGATCTGCTTGCACACATCAGCCACTATCGGCAGATGATGTCATTATGGAACCGAAATGAGGCACTGATATGCAAGGTCTTGCCATCTAGATTTGGAGAGTCTGGACTCCGATGGTTCGATCATCTCCCTATTGGATCGATTTATGACTGAAAACAACTCTCTGAAGGATTCCTGGCCAGATTTGTTTCTAACACCAAAATTCCAAAGGAAGCAGACACCTTGTTCAACCTTTGGAACGAAAAGAAGGAAACGCTATGTAACTATGAAAGGAGGTACTGGGAAGAATACAATGAGTTGGAGGAGAATGTTCGTAGCAAACAGATGGCATTAATATCTTTCAAGCATGGTTTGTGTCCTGAAAGCAAGTTGAGGCAATCGCTTACTAAGCGCCCAGCTACCTCCCAAAAGGATTTATGATCCGAAATTGAGCAGCACTCTCGTCTTGAAGCTGATCTATCGAAGTAGCGTTAGTCGAGCAGCCAAGCCCGAGAGATTGACAAAGAGCAGATTGAAGAGATCCCCGAGAAGTTGCAGTGAACGAGGTAGACAAATCTAAATCCCACAAAGCAGTCATCACTGTGTTCAAAGAACCTATCTACCGTATTATGGAGAAAATTAAGAGAGATCCATACTTTGTTTGGCCACCAAAGATGTTAGGAGATCCAGCTCGGCCCAACCAAAAGCTAAGGTGTACCTATTACCAAGATAGGGGGCACATGACCCAAAACTGCAGAGCATTGAAACAACATTTGGAGGATTTGGTAGCTGCTGGACACTTCCAAGAGTATGTTGATCCAAACAAGATCGTGACTAAATAGGGTAACCCACTACCACACCCAAATGCCGAGCTTCCTCTTCGACTAGTCATCAATGTGATCCATAGCACAACCAGTCTCGAGGGGGAAGAAGTACTTCGAGAGGAAATTGCAAAAGCTGCACAGATTCAACAAGTACTGTCAGTCAGTCCTGCATTGAAATTTCTATTATATTTAATAAAGATACTATAATTAACTAAAAATAAATCTAAAATGGAGATAGGTGATCAATTGCAATTGTCAATTAGGGATGGGACTTCAAAATTAATTGAGAGTTGAGAGTTCAGAGAGAATAAGAATTTTAGAGAGAGATTTATTTGTGAGAAATAAAATGAGAGAGTGGTGGTATTTATAGGACTTGGGAGGGAGGGTTAATTCATATATATATAAATAAAAAATAAAATAAAATTGGTTGTTGGTGGAATTAACAGTTATATGAGTGTTTAAAAAAATAAAAAAATTAAAAAATTTTCACCATTGCGTTGACAATGGCAGGGAGCTGTTGGGGTCGAGTCAGGGCAGATAGGAAAAAAAAAAAAATTGGGCTGAGCTTACGGGGATGGGTCATGCTCCATAACACACCCGGGATCTAGAAGACATAGCCTAGGGTCTTGGGCTGGGATTAGGCTCGAGCCTGGTTAGGCCCACCCAGGGCGCGGGTAGACTTCGGGTGTGCCGTGAGCTCGTGAGCCAAATTTACACCCATATATATGGGTAGTGGTTATGAGATATGTGATGTTAGTTATGATCAAAGTGGTATGGTTATGAGCCAAATGATATTGCATATGAGATATATATAGGTAGTGGTTATGAGATATGTGATATTTGTTATGATCAAAATGGTGTGGTTATGAGTTAAAGGGTGTTGGTTATGAGATATGTGATTAGTGGTTATGATATATGTGATGTTGGTTACGAGATGTGGTTATGACATATGTGGGTAAAGGTTATGAGATATATGATTAGTGATTATGAGATATGTGATTTTGGTTTTGAACAGAGTGGTGTAGTTGTAAGTCAAAGGGTGTTTGGTTATGAGATATGTGATTAGTGGTTATGTGATATGTAATGTTGGTTATGATCAAAGTGGTGTGGTTATGAGATATGTGATTAGTAGTTATGATATATGTGATGTTGGTTATGCACAAAAGGGTGTTGATTATGAGATATGTGGGTAATGGTTATGAGATATTTGACTAGTGATTATAAGATATGTGATTTTGGTTATGAGCAAAGTGGTGTGGTTATGAGTCAAATGGTGTTTGGTTATGCTTATGAGATATGAGATATTGGTTATAATCAAATTGGTGTGGTTATGAGCAAAAGGGTGTTAGTTATGAGATATCTGACTAGTGGTTATGAGATATGTGATGTTGGCTATGACTCAAAGGGGTTGGTTATGAGACGTGGTTATGATTCATGTGGGTAGTCGTTATGAGATATGTCATTAATGGTTATGAGATATGTGATATTGATTATGATCAAAGTGGTGTGGTTATAAACAAAAATATGTGGGTTATGAGATATGTGACTAGTGGTTATGAGAAATAAGATGTTGGTTATGAGATGTGGTTATGATCCATGTGGGTAGTAGTTATGAGATATGTGATCAATGGTTATGAGATATGTGATATTTGTTATGATCAAAGTGGTGTGGCTATGATATTAGTCATGAACAAAATAGTGTTAGTTATGAGATGTGATTATAACTAAGTTATGATCAATTTGATTATAGTTATGAAGAAATATGATTTTGACTCATAACTATGGCTCAATCTTAGCCATTGATTTTCTATGTACCGTACATTTTTTGAACAAAATATACTATAGAATTTCCCTTTTTGCACAAGACAAATTGGAAAATAATAGTAATAATAATAATAATAATAATAATCAAGAAAGAGGTGTCTTATTTTGGGATTTCCCATATGGCTAGCATTATTTTTAACTATATAATTTAGGAGGGTCATTTTCATGAAATTCTAAAAAAATACTTAATTTTTTGAATTTATTACACCAGATTACGAAGTACAAGAAATTAGATATCCTATTACGTATTTTTTTAGCTATATTACGTATTTTTATAATAAATACTAGGGGTGAGCATCGGATATTCCGATCAACCCAAACTGACCGAACCGAACCGATCCACTGTATTTTGGATGGATGCGTGATGACGAGCGGGCGGTTGCGAATTGATTTTTTTCAATTTGCCTAGTTTTGGACTGATGGCAGATTTGAGATTCATTTGGCCGCAACTGAACTGCCAAACCGCGAGCACCCTTAATAAATACTATCAAAAATAAAATTACATGTTTTATAATAATTTTACATATTTTTGTAGTAATGTTACACCTAAAATACACAAACCAAAAGGATTTCGATTTTTAAAATCGTTTGTGTATGTAAACAAAACTTATTGTGCACGCATTTTTTTGACCAAACAAAAGGAGTCAAACGTGAAAAACATTTGAAAGACAAGGACCCAAGATTATCTCTAGTGATATTTCTAATAATAATTCTTGTAATAGTGATTTAAGGATTTGTTTGATTAGTAGGATTATAACATAAGATTGGGATTGTTAGTTTATGAACTCACATTTCCATGTTTGGCTACATGTTAATCGGATTATATATACGACAGGCATTCAATCTCACGAAATTGATGAATTTTAAATATTAAGAGGGGGGGGGGGGATCATACTCTCAGGCATGAAAAAAAATGAATACATAAAAAATAATTATCATTCTAATTTAATTGAATAACTAATCATACATTAATTCATGATATTATTAATGTCTTTGCTAACCCTGTATTGGCGACCAAAGTGGCGACCAAAAAAATTAGTCACAGAAAACTTTTGCCGAATAAATTTTTAGTTGACAAACGTGCAATTTCTTATAGTGTGTGAATACCGCTAATCAAACAGGGCCTAAGAGTTGCCGTAATAAGGGTGATGTCAAATGCACTTTTTCGTTGCCACAAAATCTCTGGATTTCATTTAACACCTCACCTTTATTCTATCTTCTTCTTCTTCTTCTTCTTCTTCTTCTTCTTCTTCTTCCCTTTGAGCTCTAAATGTATAGACATAGACCACCACCAATTGGTCTGTGTTGTTGTTGTTGTTGTTGTTGTTGTACTATTTATTATTATGTTGTTGCTGCTGCTATTATCACCTTTTTCATAGCCTCTTCGCCCTTCAACAATGCCAAACCTCTATCTTCATCTTTATCTCCATCTCCAACGACGAAGTTATCTACTTTTTGGATCAACAACCCCTCAATTTACACTATGTACACCCAATTTGATGGCTTAAAACTGACACCAGTCCTTGACGGATTATCCGATGACTCAGCCCCACACTTGGTTAGCGTTGTATTAATATTACCAATGCCCTCCCCCCTCCCTCCAGCGCTGAGTGACATAAAACAAAGGCGGGAAAATGATTATGCTTTTGAATTATTTTGAATGGGGAATCTTTGTCCTTACTCATGGGACAATTTTGCTATTTATTTGGTACTAGAGAACATTTGATGGCGGAGAGGAATATACTTTTGCAGTGGGATAGCTATTGTGGTGATTTTTTTTTTTTTTTTTGATACCTTGTTTTGTCCCTCATTTTTAGTCTTTCTTTTATGTTGATTGTATTGGTATACAATGTTATACTACTTAGAAGAGTATCTCAAAAATTACGGGCAATTCAGTCAAATCTGTGCAGATCATTTTTTGACGTGGCAAATAGGATTGTGGGAAGAGAGCTAGCAGTCATTTCTTGCGAAGTTTGTTTGTGGGTATGAGGAGAAGAAGGCAACAGGACACCGGCGGCTAGTGAATATAAGCATAGTTACTGTGATCGTGCACCTTTTAGGGCCCAGTACGTTCACAAGCAGTACGTTCAGAATATTCCCCATTATATTAAGAAGACTAAGAGGGAAGTAAGGAAGTTACAACTGTATGATGAACAATTAAGGGCCGTTAAATTTGATAATAAAGGTGTGGCGAGATTGCTGAATGGTATTGAGTTAGGGAATAAAAGATGTGACTGTCAATCTAACAAGATCGAGGTTGAAGGTACAAAATTAATTGGGAATGTTCAATTGGGACAAAAGGCTAAAGAGGAAGCTGTGGTCCACCACGTTTTGTTTTTCGTCATAAGTGATATAGTCCTGGAGATTCCGTTCCCACACTTGACAAGATATTTATTAGAGTTGGTAACAGTAATCCTAAGACTTGGATTGTTGAACTTCACCAGTCTGATAGGTTTCAGATGCTAAAGAAAATGAGATTCAAGCTCGTTGGTGGCAAGGACAAAGAGTATGTTTGTCACGGAATAAAGGTTGTGGATTGTTTCTTCCCAGTTGATGTTTAGACAAACTACAAAGATACGCTGTTAGGAAATGTAGGAAGTATTCAAAATGGTGCGATATACTTAGAGGTTGCTACTATTAGTGGAAAAGAATGTAAAATTACGTTAAGGAGTCAGATGTATTTTAAAACTGTTTAGAATTATAATTTTATGTATTTTTATTTGTAGTGTTCAAATGAATGGAAGTGGACAATATAAAAATTGGTGTTGTTAAAGGTGTTTCGGCAAGTGATTTCAGCTGTATTGAACTTGCTTTGCCTAATTTATTTTCTCATTTGAGATTGAGATATAAACAAAAAAGTACTAAGGTTGATGAAATATTCCCCCCTTTGCGCACCCAATGCCAGTGGGTTGGTTAGAGTAAATGTGTACGATCGGAGGTTAGATGGCAATGACAGCTTGTAGGCCTATTTTGTTTTCCCTGTGGACTATCAATGTGAATTAGCGTATTTTTGGAATGGTTATTGTTCCATTAATGATAGACAAGTGCTATGGGTTGTTAGGTATCGACTCAAAAAAATTCGAATATTAAAAGGGGTGTAACATATTGTAAAATGAAGGGGTATTCGAAATATTCTACCAGTGAGATACCAGAAGATTCACAAATGAGGGCCCTATCTATTGTTGTGTTATCTTAAAAATATACTAATGATAATGTTGATGTTTGGCATTGCGCTCCAACCAAGGCTATTCCAATTCTAACACAGACTATGTCTATGGGTTTATCAGAGAGGCGAATAGATTTGTTGTTAGGAGGTTTTGGGAAAAGTGGTTCAGTTATTCATGAACACAGAGGTCATCTGAGTTTGTCTGAGATTGATGTATGCAGAGGTGGTGATGGTACTAGTTATGGTGATCCTAGTCCGTTGATTTCGGAGGTTGGTTTTAGAAAAGAGGAAGTTGATCGAAGAGGATCAGTTATTATGAACCCTGCAGAATTTTCTAATGTTTTATGAAATGTAATAATGAGTGTAAACAATAGTGATGACTCTAAAGATGTAATAGTTGATGATAAGGGAAATGTAGTAGGTAAATAAAAGTTTGAATGGTTACATATATAAAATTGATAAAAAATTTCGTTAATCATTACAGTGGTTATATTTACATCAAACCATTCTCTTATTTTTTGGGACATTGCATCTAACCAACTACTATCTCCATTAGTTAATATAATACAAGGAATTCCTCCTCTAATGATGCGATATGGTTGGAATTTAACAAGTACATGAAAGTCTCTCTGGCAACCTACTAAATTTTTCATTAGTTCAGTCAAGACTATCGAGTATTTGTTGTCGTCTATGACGTTGTAGATGGCGTCTTTATCGTAATCCTTGAAACTTATTCTGTAGGAGAAGTAGTTGTGTCGTCCGAGACTTCTGGCCCAGGTGGTCTTTCCTGTTCTTGATGGTCCTTCGAGGTAGAGTGATATTAGGCAGATGGGTCACTGTTCAAGATCCTATTATCAGAGGAGGAGGAGGAGAGCTCTTCGTCAGTATGTAAATTGTCTATATTATTATTGTGTATCCCTAATCTAATGTTGTTGTCTTCATTGTAAATGAAGAAACAACAATTTTGACACAGCTCGCATTTTATAAAATTCTAACTTACAAACAAAATATTATTTTCTGTCAAATATTTTACTTCTTCATTTAAAAAAAAGAAATGAATTAAAGGGGTTAGTATATAAGGGCTGCCCTCGTTTGTAATGATCCCTTGAAAATATTTTTAATTAGTGGTATTTTGTGACGTAATCGGTGGGACATCTCTCTTTGCAGAGTGCCAAGAATTGTTCCTTGATTTTTGCTTCTGCAAGTATTCCCCGCTAGAGTTCGTCTCTGTTCTTCGAAGGACTTTTCCCCTTAGATGAAAATTCTCTCCGTTCTACGAAATCACCCCTTTTCTGAATATAATGTTGACTTGCGGTTAACAGATGGAGTTTTTCTATATTTGGATGATAGATTCTCCCCTTGGTTCCAATGAGATCGAAAAATCTCTGGTTGGAGGTTTGGATCTTCTTTGTGCATTGAACCATGGCATGAAGGTTAGGGTTTCCATCTTCGTGGAGCTCCCTTGTGACAAGTATGTAGTATGGAAGATAGGCTAGTTAGAGAAGGGATTGGAGGAGCTCTAAGATTTGTTCTTTTGGGCAAGGGCGTTGTGGGTAGGTGAGAAAAACATTATTGGCATAGAAACAGAAAGAAGCTTGGTGAGGCATTTTGTAGTGGTAAACAATAAACTTACACCAGCTGTACTAGGGCTCTCTCTTAGTTAAAAAACCTGATGTGAATGGTGTGAGTTATTGTGATTGGGTTGGGGGGGAGAGAGGGGCGTTGTGTTAATATTACCAGTGCCTCCCTCCCCGATGCTGATTTGGGTCGTCCATTCATGTACTTGTGGACACGTATATGGATGTAGTTAAAAAAAAGTCACACCCGGGCACATATATGAGTACTTTTGATTCCTTTGCAAGATAGTGCTATACACATACCACGTTTGTGGTGGTTTGCCTGGTTGTAAAGTAAAGATATTTTCAGAATGAGTGACATAAAGCAAAGGCGGGAAAATGATTATACTTTTGAATTATTTTGAATGGGGGAATCTTCGTCTTTACTCACAAGACAGTTTTGATATTTATTTGGTACCAATACAATCAACAAAAAAGAAAGAATAAAAAGGAGGAACGAAACAAGGTACCAGAAAACAATGTCACCACAATAGTTATCCCAGTTTATATGATTATAGCAACCGCACCTATTACTCGACAAATGCGTAACTTGTTTGGTCTGCTAACCGAGACCATCCCGTTCGAATTAACTCCACCTTATAATTCATTGAATATGGAGATTTGATCTTGGAAGACTCCCATGGCACTTTTGTATAGTCTACCAATACCTTAAGAAAGCCCGTCGTCGGCTTGAAATTAACTGAATTGGGAAACCTAGTCGTTTTCAATCAAAACAATGCAACAATTTGGCAGTCATTTGATCACCCAACTGACTCCTTACTTATTCGGCAGACATTGTTTCCTAGGCAGAAGCTCACCTCTAGCACATTTGTATCCAATTGGAGCTGAGGTTTGTATTCTCTTACAGTTCAGAATTACAATCTATTGGCTTATGTAGAATCCAATCCACCCTTGCCCTATTTTGAATCATAATTATTTTTTTTATAAATTATGTCAAATTCGTGAATGGAAGCTTCAGCGGGCAGCTAATCCCTCCTATATCAACATCATCACCTCAGTTCATGCGGTTGGAACCTGATGGACATTTGAAGGTGTATCAGTTAGAAGACTCGAATTGGACTATGGTGGCGGATCTACCGACATCACAAATTTGTGATGGTGAGTGTGGGTATCCCACGCCGTGTAGCAATTACGGTATTTGTTCTTCAAAGGACAGTGCGGTTGTCTTAACGAAGCCACTGGTAGTAGCACTTTCAGGCTAATAAATTATAAGCAACCCAACCTTGGATCTTCCCTTGTTACACCCATTTCTTGTGACCATTCTCAATATCACACCCTTTTGGAGCTTAAGAATACTAGTTACTTCAACTTCACTCAAAATACACATTCTCATACAACAACATTTACTACTTGGATGGAAAACCAGAGTTAAAGGATTGCAAGATGAGTTGCTTGAAAAATTGTTCGTGCAAAGCCACTTTCTTTGCATATCATGTGGGATATGATTCAAATAAAGGTTGTTTATTACTATCTGAAGTCTTGTCGCTTATAAATAATGATGCAGCAGTTGACAACATTACTATATTTCTTAAAGTGCACAAATCTCAAGATACATAGTATTTTAATCCTTTTTCACCAACAAATTCACCTCGAAAGAGATCAGGGCATGTCAAAATGATATTCGGATCCAGTCTTGGAGCTTTCTTTGGTGTATTTTTTATGGTTGCCTTCTGCTTTTTTCCGAAGAATTTGATGAGTTCTTTGTCGATCTAGGGATGCCTACTAGATTCTCTTACAAAGAGTTGAGAGCCATGACAAGCAATTTCGATAAAAAGCTTGGAGAATGAGGATTTAGGTCAGTGTTTCAGGGGACATTAATTGATGGAACTAACGTAGCAGTGAAGTGTTTAAATGGTTTTGGTCAAGTTAAGAAGTCATTCTTAGCTGAAGTTGAGACAATAGGCAATATTCACCATGTCAATTTGGTGAGATTAATTGGATTTTGTGTTGAAAAATCATATCATCTTCTAGTTTACGAGTACATGTCCAATGGATCCTTGGATACATGGATCTTTCAAAGGTGCCAGAAGCTCACTCTTGAGTGGCAATCCAGAAGGAAGATCATCATGGAAATAGCCAAGGGACTAACCTATCTCCATGAGGAATGTAGGCAAAAGATATTTCACTTGGATATCAAACCCCAAAACGTCCTCTTAGATGAAGACTTTAATGCGAAAATTTCTGATTTTGGATTGTCAAAACTAATTGATAAGGACCAAAGCCAAGTTGTTACAATGATAAGGGGAACACCAAGTTATTTGGCTACCAAATGGTTGAGCTCAATTATCACTGAGAAAGTAGATGTCTATAGCTTGGTGTCGTTGTCTTGGAAATGTTGTGTGGGCACAAAAATTTGGATAGATCTCAACCAGAGGAAGATATGCATCTGCTAGGTCTGTTTAACAGGAAAGCAGAAGAGGAACGACTTCTGTATATCGTTGATAAATACAATAATGACATGTAAACACATAGAGCAGAAGTTATGGAGATGATGAGGGTTACTGTGTGGTGTCTACAAAGTGATTTTTCCAGGAGGTCTTCTATGTCAGTGGTGGTGAAGGTCTTGGAAGGTTTTGTAGATGTTAAAAGCAATTTAGATTACAGCTTCACAACTCCTATTGCACCAAGAGCAATCACAGTTGTTGGTAACCAAGTGGATCACATTGGTGCTGCTATTTCTTTATTTGCATAAGCTTTATCAGGTAAAGAAAGTAGACTACGAACAAATTAGAGTTGATTGTTTAAAGTTTTTCTTTTTCTCTCTCCTTTTTTTTTTGTTTTTTTTTTTGTTTTTGTGTTTGTTGTTCTTGGACTGATAAGTTTTAGGATTTTGATTTACTCTAGAAACATTGCAATACATGGGAAGAAAACTGTCAAAACATGCCATGAAGGCTATGTAAAATTCCATGTTCACACCATTCTAACTTAAGTCTTGTACAAATTTTACTAGTAAATCTTACAATCTGGTTATGGTTTGAAATTTGTACAAAACTCATCTAAGAGTTGTGTGTCTACGAAATTTAGTGAAAGGTCTTGGTAAAATTGCATGTTCACCCACCCAAATCCTCTAAGGTCTTTTATGTTTATATATTGTGTAGTGAATATATAGTAAGTAGGGCCCTCTTCTACTTAGAGTGCCTAATTGGGTGCCTAAGTTGCCTACCCCTTGAACCACCACTAATTTGTAGTAGATATGGTCCGATAGCGTAGCCAGTGTGGACTGCACTTGCCCTATTTGATGAAGATAAATGATAAGCATCATAATCTTGGATGTTCTAAAATTACTCCCTTATCCTGCAAAGCTTCAAAATATCACAAGCTCATAGAGCTAAACAATGTTACCTACTATTACCCGTATAATATACATAGTTTTTACAATTTTGCGAGGTGCAATAGCTCCCCCTCAACCTCCCTAGATCCATCCATGTCAGATCAAATACTATGAATACACAGACACGATAAGTAGTTGCAAGCAACATGTTTAAGTAACTACTCTTGCAAGGTAGCTTTATTTTGTACAAGTGAAGTGTGCAATATATATACTAACAGAGATGATCTCAACGAAGGTCAATATAAAATGCAGATTAAGTCAACAATCAGATTTGAAATCAAATTGGTATCCAACCTTGGAGTGTTTTTTTTTTTTTTGTGGCCCAATATATGTATCATATATAGTTTATGCCTGTGTTTTCCTTTTTCATGGAAGAAAATAGGAAATGGTGAACCTGAGGAGGATTATTTAGATCAAAAAGTGCCAGGAATGTCCATGAGATTCTCTTAGGATTGAGCTCAAAGTCACTAACTGATATAACTTCAAAAGGAAACTTTGACAAGGATGATATGGATATTGTTCTTTGAAGGAACTCTCTTCTAAGTAATGGCAACAAAGTTAAAGTGAAGCATCTTGATGGCTTAGGCCATGTCAAGAAGTCTTTTTCTTGGCTGACCAAGTCGAGATAATAGGCAACACTCACCATTTGAACTTGGTAAGATTAGTGGAACATTGTGTTTAGAAATCACAGACTTGTAGTTTATGAATAATTTATGGCACTAGTTTATAGCTCTCTTTGTTTTATGTTGAAAGTTTATGTTTGTTTGGTACAGTTTTTACTTGCAACTTATAAGACAAGCATAAGTTGGGTTACAAAAAAAAAAAAAAAGAAAAAAAAAGAAACTTACTTTGAAGAAGCAAGGGGAATGTGTCATGGTATTGGAAATCGTTTGTGCATGGACAAAATTAAGAGGGTTTACTTCTTGTCACTTCTTGTCAATTCCACCTAGTACAAAGAACACCTGAAAGTTGTTGGCCTAGTGCTGTCTGCTACTCACTTGATTGTTGTCATCTGTGCTTTGTTACAAAATGTTGAGGGGAATTTTATACAATAAACCATAAATATTACTATAATAAAATCAATAAATATATCGTAATTATGTAAATCAAAAGTAAAATAAATGAATCTTGACTTGCGATTATGAGAGACAAGCAATCACTTTTCCAAGGTTGTTATTATCTACTTACGTGAATGTATCAACGGACACTAGACAACTAAGATACAACCCAAATTACTATTAGTCTTGCCGACGTTTGCGCACATTAAAAAAGGTTAATAAACTGTTTATGATTAGAAATATATATGAAAATAATAAATAAATAAACAAGAGATGAACTTGTAGCTTTCTTTTCATGCACCTTTTGGATACGACTAGCCCTAGTGTTCGGACTCCCACGGTTCTGAATCTAATTTCACAAGTACAATGTGAAATAGATAAACACAAATGAGTCCAAATTCAACAAATCTTTTGGAAAATCGATTTTGAATTAAAAATGCCAAAATGGACTGCTTTGCTACCTTTCAGAGTCGTCACCTAAATATTTTTAAAAAATTTAGGAAACCTGAGACTCGTGCCAAATGCCACTTATCCGTCATCACCAAAGTATCTCGACTCGAGAACTTAGGTACGAGAGGGGAAGGTCATGAATTGAGCACCCCACTCACTCAATTAAAGATTGGCCTCTACTAATCATGATGTGATTCTTATTTACATTATATGCTCTTGTTCCGATTATTAGTCTATTGTTACTATGTGATGCATACAAGTATACACTAATTTGCAAAAGTTGGAACACTTTGATTTCATATTTGCCTGAAAATTGTTTGAATACGTACCACTTGAAAAAGTGAGTTCATATGTACATTTAATCAAATCATCCCAATTTGAGCAATTAGCCTTCATCCGCAGGCATTCAAACATGTGTATCATTTAAGCAATTAGCCATATGGTAATCATGCTTGACATGGCAACAATCACACCCATGCAATATGCTAAAGCAATAAATACTTACCCCAATTCTCGAGGCGAGCCAAAAGAAAGAAAATAGTTAGAAAAAATGCATGATCCTAACTAATGAAATATTCCTAATGCAACATATGCAATATGCAATTAGAAGTCCGGCTACTAGCACGACATGCAAATCCATTTGATAGCATGCGATTTTAAATATGTTTTTAAAGAAGTATTTAAACGACAATGTTTGTTAGAATGATGGACCGAACTTCATACATGTAAGACTAATGGATGCTTTATACATTGGAAAATTCTAAAATAAACATGATGTTCGAAGCTACCCATTATAAGCAATTTACATAAAAGGAGAAAGACGTGGGATTGGAGGACTATACACAATATTATAATTTTGCCCTCACGCAGGAGGGTTCGAATAAATGTGCTAACTAATTACCGAATTAACTAACTATTACAAACCAAAAGACATAAATTAACTACACTAGCTATTTATTACAATTGGAATTAAACTAATGAATTACAACACAAATATAATTAATACAAAGGACTAACTAAGTAGTTACAGTGTAGAATTAATTAAGCTAAATAATTAATTACTCAAAGTAATTAGCCCCGAGAAGTAAGGAATGCTCACGCATGAAGGCCATTTCTACCACAAAAATGCCTCTGTTTTGCTACCAAAAGGGTTCTGTTTTGCAATTCAGAAAATTACACTATTTTCCCTGAGTCTCTGCTCTGTTTTCCAGGAAAAAGGGACATTGCCTGGCTGAAAATGGTGGTCGACTGGCCATAAGAGATAGTCGGCCGGTACAGAAAAAGTGGCCAGCCGGCCACTAGTTTGTGGTACTGCCCTGCTACAACAGATAACAAACATAGCACAAACAGAGCATTTTCAAGAGATGTCTATCCACCCTGCCTCTCCTTTATCATCAAACAGATCAAATGAGGGGTAGGCCCGATTCGCAAGCCATCGATCGACACAAATTCATTGCGTGATGACTTGTCAATCAAGGGATACAATTTCTATAAATGAGACTAAAGACCAACAAGAACTTCTCCCTATCATGGAATTAATCAAGGGAAGTGGTTGACCTTCGAAACTTGAACCATTTCATCACTAGCAAGTATGAAATGACTCAAGATTCCATGGGTTCAATTAATGTCCGATTGAATGCAAAGTTGCCTTTTTATTATCTTGTTCCATTTTAGCCAAATTATTACATCTTTCAATAACCTTTCCATTCATTAGTCCATTTTGTCCAAAATGCAAGATTAAGTCCACTAATGGAGAGAAGTTTCAAACAAAGGGTTGTTTTGGGCACGAGAGAGATGCCATTGGTAATGAACCTCTAAAAGTATTAAACTATTAAGCACAAGGATCTCTATCTCAATCTTCAACAACGATCAGTTGAAACAACTCTCAAAGCAATGAAAAAGACAAAGAAAGAAGGAGATAATAGAGTTGATTAGAGGTGAACATTAGTAAGGAAAGCATGAAATAAATACTATCAACTCAAATAGGTTAGTGTCTAATGCCTAAAACATTGAACCTATGAGGACCATTACACTACAAGCATACTAAACAAAGCATAAATGAAATAAAAAACCTAAAACAATCCTAAGATAGCTCAAAACAGCACTGAGATTCACATGGAAAAGCTTGAAAAAAGGTAGCTATAGTATTGAGGAATTTATGCAAGTAAAAAAACAAAATGAGGAGAGGCTAACCCCTTCATTTTTGGGACTTCAAAACATCATTTTTAGCCTCTGAAAACCTCTTAAATTCAGTGGTGAAAAGCTCAAAAAAAGTTGATGAAGAGATGGAAAACACAAAGGTAAAAGCCTAGGAAGCAAGGTTCAAAGAAGGGTGATTAACCCCTCTATCTTTAATGGCCTTAAACCACAAGCTTCAGCCCATAAAAATAGTTTAAAAAAAAGACCCAAAAACAGAAATAAAAGATAGTAATAAATAAGGGAAGAAAGCTAGGAATTATACCTCTTGAAAAGGAGTATCCTTTTTAGTTATAAACCACCAAGTTCTCACCCTCAAAAGCCAATGTTCAAGCTCCTCAACCTCAACAAAGAACCCTAAAAAATTTGGTTTCGGAAGTCTAGGTTAGGTGTGTTTAGGTTGCAAGGTAGAGAGAGAGAGAGAGAGAGAGAGAGGATATATTTTTTTAAAGAATTTGCTTCACCCAAAATTTTCTAACACTAATTTTGAGGAAGGTGTCAAGTATATATGGAAAAAACTGGTTAGGGCTCTCAGAAATATCCAGACAGAAAACAACTAGTGCAATGCGTGCATCTATGGAGACAGCTAACACAGCTGTCAAAAAGATCTGGTTTTTGACACAAGTGGTCGACAGGCCACTAAAGGGGATGGCCATACACTAATAAGTGGTCGGTCGACCACTAGTGTGTCTACAAGCCACTAGGTGCTCAGGCTTGAAAAAATGTTGTTTTGGTCCAAAAATGGTGCAAGATTTGTAGGTTTCTGAGGGTCAAATCCGAGGCTTTCTGCTAAGGAAATCAAGCATTTGACAAGTGTGTACATTTAGCATTGGGTGATCAATCGGTGGCGCCCAAGTCATAAGGGCTGTCAAAAATGGGATATCTACAGTTGGCCTTCTTTGACAGAGCTCGAAGTCATAAAATGACGTGAGTGAATGTCAAAGCCTAGAGACGACCCATTTTGACAAGGCCATAAGACTTGGGCAAACAATCAAGACATAAATTAAATTGGTTAAGCTCGAAAGCTGCTTACGTATCCCTTTGCAAAGAATCAAACAAGCATAGTTTAAGAGCAAGAAGCAAATGATATGCACAAAGAATATACGTTGAAAGCTAGACTTACACGCTTCGCGAAGCTGACTATTTTGAATAGCCATGATCATGGAAGACAATGAAATATGCAATAATAAGGTAACAATTATCATAAGAAGTCAACCACGTTTCATGCAGAAAGAAACAAAAACACATTGTAACCACACCGAAATCATGAGAAGAGGAGAAAAACCGCTCAGGGTTGTGCTTCTACACACCCTGAGATGATACGATAGATGCAAAAAGTATGAGATTGTGTGATAGATGCACAAGGAAAAATTGTGCGATAGATGCACAAAGTGAGAGAGTGCGATCGATGCACAATGTGAGTGAGTGTGATAGATGCACAATGTAACGAAAGTGTGCAATAGATGCATAATGTAACGAAAGTGTGCAATAGATGCACAATGTAACGATAGTGTACGATAGATGCACAATGGAACGAAAGTGTGCAATAGATGCACAATGTAATGATAGTGTGCGATAGATGCACAATGTAACAAAAGTCTGCGATAGATGTACAATGTAACGATAGTGTATGATAGATGCACAAAATGAGAGTGTACGATAGATGCATGATAAACAAACGAAGTGGGGCCGCATTTGAACATGACACAAGGCGACGTAATTGAAACCAGCACGATAGCAACACAAGTTCTATACAACATAATAGACAACCGACATAAGAGGTAATGCGCGTTCTATGCAAGATAGTAGAAAGCGTGTTCTATGCAAGAAAATTGAAAGCATGTCCTATGCAAGAGAATTGAAAGCATGTTCTATGCACAAGAACTGAAAGCATATGTGTTACGATGCAATACGCACATGTAACGCAAGAGATATGTGAGAGTGCATGTTCTATGCAACAAATATGTAAATCGACAAAACGGACAAAAGCAATGCTTGATGACAACCTCCGACTTACCCCCTGGAGGCTTTGCAAAATGCTCAAAGAACTTGTTCATCTTTGAAATTAGGCCACGTTTGTGCGTCGGAGTACAACAGGCATTGGAACGGCGCAATTGAAACACAGTTTCGAGCTTCTCATAAATGAAATCCACTTCAAATACCTCAATCCTTCTTTCTTGACCCAAAATAGGACCTCCTATACACTGTTTGGGCAAAAGGGGAACAAAAACCAACACTGGACCACAAAAGGGGCCAGCTGACAACTAATACTGTACGGCAGGCCACAAATGGTGTAAGGCCGGCCACTAATAGAAATTTGGGGGCAGTTTGGTCCTTACAGCACGGGTCTCTTTAAATACACCACCAAACCTCATTTTCTCATACACACACCTCAGAAATCACACACTCTCTCTCAGGTGCTTCCTCTCGCTAGATTTGTGCTTTGTATGTGTTTTCCAATGCCCCACGCAAACTTTATTCGTAAACCCTCTTTGGCCCTCTTCACTTTGAACCAATCAGATTTTGTTTTCGTTGATTTTTCTAGGTTTTCAACACTTTGGGCTTGTTCCCTTTGAGTTTTTCTTGGGTTTTGTGAACTTTCCTGGGTTTTGACTTTTTCTCCCATTTTTCTCTCTTCTAGGGTTGACTTTTTCCATTTTTCCTCTTTTTTTTCCCACTTTTTCTCCACTTTTCACTAGAATTCACCCCACTTTCCACATAGAGAATGACATTCCTCATGTTGATGCCCCTCCTGAGGTCCCACATGTACCTTCAACCCCTATAGCGGTCAAGGAGCCGGCAGGGCGACGAAGGACATTGCCGCCGATTTTGAGGCAGAGTTCGCTCCAAGGCTCGAGCCTGAGTTACTACCATTGAGGGTGAGGCCCTTTGATCTAGCCACTTACCACCCCCCTATGCACACGATGGCGTATGGAGGCATGATGCGCTTTGATGATTTCGTCGGTGGCGTGTCGGAAGATATTTGGCTAAGGGAGCTGAACTCCCACTTTTCCTACGGCGCTACTGAGGTATATACTTTGTTTTTATGCATCATTGCCTTTCCTCTGACTGTCTTTCAGCACTACCTTTCATCTAATTCATTCTTTGATCGCTGTCTTTCATCTGACTCACTCTTTCTTCGCTGTAGGAGGACTTTCGCTTTTGTAGGGGTTACATGGCGGTGACGGCCAGGGACTGATATCATGAGCTCCCCCCAAGTTCGCGCCCTTATCGTAGAGGTAGGCTTTGGCTTACTATGCACTAGACTCTCGCGCCACATGGCTAGCTGGGCCCTACTCAGAGCATTAGTGGAGAGGAGGTGGGATATCACTAACTCCTTCCACTTCTCTTCCACTGGGGAGATAACAATGACCCCTTATGACTTTTTGATGATAACAGGCTTACGAGTAGGGGGTGATTCAATGACAATGACCCCTTTGAGATGGACATGGGCTAGTAGAAGGCGACCTAGATCTACCTGCTCGGAGTGAGCCCATTTCTATAAAAGCCAGCTATGGTGTGATATAGTTGGTTCCTCGAGCCCTTCAACAAGAGTCAGCCTGAGCTCAAGAGAAGGTAAAGTAATGCACTCGGGGCTTCTCGATGTACCTTCTTGGTACCACCTTGTTCTCAAAATGTGGAATACCATGGGTTTGTACTTGTTAAGCGCCCTAGTGACCCTGCCTCGGGTTCGGTTTTACAACTGGGGTGGAGTTGGTCTTGCCACACTCTACAGCTACATGAGCTCCAGTTCCCGCATGAAGGGGAACAAGATCTGAGGCTACTGGAGAGCTTGGGAGATATGAACTGCACTTTCAATTCTGTTTGCTTCTTATGCCTTTTGTTTTGTATTTTCTGCCTTATATCTGGTCATGCATTGTGCTTTCTGTTTTGCACTTTCTGTCTGATACCTATTCACACACTATGCCTTGTTCTTTGCACTTTCTGTTTAATATCTGTTCACACACTATGCCTTCTGCTTTGCACTTTCTGTTTAATATTGTTCATATACTGTTGATTCATACTGCTGATCTTTTCTTGCAGCTGTGGGTTCACGCCTATTTCCCAGCCCTTGCCCCAGAGCCAATGCACGAGATTGCTTCAGTCGTGCCCTACTCGCGGCGATACAATGGCAGGTGCTATCGCCAGAGCCGCGATGACATGACCCTTGCCTACTATCGTCGATACTTTGATATAGTGGTTGCCAGCGAGGTAATTGGAAACTCACAGTCATTTCTGCTTTATTCCCATTGCTACTGTTCTAATCCATATTCTGACAGCTGATAGCAACTAACATCTTGTGCCTTCTCTATTTGCAGATCACATGGCAGCCATGGGCGATGATGCAGGCCAGAGTCAAGGACCAGTACGCTAGATCCTAGGCTACCTTCCGGTATCGGATCTTGTTAGAGGGCCCCTTCTGTCGTACCTAGTTCTTATGAGAGCGATTTGTACGCCAGACCCTGGGCTTGCCTGCCCCAGTTGTTCCTATGCCACCCCCAGCATCCATGAGGGCAGCTGATAGCCTCCCAGTTGAGGCTATTATTCAGTATATGGTGGGGCTAGATGCCGACTACTTCCGAGGGGACAGAGATTGCACAACCTTTATCCGGACTCATTTCATGCCGCCCCTGACCAGATTTTGCACAGGTGGCGCAACAGGTGCTCCTTTGGTTAGAGAGATTGCTCAGCAAGCTGAGGCTAGTATTGGAGAGACCTCTCCCAATGTGCAGGCTACCGGTTGGCCGGCGATTCCTATTGTGCTTACCTACTGGCAACCGGGCGGGACAGCTTATTAGATTCTGATAGAGCCACTAGAGGCAGGGCACGGGTATGTTAGAGCTCCTAGCGCACCTCAGGTATGGCCCCCACTTTACAACTTGTATCCCATACTTTTCATTTTTCAGATACTGAGTATTCAAATTCACTTGCAGGCACCCACAGAGTACACAGAGGGCCTCCTCTAGCTAGTTGTTTCTCTAGTTGGCATGGTGCAGAGGAGAGAGACGCTGCTTGGTCTCCATGGTATTCAAGTATACTCCCTCATTATCCACGTGCATTTCACCGCTGACTCACACTGCTGTGCACCACACTGTCATATTCCCACTAATACACTGATATGCATTCTGACACTACCTCAAACTACACTGACACACTATACTCATGCTGAATTTGGCTTTTACATGATACTCATTCTGCAACAATACATACACTTTATCTGATATGCTGATGCTTGTTTTTCAGATCCCACTAGCACCGAGGGCACCAGCAACAAGGGGACCTTCTCCAGCGGCAGGGAGGAGAGGTAGATATGCCCTAGCATACAGCTGAGATGAGTGCCGAGGTTAAGGTAGAGACAGGGGTGCTCGGGGCCGGAGCAATGAGTCCGAGCTAGTTTTGAGTGGGGACGATGTTGAGACTAGTGGCGTCGAGGAGGTAGTGAGCCGACACTTTTAAGTCTGAGAGCGAGAACGATGACGCTGGTTTGGGGTCAATGAGCGGAGATGATGATACTGGCTTTGAGTCAAGGAGCGGAGATGATGATATTGGCTCTGAGTCAGGAAGTAGAGATGATGATACTAGCTTTGGCTTAGAGTCCAATTCCAATAGCAGCACCGATGGAGACAATGCCTATGAGTCCCGTCCGAGGAAGAAGACGAAGAGGGCCTCTCAAGCTTGATGTGACTGGCGCAGATTTTTGTACTCTTTTGCTTAGTTTCTTTTATTTTGTAGTTTAGCACATGCATAGCTTCGGATAGGGTTTTTACTTTTCATTTCTAAAAGGACTTGTACCTTTTCTTGTAAAAACCATGATCAGGGTAAAACCTCACAGTTTTATGAAAAGAGTTATTTTTTTTTTGCATCATGAGCACCACACTTATATGAAATGGAATTGAATTTGAAAATGAGAATGCTTGTATTGGATCGATGTTCTTAGCCAGAAAATGAGCCGACCAATGACCAAAATACAAAATACAACTTGATAAATGGAAAACAAAGTAAAAACAATTGAAACACAACTATGTACACTTGCTAAAAATAAAAGACTCAAAACAAGACCCCAAAACACAAAGACCAAGACAAAACCAAAATGCGAAACTGCTAGGCCACAAAAGTGGATGGCCGGCCACAAGTAGTGTACAGTCGGCCAATAAAAGTGGATGGTTGGCCACCTGTGGTGATCCACCCACTGGCTAACAAATGGCCTCCACTCAGAGCCCTATCTTCTACAAAAGGTCCTCCTTCGCAATTTCTTCACCGAAACCTCATTTTTGTTGTTGTTTTCTTTAAAAATGGAGGTCTTCCTTGCTGAGAAGCTCACAGATTGGATAACCACTTTGGACAGGCATGGAAATGGTAAATTTCTGAGGTTTCAGGCATAAACACACTTTTTCCATTGAGTCGTACTCCACTTTATTTTTCGTTCCTCCATGCTGCAGCCCGATGTTGGGACCCAACTATGCACGTATTTTGCTTCGGAGCACAGGAAATGTGTCCAACTCTTGAAGAGTTTCAATCATTGTTGGAATTTAGACACAGCAAGGAAATGATGCCTCAGCCCCATTTCGGCCATGCCCTGGTGTAGACACCCCATTTTTGACTGTCCTCAAGACTTGGACATCACCGTTTGAACACTCGGTGATCACCCATGCTTGTGTTCGTTTTGAGTTCTCGGAGGTCTCGGCTACGCGCCTTGCCTCAAGATCTCTCAACTTGACTGTTTTGTGCTTGGTTGGACCAAACACTTGTTGGTTTTTGCTTTGGAGGGTAGGGAATGGCTTGTTGGCCATCCCCACAACTCACCGGCCATGGCTTGAGGCCACCGGCCTTGTTTCCTTGCCACCGGCCATTGGTGATGGACGGTTGGCACTATTGATGGTCGGTTGGCTTTGTGTTTGGTCGGCCGACCGCTGATTTTGGTCAATCGGCCACTTTTTCTGGCCGAGACCTTTTCTTGGGGACGTTTGAACCTTTTGAACTCTTATTTTTAGCTTCTTGAGGAAGCTTGAACCTTTTGAATCTTTGTTCTAGCTTCTCCAAGAAGCTTGAACCCTTTGTCCTAGCTTCTCTAAGAAGCTTAAACCTTTTTAGCTTCTCCAAGAAGCTTAAACCCTTTGCCTAGCTTCTCCAAGAAGCTTGGCCCCTTTGCTCCAAGCTTCTAAAAGAAGCTTGACCCTTTCTTAGCTTCTTGAGGAAGCCTGACCCCTTTGCTCTAGCTTCCTCAAGAAGTGTGACGACCCAGAAATTTTTCCCTCCGCTCGAGCGCAGGAGTGGTCGCTCGAGCGGACTTGTGAGGCTCCCAGCATTTTGCAGGCTACCGAGATTCTGAGGGTTGTAGATTCCCGCTCGAGCGTAGAAGTGGCCGCTCGAGCGGACGTCTTTGTTTGTCTGAGCGCTCGAGTGCAAGGTGGGGCGCTCGAGCGGGTCGCCTAGTTGAGCTTGAATTTTTGCAGCACGTAGGTTCGTCTGAGGCATTTTTATTAATGTATTTGGAACTTCCTTAGTTTATTTTGGGGTATTGATTGTAGTGGTATATGAGGGTAGAGTGAGATTTGATTACAAACTTTAATTTGGGTAAGTTGTCTACGATCAGCTGTCACCCTTTTGCCCCTTTCTTTGGCTACACTTTGAATTTGGATGTGAGGTTAGAACCATTGGAAAGATTATTTCCGGGGCTTCAATGTGGACACAAGAACGACCTAAAACGGAGTCCGGATGGAAAATTTACACGTGTTCGAAGTTTCGGAATCTATGCTGGGAACGGGTCCGCTTGAGCGGGAATAGGGACGCTCGAGCGGAAATAGCAGGTTCAGTAGCTTAAAAACGGGATTTTGAGATCATTTCTTATGTTTTCCTTTCCTCTCTTGATCCCTCTTGCCCTAAGTCCGAAAACCCTAGGGTTTTGATCCCTAAATACTTCCATTTCCCTTAGCTTTGAGCAAGACCTTCCACCAAGAAGTGAAGAAGACAAGAAGATGAACAACTTCAACCGATTGGAATTTCGGGATTTGGAGGATTCTTCTCAAAGCTTTGCTCCTTGCTTGATTCTTGAGGTAGGGGTCCTTGTTCTCTTACAATACTTGAATTCATGGATGGATTGTGGTATTTTGAGTATATAAATACAAAATCTATAGTTTTGTGCATTTTGTGTCACACTTGAGATTTGGGGTTTTATGGTTTGTGATGTTGGGAGTTAAATTGATGAGTTTAAATGATGGATTGTGAATCCTAGGTGTAGAATAATTGGGAAAATTGGAATTAAAAGTGGTGATTTAAGAAGTTTGAATTTTTGCTAAAAACCCTCATTATTCTTGAAACCATAGATTAATTGGTGATGATAAATAATGAGTTTGCCCAAATTAAAAATAAAATCATGGAATTGGTAAGTTAAATTATACATGTACAAGATTAATTGGATTTCTGAGATGTTTCGAAAAAATGTTAAAAATTCGCGAATGGACCTTGTTATGAGTATTGTGAATTATGGGAAAATGAGAAAGGAAATTAAGGGAAATGATTTAGAGAATTAATATGTGATTTCATATGTGTGCAGGACACGCTTCAGGAGAGATAAATGCTCCACCAACACACGGTGAGTAGTAGTACTGTGGTCATACATTGAATCATTGTTATCGAACTTCATTGTTAATATTTCATTTCTTACAAGTGATTCTACTAATGTTATGTTGGTTGGAAGAGTTCGTGTATGTTAGTATTCTATATTCCGGTTACGAGTAAGGGTTGTCATTAATGTACTAGAATCTGTAAATTATCTCATGGTACTATTAAAGTCGAGTCCATTAGGTAAAAAGCAACCCATGTTATGGAAAAGAAGCTGTGTGTGTTAAGGGAATAATTTTACTGTACGTCCGTAATTGGGAGTTAATACTATGGAATTGGTTAATAAGGAAGAATGGTAAATGTGAACCTCTCTTTTGTGGGAATAAGATGGTTTGGACATTTCATAATGAACCATAAAAATTGGATGTTCAAATAGGACTGTGGATAGCCCTAAACTGGTACGTTTCGTTTACCGTTAATAGGTGTTACTAACGTCTTGTTATTTGGAAGTTCACTTTATTGATTCATGATAAACAGATGGAATGATGTTGCATGTGTTTTCTATCAATAAGTATTACTACTATTCCAATATACGTAAGACGATTATTTTAGCTTGGAATAACCTATGAAGAGATTTGTATACACTATTGGGAGATAGTATTTTTGTGAACCTGGGGTTATCATGTCCTATTCATTCGTTCTGCTTATGATATGATATATAACGATATGATTTCTGGTATGGAACAAAGTGCTACACTTTGGTGGGAGCCACCTCTTGAGTCCATACATATGTGAATTGGGCTTAAAGCCTATATGAACTTGTGAATATGTGAACTTATGGGGCCGAGAGCCACCTTATGAACTTGTGAATTTGTGAACTTATGGGGCCGAGAGCCACCTTATGAATTTGTGAAGTTGTGAACTTATGGGGCCGAGAGCCACTTTATGAATTTGTGAATTTGTGAAATTATGAGGCCAAGGGCCACTTTGTGAACTATGAAATTATGAGGCCAAGGGCCACTTTGTGAAATATGAAATTATGAGGCCGAGGGCCAACTTGTGAAGTATGAAACTGTAACTTGTGAAACTATGAATCTCAGAGGCCGAGGGCCAACTTGTGAAGTGGTGCATCTAAGTTAAGCCAAAGGCTAATTTGTGAATGTGTGAACCCATCAGGCCAAGGGCCAATCTGTGAAGTTATGAATCGACAAGGCCGTACTGAAATGTGTACAGAATCAATCTAATCACAGAGTTTTGTATTTACTTATGTAGTTAGATGAATATGTATATTGTAAGTAAGTTAAGTTAATCATTAAATTGTTTATGTACTACTATTCACTGAGCTTGACTCACTTGTGTTATGTCTGTTTCTGTAGGCACTCCACCTGGAGGTCAGCTTTAACCCATAGCATCCGTACCTCTTTGTCAACCTCAGAGTGTCCAAGCACTTAACTGAAGGCAGCTCATTTTGCTAAGCTTTTGATTTTGCACCCCGATTGTCTGCTTAAGGTTGATGTATATATAATTCCTTTGCTTGTCCATGTTGTTTTACGCCCAATTCTAAGGGCTGGGTCTGTATATATATATACATAGCTAATTCTTTGATGCACGTCAATGTATGACTATTTGCCTTATGTTTTGTCTGTGATCCTGGCATGATAGTGGTCGCTCAATGGATGCAGTTTTTTTTTTTTTTTTAATGTTAATTTATATTGGTAAATGCTTCCGTTCAAGCCCCATATATTTTATGTATCAGGTTAAGTGTCCGGTTCTGAATAGGTCATGCCCAAACTTTTAGGGGCAAGTTTGGGGCGTGACAAGAAGCTTGGCCCTTTTGCTCCAAGCTTGTAAGAGAAGCTTGGCCCCTTTGCTCAAGCTTCTAAGAGAAGCTTGCACCATTGTTCCTCTATAAAAGAAGAGCTCCTCTTCCATTGCAAGGGTTCCAAAATTTTGCTAAGGCAAAAACCATACATATCTCATTACTTTGAGCTCCAAAGTCCATAGTTCTTGGCCTCTTTGGACACCAACTCTTAGCCTAACACCTCCATCATCAACCCAAGGATCTTGAAAGCCATTTTCAGAGGCTAAGGGACTGGTTTTCTGGACCAAGAAGCTGCTGTCCCCTTTTGGCTATAAGGGTAACACACTTTACCCTCTTTTGGTCTTTATTTTGCTTCATATTTTAGGCTTACTTGTAAGCATTTTCGAGCATTTTCATAAACTAAAAAAAGTCTTATTTTGAGCTCTTTTTTAAGTTGGTTTAAGATCACTTTTGTGTTTGGGGTTGTTTACCCCCTCTTAGGCCTTGTTTGGCCTCTTTTTTGTGCCTTTTTTGTGAGCTTCAGGACCACCTTGTATTGGCCTTCTCACCACTGAAATTCGGAGGGATTTCAGTGGTGGGGATGATGTTTTGAGGTCCTAAGAAGGAGAGGGCCATCCCCTCTCCTTATTGTTTTGTTTACTTGCATTTTTGGCCTTACAAAGGAGCCCTTATTTGCACACTTCTTGAGCTCGGTTTAGGCCTTTTTAAGTGAGTTTTAGGGCCCTCAAAACCCCTTTCCATAGTTGGTTTTTCCATGTTAGATGTCCTTCTTGCATGTGTAGAGCAACCCCTTGCATGGCCTTTCAAAGGAGCATCTCATTTTTGCATGCATAGACCACATTTCAGTGGGTATTTGGTTATATTTTGGCATGCCATGAATCTTTTTTTGGCTGGTTTGGTGGTCCCTCATATGTTCCATATGCTTGTAGTGTAAACCATGCTTACTAGCTTACATTGCATGTTATTTTTGCCCTCCATTCTAGCATATTTTGGCCATGCCTTAAACTGATTTTGTCCATGTTTTCACATGATTTAGCTCTGATCTTGGTTGTATTGGTCATCCATGACTTGCTTTGTATAGCCTTGGTTCAATCTTGCTTGTTAGCTTTGATCATTGAATCCTTTAGCATGCATTACTTGGCTCATTTTAGTGGTTTGGAAGCATTTGTTATGTCATTTCAGTCCATGTAGTGTGGCCATACACTTGCATCTTTCACTTATTCCATGCTTTGGAGAGTTACTGTTTTATGCCTTAAACATGAGCCATTGTGTATGCTTGCATGCCTTGCCTTTTTGTGCCTTGATTTTGGTGCAATTGGCCATTGATTTGAGTGTGGCTGAGGCCCACTCATTTTAGTTTAAATCCATCTTGCATTGTATATGCCATGTTACAACGTGTTGTGCATGTTATGTTGTTAGCATTGTGTATGCCATGTCACTCCTTACACTGTGTATGCTAGGTGGTTAGTTGCATTGAGCATGCCATAGTTCATATAGCATTGTGTGTGCTATATAGTCCATAGCATTGTGTATGCTAGGTTGCATGTTTGCATATTTAGGTTGTATGCCTATTGCATATTGCTTGCTAGCATACTCATTTTGCATTAGTTTGCTTGCATGCTTAGGTTGCATAGCATTGAGCATGCATCCCTTGCCTCTTGACCAATTATGATAGAGGTTGGGGCTTTGATGTGTTTCGTGTGCATTTCATTGGATATTGAAGTTGCACATTCGGCTCCTTTGGCCATCATGCATTGAAATGCGTGATTGGTGGCCCAAGGGTCGAGTACCATACTCCGTTGAGTCTTAAACATGATAGGGAGGGTGGTGGTGCAAACATTGCTTTGAAAATGCTTTTCCATTCTTTGTCTGTCCTCTGCTGCTGTCAAATAGGATTCTGCAGGAAGAGATAGTCGGTCGGCCATCTTCAGTGCTGGTCGGCCATGTATTGTTAGCCGAGAGCTCCACTTATGGCCGATGACCATTTTCCAATGGTCGGTGGCCTTTTCTTTTGGCCGGTGACCTTCCACAGTGCTCAGAAGGTGGTTCAAAAGCATCCTTGGGACTTGTACAGTTCTCAGAGGTGTAGAATAGTGTAAACAAAGGCAACAGTGGCATGGCAATGGGTTTCCGAGCGAAGCCAATCCGAGCATGCATTTGACCCTCTTCCCGAGGCCTCTTTACTGCTTTAGTAGCTTAATTAATTTGTTAATTAGTTAAGGGTTTTGTAATATTTAATTAGTTAGGGTAGTTAATTACTTATTCGGTTTGTATTATTATTCAGACCCTCCGAGCGAAGGCAATGTTGAAATAAGTGTGCGTGCGTGTGTGCATGTCTTCTAACCCCCATTTCTTTCTCCATTTTATTTAACCGCTTACGATGCTTAGTTGTAGGGCATGTTTTATTTAGCATACCTATGATAACATGTTTGCGCACATTCATTTGTATTGCATGCACCGGGCTCGGCGCATCATACTAACTGCATTGTATTTTCAATTCCAAATTGAATACATGCTATCTGTTGCATTTCACATGCCATTTTAGAATAGCCGAGCCTATTGTAGTTGCATTTTTCCATCTGTTGCATTACGCATTTCTGTATAGTTAGGATCATGCACGGATTTCTAACATAGCTTTTGTTTTGGCTTGGAGTACTCGATAAGTGTTTATGCTTTAGCATCCGTGCATGCGTGTGAGTGACTGCCATGATAGCATGCTTACCATGAGGCTACGTGCTTATGTGATATAACTACCTAAATGCCTGTGGGTGAAGGTTGGATTATCTGAATTGGAATAATGCATTGACTGTGAGTTTTAAGCCCACTTGAGAGTGGCAAATCGTCATATTTTCTAAGCCCACCTGAGGGTGGCAAATCCACATTTTAGCCTACTTGTGAGTAGCAGACCGTTTTCAAAACAAACATGAGATGCTTTGTTCCAATTCAGACGATCCAATCTATACTTGTATGCTGTGCGCATCGCATAGTAAATCTAGGCTAATAACCGGAATAAGAACACATAATGTTTTCAAAACTTGATATCATGGTTAGTAGAGGCCGATCTTTGATCGGGCAAGTGGAGGCGCTCACGAAGTGACCTTTCCCAATCGTACCCAAGTTCTCGAGCCGAGGCAACTTTGGTGATGACGGACACGTGGCCTTAGGCAACGAGTCGGAGTTTCCTAAATTTTCCCAAAATAAAATATTTAGGTGGCGACTCTGTATCTGGCAAAGCAGTCCATGTTTGGCACTTCTTTCTAAAAAATCTGTTTTCCAAAACGATTTGCCGGATTTGGACTCTTTGGTGATTTATCAATCTTACATCGCACACTGTGGGATTAGATTCAGAACCGTGACATTTGAGTCCTGAACTGTAGTGAGCCCAAATGAACAGAACGGGGATTCCCCCCCAAGATGTTCGAGGACGTCTATAGTTTCTGGCAACTCTGTTGGGGGTTTAGAGAACTTGACTTGAACTCATGATATCTTGTTTTGACTACACTTATGTGTTTCCTTGCATTGCATTTGCATTGGTGCGCCTAAGTCACCGTGTTTGCCATCTGCTATTCCTAAACGGTTCGCCGGAGGTTGCGTGCCATAAGGCTAACCGGTTACGGGCTCTACCACGATGGGAACACAAACCCCGGTTGTTACCGGGGCATCCTTTTGACCATTCAACCTAGTGCATATTCGGAATCCATAGTGACCATTCCAAACTAGAACAGGTTGCTTACCTGATTATAGGTTGTTTGAAACCACTGTGTGCATAGTGAAACCCTAGTTCTTGACAAAACTAGGACAGGGAAACCCTACCCCAACATAGGGGTGTTTTGGCTCTCACTTGTTTGCTATGTACTTTTGGAGTGCGTCTCTACATGAATGCATGTATCAGTTTGCAAGTCTGGGTATCAGGCCTGCGAGCATTAGTATTTGGAAGAATCAGTTTTACCTGAGGGTATCAGTTTACAGGCAGAATTTTGGGCAGAATCCTGTAGGGGGCACAGTCATTCAGCTTTGCTCATATTGGTTATGGTGAAATTGGGCTGAGATGCTGTCTGTTTTCTCTTTTGCTAGGTAGTCCTGGAATCATAGCTTCAGAAGGCTCCACTATCCCTCGGGTACATTGGATTCGTGCTGATAGACTTTGTCAGGTTAGAGACTCAGTTCGAGGGTAATGAGGGCCAAAGAAGGCTAGTCAGGCACAGACCACCAGTACAACAGCTATCAGATCAGTGATCTTTGAGTAGTCGGGTTGAGATTTCTGAGCCTACTGCAAACACAAATATATCGGTTGCTCAGTTAGATCAGGACAATATGTCGGGTCTAGAAGAGATGGTGCGCCAACTCCAGGATAGTATGAAAGCCATGCAGCAAGACGCTGTCCGGCAAGTAGAATTCGCCAAGCAACAGGCCATGGTCATAGCCCAACAAGCAGAGATAGTTGCCAGGTTAGAACAGGAAATTGGAGTATCTACTTCGCACCAGGCTCCTCCCCCACCAAGAGTTCCCATACTCGGGGAGGCAATCCACGTCCAGAATGATACGGACATTCCAGTTGGGCCAGCTCCGCCCCCGGTTCTACCCCAGCTATCCAAGACACCCATCAACTTACCGGACTCCCCTTTTCAGTTCGAGACGGATCCAACGGCGCTAAAAGTGAGCAAGCTTGAAAAGCTGTTCAATAAGGCTCAAGGCATGAAATCCATTCTGGACATAGATAATGGTTATACCGACTCAATGGTGACATTACCGGATCGGTTCAAGATGCCACATATCGATTGATTCGATGGCTCTGAAGACCCAATGGTGCACCTCCAACTGTTTTCCGATATCCTGAGGCCAATGGGTTTGACCACAGCCCAAAAGCTGTCACTATTCGGCCGAACCCTATCTGGGATAGCTGCAATCTGGTATGCGAAATTGGAGAACTCTGTGAAACAGAATTGGGAAAAGATGGCTGAGGCCTTCAATGATCAATACTCCTACAACACACAGATTGAGGTCATAACTCGTGATCTTGAAGTCACCCGCCAAGAGCCAAAGGAGGCTTTCTTAGAGTTTGTGGTGAGATGGAGAGCAAAGGCCTCAATGATGACCATTAGGCCGACTGACAAAGATCAAATACGGATGGTTGTGCGCAACCTCCAACCCAAGCTCATGCAGAAGATGATCGTTCTCCCATTCCCCACCTTTTCAGATTTGCATGAAATGGGAGTACAGATCGAGGATGCTTTGAAACAGGGCCTGATTGACAATGACAGGAAGTAGCCTAAGAGGGCATTCAACCGCAGTTCGAATGCGACCACCAGTGGTGATGCAGCTGCAAGATCTTTTGAAGTTGGAATGGTCACCACCACTCCCAAAACAGCTACCCCCTTTATTGGTACATCTAATCCAAACCCCCGAACTTCGGACTATCTGCCCCCGAGGCAAGAGGGTTTTCACCCCACTTTATATGCCTTTGTCAAAAGCTCTAGAGGGCCTACTCAAGAAAGGACATCTAAAACTGTTAGAACAACGGCCTCTACCCGATCCTCTCCCTCCAAAGCATGACCCGGCTAAGTACTGTGCTTTCCATCAACAAACCGGTCATGACACCGACAGTTGCATCCGTCTCCGCCACGAGATACAAAATTTTATTGACAAATAGGGTCATCGCTGCACCAACTATGCAAAGTCTATTGGCACTTGATCAGTGAACTTGTGGGGATAATGTGACTATGTGATCAGGGGATGAACCGCCTACGGGCGGCATTCAGTTTATTTCAGATGTGGTGTATGGCACGTACTGTTTTGAGCATTTGTGAATGCTGGGTTTTGTACGTTCTGGCTTAGGTATTGAGTCAGTTCTGTGGTTTTGTTTTGAGTCAGTCTTTTCATATTGAGTCAGTCGGGTCTGTCTTGTTGTATCGAGTCAGTCCTGTTTTGTTAAGAGTTGGGTGATTTCGGGGATGTTACCTCAAACATCACTTGCTTGTTTTGTGTTTGTCTTTTCATTTTCTTTTGAGTCTGTTTCTTCCCTGGAGCCAGTAATGCCAACAGATTTGAATAAACAGCCTTGGTTTTTCATGCTTTTGTGTTTGCTTCTGTCGTGTGCCAGTTGTGCCAGAAATTCTAAATAAGATGGTAGTATTTGACTAGAAGCTATGTCTTTTCTGTGCCTTGAATTCGTTGCATCGACCTAAGTTTTCCAAAACTTTTTTTCAAAACATTGTGATAAAAAACAAAGAGGAAGGAATTCCTCGGGTTTTGCAAAATTTGATCAATTGAGAGAAAGAGAGGCATGCTAAGCCCTTAATGATCGAGATCATGCTTGTTAATGTGAGTACTGAGAAGGATCCTGACTTGATCCAGATTGGTTCTACATTGTCTTCAGCGCGATCAATTTGTCACTTTCTTAAAAGATTTCAAAAACTGTTTTGTGCAATCTTGCGAAGACCTGTATGGAATCACTCTTGAGATTGTGCAGCCTAGGATCGCTCTCAACCTCAAGACTCGACCCCTCATTGTCAAACCTTGAACTGGGATTCAGAATGTTCAACGGTCAACCACTATGTAAGGCATGTGTGGCCGGATCAGAAGCAGCCCTTGAACAAGAGGCAAGAAAGCCAGGTCAAAGAAGATTGGATATGATCAAAAGAAGCTTGCAAAGCTGGATCAGAAGCACCCCTCGAACTAGGGGCAAAATTGTCAAACAGCTCGAAGAGCCAAAGGTGGATCATTCCGCAAGTCAATGAAGATCAGCAAGAATGCCAAATCACAGAAAGGAAGAAAGGAGAAGGTATCGCTGAAGGACAACTGAGTTCCGATCCACAACCCTAGGGGAAAATTCGGCCCCCCATTGGATGGACTCCTGCATCATCAGCGAACAGTAGCCGTTCTCTTGGATTCAGATGACTTCAGGATCTCAAAAACTATTTGGCATGGACAAAGCTACACTTTTACCCTTCAGAGGCTCCCTGGGCCGAAAACCCGGAAGGGCAACCCAAGCAAAAGTTAGAGCAAGAAAAAGAAGAAAATGAACAAAAAAAAAAATGCAAAAAAAAAAAAAGAAGAACAGAAAAAAAAATTGAAAAATGAAAAAAATGCAAAAAGATGAGAAAAGAAAAAAAAGAAATGAAAATGAAAAGAAAAACATAGCTCCCAAGGTTGAAAACCCAGAAAGGGCGGCGTTGGCAAAAATTAGAGCGCAAAAGGAGAGCGAAAATACCCGAGTGTACCTTACCCCGAACTACATAAGGCTTGATTCCCATCTTTGGGATACATAGGCAACTTCATTCTGAAGTCCAGCCGTAAAATACTTTAAATTCGACTATGTCCATGTGATGGTTCTGATCATCCTCGCCTTCTCTGTATCCGAGAATTCGGTTGTGAACATTACCATGAAGACTGATTACAATGTGCTGAGGTGCCATTCAGACAAAAGGCAACTTTCTGTTGCCATTCAATACGTAGCGGTGCCGTTCAAACAAGGGGCAACTTTCCGTTGCCATGCAGTGTCCTTCAAAACAAGGGGCAATTTTCCATTATTATGGATCTGAGGTTGTGCATCTCAAGAGTAAGTTTCGTGCTCGTTGAGCAGTGGCTGTTTGCAAAAACAATTTTTGAGAATTTTTACTGAGGTTGACTGATCTCTCGAAAATTATTCCATCTTTTCCAAAACTAGGACCATTTCTTGGACCCAAAAAGGGAAAATTCTCAGTGCTCATAACCTAACTTGCATGATTTTCAAATCAAAAATCGAACAAGTATGTTAATCTAACTCTCATATTGGTCAAAATTGTTTTAGTAGAAAGCAAAAACAAAGAAAATGGTCAAAATGATGAAATAGGGGCACAGTTGAGTCAGGTTTTCTGTCCTTTCCCCTTTATCAACGCACTTGCCAGAAAGGGCACCATACCTGCCGGAAAAGGGCACCACTGAAGCTAACCGCAAAAGGGCAGAAAGCTCTCACATCCTCCAAGCAACGAGGTATCAAGCCAAGTGCGAAGCACGAACCGGAATGGGGCAAGATATTCCACTCCCTTATCTGGACAGATCTGATCACGTCCAAACTCCCCAACAGAGCATCGTCAATCGATGTCAGCTGCAGATTTGCTATACACTCAATTGTAGCGCAGCCCCTCTGTGGAAGAAACTCACTGTTGTGAACAAGAAGAAGAATCTAGCGAAATGCTAGGGGCAAGACCCCGCAACTTTCTGTTTATCCATCAACCACTTAGGGAGGGATTAAAAAATGAGAGATTGAATAATAGAGAGATGTTCAGCTGAGAGAAAAAGTGAGGAAAAGGGCTTTTTCAGAAAAATAGAGATTGAGTGCCAGAGTGATGTGAGCATCACAAATGAGAGAGGGTGGGAAACAATACCCGGAGAAACTGGCTCCTCGTGTACTAAGAGGTCTCTCATCTTTGTAATGCGTCTGTGTGTCGTGTCTTTTGTTTTGTCTCAATTCTTGCTTTGAGTCGTTTCGAGTGTTACTCGATGTGTTTAGGTTGTTTGCCTTTGTTTTTCCTTTGTCGAGTCATTTTGGCTGTGGCCAGTCGTCGACTCAATACCCGGTTAAGAACTCATTTCTCAATTTCAAAAAAGTCATCTTGTGCTCAGAGTGCTGTGCCATTCTCCACATTTGTGCAAAACAGTATTTGTTCTTTCATAAAACTGCAGGGTCCACCCCCGATAAGTGTGAACAGTAAAACAAGGACCTATCTGAAGCTATGTGGGTTCCAGACTGCAAAGCAAAAGAAAAGAAGGAAAATTTGGAGCATCTTAGTGTGTTTCAACTTCGGCAAATTCCGAGACTGCATTCCAGGTGCACTTTCTCAAGCCTCACCATTTCTCTAGAGTATGAGTGTATCTCAACCCCAAGCTTAAGCCTGCTTCAAGTCAGAATTGCAATTAAAGCAACTGCAGATGTTATCTCTCGCCAATATAGACAGGGTGTCCCCTTTTGAGCTGAGCGTGTTGCCAAGTCCTCTGAGAGGTAAATCGGAGGCACCAGAGTACATGATTAATGCCTCCATACTTGCATAGAAAATGCATTTTATCGCACTTCTCTTGCACACCTTACCTGCACTTGTTAGTGCATTGCATCGCGCTATCTTGCGTACCTTACCTGTACTTGTTAGTGCATTGCATCACACTGTTTTGTGCATTTAATCTACATCGCACTACCTTGTGCACCTGTATTGCATTGTTATGCACCTCTTCACTTGCGTAGTCACGCACATTCCACTTGCATCGTTATGCACGCCCTTTTCCACCTTTCTAAAACACCGGGATACGTCCCTATGTTTCTATACCTTTTTGAAACACCGAAATACGTCCCCATGTTTCTCTGTCTTTCCTAAACACCGGGATACGTCCCTAAACATGGGGATACGTCCCTAAACATTGGGATACATCTCCAAACACGGGGATACATCCCTAAACACTGGGATACGTCCCTAAACACTGGGATACGTCCCTAAACACTGGGATACGTCCCCAAACCCTGGGACACGTCCCTAAACACGGGGATACATCCCTAAACACCGGGACACGTCCCTATGCTTCTCCCCTTTCGTTAAGAGCATTTGGAATATGTTCCAATGCTTATACCTTTTCGAAACATCGGGATACGTCCCTACGTTTCTCTCTCTCCGAAACACCGGGATACGCCCCTATGTTTCTCTCTCTTTCCGAAACACCGGGATACGTCCCTATGTTTCTCCTTCCTTCCGAAACACAGGGATACGTCCCTATGTTTCTATCCCTTTTTCGAAACACCGGGATACGTCCTTATGTTTCTATCCCTTTTTCGAAACACCGGGATACGTCCCTACATTTCTTTCCCTTTTCCGAAACACAGGGATACGTCCCTATGTTTCTATCCCTTTTTCGAAACACCGGGATACGTCCTTATGTTTCTATCCCTTTTTCGAAACACCGGGATACGTCCCTATGTTTCTTTCCCTTTTTCGAAACACCGGGATACGTCCCTATGTTTCTTCCCCTTTTCAGAAACACCGGGATACGTTCTTATGTTTCTCTCTCTTTCTGAAACACCGGGATACGTCCCTATGTTTCTCTCCTTTGGTTTAGAGCATTTGGAATACGTTTCAATGCTTATATCTTTCCGAAACACCGGGATACGTCCCTATGTTTCTCCCTCTTTGGTTAACAGTATTTGGAATATGTTCCAATGCTTATACCTTTCCAAAACACCGGGATATGTCCTTATGTTTCTCCTTCTTTGGGTAAGAGCATTTGGAACATGCTCCAATGCTTGTGCCACTCTTTTTCCTTTCGCGTGCAACGCATCGGAATCTTGTTTGAGACCTCGGGTGTTCCCAATGGTCGCTCTTAGTCTTTCTTGCGTGGTGCACAGTTGAGACTGTATAATTTTCTTACATCCTTTCTACATGAGATGTAGTTTGGTTCGTGTTTATTTGCTTACATAGCATTCGCTTAAAACGTTTCATTTATTTTGCATAATTGTTTAGTTACAGCTTTCTATGCATGATCATAAGTTATGCTCGGCTTTGTGCATTGTCTGGCATTTTGCCCCTGCCCTCGGGCGCATATCTTTATCTGCTGCTTGCATGCTTTGTCTAAGTCTTCGGCCTTGTCAAAAATGGGTCATCTCTGGGCTTTGACATTCACTCCCGTCATTGTTATGACTTTCGAGTTCTGTCAAAGAGGGGCAACTGTAGACACCCCATTTTTGACCGTCCTCAAGACTTGGACGTCACCGTTTGAACACTCGGTGATCATCCATGCTTGTGTTCGTTTTGAGTTCTCGGAGGTCTCGGCTACGCGCCTTGCCTCAGGATCTCTCAACTTGACTGTTTTGTGCTTGGTTGGACCAAACACTTGTTGGTTTTTGCTTTGGAGGGCAGGGAATGGCTTGTTGGCCATCCCCACACCTCACCGGCCATGGCTTGAGGCCACCGGCCTTGTTTCCTTGCCATCGGCCATTAGTCATGGCCGGTCGGCACTATTGATGGTCGGTCAGCATTGTGTTTGGTCGGCCGGCCACTGATTTTGGTCAATCGGCCACTTTTTCTGGCCGAGACCTTTTCTTGAGGGAGTTTGAACCTTTTGAACCCTTGTTTTAGCTTCTTAAGGAAGCTTGAACCTTTTGAACCCTGGTTTTAGCTTCTTGAGGAAGCTTGAACCTTTTGAACCCTTGGTTTTAGCTTCTTGAGGAAGCTTGAACCTTTTGAACCTTTGTTCTAGCTTCTCCAAGAAGCTTGAACCCTTTGCCCAGCTTCTCCAAGAAGCTTGGCCCCTTTGCTCCAAGCTTCTAAGAGAAGCTTGACCCTTTCTTAGCTTCTTGAGGAAGCTTGACCCCTTTGCTCTAGCTTCCTCAAGAAGCTTGGCCCTTTTGCTCCAAGCTTCTAAGAGAAACTTGGTGCCTTTGTTCAAGCTTCTAAGAAAAGCTTGCACCTTTGTTCCTCTATAAAAGAAGAGCTCCTCTTCCATTGCAAGGGTTCCAAAAATTTTGCAAAGGCAAAAACCATACATATCTCACTACTTCGAGCTCCAAAGTCCATAGTTCTTGGCCACTTTTCACACCAACTCTTAGCCTAACGCCTCCATCATCAACCTAGGGATCTTGGAAGCTATTTTCAGAGGCTAAGGGACTAGTTTTCTGGACCAAGAAGCTGCTGTCCCCTTTTGGCTACAAGGGTAACACACGTTACCCTCTTTTGGTCTTTATTTTGCTTCATATTTTAGCCTTACTTTTATGCATTGTTGAGCTTTGTCATGAACTAAAAAAAGTCTTATTTTGAACTCCTTTTTATGTTTGTTTAAGATCACTTTTGTGTTTGGGGTTGTTTACCCCCTCTTAGGCCTTGTTTGGCCTCATTTTTGTGCCTTTTTTGTGAGCTTCGGGACCACCTTGTATTGGCCTTCTCACCACTGAAATCCAAAGGGATTTCAGTGGTGGAGATGATGTTTTGAGATCCTAAGAAGGAGAGGGCCATCCCCTCTCCTTATTGTTTTGTTTACTTGCATTTTTGGCCTTACAAAGGAGCCCTTGTTTGCACACTTCTTGAGCTCGGTTTAGGCCTTTTTAAGCGATTTTTAGGGCCTGCATAACCCCTTTCCATAGTTTGTTTTTCCATGTTAGATGTCCTTCTTGCATGTGTAGAGCAACCCCTTGCATGGCCTTTCAAAGGAGCATCTCATTTTTGCATGCATAGTCCACATTTCAGTCGGTATTTGGTCATATTTTGGCATTCCATGAATCTTTTTTTGGCTGGTTTGGTGGTCCCTCATATGTTCCATATGCTTGTAGTGTAAACCATGCTTACTAGCTTACATTGCATGTTATTTTTGCCCTCCATTCTAGCATATTTTGGCCATGCCTTAAACTGATTTTGTCCATGTTTTCACATGATTTAGCTCTGATCTTGGTTGTATTGGTCATCCATGACTTGCTTTGTATAGCCTTGGTTCAATCTTGCTTGTTAGCTTTGATCATTGAATCCTTTAGCATGCATTACTTGGCTCATTTTAGTGGTTTGGAAGCATTTGTTATGTCATTTCAGTCCATGTAGTGTGGCCATACACTTGCATCTTTCACTTATTCCATGCTTTGGAGAGTTACTGTTTTATGCCTTAAACATGAGCCATTGTGTATGCTTGCATGCCTTGCCTTTTTGTGCCTTGATTTTGGTGCAATTGGCCATTGATTTGAGTGTGGCTGAGGCCCACTCATTTTCCATGCTTTAAGTGCTATTGAGAGTTGTGCTTGTATGCCATGTTACAATGTGTTGTGCATGTTATGTTGTTAGCATTGTGTATGCTATGTCACTCCTTGCATTGTGTATGCTAGGTGGTTAGTTGCATTGAGCATGCCATAGTTCATATAGCATTGTGTATGCTAGGTTGCATGTATGCATATTTAGGTTGTATATCTATTGCATATTGCTTGCTAGCATACTCATTTTGCATTAGTTTGCTTGCATGCTTAGGTTGCATAGCATTGAGCATGCATCCCTTGCCTCTTGATCAATCATGATAGAGGTTGGGGCCCTTTATGTGTTTTGTGCATTTCATTCCATATTGAATTGCACACTTGACTCTTTGGCCATCATGCATGGAAATGCGTGATTGGTGGCCCGAGAGTCGAGTACCATACTTCCTTGAGTCTTAAACATGATAGGAAGGGTGGTTGTGCATACATTGCTTTGAAAATGCATTGCTATGCTCTGTTTGCCCTCTGCTGCTGTCAAATAGGATTCTGCAAGAAGAGATGGCCGTTCGGCCATGTATTGTTGGCCGAGAGCTCCACTTATGGCCGATGACCATTTTCCAATGGCCGTTGGCCTTTCCTTTTGGCCGGTGACCTTCTACAGTGCTCAGAAGGTGGTTCAAAAGCATCCTTGGGACTTGTACAGTTCTCAGAGGTACAGAACAGTGTAAACAGAGGCAACAGTGGCATGGCAATGGGTTTCCGAGCGAAGCCAATCCGAGCATGCATTTGACCCTCTTCCCAAGGCCTCTTTACTGCTTTAGTAGCGTAATTAATATTTTAATTAGTTAAGGGTTTTGTAATATTTAATTAGCTAGGGTAGTTAATTATTTATTCGGTTTGTATTATTATTCGGACCCTCCGAGCGAGGGCAATGTTGTAATAAGTGTGCATGCATGTGTGCATGTCTTTCAACCCCCATTTCTTTCTCCCTTTTATTTAACCGTTTACGATGGTTAGTTCTAGGGCATGTTTTATTTAGCATACTTATGATAACATGTTTGCACACATTCATTCGTATTGCATGCACCGTGCTCGGCGCATCATACTAACTGCATTGTATTTTTAATTCCAAATTGAATACATGCTATCTATTGCATTTCACATGTCATTTTAGAATAGCCGAGCCTATTGTAGTTGCATTTTTGCATGTGTTGCATTAGGCATTTCTGTATAGTTAGGATCATGCATGGATTTCTAACATAGCTTTTGTTTTGGCTTGGAGTACTCGGTAAGTGTTTATGCTTTAGCATCCTTGCATGCGTGTGAGTGACTGCCATGATAGCATACTTACCATGAGGCTACGTGCTTATGTGATATAATTGCCTAAATGCCTGTGGGTGAAGGTTGGATTATCTGAATTGGAATAATGCATTGACTGTGAGTTTTAAGCCCACTTGAGAGTGGCAAATCATCATGTTTTCTAAGCCCACCTGAGGGTGGCAAATCCACATTTTAGCCTACTTGCGAGTAGCAGACCGTTTTCAAAACAAACATGAGATGTTTTGTTCCAATTCAGGCGATCCGGTCTATACTTGTATGCTGTGCGCATCACATAGTAAATCTAGGCTAATAACCGGAATAAGAACACATAATGTTTTCAAAACTTGATATCATGGTTAGTAGAGGCCGATCTTTGATCGGGCGAGCGGGGGTGCTCACGAAGTGACCTTCCCCAATCGTACCCAAGTTCCCGAGCCGAGGCAAGTTTGGTGATGACGGACACGTGGCCTTAGGCAACAATTCAGGGTTTCTTAAATTTCTCCAAAATAAAATATTTAGGTGGCGACTCTGTATCTGGCAAAGCAGTCCATGTTTGGCACTTCTTTCTAAAAAAATTGTTTTCCAAAACGATTTACCGAATTTGGACTCTTTGGTGATTTATCAATCTCACATCGCACATTGTGGGATTAGATTCATAACTGTGACATTTGAGTCTTGAACTGTAGTGAGCCCAAATGAACAGAACGGTGATTCCCCCCCGGGACGTTCGGGGACATCTACACCTAGCTTTGGGATGGATGTGTGGGCTTACTTTGCACGAAACTTGATCTTTGGCTCATGACGGGAAGCTAGATATTCCTGGATTGATTCATCAATTTTCTGACATCAGAGACAGAGGCGACCTTCTCTAGCGAGGCTTTCGGCAAGATGCCCTCTATTTATGTCTGCTCGCGCATTTCCTTTTTGCCCCTAGTTAGAGCGGAGCCAACATTAGGTTAATCGAAGTTGCCCAATATCTGAAAGAGGGTAAGAGTTGCATTGGTTTGGCACTAGTCGGGACCCTGATGGGTTTAGATGCTTTTCATCGACGAGACACCACCAGGTTTGCTGGAAGTCCACTGCTTCTTCACGTATTATTTCTCACCCTTTCTTATATAAGTTTCTTACATCACTCGACACTCACACTCTATTTTTCTCTCAAAGCCCTTTCTTTCCTTTTCTCTCAATGTACATCTTTCTATTCTTTAATCTCTCTACTTTTTCATCTCTTCTCAGGTATGGGTAATGGATAAGCTAAAAGTGGTGGACCCTTGCCCTGAATATTCAGCTCGAGCTTACTTCTTCTACCAGCGACAAATAGACTTTCCCACAAAGGGAGGTTGTGCAACTAGATGTCCAGTAGATCAGCAACTGACATAGCTTGGCGTAGCCCCTGGCTAAACTTGACTGAGATGAGTTATAGCATGTCCCAATAGCCAGGTATTCAGTTGATTGGCCTTATGCATGGAGTGTTTTATTTCCCCTTCCGGTTTAGATGGCAATTTGGGCACGAACAGACCCGTCCAAATGAGGGGGTAGAATACCTAACCTTATTCCCAATTCGTGCTTCAAACCTGACTCGGTACCTTGCTGCCTAGAGGGCGAGAGAGCTTCTAGTCCCTACCCCTAATTTCAGTTATGCCCTTTCTGGTGAGTGCTTGGCTTGGCTTGGCTCGGCTCGAGGACAAGGCACAAGTTGGGCTAACTTTGGCTGCAGAGGCTTTCGCAAGTACAAGCAGAGGACGCAAAAACACCTAACTCATCTATGCCCCCCACTTTATTGCTTTGACTTTTCTTTTCAAGTTTTATGATGTAGAAGCAACTTTGATTTAACTCAGAGAGTTAGAGAATGTACTTTTGTTGAAATCAATGGAATTAAAGTAGTGAGCACTAAAAATTTTCCTTTTGGTCCCAAAATGTTCTAAGTCTTAAAAGATAAATTTTGAACAAAATCAACTTTATTAAAACTTTTCAAAGTCATTTTCAGAAATGATCACTGCTTGACACGCATAGAATCTGCCCTCAAGATGCACAACCCTGAATCAGAAGATCGCAACTGCCCATAACTGCGTTCACCAGCATTGCTTTTTGTTCTAGCTGGTCTTTCTGTGGCAAGAAGGTAACACAACCAAGATAGAAGATAGTGGACAAAGACGGCAAGATCAAAATGAGCGAATAGGACAGTTGAGTTGGAGATGTTTATGGCTGAACTTCAGGATGAAGTTGCCTACGTATCCCAAAGATGGGAATCAGGCCTTACGTAGTTCGGTTCTAGTTCACTCGAGTATTAACTCTCTCTTTTTATGCTTTAACTTTTGCCAAAGTCGCCCTTCTCGATTTTCGACCTTGTAAGCTCAGTTTTTCTTTATTTCTAATTTTTCATGCTTTAACTTTCGCCTAGGTCGCCTTTTCAGGTTTTTAGCCTAGTGAGCCTCTCAGGGATAATATTTCTTCAACTTGTCCATGTTGATCAGCTACGAAAACTCCATGCCATCTAGGTCCATAAGGATAATTGCCCCTCCTAACCAAATAGACTTGATGATATAAGGACCAGTCGAATTAGGTCTGAACTTGCCCCTAGGGTCATGGATGGGAGCTCAGTTGTCCTTTAGCACCATATCTCCCTCCTTGAGGTTTCTGGACTTGACCTTCTTGTTAAAAGCCCTAGCAATTTTGTGTTGGTAGCCCTGGACATGATACAATGCCCTTAGTCTTCTTTCATCACACAACATTAACTCCTCAAATCTACTCTGTTGGCAGTTTGCCTCCGCTATCTGACACTCGGCCATAACTCGTAGCAGCTGTACTTCGATCTCGATGGGTAGAACAACTTCCATCCCATAGACGAGAGATTAAGGGGTTGCCCCTATAGATGTTTGGATTGATGTTCTGTATTCCTAAAGCATGAATGGCAGTTTATCTAGCCAGTCCCTATATGTTTCCACCATCTTCCATAAGATGTTCTTAATATTATTGTTCGCGGCCTCAACAGCTCCATTGGTCTATGGTCTATACGTTGACGACTTGTGAAAAGCCACATTATACTTCTCAAGCCAATCCACCACCTCTTTCTTGAAGTGTGAGCTGTTATCTGATATGATCTCATTCGGAGCCCTACATCGGCAAATGATGTTGCTTCTGATAAACTTGGCTACATGCAATGCTTTCAGCATGGCATAGGATTGAGCTTCTACCCACTTCGTAAAATAGTCAATCACCACCAGAATGAACTCATGTCCATTGGAACCCTTTGGCGAGACTGCACCGATAATGCCACAGACTGAGAAAGGCATGGCGAAGTCATGTTGTAGAGCTTTGACGAGCGGATATTCATGCGATTGGCATGAATTTGACATTTGTGGCATCGCCATACAAACCCAATACAATCCTCCTCCATAGTTGACCAATAATAGCCTTGCCAGAGGATATTCCGGGCTAGCATCACATCGTTCATGTGTGCCCCACACTTGCCCCCGTGGATGGCTTCCATGAGGCGCTTTGACTCCCCTTCTTCAACACACAGCTTGTGCATTCCTAGATGACCTCTTTTGTATAGCTTACCCACACAAATGATGAATTGGATAGCCAGAAGCCATATTCCTCATTTGTCCTTGGCATTTGCCCTTGGTGAATACGTCTTTTTTTCTAGAAAATTCCAAATGTCATAGTACCAGGGGTTCTTGTCTTGAACTTTATCTATTGCAGCAATAGTCTCATAAGCCAGCATGTATTTCTGTTCGATGATGATCGAACGTATCTTGACTCCAAGCGAGATGTCTACCATAGAAGATAGAGTTGCCAGCGTGTCAGCAAACTGGTTGTTCTCTCTCAACAGATGCATAAATGTTAGTTTTACAAACCTCAGAATTAGCATATCCACATTCTGATGATAAACCTTCATTTTCTCTTCTTTGACTTTCCAATCTCCGTTCACCTGAGAAACAACGAAGTTCAAGTCTCCAATGACATCCAACCTTTTTACCCCTAGTTCTAGGGCGACATCTAAACTAGTAATGCACACTTCATATTCTGCCTCATTGTTGGACATTTTGAACCGGAGTTTGAAAGCTAAGGGTATATGGGAATCATCGGGTGCTATCGGTAACACACCTATCCCATAACCGTATTGATTGGATGCTCTGTCAAAGTACATCGTCCAAGTTTCCTCTTTGACTTATAGAATGTCTTCATCTGGGAACAAGTATTCCATTGCCTCATCTCCTTTTACTTGGCGGTCTGCCAAGAATTGCGCTACAGCCCTCCCTTTAATGGATTTGTGTGTAACATACTTGAGATCAAATTTGGAGAGAATAAGCAGCCAACGGGCTAGCCTACCTGTAAGTGCTGGTTTCTCAAAGAGATATTTGATGGGGTCTAATCTCGAAACAAGGATTATAGAGTGAGCCAACAAGTAGTGCCTTAACTTCCTGGTAGCCCACACTACGATTAAGCAAGCTTTCTCCCAAGGGAGTATAGCGGTCTAGCATCTTCTTGCTCAAGTAGTAAATGGCCTTCACCACCCTATCTTCTGATTCCTAAACGAGCATGCACCCCATGGTTGAGTTTGTTACCGACAAATACAGAATCAAAGGCTTCCCCAGCCCTAGTGGTGACAACATAGGCAGATTCTGGAGGTATTGCTTAACCTGCTCAAAGGCAAACTGTCCCATCAAAACTTCTTCCCTTTCTTCAGGAGACCAAATAGTGGTTCACAAGTCAAGATTAATTTGGAAATAAACCGTCTCATGAATTGCACCTTACCTAAAAAGCCGCACACCTCCTTTTTTTTGTCCTTGGTGGTGGCATTTCTAAGATGGCCTTGATTTTAGAAGGATCGACTTCAATTCTCGTTTGCGTGATCAGAAATCCCAACATTTTCCCTGTCATTATGCCAAATGTGCATTTTTGCGGGTTTCACCTCAATCTGTATTCCTTGATCCTTTGAAAAAACTTTTCCATTGCAGCGTAATGACCTTCTCGCTCTTTGGATTTGACAATCATGTCGTCCACGTATATCTCAACTTCTTTGTGGATTATATCGTGCAGAATGGCGGTCCCAGCCCTTTGATAGGTAGCCCCATCATTTTTTAATCCGAAAGGCATGACTCGGTAGCAATACGTACCCCAGGGTATGGTGAATGCGGTCTTTTCTCTGTCCTTAGGCACCATCAAAATTTGATTATATCCGAAAATCCCATCCATAAATGAAAGTAGTGCATGGCCTGCAGTGAAGTCTACCAACTCATCAATATGCGGTAGTGGAAAGTCGTCCTTCAAATTGGCTATGCTCAAATCCCGAAAATCGACACAAACCCTGATTCTACCATCCTTTTTCGGCACTAAGACGATATTGGCCAACCAAGTCGAATACTCAGATACTAACAAGAATCCTGCATCAATCTATTTGGTGACCACTTCCTTGATTTTCAATGCCCAATTCGGATGAACTTTGCGTAGTTTCTGTTTGATTGGTCAGGCCTCAGGGTTAAAAGGGATCCGATGCTGTACAATCTCAAGGTCGATTCCAGGCATGTCTTCATAGGACCACATGAAAACATCTTTAAAATCTTTTAATAAAGTGATTAAACGTTCGTGTTCCTCCAAAGACAACGTAGACCAGATCTGGACTAAGCGTTGATCCTTCTCAGTACCTACATTAGTGGCAGTGATTTCATCATAACAAAGCTTAGCAAACATCTCCTTCTCTCGATTAATCAATTTTTGCAAAGCCAAAGGAATTTCGTCCTCCTTGTTTTCGTTAAAATTCTGAAAATCTTGGTCAATGCAATAAACCAACAGCATAGAGAAATCACAGAATCTGTAGCGTTTTCATTCTTAAGTTTCATCTCTTCAGTTACAGCAGGCTCGAAAGTGAAAGAAAAAGAAGACCTCGACAAGACCTTGGCATCTGGGTTATCACCTCCAGGAATGCCAGATTCAGACTCCCTGGACTGACTTGAATCTAATTCCGACTCCACAGACTCAATGGAATCAGATTCTGGCTTATCACGCGATTCAGAACTAGAAAGATAGCCTTTCTCCAGCTACAAAGTAAGACGTGGTGCCCTCGATGCATCCAGAATTCTAGTGGTTGGGTCCACCCCCGGTTTTTCCCCTATCATGGAGACAGTAAAGTTATCTCTCAAGTTCTCCAGGTCAGTCGCCGGATCTGTAAGGAGATTGGCCAGTGATGCCCCTACCTCAACCTCACTATTTTCTAAGTCATCTTCCATGCTTTGGCTAACTTTTATGTTTGATTCATCCCTTTCCTCATCACTGTCCTGCAACTGTAGATAAAAAAAATCTCAAATCCGGGGACGTGCTTCTTTAAGAAATTTACCCAAGGCTCGGGAAAGCTGGAAAAAGGGAAATCCTCTCATTCGGGAACAAAACGGCCATTCAACGTCCCCCGGATTGGCCTGTGGACGAGCTCATAATGCTTCTCAACTCTCTTGGCCTTGGCTATACCCTTCATCTCTTCTCCCTTTCTTAACTAGTCCTCTTTAGTGGGCACATAACCCTGTCCAAAGGAATTTGGGTTGTGTGGCACCTTTGCCAGTGCTATGACACATTTTCGTCCACTCTTTCCAAGCCCCATTCTTGGAACATGCCGCAACTTGTTCACGAAGTAGATGAATTAGGCACTAATGTACATTTCTTCTTCCGTGGCCGGAATTGTCTGCACTACCCAAGCTTCTGCCAGAGTGAATGTCGAGAGGAATACATCCTCATCGCCATGGTTGATCTCTAGCATTGGCGTAGTCACCTCTGGAGGTGGATGGATGGATGAGTTCCCAAAAACAGTTGCTACTCCTCCCGTATGAGGATACTTCAACATTTGATGGAGGGTAGAGGACACAGCCTTCACGTGATGTAACCAAGGCCTCCCTAACAGCAGGTTAAAGGTAGCTAGTACGTCCAGGACATGAAACTCGATCTCTTGCTCTGATGGGCCAACCTAGACCAACACTTTCACCGTGCCTATGACCTTGCTACTTGTGTTATCATATGCCCGTATAACCTGGGCTGTGGAAATGAAGTCTGCCGGTTTAAGGCCAATTGCATAGGCAATACGAGATGGACAAACATTAATAGCAGAATTGGTATCTACCAATACCACTAGCACCCACTTCTCCCTACATTCCACAAATATGTATAATGGCTTGTTATGGGCCAAGCCTTCCGGCGGCAGCTTTTTGTCAAAGAAAGTGAGCATTGGTTTGGCACCACCCAGAAAGACCAAGCCCACCAGTTGCTAAGGCGTAGTATCAATGGACAATTTAGCCTTCTTTATTACTGACAATACTGCTTGTCAGTGCACCCATGAAGCCATGAGGAGTCCCCAGATAGAGATATCTGCTTGGATTTTCTTAAGTTATTTCAGTAGTAACTCCTCTTCTAGTTGCTTCTTTTTCTATATCTTGGCCTCTTTGCCCTTTCCAGACACCTCTTCGTAATCCAAGTGTGGCGGTTTAAAATGGCCCTGTTTGGTAGAGCTATGGGAAACTGCTTATAGCTTATGCCCAAACAGCTTATAGCTTATAACTTTCAGCTTAAGCTGATTTTCAGCTTATTCTCAAAGCATATCCAGCTCAGCTCACAGAATAAGCTGATTTCTGACTTCCACAAAGCTAAAAGCTATAAGCATAAGCTAAACCAAACATATCAAAACAGCTTAAATTAAGCTGAAAGCTGAAATTAATCAGTAACAAACAGGGCCAATATCGTCCACTGTGTGTAAGATGGTCTATCTCCTCAGCATACCATGTATTATCCGAGATGCAATCTCCTCATTCTTCGTCGATATAGGCCAGACACAAATCATCGTCATCCCACCACTTGCCATCAGCTGTTGACAAGTAGTTGTTAGGCTCCACTTGAATTATCGTTACAGTGCTAGTGTCCTTCTCAGGGAAACTGGTTGTTGCGGTGTTCAGGCTGTCTTCAATTCTTTCTCTCTCAAACTGCATCAGCATAGCTTCTTGTTTAGTATTTGTGGTGCTCACAACACCCACTTCTTGGGTTGGGCTTCCCGCATATGTGCCCTCTGGCAATTTTCTTTTCTCATCAGCCTTTCTGGCTACTGTAGCTACCTCGGCTTCCTTTCCCTTTGGTTTCATCCCAGTTTCATCTTTCTTGTCTAGCTCATCACTCAGCCATCTGGTATTATCCGTTGATCCATTCAGGTCGAACCACCCAAGATGTACATCTCTCTAATCATGCTCGTCAAAAAAATACGGGTTATCTAGATCTTCTTCAAGATCTGCAAGGTCGTCCAACCTTTGGCTCGGGCCATCCTGCCTAACCACATTAATCTTCACCAATGTTGGCAACACCACTTCGGGCCTGGTTTGCATGGTTGGAATGATATAGCAACCCGGGTCATATGACCTTTCACAAAAGTCTCCAGGATACTCTGACAACAAACTAGTACCTCCCTCCGAGCTCGACAACCCTTCTGCTGCAAGTGTCATCACCACTGACCTGTGAGGCTCAGCAAGTAGGTTATATGCGGCCATCACGCACAAATTTGTGCCCTCTGGAAGGAACAACATCGGTTTCGGTAAGTGGGAGGGTGTAATATATACGCTGGGGTCATAAGAGGTGGCCAGTGTATAAATAAGGTTTAGGTTTCAAGGTGGGGGACTTGATTATGTGCTAGGAGTGGATTTGTGGTTACATTTGGTTTCTGAGGTGGAGCAATCACCTTGTTGTCAATAAAATCCTGAATCTCATGATGCAATCGGAAGCACTGGTCGATGTCATGAGCATGCTGCTGGTGAAAACCACAGTACTTTGCAGGGTTATGCTTGGGTGGAAAAGGGTCAGGAAGTGGGCGAGGTTCTAAGGGTTTCAGGTGCCCTTTATTGACTAGCACCTATATGGCTTTAGACAAGGTCATGTATAGTTGGTTAAAAGTCTTACCCTGAGGTCGGGTAGCAGTGGATGATGTTTGTGGGCCTATGTTAGCGAAGGGGTCGGCAGTTTTTTGTTGTAGTGACAACACTTACATCCGATGGCCTCGCAGCTGTGCTACCACTGGCAGCATTGGAACTGCGAACAAACGACCTTTTAGCCTACTCCTTATCATCAGTAATAGTCTGCTGCTTCATGGCATCCTCGATTTGAACCCCCATCTTATGTAATTCTTTGAAGGTAAATAGGGGAAGAACAATCATTTTCTGCAATAGTTTTCCATGCAGATTCCGAATAGCCATTCTGATATGATCTTTCTCTGAAGGTCGAACGGTCATCATAGACGCCTTGGCCGTCCATCTTGTCACAAACTCAGAGAAGCCTTCCTTTGGCTCTTGACGTGTCACCTCGAGATCACGAGTTGTGGACTCAATTTTCATGTTATAAGAGTACTGAGTGAGGAAGGACTCGGCTAACTCCTCCTAATTCTACTTTACTGACTCTTCCAGTCTAATGTACCAGATGGCCGCTATACTCGACATGGTGCGACCGAAGAGAGATAGCTTCTGCAGTCTAGTTAAGCCGATGCCATAAGATATCGGATAACAGCCGCAAATGAACCATTAGGTCCCTAGAACCATCAAAACAGTCAATGTGCAGCATTTTGAACCGCTCTAGTAATGTAACCGTTGACTTGGTGTATCCATCCTCTATGTCTGCGATGGAATTGACCCCTTACACTTTTCTGAACAATTTCTCCAGTTTGTTGACCTTAAGTGCGGTTGAAACAACCTCAAACTTGAACGAGGTGTCAGTTTGATAAATCGGTGCTTTGGAAGCTTGTGCTAGGATGAGTTCTGTTTGGACAGGGAAAATCAGATTACCCTGGTTTTCTTGAGCACTACCAGTATTAGCAGTAGCATCAGACATAAGGATGGCTGCGGGGGGTACATGTGATGCAGAGGCCGTTGCTGGCTGTGGTTACTGTTGCTGTAGCCTAGTTATAACCTCAGTCTAACGGGCCGTAACCTCGGCTTGACGAGCCGCATCATGCTGTAGTGTCTCAATTGTCTGTTGTAGATGCAATAGTAATTCCTCCATATTGGCCAGGGGATACTGTGCCATTCGAATAGTTGACTGGTCTTGAGCGGGACTGGAAGTAGACGATTGTTCCCAAATTGGACTGAACATAGGTGAGCTGAGAGGTGATTGCTGGAAGAACTAGATTGGTGAATTCTGTCTAACCCTCTTTCGTCTTTCAACTGGTGATAGCGAAGCAAACACGGGTTGTCCCCAAACAAGATCCCCGACTTTACAAAGTCTTTCGACTCGGGTCCAGAGTGCTTGGGGGATATCTAAACCTTCTAAAGCTATGGTTTTAAACTACCTAGCAAAAGAGTAGCAATCAGAAACCACACAGTACATCAGCTAAGATGTTATCAACACAGACATGATCAAAGCTGTAGGACTATACTCCACATTGAATCCTGCCCCAAAATAAATACCAACTATGCAACTGATATGCATATTCCTGTACAATTTCATTGTAAAGCACGTACTAGTTAAGAGAGAACCAAAACACCCCTATGATGGGGGAGGGTTGCCCTATCCTAGTTTTGTCATGAACTAGGATTCATTATTTCAATCAACCAATTTCACACAATCATGCGGTCAGGTGAGCATCCTGTCCTAGTTTGGAATAGTCTCTATGGCTTTTCCATATGCAACTAGGCGAAATGGTCAAAATAGGGGTACCTCGGCAATACTACCTAATATACCTCTCACACCTAACATTGAGAAGTGAAAGGAAGATCAAACGGTACAACGGTAGTCCATATCCAAGGGTTGTGTTCCCAATATGGCAGAGCCGACGACTGCTCAGCCTTTTGGCAAACTTTTGGACAAGCCTCTAACAAACCATCCAGGAATAGCAGATGACAAATACAATGACTTTAAACGCACTAATGCAAATGCGATACAAAAAACATATATATGTAGATAAAATCTTACATCATGAAGTTCAAGTCAAGTTCTCTAAATCCCCAGCAGAGTCGCCAAAAACTGTAACTTGCTTTTCATGCTCTTTTCGGAAACGACTAGCCCTACAGTTTGGACTCCCATGGTTCTAAATCTGATTTCACAAGTGCAATGTGAAATAGATAAACACAAATGAATCCAAATCCAGAGAATCTTTTGGAAAATTAATTTTGAATCAAAAATGTCAAAAATTGGCTGCTTTGCCAACTTTCAAAGTCACCACCTAAATATTTTTGGAAAATTTAGGAAACCTGAGACTCGTGCCAAAGGCCACTTGTCTGTCACCACCAAAGTGTCTTGGCTCGAGAACTTAGGTACGAGAGGGGAATGTCATGAATTGAGCACCCCACTCGCCCAATCAAAGATCGGCCTCTACTAATCATGATGTGATTCTTATTTACATTATATACTCTTGTTCCGATTATTAGGCTATTGTTATTATGTGATGCACAAAAGTATAGACTAATTCACAAAAGTTAGAGCACTTTGATTTCATGTTTGCTTGAAAATTGTTTGAGTACGAACCACTTGAAAAAGTGAGTTCATATGTACATTTAATGAAATCATCCCAATTTGAGCAATTAGCCTTCACCCACAAGCATTCAAACAAGTATATCATTTAAACAATTAGCCTCATGGTAATCGTGCTTGACATGGCAACAATCACATGCATGCAATATGCTAAAGCAATAAATACTTATCCCAATTCCCATGGCAAGCCAAAAAAATAAAAAATAATTAGGAAAAATGCATGATCCTAACTAGTGAAATATGCCTAATGCAACACATGCAATATGCAATTAGAATTTCGGCTACTAGCACAGCGTGTGAATCCATTTGATAGCATGTGATTTTAAACACATGTTTAAAGAAGTATTTAAATGACAATGCTTGTTAGAATGATGAGCCAAACTTCATGCATGCAAGACTAATGGATGCTTTATACATGGAAAATGCTAAAATAAACATGATGTTCTAATCTACCCATAATAAGCAATTTAAATAAAAGGGAGAAAGACGTGGGGTTGGAAGACATACACAATATTACAATTTTGCCCTCACGCAAGAGGGTCTGAATAAATGTCCTAGCTAATTACCGAATTAACTAACTATTACAAATCAAATGAAATAAATTAACTACACAAGCTATTTATTACAATTAGAATTAAACTAATTAATTACAACACAAATATAATTAATACAAAGGACTAAATAAGTAGTTACACCATAGAATTAATTAAGCTAAGTAATTAATTACTCTAACTACTTAGCCTCGAGAAGTAAGGAATGCTCATGCATGAAGGTGGTTTCCACCCGAAAATGCCTCTGTTTTGCGGCGAAAAAGGTTCTATTTTACAGTTAGAAAATTGCACTTTTTTGCCTCAGCCAGTGCTCTATTCTGCAGGAAAAAGGGACACTACCCAGTTGAAAAAGGTGGCCGGCCAGCCAGAAGAGATGGTCGGTCGTACAAAAAAAGTGGCCGGTAGGCCACTAGTTTGTGGTATAACCCTACTACAATAGATAACAAACTGAGCACAAACAAAGCATTTTCAAGAGATGTCTATCCTCCATGCCTCTCTTGATCATCAAACAAATCAAAGGAGGAGTATAGGCTCGATTCGCAAGCCATCAATCGACACAAATTCATTGCATGATGACTTATAAATTAGGGGATACAATTTCAATAAATGAAACTAAAGACCAACAAAACCCTCTCCCTATCATGGAATTGATCAAGGGAAGTGGTTGAACTTCAAAACTTGAACCATTTCATCACTGGCAAGTATGAAATGACTCAAGATTCCACGAGTTCAATTAACGTCTGATTGAACCCAAAGTTGTCTTTTATTAGCTTGTTCCATTTTAGCCCAAATTATTACCTCTTTTAATTACCTTTCCATTCATTAGTCCATTTTGTCCAAAATGACGATTAAGTCCAGTAATGGAGAGAGGTTTCAAACAAAGGGTTGTTTTGGGCATAAGAGAGATGTCATGATATTGGTAATGAACCCCTAAAAGGATTAAACCATCAAGCCCAAGAATCTCTATCTTAAGCTTCAACAACAATCGGTTGAAACAACTCTCAAAGAAATGAAAAAGCCAAAGAAAGAAGAAGATAACAGAGGTGATAGAGGTGAACATTAGTAAGGAAAGCATGAAATAAATGGTATCAACTCAAATAGGTTGGTGTCTAATTCTTAAAATATCGAACCTATGAGGACCACTACACTACAAGCATACTAAACAAAGCATAAATGAAATAAATAACCTAAAATAGTCCAAAGACAGCTCAAAACAGCACTGAAATTCACATGGAAAAGCTTGAAAAAAAAGATTGCTGCAGTATTGAGGAATTTAAGCTAGTAAACAAGTAGAATGAGGGGAGGCTAACCTCTCCATTTTTGGGACTTCAAAACATCATTTTTAGCCTCTAAAAACCTCTTAAATTCAGTGGTAAAAAGATCAAAAAAAAGTTGATCAAGAGATGGGAAACACGAGGGTAAAAGCCTAGGAACCAAGGTTCAAAGAAGGGTGATTAACCCCTCTATCTTTAATGGCCTTAAACCACAAGCTTTAACCCATAAAAATAGTTTTAAAAAAAAGACCCAAAAACAACAATAAAAGATAGTAATAAATAAGGGAAGAAAGCTAGGAATTATACCTCTTGAAGAGGAGTATTCTTTTGAGTTATAAACCACCAAGTTCTCACCCCGAAGAGCCAATGTTCAAGCTCCTCAACCTCAACAAAGAACCCTAAAAAATTCGGTTTAGGAAGTCTAGGTAAGGTGTGTTTAGGTTGCAAGGCAAAGAGAGAGATAGAGAGAGATATTTTTTTTAAGAATTTTGCTTCACCTAAAATTTTCTAACCTAATTTTATGAGAGGGGATCAAGTATATATAGAAAAACTTGTTATGCTCTTGGAAATATCCATATAGAAACAGCTGGTGCAATGCATGCATTTGTGCAGACAGTTGGCAAAAAGATCTGGATTTTGATGCAAGTGGTCGACAAGCCACTAAAGGGGATGGCCGTACACTAATAAGTGGCCGGCCGGCCACTAGTGGGTCTACAGGACACTAGGTGGTCAGGCTTGAAAAATTGCTATTTTGGTCCCAAAATGGTGCAAGATTTGTAGCTTTCTGAGGCTTAAATATGAGGCTTTCTACTGAGGAAATCGAGCGTTTGACAAGCGTGGACATTCACCATTGGGTGATCAATCGATGGCACCCAAGTCGTAAGGGAGATAAAAAAACGCGGCGTCTACAAAACCCAAATTAATATGTTGAAAATTAAAGAACTTTAATGTCTTATATAAACATTGTCGTGTAATTTTATTCAGGACAAATCTCTTAAGTTTAAAAAAAAAACATAATTATTTCTTTATGTCAAATTTGTTTGACTTATTATATATATTTTTAAATGTCCCAAGAGATCTACATAATTTACACAAAAACAGGAATCAAATTTCAAACAAAATTCGTGTATAACATGGGTAGAAAATTACAAAGCAAGTAACCTACGCATTATCCGAGAAACTGCATAATTGGAAAAAGTTTTGTTGCCATGACTTCTTGTTAATCGATGGGTCAACATTAAAAGAAAAATTAATAACAATTTAAAAAGATTAGTTGGTAATGTAAACCTCTGCATCATGGTCAACTTATGACTTAGGGTTGACTTCTGACTTACAGTTGGTTTGAGAAATAGTATTTTAATAATTTTTTAATTAAAATATGAGGTGAAAAAAATTAAAATATTTGAGAATAACTTTTTAGTTTTTTTTTTTTTTTTTAATGTGCAAAGAGTAAAAAGAATAAAAAGAATAAAAAAAAATTGTGATTTTAATCTTTTCGTATTTTATGGACTAATTCAACCTATTACCACATGTAGCCTTTCTATGATTCTTTTTTTTTTATAGTTGTTGTGTGATGTTTGGTTTTAAATTTTTTTTTTTTTTTGTTTATTATTATATGTGATTAAATTACAAATCAAAAGTGCATGCTATTTTAATCAAACTACATTAATTGAAGTGTAACCTATCACATTTAGATGCTAACTTAATTATTGGAGTCACCTCAATTGGGTATATTAATATCATTAAATGAATATTGTTCAAAACTCGGGAGAAGTGAGTCAACCAGAGGTTTGAACAAGATCCAACCTGCTTAGACCAAATGGGTCGTGAGCAAAGTCCAAGAGAACTTGTTGAGATGTTATTTGTTGAGGTTTAGTTGTTAAGGCAGACCCTATCTCAGCACTGCCATTTTTGTTATGGTGCCGCCTTTATCCATGTTAAAGGAAGCGGAACCATGGTAACTCCAACCTCTGTAACTATCTTCTGATGCACAACAACCTTTGAGATAGGCCTCCTCCATACAAGACAATGTACAGACACTCAACGTTGATAACAGACACCAAGGCACTAATAGCCAAGGGCTGATAGTAGGCCCAAAACACATATAGCTTGGCGCTGATAGTAGACCCCAACACTTACTGGTTGGAGCTGATAACAAGCACCAAAGATGTTAATATACCACGACAACCCTGTGAAGATGGCAGCAGGGTAGCCCGCAAAAAAATAAGGGACTCCCTTTTCCATATACCCAGGTTAAGAACCTATTTTGGTTATACAGCCAGGACCAAGGAAGCCCCCTTGGGCTTGGTACGAGACACAACCCTTGTTGTGGCCCATGCTCTGGGAAACTAAGAAGTTTGTGGTTAGGTAGCTAAGGATAGAAAAGTCGCTGAGGTAGACACCAGTATGGCTAATAGCAGGTCATAAGTCCTAAGAGTACATGTCTTAGGAAACAGAACTGAGAAGGTAGGTGTCCAGGCAACTAGGACATCTGCTGAGGTTCATACCAAAGAGCTATATATTGAGGCTCATGCCAAATAGATAGCATAGTGGCATTTGCTAAGACTTTGTACCAAACAAATAGTACATGTCGAAGGACATGTGTCTACCAAGGCCTAGTGGTTCAAGACAGAATATCATGCGACATGTGTCGCCGCACTATTTGGCCACTTGGTATATTCTGATATCAAGGAAAAATCTATATATAAGGCCCAATTCCCAAGGTTTAAGAGAGAATGCTTTTTAGATTTGGGGGATACGTTGCCCATTTTTTATTGCACTGCCATTTTCTTTTTTTGGATCACTTGCTCTACTATCACTTGGCTATCCACTCTCCTGTCAATGCAGATTATTGACTCATTCACATAACTTTGCCTCTCTAAGTGATATTATTACTACTATTCATTTTGGACCCCTTATAGTTTCAAACTTACATTTCAGAATTCTAATATTAAAGTGATCTTGAAAAGCCAGGGTTGACTATATTTTGTGACTTGATAAGTTTCTTTCTCAAGATTCATGCAATTTTGCAATATATTTAGAACCTCCAGTCGATGTGTTAAAGACATCTTCACTTTTATTTTCAACGGTATTCAATATTATACCTGGAAGCCTATTTTAGATAGGTCATGTCGTCAAGATTATGTGGTGTCACATTTTCACTCACTAATTGACACTGTTAGGTTTTGTTAGGTTTTTATTCTTGGCAATCCCGTTTGACAAAACTCCTTTCAGTTGTATTTGTTTTCGCACTTTTTATCTCAGTGAGGCTATGAGTGTTTAGATGTGAATCCTACCCGAATTGTGCCTTGCAGAGAAGTTTGTGATGTTAATGCTTTCAAGATTGCCACTTTGCTGATTATGATGGGGGTTGAGCTGCCCGGTAAGCTCGCGGCCGAAGCAAAATGCATTCAAAGTTGCCTGTTTGCTCAAGCGTCTGTTCCCCGCTCGAGCGGAGAATGCTGAGTTCCAGAAGATTGGTGAGTCTGCAAAAATACTGTGATCCGTGTTTTCACACTCGAGCGTCTATTTCCCCGCTCGAGCGTACAGCTTAGTCCGAAACACTTCATATAGTGTCCCCGCTCAAGCATCCATTCCCACGCTCGAGCGGACCTCGCGATTTCAGATTCTATAAATTCGCAAGTTGCTCCAAAAGTAGGATTACACCTCCAGATCTTCTTTTTGGATATTAGGGTTTATATCTGGGGATATTTTGCTAGTTTTCTTTTATGTTTAATTGAGTATTCAACTCATGGGTTAAGAAGTATACATCAAAGGTTTATTTGTTCATTCTATACAAAAGAGAGAGTTGTTCTTCGGTGGATTCTGAAGAATTCGAGCCTAAAGCTTTGGTGGATCCTAGAGTGGCTCATCGTCAAGACAATTCCGAGGTAAAGACAGGGTTGGAAGAGGCACATAGGAGTTGGTTCAATTCGGGCGTGGATTCGCTAGGTAATTGAGAGTATACCTGTGAAATTCCTTTATATCTTCTTAGTAGATTGTTTTGTGGCTGTTGCTGTGGTTTTTTTATCACAATTGGAGGTGTCCAATTGCAGTTTTTTCCACGTAAAATCATTGTGTCGATTTGTCTTGATTGGTTGATTGGGATTGTTATTTACTGCTTAAAATTGATATATAATCACAAATCAACAACTAGAGGATTTCTAGATTTTTCAATTGGTATCAGAGCGGGTCGCCCTATTTTTTTTTCAAATCTATTAGAGCGAGATCTTGTTTGATTTGTGATAATGGATACAATTCGTGAGGGAAATTCTATGGTTCGACCACCCCTACTTGACGAATCCAATTATTCTTTTTGGAAAGCTCGGATGAGATCGTTTTTAAAATCTTTTGATGAAAAAGTTTGGCAATCTGTCTTGTATAGGTAGACTGAACCAACGATTTCCGTTGATGGAGTAACTTTCCCCAAACCAATCGATAAGTGGGACACAATTGATTACCAAAATTGTAGCTGGAATAGTAAAGCTATCAATTCTCTCTTTTGTGCTGTCACACCTGAAGAGTTTAGTCGTATTTGTAATTGTGAAGTCGCAAAAGAGGCTTGGGATATCTTACAAACTATTCATGAGGGCACTCCTTCTGTGAAACGCTCAAAACTTCAAAGGCTCACATCTAGTTTCGAAAACCTTTCAATAAAAGATAGTGAGACCTTTGATGAATTTTATGCGAAGTTGAGTGACATTATAAATTCCAGCTTCAATTTAGGTGAAAAAATACCAGAATCCAAAGTTATGGCAAAAATTTTGAGATCCTTGCCCGATCGGTTCCAACCAAAAGTTACGGCTATTGAGGAGGCTCAAGATGTTGACAACCTCAAGCTGGATCACTTGGTTGGAAATCTCCAAACTTATGAGGCACATAGGAATTTCAAAAAGAAACAAAAAGATGCTATTGCTTTTAGTAGTGCTCATAGAGTTGGAGAGGATTCTGATGAGGATTGTGAGATAGATTCCAAGATTACGGCTGCTTTTGTTAAACAATTTAAAAAATCTTTTTTGAAAAAGAACCCTAATCTTTTAGAATCTACTCATACTCATAAATCTAAAGGCAAAAATAAACTCAAAATTAATTTTATAGCCAGGAAGGAGAAAGGAAAGATACAGGGGAACTTTGAAAGAGTCTAATACTATGAATGCCAAGGATTTGGCCACTTTGCTTCAGAATGCCCCACTCATTTGAGGAAGAAGAAAGCCCTCGCTATCACTTGGGATGACGAATCAGAATCTGATGAAGATGAAAGTAACAATGAAGATCAACGCGAAGAGGGACATAAACAATTCCTTGCTTTCATGGCGGCTTCCGAAACTGAAGGACGAACAGAGTATACAAAGAGGTCGGTTGAGAATGCCACTGAGGATGAATCCTCGGAGACTGATAATGAAGAGCTTGAGCAAGCTTATGAAAAGTTGTATAAGGAGTCTCTTAACTTATCCAAATTAAATGACAAACTCACAACAAAACTCAAAGCATGTGAATGTGAGAATGTCAAACTTAAGGAGGAGATTTCAGAGGCTAAGATTGATGCCATCAAGATAGCTAATGATCGACAAGCTCTTTGTGTAAAACTCTTGACTTGTGAGACAAAGAGGAGTGAGCTACAGCAAATCTATGCAATCTATGAAGAAAAGATTGAATCTCTCGAGATGTCTGAAGTTGCCTTGGAAGAACTAATGATCAAGAAAGAGGAAGAGATCAAGTGTGCTATGGCTACCGTTGGTCTTTGGAACAAAGGATCAAAGACTTTGGAGGATATCATTGGGTCTCAACAAATTTGTTCTGACAAGAGTGGCACTGGCTTTGGTGGTAAGAAAGAGCAAAAACAGGTTGCATCTACATCTCATGAAACAAGAACTCAAGGAAAGGGAGAACAAAAAATTCAACATGAGGATGGACTTCTCAAACTTCCTAGAGCTGGTAAGGTTAAAGAAAAGAAGGTACACTCTGTTTTTATTTGTCATCACTGTAGTATGTATGGTCATATTCGCCCTTATTGTTATGAGTTGCATGGGAGAGTGTCTCATAGAGATGGAAGAAATTCCAACATCTCGTGGGATAGGAGACACTTCATTGGTCGTAATGAGGTTAAGCGTCATAATATACCTTGCTATTTTGATGTGCTTGAGACCAAACATGGAGCGAGTTTGCATTTGCCTAAAGCTAGAAATAGGGAGTTGGAAACCAAGTCGAGACGGGTTCTCATTGATAGCAAAGGGAACCACAACGTCAAGACACCACCCAAGAACCGCCATTCTCACAACTTTGTTCATACTAAAGCGGTTTGGGTGAGAAAACTTGACTTGTGTTAATTTGTTTATTAGTTTTAGTTTTTGGGTTTCTGTTTGGGTTTTTTTTTTTTTTTTTTTTGAGTCATTTAGTGAGTGCATGTTTGTTTTATTCCTTGCTTCGTGGGATAGGAGACACTTCATTTGTCGTAATGAGGTTAAGGGTCATAATATACCTTGCTATTTTGATGTGCTTGAGACCAAACATGGAGTGAGTTTGCATTTGGCTAGACCTAGAAATAGTGAGTTGGAAACCAAGTCGAGACGGGTTTTCATTGATAGCAAAGGGAACCACAACATCAAGACACCACCCAAGAACCGCCATTCTCACAACTTTGTTCATACTAAAGCGGTTTGGGTGAGAAAACTTGACTTGTGTTAATTTGTTTATTAGTTTTAGTTTTTGGGTTTCTGTTTGGTTTTTTTTTTTTTTTTTTTGAGTCATTTAGTGAGTGCATGTTCGTTTTATGTCTTGCTTTGTTTAAAAAATAAAATAAAATAAAAGAAAAAAAATGTGTGTGCTTGTTCATTTGTTGTCTTGCTTTATTGTTGAAAAAAAAAATCCAAAAAGATTTTTTGGTTTTACAAGCTTGAAATTTTTGAGTGGTCCTTGGTGCATATTGGAATTGATGAGAATATCCATTACATGGTAATATGTGTGAGCTTTCTGTGGTCATTACTCATTTCGGAGTGTGTGTTCTTTGATTAGTATGTCTCATTCTGTACACACTCTTGGATTAGCAAATATTGGAGTCCTCCACCTTAGTGATTTTTTTTAATGGACTTCTGGTATTGTGTCTTTTGCTTTTCTTGAGGAATTGACCTATACTAGCATATCATGGGTGATGTTGAGTCTCTTAACCACCTTCCATCTTTTTCATCTCCACGGCTTTCCCCTCTGTTCTTTGTAGTCCAATCATGAGGAAAAGGCTACCTCAGAGTCACCAACCAGGCCATCCTTATTATATTCATGCTTCTCTGGTTTGGTTTCCATACTCTTGAGCATGTCAACCGCCATTGAGTGTGCAAAAGAAAGAAAAGAAAAAGATGGGAAAAAAAAAGAGGGAAAAAATAAAGGATTCATTGATTGAGGGGGAGCCTCCGCTTTTACTCACCAAATACCGCTTGATTCCTAGTGGTTTGACTTTCCTTCGTTGTGCTTAGATTCTCTTGCCGGAGGTTCGGCTATCTGTTTACTACTAGGATTTGAATCTTGTGTTTGTCGAACTCCAAGAGTCACACACACACTTTTATCACGGGATCTATGCTTTTCACTTAATGCATCACTTTCTTTTATGAGGAATCTTCTAGAGGCTGTGCACATTGTGTTTTCTTGTAATGGTGCTTCTTGGATAATCTTGTGTGTTTCAGGGTACAAATCTGAAATTCCCTGCTTGCTCCACCATATTATTTTTGTCGTTTTCTTCCTGTTCACTATTTTCAGTGCTTGTGGTTACTTTTAGTAAAGGGGAGTTTGGTTTATCTTTGCAAGAGTTTGTTAGCATGAACACTTTGTTTTGTTTGGTACAAGAGATTAGCATTAGTTGGTTTACATGTTACTTTGCATTGGCTTCTTTATTGTTTGAGCTTTCTTTGTCAATTCGTGACAAAAAGGGGGAGTACTGTCATGTGTCCTTGTGTCCTTGGATTTCATGTTTTCACGCCATGGGTCGGACGGGTGCATGTGTCTTAGTTTTCATCTATTCATGCAACATGTTCTTAAAATTTCCAATTTATATCTATTCATATTTTCATCTCATGCTTCAGGATAATCTTGTCATATGTCTATTACTTTTTCATATACTCTTGTGGGACTAATAGTTGTTTTGGAGATTGTGGCACTAATAACTGTTTTGCAGATCGTGACCTTAAGAAAAAAGTTGGCTTTTGTTGACTGTAATGGGTTGGGGTGATTAAGATTTTATTTGTTAGGAGTGTTTTGTCACGGCATTGCCAAAGGGGGAGATTGTTAGGTTTTTATTCTTGGCAATCCCGTTTGACAAAACTCCTTTCAGTTGTATTTGTTTTCGCACTTTTTATCTCAGTGAGGCTATGAGTGTTTAGATGCGAATCCTACCCGAATTGTGCCTTGCAGAGAAGTTTGTGATGTTAATGCTTTCAAGATTGCCACTTCACTGATTATGACAAGGGTCGAGCTGCCCGTTCAGCTCGCGGCCGAAGCAAAATGCAAAAATGCATTCAAAGTTGCATGTCCGCTCGAGCGGAGAATGCTGAGTTCCAGAAGATTGGTAAGTCTGCAAAAATACTGTGATCCATGTTTTCACACTCAAGCGTACACCCTGGTTTGCAACACGTCATATAGTGTCCTCGCTCGAGCGTACACCTTAATACGGAACACTTCATATAGTGTCCCCACTCAAGCGTCCATTCCGGCACTCGAGCGAACCTCGCGATTTCAGATTCTATAAATTCGCAAGTTGCTCCAAATGTAGGATTACTCCTCCAGATCTTCTTTTTGGATATTAGGGTTTATATCTGGGGACATTTTGCTAGTTTTCTTTGATGTTTAATTGAGTATTCAACTCATGGGTTAAGAAGAATACATCAAAGGTTTGTTTGTTCATTCTATACAAAAGAGAGAGTTGTTCTTTGGTGGATTCTGGAAAATTCGAGCCTGAAGCTTTGGTGGATTCTGGAGTGGCTCATCGTCAAGACAATTCCGAGGTGAAGACGTGGTTGGAAGAGGCACATAGGGGTTGGTTCAATTCAGGCATGGAGTCGCTAGGTAATTGAGAGTATACCTGTGTAATTCCTTTATATCTTCTTAGTGGATTGTTTTGTGGTTGTTGCCCGTGATTTTTTTATCACAATTGGAGGTGTCCAATTGTGGTTTTTTCCACGTAAAATCATTGTGTCGATTTGTCCTGATTGTTTGATTGGGATTGTTATTTACTGCTTAAAATTGATACATAATCACAAATCAACATCTGGGGGATTTCTAGATTTTTTAGGTTTTTTATTAGCAATCTCGATTGACAAAACTCCTTCAGTTGTAATTTTATTCGATCTTTTATTTTCAGTGAGGCTATGAGTTTTTAGATGCGAATCCAACCTGAATTGTGCCTATGGAGAGGAGTTTGTGATCTTAATCCTATCATGTTTGTCACTTCATTGACTATATGGGGGATCAAGCTGTCCGATCGAAGTTGCATGTCCACTCGAGCGGCCATTTGTGAGCTCAAGTGAAGAATCTTTGGTCCCAAAAGTTTTCACTGACTATAAAAATACTGAGAAGATGCATTTCTCGCTTGAACGACACTTTGGTGGTTCGAGCGAAGACACTTAAAAAAACACACGTTTTAGTCTCCTTGCTCGAGCGAGCATTCCTGTGCTCGAGCGACCATCGCGACCCTATTTTCTATAAATATGTGATTTGTAGACTCGCCTTTTTCTCACGCCCCGCCTTTCGAAAAGGTTTGAAAATGAAAGGCCTCACAATTGGGACTCCCGTGGTTCTGAACCTAGTCTCACAATTACAATATGAAACTGATAATCACCAAAGAGTCCAATCCGTCAAATCTTTTTGGAAAATCGATTTTAAATCAAACAATGCCAAAATTGGACTGCTTTGTCAGATACAGAGTCGCCACCTAAATATTTTGTTTTTTTTTTGGGGGGGGGAATTTAGGAAACCCTGACTCGTGCCAAAGGCCACGTGTCCGTCATCACCAAAGTTGTCTTGGCTCAGGAACTTAGGTATGAAGGAGGAATGTCATGAATTGAGCACCCCCCCCTCGCCCGATCAAAGATCGGCCTCTACTAATCATGATATGAATTTTTATAAACATTATGTGTTCTTGTTCCTATTATTAAACTAGCTTTACTATGTGACGCACACATACAAGTATAGACTAGTCGCAAGACTTGGAACAATTCAACTCGTGTTTGTTTTGTGAAAATGGTTTGGATTTGCCACCCTCAAGTGGGCTTACAAATGCAGATTTGCCACCAAACATAGTGGGCTTAAAAATTACATTCGTTGAATCGTTCCAATTCAAACAACAAGCCTTCATCCACAGGCATTCATGTAGTTAATCATTTAAGCACATAGCCTCATGGCAAACATGCTAAACATGGCAATATGGCAATCGCACTCATGTATGTATGCTAAAACATAAAAGTTTACCGAGTACTCCGAGCCAAAACAAAAGCTAGTTAGAAAGATACATGATCCTAACTATGTTAAGTGTCTAATGTAAAACATGCAATATGCAATTTAATAGGCTCGACTACTAATATGGCATATGAATCAATTTGAACAACATGCTATTAAACATGTATTTAAATAAGCATATTGAATTTGTAATGCAGTTTGTATGATGCGCCGAGCCTCGGTGCATGCAATACGAATGAATGGATGCAAGCATGCGATATGCTAATTGAAACATGACCCTAATCTAACCATCAAAAACGATCAAATAATAGGGAGAAATACATGAGGTTGGAAGACATACACACACGCACACACACTTATTACAACATTGTGCCCTCACGAAGGAGGGTCCGAATGAATAAGCAACTAACTAGCTACGCTAATTAAGCTAACTAATTATTACAAAACTTGAAACTAATTAACTATTCTAGTTAACTAATTATTACAAACCGAAAACGAATAACTAGTTAAATTAACTAATTATTGAAAACACTCGAATTAACTAGCTATTCTAAGCTAACTAAAGCAACTAAATGGCTCGGAGGTGAGGGATATATGCATGCTCGGTCTGTTTCCACCCGAAAAATGCCACTGCCTCACTACTGTAAGACTCTGTTTGCACACTTAAACACCAAAGAAGCTACCAACTTCCAAAGCACCTCTGCTCCCCCTTTCCATCACACTGAACAATTTTCTTCATTGATGGTTGGTCAGCTACCAATGGTGGTCGTTGGCTACCATTAGTGGCTGGTCGGTTACTGCTGGTGGCCGGTCAGCCACCCCTGCTCTGAACTACCTTTTTGTTGCAACAGAGAGCAAACAGAGGCAAAGCAGTGTATTCTCAAAGAGTGTTTGTATTGTTACGCTCCTTATCATCACACAAGTTCAAAGAAGTGTAACTCTTGGCCCTCAAACCATCAACTAAGCAACTTCCATGCATGATGGCTATGGAACCAAGCTTCTACAAGCTTAATGAATGCACAAACAAGACAAAAACAACAACCACCCTATCATGCATCATCAAGGGCAATGGAGACCAAAGAAAGTCGCACATTTCATCGCTTTTGAGTATGAAATGTCCCATTTTCCTTGCGTTCGAATTAACGTCTGATTCGAAGACATGCAATGCAACACGAAAGATGCTTATCTTGCCTTTTTTACTTATTCATTTTGTTTACTCATTTTACATTACTGATTTGTTCTTCAATCGATTAAGTCCATTGGTGAGTGTCTTCTAAAGCAAAAGAAGTGTCAACCAAGGGGTAGTTCAAGGCATGAGGGAAACTTCTTGCCCTTGGTAATGAACCCTCAAAGGAGGATTAAACCATTAAGCATGGGCCTCTACCTAAAGCTTAAACAACCCTAACATTGAAACAACACTCAAAACAAATGGAAGAGTGAAGAAATGAGGGAGATTGCAGAGAATAAGGTGCTGAAATTACATGCAAAATAATACTAAAACATACAATCAACTCAAGGAAACGATGTTTAAAGGCTTAAAACACCAAACTAGTGAACCCCTTTACACTACAACCATGCGAAACAAGACTCATATGACCTAACCAGCCCAAAACAGAGCTAAAGCTGTAATACCCCGACCCTCGTATCTGATTCTGTTATCTTTTCAAGCTTTTGTTCTGTACCTCTGAATATCTATTATGAAATTTTATGTATAAGTGCGGTAAATTGCATGGAAAGAAGACATATTGACCCTTATCTGTTGAATTCAAACATTATCTGTTATACTTGAATTGCTTTCATCTGAAATTGGACACCTTAGAGATTTAATTTGCAAAAATTGATTTGATATTTGGAATCTACATGATTTTTAAGCTATAATGGGATTTTCTGTGAAATTTTTATTTCGGCACCATAAAGCGATTCAATTTCGTCTTATATGCTTTTCTATGGTTAGATATATATATGCCTATGTCTAAGACTTGTGGGGGACTTTGTGAGCAAAAAACGTGGGACTCTTTGGGGAGAGAAAGAGAGGGAGTCAAGAAGGAATTGGGGAAAACGTGAGACACCAAGGAAAGCTAAGCAAATTGGTAGAATTGAAAGAGTTAAGTTAAGGTAACTCAAATTTCTTGTATGACTCTTCAAGAATTTCAACCCATGTTTGTGTTGGGTTCATGGATAATATATGTTTGATTCATTAGGGTTTCTCACCATTTGAGCATGTTGCCACTAATTTGAGTGTTGTATGAATCTATACTTCAAATCCTTGATTTTGTATCATCTAATCTTGCATATATGTTGATTTCAGGTGATATGTAAGAACTTGAAGTTAGATTGAAATTTGTGAAAGTGTTGGCTTGATTGAAGCCTTTAACTTGGTTCAACTTGATGTGATTAAGCTTTAATTCATGTTATGGTGTTGTTAAGTGGAATGCTTGCATGAATTTTACCCTTGATTGCATGAAAAATTGGGTTTGGATGATGAATTTTGGCTTGAAATCGGGCTGCCCTGAATCTGGGTAGTCGTCCGCTCGAGCGGAGGTCAGGGCCGCTCGAGCGTGAAAATGCACCTCCCAGCAATTTTCTGAAATTTACCCTGTCCGCTCGAGCGGATAACTGTACGCTCGAGCGTAAAAATCGACCATCCAGTATGTTTGGTAGCACTACACTGTCCGCTCGAGCGGACAAAGCTACGCTCGAGCGGAGGACTGTTTCAGTAAGAAAAATCTGTTTTGTTCAGTTTTTCATGCTTGACTCTTTGGTGTTATTAGAATGTTTTTATGATGAGTTTATGATAGCGATATATTCATATCCATAAAACTGTAGTGACATATGGAATGACTGATAAGGATTTAAAAAGGGAAGGATACTAATTTATCAGTATATTGTGTGCAGGGCACACTCCAGAAGGAACTAGTACGCCGCCCCAACGCTGTGAGTAATAATGCATTACATATATATTTATGTAACTATTCTGTAAGACATAATTGTGAATTATGTGTTGATCTGGAAATGAAAAGTGGAAACCATATCCGTCTATCTGTTGTGCCGAAAGGCTATCTGTTGTGCCGAAAGGCTACCTGTGCCGAAAGGCTATCTGTTGTGCCGCAAGGCTATCTGTTGTGCCGAAAGGCTATCTGTTGTGCCGCAAGGCTACCTGTGCCGAAAGGCTATCTGTTGTGCCGAAAGGCTATCTGTCGTGCCGCGAGGCTACCTGTGCCGAAAGGCTATCTGTTGTGCCGAAAGGCTATCTGTTGTGCCGCAAGGCTACCTGTGCCGAAAGGCTATCTGGGCCAACAGGCCAAATTGTTATTTCTGTATTTGACTTTGGTACATATACTAAGGTGCATTGTGACTTTATTATTGCGCACTATTATTCACTGAGCTTGTCTCATTCTATATGTTGTCTGATTCTGTAGGAGCCAGCTTGGGGAGCTGTTCTAACATTACCTCGTGCATTTTGTCAGCTTAAGGATAACCAGGCACAGGAGGGAACCCCTACATATTAGACCAATTTTCTTTGTGTATATAATTTTGGTATCCATGTTGCTGGTCAGGATTATTGTATCTATTGTTTTGTGTGCCTATTATCTGGGCTGGATTTGTAGATGTTTTGTAACCTACTTCTGTGTGCATGTTTACCTTTCGTTAAATCTCGAAATGGTCTTGGTTTTTGGTAGTTGCTCAATGAATGTGTCTGTTCATTGTCATTTAAAATTTACTGCTTCCGCTCAGGCCCCAAACGCTGTTCATCATAGGTCATTTTGTCTGTTTCTGATTAGGTCATGCCCAAACCTTTTAGGGGTAGGTTAGGGGCGTGACAAGTGGTATCAGAGCACGAGTTGCTATCTCACACACGGATCCATTGAGCGTTAGGATGTCTAAAGCATCATATAGGAAAGTATGAATGATAGCAACGCGACATGATTTCTGCTAACTCTAATGCTAACAATTTGAATTTCTTGTACACCTTTGTATATGTTGTAATTACCTGTTTTGTAGACTATGGTGAGAACAAGGACCGACGAGCCAGAAGATGCTACTTCAGTACGGTTGGATAGGATGGAAAGAATGATGAGGGAAATGGCTGAGACCTTACGGCAACAACACCAACAGCAACAACAACCTCAGCCACCACCACCGCCAGTACCCCCACCTGTAATGCAAGACATTCATGCTGAAGACCGTACCATTACACTTACGAGGGAGTTTAAAAAGATGAAACCACCATCGTTTAAAGGAGGGATTGAACCAATGAAGGCAGAGGCGTGGGTGTTAGGGATAGAGAAATTGTTCGAAGTCTTCCCTTGTACCGAAGTGCAAAAGGTGCAGCTTGCTGCTTTCACTCTGGAAGATGAAGCACGGAGATGGTGGATGCTTACCAGAACAATGCATCCGGGGTTGACTTGGGACAGGTTCCTGGTGCTGTTCTATGACAAATATTTTTCCCAGAGTATGCGAGACAAGAAAGTAACTGAATTTGAAACGTTGAGGCAGGGAAATAAAACTGTGGCTGAGTATGAAGCACAATTCGCAGAACTAGCCCGGTTTGCACCTCACATGGTAGACACGGAGTACAAGAAGGCGCGGAAATTTGAGGGAGGATTACGGAGTGCCATTCAAGACCGGATTAATGTACTGAAACTACCTACCTATTTTGATGTCTTGGAGCGGGCTGTCATAGCAGAAGGGAATCTTGCTACGCAGACTCGAATTTCTGAATGGAGAGGGAAAAGGCAGAATACGCAATGGTCTAAGGGAACAACCATTTCGCCGAACAAAAAGCAGAATTCAGGGAACTCCAGCAGTATTGCTCCTCAGAATTCAACTCCTGTGTGCCCAGAATGTGGATTGAAACATCGTGGGAAATGTCATCGATTGACCGGAGCATGTTTTCGGTGCGGCAAGATGGGGCATCTGATTAGAGACTGTCCACAAAGAAGTCAACAAACTGGTGATAAGGCCGCCACAAGCTCAGCAGGGTCTACACCGACTCCTAGTGCCAAATCAACCGTTAAACCATTCAATAACAAGGATACCACAAGGCAAGGTAGGGTATTTGCGTTAGTTCCGGGAGATTTACAGAATGCAACAACAGTGGTATCAGGTACATGTATGGTTTATGGCTATTCTGCTTATGTTTTGTTTGATTCTGGCTCTACCTGTTCTTTTGTGTCAAAGCAATTTGCGAAGAACTTAGGTAAATCTGAAGTAGAATTAGCCTATGTGTTGTGTGTTACATCACCTATGGGGCATTCTTTGATCTGCACTTCTGTCTATCCTACTTGTGAAATTCTCATTGGAGATGTCCGTGTATATGCTAATTTAGTTCCACTTGATATGACTTCATTTGACATTATTTTGGGGATGGATTGGTTGGGTGAATATGGTGTTACCATAGACTGTCTGATGAAACAAATTAAATTTTACCCTTCGGGTCAGTCAGAAACTGTTTTTCAGGGTCAGGAAGTGACATCACCACCATATGTGATCTCTGCAGCTAAGGCCTGCAAATTGATTCAAAAAGGATGTCAGGGTTATTTATGTAGTGTTCTGGGAGGGCCAGTAGAGCATGAAAATATTGATGCGATCCCAGTCGTTTGTGACTTTCCGGATGTCTTCCCAAAAGAACTACCAGGAGAGTTAGTAGACCGTGAAATTGAATTCACAATTGACGTGCTACCAGGAACTCAACCTATTTCTAAAACTCCGTACCGAATGGCATTAGCTGAAATGAAAGAATTGAAGATTCAGTTGCAAGATTTATTGGACAAGGGATTTATTCGTCCGAGTGTTTCTCCGTGGGGTGCACCAGTGCTATTTGTAAAGAAGAAAGATGGAACACTCCGACTTTGTATTGACTACCGAGAGCTTAATAAAGTCACAATCAAGAATAAGTACCCGCTGCCAAGGATTGATGATTTATTTGATCAGCTTCAGGGGGCACAAGTCTTTTCCAAAATTGATCTCCGGTCTGGATATCATCAACTAAAGGTCAAAGCTGACGATGTTGAGAAGACAGCTTTTCAAACCCGGTACGGCCATTATGAATTCTTGGTTATGCCATTTGGAGTCACTAACGCACCAGCAGCTTTCATGGATTTGATGAACCGTGTTTTTAAGCCCTATTTGGATGAATTTGTGGTGGTTTTTATTGACGACATCCTCATCTACTCAAAGAGTGCAGAAGCTCATGAGGATCATCTTCGCCTAATTCTTCAAACACTCCGGGAAAAGAAATTGTATGCAAAACTAAAGAAGTGTGAATTCTGGCTACAAGAAGTGCCATTCGTGGGACATGTGGTGACCAAGGAAGGAATCTCTGTTGATCCACACAAAATTGAAGCAATTGTAAATTGGCCAACTCCTACTAGTGTAACTGAGGTGCGAAGTTTCATGGGGTTAGCTGGATATTACAGGAGGTTTGTTCAAAATTTTTCCAAGATTGCTGTGCCGCTTACCCAACTAACACGGAAGAGAGTTGCGTTTGAATGGTCAGAAGAGCGAGAGTCTGCCTTCCAAGAGTTGAAAACAAAGTTAACTACAGCACCAGTTTTAGCCTTACCATCAGGAACTGAAGGGTTTATAATTTACAGTGATGCCTCGCATAAAGGGCTTGGTTGCGTACTTATGCAGAATGGAAGGGTTATTGCATATGCTTCTCGACAATTAAAACCCCACGAGAAAAATTATCCCACACACGACCTTGAGCTGGCAGCAGTAGTGTTTGCTTTGAAGATATGGCGACACTATCTCTATAGCACAACCTGTGAAGTTTATACCGACCACAAAAGTCTCAAATATCTTTTCACCCAAAAGGAGTTAAATATGCGACAGCGGAGGTGGTTAGAGTTGCTTAAAGATTATGATCTACAAATTCATTATCATCCTGGTAAAGCTAATATGGTCGCGGATGCACTTAGCCGGAAAAATAGGGGAGATTTGGCGTATTTGTTTACGGAACAAAAGGAGTTAGTAATTGAATTAGACAAACTGAATGTGGAGTGTGTGACTCGAAGGCAAGAGGCCCTGATGGCAGCAACAATAGCTCAACCAACCTTACTTGAAGAGATCAAATTACATCAAATGGAGGATGACACGTTGAGGAAGATATGTGACGAGTTAGAGTCTAAACCAAAACCAGGGTTCAGTTTAACGGATTCAGTGCTCAAGTTTCAGAACAGGATATGTGTCCCTAATGTGTTGGAACTTAAACGGAAATTGATGGAAGAAACGCATACCTCGAGATTCTTAATGCATCCAGGAAGTACCAAAATGTACCGAGAGTTAAAGCAAAACTTTTGGTGGCCGGGTATGAAAAGGGAGATCGCGGAATTTGTCTCTAAATGCTTACAATGCCAACAAGTAAAAGCGGAGCATCAAAGACCTGCCGGTTTGTTGCAGCCTCTTCCTATTCCGGAGTGGAAATGGGAACATTTGACAATGGACTTTGTTGTGGGGCTACCGCGGACTCCCCGAGGCGTGAATTCAATATGGGTTATTGTCGATCGGTTAACGAAGTCTGCTCATTTCTTACCAGTAAAGACTCAATATAACGCAGATAAGCTCGCAGTGCTTTATATGAATGAAATTGTAAGGCTTCATGGTGTCCCTGTTTCCATTGTGTCGGATAGAGATCCCAAGTTTGTTTCGAGATTCTGGCAAAGTTTGCAGGAGGCTATGGGAACGGAACTTAAATTCAGCACAGCTTTTCACCCTCAAACTGACGGTCAATCCGAGAGAACGATACAAACCCTAGAAGATATGCTCCGAATGTGTGTGCTGGATTTTCAAGAAAGTTGGGAAACTCATCTACCGCTGATTGAATTTGCATATAATAATAGTTACCATTCGAGTATTCAAATGGCACCTTATGAAGCTCTGTATGGAAAACCGTGTCGCTCACCTGTATGCTGGGCGGAGGTAGGGGATAGGCCTTTGTTAGGGCCAGAGATTGTTCAATTGACTACTGAAAAGGTGAAAATTATTCGAGAAAGGCTGAAAACTGCTCAAAGCAGGCAGAAGAGTTACGCAGATAATCGGCGAAGGAATTTGGAATTTGATGAGAACAGTCATGTTTTTGTGAAAGTTACCCCAATGAAAGGACACCCAAGATTTGGAAAGAGGGGTAAGCTAACACCCCGATATGTCGGTCCTTTTCAGATCTTACAGAAAGTTGGGCCAGTAGCCTACCGAGTCGCCCTTCCGCCACACATGAGTCAGGTTCATAATGTATTTCATGTTTCGATGCTCCGAGAGTATCTTCCAGATCCATCCCATATCATTGATTATCATCAGATTGAGCTAACTGACAAGTTGTCCTACGAAGAGAAACCGATTCGAATTCTGGACCGTCAGGTAAAGCAGTTACGGAACCGAGAAATTCCAATGGTGAAAGTAGAGTGGCAAGAGCACTACGGAACTGAGGCGACTTGGGAAAAAGAAGATGAAATGAAAAATCAATACCCGTATCTGTTTTCGTCATAAGGTAAAAACAAGTTTGGAGGACCAAACTTAATTAAGGGGGGGAGAGTGTAATACCCCGACCCTCGTATCTGATTCTGTTATCTTTTCAAGCTTTTGTTCTGTACCTCTGAATATCTATTATGAAATTTTATGTATAAGTGCGGTAAATTGCATGGAAAGAAGACATATTGACCCTTGTCTGTTGAATTCAAACATTATCTGTTACACTTGAATTGCTTTCATCTGAAATTGGACACCTTAGAGATTTAATTTGCAAAAATTGATTTGATATTTGGAATCTACATGATTTTTAAGCTATAATGGGATTTTCTGTGAAATTTTTATTTCGGCACCATAAAGCGATTCAATTTCGTCTTATATGCTTTTCTATGGTTAGATATATATATATATGCCTATGTCTAAGACTTGTGGGGGACTTTGTGAGCAAAAAACGTGGGACTCTTTGGGGAGAGAAAGAGAGGGAGTCAAGAAAGGAATTGGGGAAAACGTGAGACACCAAGGAAAGCTAATCAAATTGGTAGAATTGAAAGAGTTAAGTTAAGGTAACTCAAATTTCTTGTATAACTCTTCAAGAATTTCAACCCATGCTTGTGTTGGGTTCATGGATAATATATGTTTGATTCATTAGGGTTTCTCACCATTTGAGCATGTTGACACTAATTTGAGTGTTGTATGAATCTATACTTCAAATCCTTGATTTTGTATCATCTAATCTTGCATATATGTTGATTTCAGGTGATATGTAAGAACTTGAAGTTAGATTGAAATTTGTGAAAGTGTTGGCTTGATTGAAGCCTTTAACTTGGTTCAACTTGATGTGATTAAGCTTTAATTCATGTTATGGTGTTGTTAAGTGGAATGCTTGCATGAATTTTACCCTTGATTGCATGAAAAATTGGGTTTGGATGATGAATTTTGGCTTGAAATCGGGCTGCCCTGAATCTGGGTAGTCGTCCGCTCGAGCGGAGGTCAGGGCCGCTCGAGCGTGAAAATGCACCTCCCAGCAGTTTTCTGAAATTTACCCTGTCCGCTCGAGCGGATAACTGTACGCTCGAGCGTAAAAATCGACCATCCAGTATGTTTGGTAGCACTACACTGTCCGCTCGAGCGGACAAAGCTACGCTCGAGCGGAGGACTGTTTCAGTAAGGAAAATCTGTTTTGTTCAGTTTTTCATGCTTGACTCTTTGGTGTTATTAGAATGTTTTTATGATGAGTTTATGATAGCGATATATTCATATCCATAAAACTGTAGTGACATATGGAATGACTGATAAGGATTTAAAAAGGGAAGGATACTAATTTATCAGTATATTGTGTGCAGGGCACACTCCAGAAGGAACTAGTACGCCGCCCCAACGCTGTGAGTAATAATGCATTACATATATATTTATGTAACTATTCTGTAAGACATAATTGTGAATTATGTGTTGATCTGGAAATGAAAAGTGGAAACCATATCCGTCTATCTGTTGTGCCGAAAGGCTATCTGTTGTGCCGAAAGGCTACCTGTGCCGAAAGGCTATCTGTTGTGCCGCAAGGCTATCTGTTGTGCCGAAAGGCTATCTGTTGTGCCGCAAGGCTACCTGTGCCGAAAGGCTATCTGTTGTGCCGAAAGGCTATCTGTCGTGCCGCGAGGCTACCTGTGCCGAAAGGCTATCTGTTGTGCCGAAAGGCTATCTGTTGTGCCGCAAGGCTACCTGTGCCGAAAGGCTATCTGGGCCAACAGGCCAAATTGTTATTTCTGTATTTGACTTTGGTACATACACTAAGGTGCATTGTGACTTTATTATTGCGCACTATTATTCACTGAGCTTGTCTCATTCTATATGTTGTCTGATTCTGTAGGAGCCAGCTTGGGGAGCTGTTCTAACATTACCTCGTGCATTTTGTCAGCTTAAGGATAACCAGGCACAGGAGGGAACCCCTACATATTAGACCAGTTTTCTTTGTATATGTAATTTTGGTATCCATGTTGCTGGTCAGGATTATTGTATCTATTGTTTTGTGTGCCTATTATCTGGGCTGGATTTGTAGATGTTTTGTAACCTACTTCTGTGTGCATGTTTACCTTTCGTTAAATCTCGAAATGGTCCTGGTTTTTGGTAGTTGCTCAATGGATGTGTCTGTTTATTGTCATTTAAAATTTACTGCTTCCGCTCAGGCCCCAAACGCTGTTCATCATAGGTCATTTTGTCTGTTTCTGATTAGGTCATGCCCAAACCTTTTAGGGGCAGGTTAGGGGTGTGACAAGTGGTATCAGAGCACGAGTTGCTATCTCACACACGGATCCATTGAGCGTTAGGATGTCTAAGGCATCATATAGGAAAGTATGAATGATAGCAACGTGACATGATTTCTGCTAACTCTAATGCTAACAATTTGAATTTCTTGTACACCTTTGTATATGTTGCAATTACCTATTTTGTAGACTATGGTGAGAACAAGGACCGACGAGCCAGAAGATGCTACTTCAGTACGGTTGGATAGGATGGAAAGAATGATGAGGGAAATGGCTGAGACCTTACGGCAACAACACCAACAGCAACAACAACCTCAGCCACCACCACCGCCAGTACCCCCACCTGTAATGCAAGACATTCATGCTGAAGACCGTACCATTACACTTACGAGGGAGTTTAAAAAGATGAAACCACCATCGTTTAAAGGAGGGATTGAACCAATGAAGGCAGAGGCGTGGGTGTTAGGGATAGAGAAATTGTTCGAAGTCTTCCCTTGTACCGAAGTGCAAAAGGTGCAGCTTGCTGCTTTCACTCTGGAAGATGAAGCACGGAGATGGTGGATGCTTACCAGAACAATGCATCCGGGGTTGACTTGGGACAGGTTCCTGGTGCTGTTCTATGACAAATATTTTTCCCAGAGTATGCGAGACAAGAAAGTAACTGAATTTGAAACGTTGAGGCAGGGAAATAAAACTGTGGCTGAGTATGAAGCACAATTCGCAGAACTAGCCCGGTTTGCACCTCACATGGTAGACACGGAGTACAAGAAGGCGCGAAAATTTGAGGGAGGATTACGGAGTGCCATTCAAGACCGGATTAATGTACTGAAACTACCTACCTATGTTGATGTCTTGGAGCGGGCTGTCATAGCAGAAGGGAATCTTGCTACGCAGACTCGAATTTCTGAATGGAGAGGGAAAAGGCAGAATACGCAATGGTCTAAGGGAACAACCATTTCGCCGAACAAAAAGCAGAATTCAGGGAACTCCAGCAGTACTGCTCCTCAGAATTCAACTCCTGTGTGCCCAGAGTGTGGATTGAAACATCGTGGGAAATGTCATCGATTGACCGGAGCATGTTTTCGGTGCGGCAAGATGGGGCATCTGATTAGAGACTGTCCACAAAGAAGTCAACAAACTGGTGATAAGGCCGCCACAAGCTCAGCAGGGTCTACACCGGCTCCTAGTGCCAAATCAACCGTTAAACCAATCAATAACAAGGATACCACAAGGCAAGGTAGGGTATTTGCATTAGTTCCGGGAGATTTACAGAATGCAACAACAGTGGTATCAGGTACATGTATGGTTTATGGCTATTCTGCTTATGTTTTGTTTGATTCTGGCTCTACCTGTTCTTTTGTGTCAAAGCAATTTGCAAAGAACTTAGGTAAATCTGAAGTAGAATTAGCCTATGTGTTGTGTGTTACATCACCTATGGGGCATTCTTTGATCTGCACTTCTGTCTATCCTACTTGTGAAATTCTCATTGGAGATGTCCGTGTATATGCTAATTTAGTTCCACTTGATATGACTTCATTTGACATTATTTTGGGGATGGATTGGTTGGGTGAATATGGTGTTACCATAGACTGTCTGATGAAACAAATTAAATTTTACCCTTCGGGTCAGTCAGAAACTGTTTTTCAGGGTCAGGAAGTGACATCACCACCATATGTGATCTCTGCAGCTAAGGCCTGCAAATTGATTCAAAAAGGATGTCAGGGTTATTTATGTAGTGTTCTGGGAGGGCCAGTAGAGCATGAAAATATTGATGCGATCCCAGTCGTTTGTGACTTTCCAGATGTCTTCCCAAAAGAACTACCAGGAGAGTTAGTAGACCGTGAAATTGAATTCACAATTGACGTGCTACCAGGAACTCAACCTATTTCTAAAACTCCGTACCGAATGGCATTAGCTGAAATGAAAGAATTGAAGATTCAGTTGCAAGATTTATTGGACAAGGGATTTATTCGTCCGAGTGTTTCTCCGTGGGGTGCACCAGTGCTATTTGTAAAGAAGAAAGATGGAACACTCCGGCTTTGTATTGACTACCGAGAGCTTAATAAAGTCACAATCAAGAATAAGTACCCGCTGCCAAGGATTGATGATTTATTTGATCAGCTTCAGGGGGCACAAGTCTTTTCCAAAATTGATCTCCGGTCTGGATATCATCAACTAAAGGTCAAAGCTGACGATGTTGAGAAGACAGCTTTTCAAACCCGGTACGGCCATTATGAATTCTTGGTTATGCCATTTGGAGTCACTAACGCACCAGCAGCTTTCATGGATTTGATGAACCGTGTTTTTAAGCCCTATTTGGATGAATTTGTGGTGGTTTTTATTGACGACATCCTCATCTACTCAAAGAGTGCAGAAGCTCATGAGGATCATCTTCGCCTAATTCTTCAAACACTCCGGGAAAAGAAATTGTATGCAAAACTAAAGAAGTGTGAATTCTGGCTACAAGAAGTGCCATTCGTGGGACATGTGGTGACCAAGGAAGGAATCTCTGTTGATCCACACAAAATTGAAGCAATTGTAAATTGGCCAACTCCTACTAGTGTAACTGAGGTGCGAAGTTTCATGGGGTTAGCTGGATATTACAGGAGGTTTGTTCAAAATTTTTCCAAGATTGCTGTGCCGCTTACCCAACTAACACGGAAGAGAGTTGTGTTTGAATGGTCAGAAGAGCGAGAGTCTGCCTTCCAAGAGTTGAAAACAAAGTTAACTACAGCACCAGTTTTAGCCTTACCATCAGGAACTGAAGGGTTTGTAATTTACAGTGATGCCTCGCATAAAGGGCTTGGTTGCGTACTTATGCAGAATGGAAGGGTTATTGCATATGCTTCTGGACAATTAAAACCCCACGAGAAAAATTATCCCACACACGACCTTGAGCTGGCAGCAGTAGTGTTTGCTTTGAAGATATGGCGACACTATCTCTATAGCACAACCTGTGAAGTTTATACCGACCACAAAAGTCTCAAATATCTTTTCACCCAAAAGGAGTTAAATATGCGACAGCGGAGGTGGTTAGAGTTGCTTAAAGATTATGATCTACAAATTTATCATCCTGGTAAAGCTAATATGGTCGCGGATGCACTTAGCCGGAAAAATAGGGGAGATTTGGCGTATTTGTTTACGGAACAAAAGGAGTTAGTAATTGAATTAGACAAACTGAATGTGGAGTGTGTGACTCGAAGGCAAGAGGCCCTGATGGCAGCAACAATAGCTCAACCAACCTTACTTGAAGAGATCAAATTACATCAAATGGAGGATGACACGTTGAGGAAGATATGTGACGAGTTAGAGTCCAAACCAAAACCAGGGTTCAGTTTAACGGATTCAGTGTTCAAGTTTCAGAACAGGATATGTGTCCCTAATGTGTTGGAACTTAAACGGAAATTGATGGAAGAAACGCATACCTCGAGATTCTTAATGCATCCAGGAAGTACCAAAATGTACCGAGAGTTAAAGCAAAACTTTTGGTGGCCGGGTATGAAAAGGGAGATCACGGAATTTGTCTCTAAATGCTTACAATGCCAACAAGTAAAAGCGGAGCATCAAAGACCTGCCGGTTTGTTGCAGCCTCTTCCTATTCCGGAGTGGAAATGGGAACATTTGACAATGGACTTTGTTGTGGGGCTACCGCGGACTCCCCGAGGCGTGAATTCAATATGGGTTATTGTCGATCGGTTAACGAAGTCTGCTCATTTCTTACCAGTAAAGACTCAATATAACGCAGATAAGCTCGCAGTGCTTTATATGAATGAAATTGTAAGGCTTCATGGTGTCCCTGTTTCCATTGTGTCGGATAGAGATCCCAAGTTTGTTTCGAGATTCTGGCAAAGTTTGCAGGAGGCTATGGGAACGGAACTTAAATTCAGCACAGCTTTTCACCCTCAAACTGACGGTCAATCCGAGAGAACGATACAAACCCTAGAAGATATGCTCCGAATGTGTGTGCTGGATTTTCAAGAAAGTTGGGAAACTCATCTACCGCTGATTGAATTTGCATATAATAATAGTTACCATTCGAGTATTCAAATGGCACCTTATGAAGCTCTGTATGGAAAACCGTGTCGCTCACCTGTATGCTGGGCGGAGGTAGGGGATAGGCCTTTGTTAGGGCCAGAGATTGTTCAATTGACTACTGAAAAGGTGAAAATTATTCGAGAAAGGCTGAAAACTGCTCAAAGCAGGCAGAAGAGTTACGCAGATAATCGGCGAAGGAATTTGGAATTTGATGAGAACAGTCATGTTTTTGTGAAAGTTACCCCAATGAAAGGACACCCAAGATTTGGAAAGAGGGGTAAGCTAACACCCCGATATGTCGGTCCTTTTCAGATCTTACAGAAAGTTGGGCCAGTAGCCTACCGAGTCGCCCTTCCGCCACACATGAGTCAGGTTCATAATGTATTTCATGTTTCGATGCTCCGAGAGTATCTTCCAGATCCATCCCATATCATTGATTATCATCAGATTGAGCTAACTGACAAGTTGTCCTACGAAGAGAAACCGATTCGAATTCTGGACCGTCAGGTAAAGCAGTTACGGAACCGAGAAATTCCAATGGTGAAAGTAGAGTGGCAAGAGCACTACGGAACTGAGGCGACTTGGGAAAAAGAAGATGAAATGAAAAATCAATATCCGTATCTGTTTTCGTCATAAGGTAAAAACAAGTTTGGAGGACCAAACTTAATTAAGGGGGGGAGAGTGTAATACCCCGACCCTCGTATCTGATTCTGTTATCTTTTCAAGCTTTTGTTCTGTACCTCTGAATATCTATTATGAAATTTTATGTATAAGTGCGGTAAATTGCATGGAAAGAAGACATATTGACCCTTATCTGTTGAATTCAAACATTATCTGTTATACTTGAATTGCTTTCATCTGAAATTGGACACCTTAGAGATTTAATTTGCAAAAATTGATTTGATATTTGGAATCTACATGATTTTTAAGCTATAATGGGATTTTCTGTGAAATTTTTATTTCGGCACCATAAAGCGATTCAATTTCGTCTTATATGCTTTTCTATGGTTAGATATATATATGCCTATGTCTAAGACTTGTGGGGGACTTTGTGAGCAAAAAACGTGGGACTCTTTGGGGAGAGAAAGAGAGGGAGTCAAGAAAGAATTGGGGAAAACGTGAGACACCAAGGAAAGCTAATCAAATTGGTAGAATTGAAAGAGTTAAGTTAAGGTAACTCAAATTTCTTGTATAACTCTTCAAGAATTTCAACCCATGTTTGTGTTGGGTTCATGGATAATATATGTTTGATTCATTAGGGTTTCTCACCATTTGAGCATGTTGACACTAATTTGAGTGTTGTATGAATCTATACTTCAAATCCTTGATTTTGTATCATCTAATCTTGCATATATGTTGATTTCAGGTGATATGTAAGAACTTGAAGTTAGATTGAAATTTGTGAAAGTGTTGGCTTGATTGAAGCCTTTAACTTGGTTCAACTTGATGTGATTAAGCTTTAATTCATGTTATGGTGTTGTTAAGTGGAATGCTTGCATGAATTTTACCCTTGATTGCATGAAAAATTGGGTTTGGATGATGAATTTTGGCTTGAAATCGGGCTGCCCTGAATCTGGGTAGTCGTCCGCTCGAGCGGAGGTCAGGGCCGCTCGAGCATGAAAATGCACCTCCCAGCAGTTTTCTGAAATTTACCATGTCCGCTCGAGCGGATAACTGTACGCTCGAGCGTAAAAATCGACCATCCAGTATGTTTGGTAGCACTACACTGTCCGCTCGAGCGGACAAAGCTACGCTCGAGCGGAGGACTGTTTCAGTAAGAAAAATATGTTTTGTTCAGTTTTTCATGCTTGACTCTTTGGTGTTATTAGAATGTTTTTCTGATGAGTTTATGATAGCGATATATTCATATCCATAAAACTGTAGTGACATATGGAATGACTGATAAGGATTTAAAAAGGGAAGGATACTAATTTATCAGTATATTGTGTGCAGGGCACACTCCAGAAGGAACTAGTACGCCGCCCCAACGCTGTGAGTAATAATGCATTACATATATATTTATGTAACTATTCTGTAAGACATAATTGTGAATTATGTGTTGATCTGGAAATGAAAAGTGGAAACCATATCCGTCTATCTGTTGTGCCGCAAGGCTACCTGTGCCGAAAGGCTATCTGTTGTGCCGAAAGGCTATCTGTTGTGCCGAAAGGCTACCTGTGCCGAAAGGCTATCTGTTGTGCCGAAAGGCTATCTGTTGTGCCGAAAGGCTATCTGTTGTGCCGCAAGGCTACCTGTGCCGAAAGGCTATCTGTTGTGCCGAAAGGCTATCTGTCGTGCCGCGAGGCTACCTGTGCCGAAAGGCTATCTGTTGTGCCGAAAGGCTATCTGTTGTGCCGCAAGGCTACCTGTGCCGAAAGGCTATCTGGGCCAACAGGCCAAATTGTTATTTCTGTATTTGACTTTGGTACATATACTAAGGTGCATTGTGACTTTATTATTGCGCACTATTATTCACTGAGCTTGTCTCATTCTATATGTTGTCTGATTCTGTAGGAGCCAGCTTGGGGAGCTGTTCTAACATTACCTCGTGCATTTTGTCAGCTTAAGGATAACCAGGCACAGGAGGGAACCCCTACATATTAGACTAGTTTTCTTTGTATATGTAATTTTGGTATCCATGTTGCTGGTCAGGATTATTGTATCTATTGTTTTGTGTGCCTATTATCTGGGCTGGATTTGTAGATGTTTTGTAACCTACTTCTGTGTGCATGTTTACCTTTCGTTAAATCTCGAAATGGTCCTGGTTTTTGGTAGTTGCTCAATGAATGTGTCTGTTCATTGTCATTTAAAATTTACTGCTTCCGCTCAGGCCCCAAACGCTGTTCATCATAGGTCATTTTGTCTGTTTCTGATTAGGTCATGCCCAAACCTTTTAGGGGCAGGTTAGGGGCGTGACAAGAGCAGTCCAAATCAGAGGCAAAAACATGCTGGAATTAAGCTAAAGTAAGCTAGAAAAACATGCTAACTTATGAAGCTAACTAAGCATGCAAACAGGACACAAGGAGGGGAGGCTAACCCCTCCAATTTTAGACTTCAAAACTTGATTTTTACCACTAAAAAACCTCTGAAATTCAGTGGTTAAAAGGCTCAAAAAAGTTGATTTAAAAGTGAGGAAAAATAGCACAAAAAGCTTAACAAGCTAAGAAGCCAAATGGGTGAACAACACCCTAACTTAAAAATGCTCAAACCACCATTTTTAGGTCACGAAAATAGATTTTTTTACACTTCAAGAATAACCTTAAAACAGTAGAAAAAGATAGGAAAATAAGTATGTACAATAAGCTTAAATAAGGTAAGTGCTCTACCTTTGAAGCAAAGCACAATTTAGGCACAAATCCAAGCTCAAATCTCTTTCCAAAGCTCAAACAAGACTCCAAGGGACCTCAACTTAATGGTGGTCAAGTTTGATTAAGGGTCGGTGTGCAAAAGTGTGGAGAAACTAGGCAATGAAGCACAAAATATCAAGTGATAGAGAGAAAGCTAGAGAGAGATATTTTTGGTCCAAAATCTTCTAACCCTCAACAATGGGAAAGGAACCCCCCTATTTATAGAAAAACAAGTCTTGAGCTTGGATACATCTCACAATACACGTCTATAAAGATGCAGCTCAATGAGCAACAGCTGGCAACAAATATCTGCAAAAGGAGACCAATGGTCGTCGGCCACCACTGGTAGCCGACAAGCATAAACCATGGCCGGAAAATTCTAGGGCTGGCCGACAAGTCACCCACTCTTCTAGGCTAGAGGCAACAAGCTCTAGGACCAAAAACATGCACAAAACAGATAAGGCTAAGAGGCTCAAAGACAAGGCATTCCGCCGAGGACTTTAGGCGCTCAAAACGACCACAAACAAGCACAATCATTGAGTGCACAAACGATAACGTCCAAGTCTTGAGGACGGTCAAAAATGGGGTGTCTATAGTTGCCCCCCTTTGACAGAACTCGGAAGTCATGAAACAACGTGAGTGAATGTCAAAGCCCAAAGATGACCTATTTTTGACAAGACCGAAGACTTGGACAAACAAACAAACAAACAAAACAAAACAAAGAACGGTTGCACCCGTAGGCTGCCTATGTATCCCTTTGCAAGGAATCAAACTAGTGTAGTTCTGGAGCAAAATGCAAGTGATCTGCACAATGCAAGAATGTAACTTATGGTCATGTAATGAGGCTATAATGAAACATGTAGATGTAAGTGTTATGCAAAGAAATGCCAAATTTAAATAAACCGAAGTAAGGTATAGCAACCTCTAATATGAATAGAAGTAAGTAAACATGAACCAAACCACATTTCAAATAGAAAGGATGTAAGAAAATTATGCAAACTTAACTATGCATCACGCAGGAAAAGCAAAGAATAACACAATCACAGACGCACCTGAGGCGTCAAACAAGATTCTAACGCGTTGCACGTAGAAGGAGAGAAAGGATGGTGTGAACACATGGACACGCCCAAATGTTTTAAACTGAAGTGTCCTAATGTGCCGCACGTGAGAGTAGAAGAAGGTGATGTGAACATAGGGATGCATGTGCATGTTCTAAACCGAAGCATCCTAACACGCCGCACAGGAGAGGAGAAGAAGGTGATGTGAACACAAGGACACACCCACGTGTTCTAAACCGAAGCGTCCTAACACACCGCACGCGAGAGAAGAAGGGGAGATGTGAACACAGGGACGCACCCGCATCTTCTAAACCGAAGCGTCCTAACGCGCCGCACGCGAGAGGAGAAGAAGGTAGTGAAAACACCGGAATGCATCTATGTGTTCTAAACTGAAGCGTCCTAATGCGCCGCACGTGAGAGGAAAAGGGGAGATGTGAACACAGGGACGCACCTGCGTGTTCTAAACCGAAGTGTCCTAGCGCGCCGCACACGAGAGGAGAAGGGGAGTTATGAACACAGGGACACACCCGCGTGTTCTAAACCAAAGGGAGTGGTGTAAATACAATAACCATGACACAAGAGACTTAATAGATACAACATAGTAAGGGTGCATGTTCTATGCAAGACGAATAATCATGACACAATGTTAGAGACATCTTTTACGCAAAACATATGAGAAACAAAACAGAAGCATATTCTATGCAACGAGAACCGGAGCATGGTCTACGCAACATCGGAATGCAGTACAAATTGCATGTTCTATGCATAGCACAAAATGCATATTCCATGCAAGATAATTGGAAGCATGTTCTTTGCATGTTCTATGCGAAAATGGAGGAATGCATATTCTATGCAACAATGGAGGAATGCACATTCTATGCAACAATGGATTGAATAGCAACTTCCGATTTACCTCTCGGAAGAGCTGCAACAAGTTAAAAAGGATACACCTCATTCGTGTTGATTAGTGATGAATCATCATGCACCAAAGACACGGTTTAGAACTTCCGCAGAGACAATATGAGCTTAAAAGTGAACTTTTCTTGCACTTTCTTGAGGACCGAGGACACAAAACAGCAGCAAAACACAAAGAAGGAGCAGTGGAAGCTTATCGGCCACTAGGGAGTGGTGTCGGCCACCTATCGGCCACACCTGAAGGTTGTCGGCAACTAATGGTGGCTGTCGGCCACCAGTGGCAATTCGGGCTACTTTGGTCTTTTTGCATTCGGGTCTTTAAGTACACATACCCAAGCTTCATTTCCTCACACCTTCTTAGCCGAAATTCATCCCTCTCTCACTCTAGACCTTTCTTTTCTCTAGATCCGAGCTTTATACGCATTTTCCAACGCCCCACGAACGTTTGATTCACTAAAACCTCTTAATTTCCTTCATTTTGAACTGATTGAAATTTGATTTCGGTGCTTTTTTCTTCATTTTCACCACTTGAGGTTTGTTTCCCTCGAGTTTCTCTTTGGTTTGGTGCCTTTTCCCGGGCTTTGACTTTTTCTCCCATTTTCTCTCTCTTAAGGTTGACTTTTGGCATTTTCCACCCATTTTCCTCATTTTCGCCCACTTTCTCATCTCCTTTCCAAATGGCAGATGACATTTCCCATGACGGAGCTCCTCCAGGGATGGAGGCAGATCCCGAGCATATACCATTACCACCCAGGGTTCGACCTTTTGACCCGGAGACATATCACCCCGAGGTGCATGTGCTACCCGCCGATACTATTCGTCATTTCAGAGGTTTTGCATGAGGCATGCCAGAGGATCTCTTGCTACGAGAGTCGAAGTCTTATTTATCCTACGGCACCACTGAGGTATACACTGTCTTCTTACATTCTCCACAATATACCTTGCATTCCTTGTATAGATCACGCTTACACTGTCTTTCATCTATTTATCTCAAACACATTCTTACACTGCATTTCTTACACTACCTTCTCAAACACATTCTCCGAGGATACGGAGCCACATTTGCGAGGGAGTGGTATATGGACCTCCCCGTTGGCATCCGCCAGATTATCAATCAGGCTGGATTTGGCTTATTCTGCATGGGGCTATCGCGTCTCATAGTGAGCAGGCCCTTACTTGGCACACTGGTAGAGAGGTGGTGGGACACCACCAACTTTTTCCATTTCTCTACCGCGAGAGACATGATGATGACTCCCTATGACTTCGCTATACTCACTGACATCGAGGTAGGGAGTCGGCTAATCCCTTATGATACAGACATAGACGAGTGGGAGCGCCTGGATCTACCTGCTGGAGGCACGCCCACTCCTCTTTCAATCAAGGATAGTTCAATATACTTGGTTTGCGGATCATTTCAGCGGGATAGAGCCAAAAACCCTAAAGAAGATCGAGCAGTACGCCCAAGGCTTCTTGATGTTCCCTTTTTGCACCACTCTATTTTCTGACGGAGCGAACTTTGTCGGGCTATATCTCTTGAGTACCTTGGTGGACTTGTCTCGGGTTTGACTTTACGATTGGGGCGATGCTGGCCTCACTACCTTATATGGCTACATGAGCTCGACATCCTGCAGAAGCGGGAATAGAGTCGGCAACTACTGGAGAGCCTGAGAGGTATGCTTTGCTTTTCTGCTTTACATTTCCTGTCGTGGTTTCTACTTTGCACTTTCTATACACTGTACACACATAGTCTAATCGCTGCTCCATATTTGTACTTTCTGTACGTTGCACTATACACTCTACTTTCTACATCCTTCCTGTATTCTGCATTCTCTACACGTTGCACACATATTCTGCTTTTCGCATTACCTGTATTTATCTGTTGTATACTCACTGTCACCCTTTTGCTTTTTGCAGCTATGAGTATATGCATATTTTTCGACCCTCGCCCCAGAGCCGGAGGCAAAGATGCCTTCTATTGCACCTTATTCTCATCGATACAACGACAAGTGCATGAGGAGGACTAGGGAGACCTTCTCATTCTTCCGCCGGTATTTTGACACAGTGACTGCAGTAAAGGTAACTCAAAACTCACAGCTATTTCTACTTTACTTCAACTCTGATTCATGTTACATATCTAATGGCAACTAACAATCTGTGTATTTGCTATCTGCAGATCTCATGACAGCCCTGGGCGACGATGCCTGAGGGTGTCAAGTACCAGTTTGTTGGCGCTTGGGGTGCTTCCCATTACCAGCTTGTACTCAAGGAACCGGTAGGCCGAGTCTAGTTCTTAGGAGAGCGCTTCCTACGCTAGACCTTGAGTTTGCCGTTGCAGGCGGTTCCCATGCTACCTCCACCATCCATGTGGATTACAGAAAGTCTCTCTTCCCAGGAGCTGATCGACTTTACACGAGGCATAGATGCTGACTACTTTCTTGGAGATGGGGACTATCCAACATATATCCAGACGTATCTCATGCCTCCCTTGACGGGTACTCATGCTTGTGTAGGAAAAGCAGTAGACGCCCCTTCGGCGAGCAGGGCTCGAGCGCCGAGGGCAGGGCTAGAGGGGTGTCCTTCGTTAGACAAGGCTTTAGTTGGCCTGCGCTTCCGACCGAGTTGACATGTTGGCGACACACTAGAGAGGCCTATCAGATTCCTATTGAGCCTGCACCGCCTGGGCACAGATATATCAAAGCACCTGATTCACCTTCAGTACGCACTACAGTTCTCATTTTTCCATTCTTGCTCAGATACTCAGATATTCATTCCTTCCGGATATTGATCATTCCCAATACGTTTGCAGGCACCCGCAGGGTACATCGAGGGATTGCTCGAGATGTTGGCCTCATTCGAGAGCATGATATTGAGGAGAGAGACACTGCTCGGCTTCTACAGCATTCAGGTATTTTATTCAGTTTTCTTATATTCCAATAATCAAATTTCTGCTGACACACTGAAACTGACATTTCAACTGAACACTTCTCCAAGCTGCACTGATACATTGCATCTATAGATCACATCTGACAAATTGTATTCACACACTATATTTGACTTCTGCATCACATCTGATACACCTACTGTTACTAATATGAGCTATCCTTTCAAGTTCCACTCATACCGATGGGACCCGCAGCACCTGCAGCACCTGCACCAGCGGTGCCTCCTTGGCGGCAAAGAGGAGAGAGAGACAGGCTTCGGCACGTGGCCGAAGGAGACGCCGTGGTCAAGATCAGAGGAGCCCTTCATAGCCTATCATGAGCGATGACGACGATAAGACCAGCAAGGCTGAGGAGGCTCTAGGTTAGCACGCCGAGTCATCCGAGAGTGGAGACGATGATGCTGCTACACATGGCCCTGCCAACCTTCTTCAGCCGAGATAACCATCTCGGTCGAAGAATGCTAAAAACTGTTGGCCAAACCTGTTGAACTTTTTTGGCCAACATAATCATCTTAGTCAAAGAGCGCCAAAAATTGTTGGTCAAACTTGCCAACCCTCCCTGGTCGAGATAACCATCTCAGTCAAGAAGTGCCAAAATTGGTCAAAACTGCTAACCTTCTCTAGTCGAGATAATCATCTAAGTCAAAAAGTGCATAAAATTGTTGGCTGAACCTGCCAATCCTCTCTGGCCGAGATAACCATCTTGGTCAAGGAGTGCAAAAACTTGTTGGTCAAAAATGCCAACCCTCTCTGGCCAAGATAACCATCTCGGTCAAGGGGTGCAAAAACTTATTAGTCAAACCTGCCAACTCTCTCTGGCCGAGATAACCATCTCGGTCAAGGAGTGCAAAAACTTGTTGGTCAAACCTGCCAACGTTCTCTGGCCGAGTTGATCATCTCGGTCAAAGAGTGCAAAAACTTGGTTACACCTGCCAACTTTCATTGGCTGAGATAACCATCTCGTTTAAAGAGTGCACAAACTTGTTGGTCAAACCTGCCAACCTTCTTTGGCCGAGATGACCATCTCAGTCAAGGAGTGCAAAAACTTGTTGGTCAAACTTGCCAACCTTCTTTGCCCTCAGTCTTGCAAAGATTTTAAGAAGCAGTTGGACAAACCTACCAACCCACTTTGCCCCTAGTTGAGCAAAGATTTTTAAACAATCGAAATACATACAAGTATTGAAAAAGTGTTCAAAATGAAATTGTCTACTTGTTTTATTAAATCCGAACAAAGAGTTGTAAAAATACAAGTACAAAAAGCTAAAAATAGAATATTTTGAGTTTGGCTGTGTTCCATGGCCTTAAGATAGCTCGGCTATCAATGTCCTCCAAGTGGTAAGCTCTCTTTTCTGCTAGCCCCATAACTTTGTATGGTCCCACCCAGTTGGGTCATAATTTGCCATCACTAGGCTCCAAAGTGTTTCCCATTACTTTATGTAGTACCCAATCTCTAATCTTGAATTGCCTTGGATGTACCGCTTTATTGTATTTTCTAGACAATTATTGCTGATACGAAGCGATGTGAATCAGCACCCTTTCTTTTCGTTCTTCGACTAGATCTAGCTCCAAGGCTATTACTTCTCCATTCAACTCTGGGTCAAAATTTTCACTTCTAACAGTGAGGAGGCCGACTTCTAGAGGGATTATTATGTCCATGCTGTAGGCCAAGGCAAAGGGTGTTTCCCTAGTTGATCGTCTCGGTAGACCCACAGGACATAGGGTAGTTCTTCAACCCACTTTCCTTTCATTTTTTCTAACCTCTTCTTCAAGCCATCTAAGATCACCTTGTTTGATGCTTCAGCCTAGCCGTTGGCTTGGGGGTACACCAACGTGGAGTTGTAAAATTCTATTTTATGTTCTTTGCAAAAACCCCTTAAGATTCTTCCATCAAATTGGGTGCCGTTGTCTGATATCAGGGCCTTGGGAATTCCAAACCGGGTTATGATGTTCTTCCAAACAAACCTCTTGACGTCTTTCTCCTTGATGGATACGAGTGCCTCCGCCTCCATCCATTTTGTAAAGTAGTTTGTTGCCACAATTAAGAACTTTCTGGTGCCCAGCGCAGTTGGGAGTGGTCCCACTATGTCTAAGCCCCACATTGCGAAAGGCCAAGGGCTAGTCAGAGGTAGAAGCTCTCTAGCTGGCTGATGGATTTGATGTGCTAACTTCTAACATTTTTTGCATTTCTTAACATACTTCTCTGTGTTTGCTTGCATGTATGGCCACCAATACCCTTGTGAGATAGCTCGGTAGGCCTAAGATCTACCCCTTTGGTGGCTTCTAAAAATGCCCTTGTGAATTTCGAACAAAAATGCCTCAACCTTGCTAGGATGGACACACTTCAAGTATAGTCCAGTGAAAGATTTTTTGTATAGCGCTAGGGATGGAGAAAGCCAAAACCATTGCGACTTTGCTCGAATCTTGTTCACCTCCTTCTTGTCCTCTGGAAAAATCCTATCTTTCAAGAAGGTAATGATGGGGTCCATCTAGGAGGGATCTAGCTCGGCGCATAGTACCTCGGCCACTTCAGGTTCCTCAATGCTTGGTCTTAGCAAGAAGTCAATTAGCAAAGGGTGTGGGATAGAAGTGTCGACGCCAAACTAGCCAGTTCATCTGCCTTGCTATTCTCTTCTTGGCCGATTTATTCTATTCTCATGACTTCAAATTTCATAATCTCATTTTTAACTAGCTCTTGATACTTGGCCATTCTGTCATCCTTTGCTTCATAGTCGCTAGATATTTGGTTGACTACTAATTGGGAGTCACTATATACCATTAGCTCGGTGGCCCTCATCCGGTGGGCTGACTTCAGACCGACTAACAGTGCCTCGTACTCCACTTCGTTATTGGATGCTGGAAATCCAAGTGTGATTACCTATTCAATGGTCAAGCCATCTGGCGAGATAAGGACTATGCCAAGTCCAGCCCTATACCAGTTGGATGCGCCATCTATGAAGAGCTTCCACATCTCTCCTACAAACAATTTCCAACATGTGGATGGATCTAAAGATGCTTTAGGGTCTAGGACGTTGGTGATTTCTTCCAAGTCTCTAGCCATTGTTTGGATCTGGTCCTCACTACTCGGCTGCTTTACTATTTCCTTTTCATGGATGTCATCGCAAATTATGCTTGTATTTGCGTGGCTTGCTCCTTTTCTCTTTGGCAATATGCTCTTGGCCTCTTAGGATGGTGTAGCCACTGTTAGGCTTAACGGCGTGTTACACGGTTAACCAGGTTGATATGGGGGCTGCTCAATTCCCCCAGCACTTTTCCCCTATTGTTAGGCTTCCTTAGTCAGGTCAACCAGACAAATAGAATGATTTCCTGGGGAAAACTTTGCCACAAAGTCTGCCAAAGGTTGGGCCTTAATCGCCATCCTAGGATGGAATTTGATGTCGTATTGTCTAAACTCCACTGCCCATTTCAGTGTTCTTCTAGAGAAGTTCGTCTTTTCAAACAAGGCTTTTAGAGGGAACACCATTAACACGACCATAGTGTGCGAGTGGAAGTAGTACGGCAGCTTTCTTGAAGCTACCATTAGGGCTAAAGCAAGCTTTTCTAATGACAAATATCTCATTTCGGCGTCTAGTATGGTCTTGCTCACATAAAAGATGAGCAAGTGTTATATTAATTCTGCACATACCAACACCGCATTAACGGCATATTGAGAAACCGCCAAGTACAAGAAAAGTTCCTGTCCAGGCACTAGGGTTGCTAATAGTGCTGGTGAGGTCAAATACTCCTTCAAGCTCTTTAGAGCTTAGTCTCACTCTTTATCCTACTGAAATTTTGCTTTAAGCGCCTGGAAGAACGGTCGATACCTGTCTGACGACCGACTGATAAATCTATTTAGTGTGGCAGGTAGGCTTGTCAAGTGCTGCAATTCCTTGACTGTGTTAGGCCTTTTGAGCTCCTGAATAGCCTTAATTTGGGAGGGATCTGCTTCTATACCGCAGTTGGTCACAAGAAAGCCAAGAAACTTGCCTGACCCCACCCCAAACGCACACTTAGAGGTGTTTAGCTGCAACTTGTAGGTCTTCAAGATTTGAAACATCTCAGCTAGGTTGTTAAGATGGTCTACTTTATCCTTCCTTTTGACCACCATGTCGTCAATGTAGGCTTCCACTGTTTTGCCTGACAATGGTTCAAACATATTGGTGACCATTCGCTGGAATGTTGCCCCTGCATTCTTCAGGCCAAAGGGCATGACCTTATAACAATATAACCCCCTCGGAGTCATGAAGGATGTGACCTCCTAGTCCAGTTCATATATAGCAATCTGATGGTATCCACGATACGCATCGAGAAAACTAATTCGGTTGTGACCTACAGTTAGGTCCACTAGTTGGTCTATCCTTGGTAGAGGGAAACTATCTTCTGGGCATGCTTTGTTGACTGTCTTGTAGTCCATGCAAACCATTTACCATTTTTTTTGGGCACAACCACAGTGTTGGAGATCCACTTGGGATAGTGAACCTCTTTGATTCCCCCATACTTCCAGCAGGTTTCCCACTTCTTTAGCCACTGCTCTGCATGGTGTAGCACCGATCTGCGAGTCCATTGTATAATTGGTCTAGTGGTGGGGTAGACATTAAGTTGATGGTAGATGAAATTTGGATCAATGCCAAGCATATCATATGGCGTCCAGGCAAACACTTAGATATTGGAGATCAAAAATTCTATGAGCTCTTTTCTCTCGGTGCTAGACAAGGATGAGCCAAGAAAACATAACTTCTTTGGGTTGTTCTCATCGATTTTTAAGCATCACTTGGACATAATCTGGTCTCCCAAGACCTCTTCAATTACGCCAGCTTTGTTAGGGAACTGCATTACCTGATGTAAGGTCGATGCAACGAATCGCATGACATGCAGCCATGCCCTCTCCAAGATGATGTTATAAGTGGAAAGGACTTTCAACACCCAGAACTCCACTTGTTTTGTCATTGAGCCAGCTTTGACCGGCAAAATGATCTTGCCAACCAGCCATTCTGGCATCAAGTTAAAACCGGCCAGTGGGGAAGTCGCAAGTACCAAATCTTTGTCCTCCAATTTCAGTTGTTTGAAAATCTTATAGTGCATTATCTCGCATGAGCTCCCCTGGTCTATCAATATCATTTTAATATCAAAATTTTTGACGCACAAAGTAACCACTAGTGCATCATTGTGAGGGTTCTGCAACCTCGCCAAGTCCCTAGCTGAGAAAGTGATGATATTCCCTTTCTTTATGGTATTGGACTCTCAGCCAAACCGTACACTGCTCTGCCTTTTTTATCATCCCTCTGAGTTCGCAGACTCGCTCAAGTTCAATGATCCCATGAATAAGATTTATCACGCCTTGAAGCGGGCCATTTGCCGGCATCCCATCTGCCATATTACCATCTTGAAAAGCAGGTTGAGCTCCCCCTTCAATGTACTGATCTAGGTGGCCTGTCGCCACCATTTCTTTCAAATGTTACCTCAGAGACGTGCAATCTTTAGTTCAGAGCCCAACTTCGTCATGGAAGGTGCACCTATATCTTTCGTCATAGCCCCTTTGCGCTTCACCCAACTTGACCGGCCGTCGAACGAAGGGTTCATCGTGGATCTCACTCAATATTCGGTAGATAGGTTTCTTGAACACCGTTGTGATGGTTGTGCAGACTCTTAGCCTCTTTGCTTTGGGGTCTTTGCCGTGATTATTTCTGTACGGTCGATCCTTCCTCTCGACCACGTTAACTTTTGCTGGGGGCTTTTTCTCTAAAATCGCTGTTATGCCGGACTTACCCTTGGCATGAGCGCTGTCTTTTTCTACCCTAATGTGCTGATGCACTCTTTCCATTAGGGCTTCTATTGTGAGGGGTGGCGTCATTGTCATCGAATCTCTCAACTTGCAGCTCGTTGGAAAACCTCGCTTGTACTGTGCGATAGCTAGGTTGGTGGGGAAGTCGCCTATCTGGTTGAAGGTCTCCCAATATCTGTTATTGTAGGACTTCAACATTTTTTTTTCCGCCCATGTCGATGGTGAGCAACTGGTCTATCTCTACTAGCGTCTTGGTGTTTGTCTTGAACTTGGTGACAAACACCTCCGTCAGTTGCGCCCATGAAGCAATGCCGCCTTCAGACTTCTCAAACTAAGTCCAGCCCAATTCGCCAAGGTCTGACGGAAATAGGATGCACATTAGAGCTTCATTCCGTCAATATATGGCCATAACTTCACGGAAGTTGCTTAGGTGCATGTAGGGATCCGACTTTTCATCGTAGGTCATGAACTTAGGCTGGTTAAAGCCTAAGGGCAGTGGTGCATTCTCAATCACCAGAGCGAACGACGAGCTTTGCAGCCTTGCTAACGCTTTATCAGCTGGTTTGTAAGCAAGGCGCGATACTAGCATTCCAACCTTGACGCTTCCGTATGTCCGAGGTGCCAACCGTTATAGAGCTGAGACCCTATGAGGGTCACAGGCTTAGGCGTCTTCTCTCCTTTGCGCCCTTTCTTCTAGAACGGTTCACAAGTCCACCGACCAGGGCAACTTGGTGTGTCTGGAGGTAGTTTGGTGAGTATGCGAGTGTCGATAATTGCTTCCCTTTGGGTAAGACATTTCAGTCCTCATTCTCTCAGATCTAGAGTCACAAGTCCTGGAAGTTCTTGAATATGTGTCGCTTGTTCTGAGGCTCCTGCTCCTAGAATGGGTAGGTGTGGCCTGCCTATCCCGATGTCCTGTATAGCGAGAATGCATTCCTCCTTTGCGGATCTCGACCCCTGCCATGCCATTGCCCTTTATCTATCGCTTCATAGTTTCCATGTTTGCCACCATTCTTTTGATTAACTCATCTTGCTCCCTCACATAATCCTCTAAGACTTGGGCATCCATCTTGCAGCTTTGTCCATCTGGGCTCTAACAGCAACGAGGACTTCAGCCCCATTTTTCTCGCGCACCCTGATGAGGGTTCCGTTGTTGCGGGTCCAGGTCTGCCATAGGCAGAACATGAGGCAAATCATTGCGCCTCATGTTCCCTTCTGGAGTTTGCCTGTTGACGGTAGATTGAGGCAAGTCTTCGTTGTGTGCCATTAGAACTAGTTGGAGAAAAAAACTCAATCAAGAGGTAAGTTCTCTGTATTCTTCCCACAGATGACACCAATTGTACGAGCATGAAATAATTCTTCTTGTATAATCCTGTTGATCAAGTTTGCGCTCGTCCAAACATTGTCGTTTTATCACCTGAAAACACAATCGTAAGCTAGCCGGCGAGTGTGTGCCAGAAATCCCTCCAATGCCTAAGTCAGCAAGTTGACAAGGGATGCAAAGCTATGTGTATTCACAAGTGAGAATTGCAATACCTGGATATAAGTATTATCATGAGCTTTTATAGATTCTGCGTGGCACAATCCCAGTAGGACTCTAACTCTCCACTGCATAGGACTCTAACTCTCCACTGCAAAGTCCTCTTAGGAATTATATTCTTCAAGGATAATGCCTATCCTTGGAACACCCTCCTCACTGCAAGCCAAGCGAGATGGCATAACTCTTTGCTCGGTTATTACTGTGCTTAACCGAGCTACCCTACTTTGTTCTACTTCTAGTCGAGCTGTGCTAATCCTGACCAAAGAGTAGTGCTTTGCCGAGCTACTTCATTCCTTGAGGTCACCTCAGTTCGCTCCCTTTCTCTAGCCGAACCATACACTCAACCAAATGAAAACCTACCGAACTAAATCGAGCTCAGCATTCCTCACCAAAGCCCCCTCGGACTTCTGCATATGACCTGCACATAATTAGCTAGTTCCAATTCCATTCAATCCCCAATCGAGATACCCTAGCTCTTACCTCGGCCCAATGCTCGACCTAACTAGTTCAACCCAATTAGCACGACCTAATTAGCTCGACCCAATTTGTTCATACAAATTACCCACTCAATATACATGCAAAGTGGTGGTTGTTCTCAGTGAGGGAATATTTTGTTGAGGGAAATAAAAAAAGATTGGTAACTTTTGAAGTTGGGTTTATGATTGGGGAAGCCAGATATGACACTTAGGACCTATGGGTTTCGTAAGCAGTACCAAGTTTGGGTTGGGGGGTGTGGTCAATGTGGGTTTTGGTGAGGGTGGTGAATGAGAAATAAGGGTGTTTAGCACACTGAAAAAATTTGTACCAATGGTAGGGGTGATTAAGGAGCAACATCAAATCAAGTCTTCTTTTCCAAAGAAGAAAAGAGCACCAACTATTTGAGATAAGATTGGGCAGAGAAGTGTATAACTTGGATTAACAAGAGTACTGGTTGCAACCTTTGGACAAAAGTCTATTATTGCAAGAGCAATCCAAAACATATCTGAAAGAAGTTGAGCTTACTAACCATAGACCCACCACTTGGCAAACAATGCAACAGCTTTGTTGAAGTTTTGTTCCTTCCAAATTATTTGAAAGTTTATCTAGTATTGCTGCTTTTTTTTAAAATCTCAACATTCAACAATTAAATTTCTTAAATTTATGTGTCTTGATTAATTTATTGAACTTGGAGGTTACTTCTCTATCACAATTCTAAATTTCTTGTCCCAGAATTTCGCTTAATGCAATTTTGTTAGAGATTTCTTAAAAGCTTCAAAACTTTAATTATTTTATTATTTATTTCTTTCTTTTAATAGTCTTATTTATTTGAATTTTAAATATGTGTTTGGTTTCAAAAGCAATAGGTGTGTTTGTTCCTAACAGACACCATAGAGCCTTTTTATATAGGACTCTAACATTGGGAAAAATATATCTCTCTCTCTCTCTCTCTCTCTCTCTCTCTCTCTCTCTCTCTCTCTCTCTCTCTCTCCTCTTTACTGTATTTTTGTATTCCACATCTCTGGCAATCGATACATTCTTGGCAAATTCTTCTAGTGCAACTGTGCATTGTGTCAGATCTTGTAAAGTTTTGAGTTGTATCTTGGAGTCGTTTGTGATCGTTAAAACCTGTACGAAGACAGTGCATAAATGATGAATTTTAAGGAATATGAGAATTGTTGTTCATTTTGGAAATTATTGTTCAAAACGTTGAAATAGTCTTGAAATGACTAATTGTTGAGGGTACTTGAGAAGAGGGAATTGTGTTATTCTTTGGATGATGAATTGGAATAAAAGTATTTATATTCATCTTGTGTTATTGGCATATCAATTCATTTGATTATATTAAATTTTGAAAGTTGATTTGAAAACTTGCATTGAGAAAAGAATGTTGAGAAACAAGTTTTCCATGAATTGGTTTTGGGGTAAATACAGTGGTAAGTCTTGACAGGTGGTGTAGATGAAATTGAATAGGTGTCAAGCCTTCCAGTTAATACTGGTAAAAATGATAGATTATAGGTGTCGAGCCTTCCAGTCAATGCTGTAAAAATGACAAATTGGTAGTACTTGTATAGTCTACTTGCAGACACCAACCTAAGGATTACCAGAGTTGTATTTACCGCCCTTGAAATAAATTGTTAAGTTTTGAATAATTGAAATTGCATGACATCATTGAGCATAATGGTTTTCAAAAGGTGAAAATGTGATTTATATTCAAAAAAGGGCATAGCATGGCATGTGCATTTCATCTCTTGAGACTTCTATAAAATGTATATACTTTGTTAAGGATTTCCTACTGCGCTTTATGCTCACTCTATGGGATTTTTGTGTAGGAAAAGATGTGGTGATGCCGCCTAACTAAAGGCGAGAAAATGTGTGTTGAGAGTACGAGACTCTCATTTTGCTGTGACTTTGTGTGTAAGCCAAGGGCTATATATGTGTGGATTTGAATAACCGTTTTGTGTAACCAAGCTCAAGCCTTGGAAACTTGTAAACTCTTGGGGTTATTTATTTGTTTATTTACTTGTTGTTGGGTTAATGTACTGTTGCATGAAAAACTATTGTATCATGTAATGTAAGTTTGGAGATTTATATTCGTTTTTCCTTGAAAGTGCCATGATTGTTGTATTATCACTTGGGCTAGAAATTTGGAGCGTTACAACTTGGTATCAGAGCTACGGGTTTGAATACTTGGAGCTTGTGGGAAGTGGTTGTTTAACCACAATGGGTTCATTTAACATGTTTAGGAAGTGTTATGCATTTTGTGACTATGTGATAACATGCTTATGTGACTAAATGGGTATGGGATTAGACGTTTGGGATGTTGTTTGCGCTTGTTAAATTCCTTGATGTCTCATTAGAAGGGTACTTAATCAATACTCGTTCCACTAAGAATTCTTGATTTTTCGTGGGATGGATTTCGTCATAAAAGAATAGTCCGTATGTGTTTACATGACTAAGTGCTTATGTGGAGTGAAATTGAATTGTGTATATGGTAAAGAAATATATAGAATTGTTGTAGTCGAACGTGTGAGTCAAGTTACAAGCACATATGAGTTAATGTGCTAAATTATTTCTCTTGTGTCCTTTATTAGGATGTCAGGAAGGGGTCAAGTTCGTGGTGGTAGAGGCGGGAGGCGTGGTAGGGCTCGCTGAGGTGTGCATGTGGTGCCGGTCCATAGGGTTCCGGTGCAAGAAGAAGGATTTGGCCAAGCTAATATGGCCGAGCAAGCAGGCTAAGCTAATGTGGCTGAGCAGGTGGGATAAGCAGGTCAAACCGCAATGGGGGCCCTAGCTCGAGAAATGGCAGCGGCTTGAAAAGGGTCTATGAACTTGTTAAGGGTGGAGAATCAAGCCTGAGAGAACATCCCGGAGTCAAGGGCGAGTTTCCTTACTAGAGAGTTCTTGCGGGCCAAACCGGATGAGTTCCATGGTGGCCCCGAGCCCAAGAAAGTGGATGAGTGGCTCGAACAAACTGTGAAGACATTTGAGATGCTTCACATCGAATATAGTGAACTAAGAGTGACTCTAGCGAGTTACTACTTTAAGGGAGACGCGGGTTAATGGTGGAAATATACCAAGGGTAGAGTGGAGCCGACAGGAAAGCCTTTGCGGTTATTTTCCAAGATAAGTACATACCTCCCACTGCTAGAGAGAGATTGAGGCAAGAGTTTAGAGACCATAAACAACTCGACATGCCCGTGGCCGAGTTTGAGGCGATCTTCTCTAGTTTGTCCAGATTTGCACCAGAGTTGGTGGCAACGGAAGAGCCCTATTGCATTGAATTTGAAAAGAAATTGAAAACAAAAATTATGTTCAAGCTTGTCAGAAATATGATTCGGGAATATGACCGTCTTGTGGAGACGGCGACACACATAGAAATTTTCATACAAGCCGAGGAGGAGAGGCTTCGAAGTTCGAGGTCTAGGGGCCAAGAGTCTCAAGGAGACTATAGGCAGAACAAGAAGAACAGGAACACCTATCCATTCTAGTCCCAACAACAGCAGTCTAGATCCACTTTTCCTTTGTCTAGTGCAGGTCCGAGAAAAAGTGCATCGAGTAGCTTCTCGTGTTTCAAGTGTGGCCAACTGGGTCACAAATCCTTCTCATGCCCACAGAAGGGAGGAGGGCAATTAATGTTACCACCACCTAACCGATCTCAAAGTCAGTCTCAATCTTAGAATTAAGGTCAAGGGTTTAATTGTTATCAGTGTGGTCAGTTGGGGCATATGAAGAGAGCTTGCCCACAGTTGCGAGGCACATTTGGCGCATCAGGGTCGAGGCAGACTCAAAGCCACCAGCAGGCTCAATCAGTCCAAATTTCACGAGTTAATCAGGGAGCCACTTCGGCTCAGTAAGTACAACAAGCCTATGCTCCGAGAGGGGAGCAAGTTAATCAAGGGCCACAGGGGCGTGTGTATGCTGTTATCGTGCCAGAGTAGTTGCCAGAATCCTCAGTTGTGAGAGATATTTTTGTTGTGTGGAATTCTTTGGCTAATGTATTGATAGACACGAGTGCGTCTCATTCATTTATATCTACTACATTTGCTTTTGCATTAGGGTTAGAAGTAGCACGGTTAGTGCCTTCACTCATAGTAGAGTCACCTGTTGGGGATACAATTGATTTAGACCGGGGTTGTCGTGATTGTGAAATAGAAGTTGCTGGACATCGACTTCCGTTTGCTTTTGTGTTGCTAGATATGTCGAGTTTTGATGTCATTTTAGTTATGGACTAGTTGTGTTTTTATCAAGCTATGATTGATTGTTACCGTCAGAGAGTTACAGTGTGCACTTCGGGTGGTGATCATTTCTATTTTTTCGGGAACCGAGTTGATAGAGCCTTGTCGCCAGTTGTTAACCCTCGTAGTACGAGCAAGCTTAGGGGCCTTCTTGCAACTCTCTTGGATAGTGATAGTGACGGGGCTCGTGTTGAGTTACCAAGGGTAGTTTGTGAATACCCAGATGTCTTTCCCGAAGATCTTACTGGTTTACTACCTCACCGGGAGATCGAGTTCTCCATTGAATTAGTGCCTGTTGTAGCAATCCCGGTTTCAATCCTTCTTTTATGTTTTGCCACTTCGACTGGGCCGGTCGGGGGTCGAGGGGTCAGCGCCCCTTCGCGGGGGTCCAAGGGGTAGCGCCCCTTGGCAGGTCCAAGGGCAGCACCCTGGCAGGGGTTGAGCTGCCCGATCAGCTCGCGGGTTCCAAGGGCAGCGCCCTGGCGGAGTTGAGGGGTAGCGCCCCTCAAAACAAAAATTCAAAATGGATTCGAAGTTACTTCACCTGTGCCAACAATTCACTACTTTATAAGCATTTGGACACAAAATGTTTCCTCTCTCAGCGATGTGGGACTCAAAGAGTGGACGAAAATGTTGTGCCAAACGATGTCGTTTGGTGCGTTTGTTGGAAGTCCCACATCGATTACAAAATACATTTTAAGGTGGACAAACTTCTATATAAGTGCAAGTGCAGAGGGTTAGCTTATGGGCTTCTATGGTTCTTTCTTGGTTTAATGAGCCATTACGAGCCGAGCTCAAGTTATAAATTTTAGTTGTGCCGAGCTGGATTTTGGCCATAGTTCCATTGGGATTTTGGCCATAGTTCCTTCGCCAAAGTTGTGTAATTTCTTGAGGGCTTTGTTGTGTGTGGTGGAGATCGAGTTTCATCGTCGTTGATTTTGGGGTTTCAACTCTTTTCATCTTCTCCATTTGAGCTCTGAATTTGAGGTAGGGATTCCTACTCATTCTTATGTGTTTTAACATAAATGTTGAGTTATTTGTATAGATGCTTTAATTTGGGAACTTAAGGTTGGAGATGTATAATGTTGAAAACAGGGGTTTTGTTCAATTAACTCATACATGTGTGTTTGGAGTTTAAAATGGAGATTATTGATGTTTTTGATAATATTTGAGCCTTTGGGTCAATATTGAGAAAAAACGGGAAAATGCCATGTTTGGGTATATTTGGGTCATTACTGTAATTAATGACAATTAATACGGAAATATGAAATTGAGTTGGAAATAATAAAATCGACTCAATATAAGGTAGAATGGTGGAGTTGGATTCATTAATCACTCACTTTGAAATGTTGAGATTATATATAACTGTTGTAGCATTTATTTTCTGTTTAGAAATAACTCCTTTGGGCTATCGGTGGAGGATAGTCTTGATTGTTGTAGACAATGCATGATGCTTAGGCAAACTAAAACTAATCAATTGAAATGTCGTCGAATATGACGGTTGTGATTATACATCAAATTTGTGTAATAAATGAACATGTATATGATGATGTTTATATACATTGTGTTGTGTGGGAGGAGATAGGGGATGTACTCCACAGTTTAAGGGAAGATAGGGGATGGACTCTTAAACCGGATACTGTTTGGGAGGAGATAGGGGATGTACTCCATTGATACAGCAAATAAGTGTATCTATTGAAGTATTGATATAGCAAATCTGTATATCATATATGAAGTATGGAAGTGTTTTGTTTGAGATTGATACAGCAAATATGTGTATCTATTGTGAAGTACGAAATGTTTAATTTGAGTCTTTATCTCACTTGAAATGGAAGTACTGTTGATATGAGATGTGATCTCACTTAAAGGGTATGGCCAGGTTCTGAGCCAGGATTATGAATTAAGAAATGGAAATTATTATGAAACATGGATACATTTGTCATGTAATTGAAATGGATTATGAATTAAGAAATGGAAATTATTATGAAGCATGGATACATTTGTCATGTAATTAAAATGGATTATGAATGGATATATGTGAGTCAAACATTTATCGAATGCTCATGTTTTAGTTATTGCTCATATTATGTTTAGCATATCTCTACTGGGCTGTTAGCTCACCCTATACGGGAATATCATTTTCAGGTGCAGGTGAGATGTTACCTCCAAGGCAATAGCATGGATGGACTCTCGGGAAGCAAGAGTTTCCTAGTTATGCTTTATGTGTGCATGAGTGTTATTTGTAAAGCCAAGGGCTTAATGTGTAATGAGCGAGACTGTATTTGTGTAACCAATCAATGTCTTGGAAAGATGAAAGCCTATATGGCATTTAATTGCTTGTTAAACAGTGAACTCTGATACATGAATTTATGTTGTTTCTTATATTTATTCCTCATATGAGTTATCTTTATTGCAATATTTCGGGGCTTGACATGGCACGACACTGATTTCCATGTCACCGTATAGATTTGCACCCGCCGAATTGCATGAATTGAAGATTCAACTCCAAGAACTTTTAGACAAGGGCTTCATTCGCCCTAGTACATCGCCTTGGGAAGCGCCGACTCTCTTTGCGAAGAAGAATGATGGGTCATTGCGGTTGTGTATTGATTATCGCAAGTTGAATAGAGTTACAGTTAAGAACAAGTATCCTCTACTTAGAATAGATGATTTGTTTGACTAACTTAGAAGGTCTCGTTGCTTCTCAAAAATAGATTTGAGGTTCGGGTACCATCAGTTGAGAGTCCGGGAGGCACTAAAATGTATCATGATCTTAGTCATCAGATTTGGTGGAGGGGTATGAAACAAGATGTCACTTTATTTGTAGCAAAGTGCCTTACTTGTCAACAAGTGAAGGCTGAACACCAAAGACCAACAGGTTTGTTACAACCCTTACCGATAGCCGAGTGGAAATGGGAGCATATTACCATGGATTTTGTAGTTGGGCTTCCTAGAACACAACGAGGCAATGACACTGTTTGGGTGATTATTGATAGGTTGACTAAGTCTACCCATTTTATTCCGATATACACCAGCGACTCAGTTGAACTCATGGCAGAGTTGTACATTAGAGAGATAGTTCAACTTCATGGAGTCCCTGTGACTATTGTGTAGGAAAGGGATCCTTGTTTTACTGCCCAGTTACGGCAAAGCCTTCAAGAAGCGTTGGGAACTAAGTTGACTCTTAGCACCGCTTATCATCCTCAAACCGATGAACAGTCAGAACGTACCATTCAAATTTTGAAGGACATGCTTAGAGCTTATGTCCTTGATTTTAAGGGGCCTTGGGAAAGGCACTTACCATTGATTGAGTTTGCTTACAACAATAGTTACCAAGCTAGTATTGGGATGGCACCATTTGAGGCCTTGTATGGCTGACCTTGTAGATCACCGGCTTGTTGGGCTGAAGTGGGTGATGCACCGTTACTGGGTTCGAAAATTGTTAAAGAGGCAACCGAGAAAGTTGTTCTCATTCGAAAGAGGTTAGCTACGCCCAAAGCCGACAAAAGAGTTATGCCGATAAGAGGAGATGACCTTTATCTTTTGAAGTTTGTGACCATGTGTTTTTAAAAATCTCACCAAGGCGGGGTTTGATGAGATTTGGTAAGAGTGGTAAATTATCTCCAAGGTTCATTGGGCCTTTTGAGATCTTAGAGCGAATTAGGGAAGTGGCATACCGGTTAGCTTTACCGCCACAACTTTCAGAAGTTCACAATGTATTTCATGTAGCTATGCTTAAAAAGTATGAACCCGACCCTTCTCATGTGCTTGATTGGGCTGACTTGGAGGTAGAAAGGGATGCCTCTTACGAAGAACGACCGGTTCAAATATTAGATACCCGGGAGCAAGTGCTGCGGGGCAAAACTATACCATTGGTAAAGGTGTTGTGGAGACACCATGGGATTGAAGAAGCGACGTGGGAACGAGAGGCGAAAGTCCGCTCCAAATATCCGGATTTATTTGAAAATGCTTAAGTTGCTTTTCTTTGTAATATTCCCTAGTGTTGAGGGAAACGTATTTCAATTTGTTAACCACATGTTGATATGTGCGTTGTTGTTTTAGGCATTAGGTTGTTGAAAGCTGCCATTACTTTTTAGGAAATTTCATGTTTATGCGTATTTCGGAGGTTGTTGTTAATGAGATAACCATGGTGGAATTTGGTTGAGAGTTAGTATTGTGATTTAAAAATGAAATAGCAGTGGTTTTGATCAGTTAGAAACCCCTTTGTTTGGGTAGTTGGATTTGAAATTTCAGGTGGACGAAATTCTTTAAGGGGGGAAGGTTGTATCGATCCCGGTTTCAACCCTTCTTTCATGTTTTGCCACTTCGACTAGGCAGGTTAGGGATCGAGCTGCCCGGTCAGCTCGCGGGGGTCGAGGGGGCAGCGCCCCTTGGCGGGTCCAAGGGCAGCGCCCTGGCAGGGTCGAGGAGCAGCGCCCCGAAGCAAAAATGCAAAATGCATTCGAAGTTGCTTGTCCGCTTGAGCAGCCGTTTATGCGCTCGAGCGGAAAATGTTTGGTTCCAAAAGTTTGACCTGTCTATAAAAGTACTGGGAAGGTGTATTCAACGCTCGAGTGGGGCTTTCCATGCTCAAGCGAACCATGTTATATCAGTTCGTGAATCTGATATTTCAGATCACTTTTGTATATCTCTCTCTCTCTCTAAAAACCCTTTCTTCTTCCTTCTCCCTACATTTCCCTACGCCAAATTAGATCAAAACCTTGATTTCTCAAGATCCATTAGAGTTCTGCCATAAGTTCTTCATCAAAGTTGGTTAACTTCTCGAGGGCTTCGTTGTATGCAGTGAAGATCGAGTTTCGACACCGTTGATTTTGGGGGTTTCATCTCATTTCTCCTTCAAAACTTGAGGTAGGGATTTTCTTAGAGTTATATATATATATATATTTTTGCAAGATCTATATGACTTTCGAAATCATCTTTTGATAGCTTTGAAAATTGACTGTTGATTCAAGAAGTTGAGCAATTTTGAAAGTGGTTTTATCACTTGTTCTTTTAAAATGATCTCATGGGTTTTGATCTTTGTTGATTGAAGAAAAGATGATTTTGGAAAGTTTTCTTTCAAAGAATTTGAGTTGTATAGTTTTGGTGAGGAAACCTAGAATTTGGGGATTTTTTTTTTGAAGAGATTGAAAATCCATGAATGATATTGTTATATTTATTTTGTGTGTCAAAATAAATAGATGTTTGAAAATTTTCTTATTTATATTTATGTAAATGATGAATTTCAGGGAATATGAGAATTGTTGTTCATTTTAGAAATTATTGTTCAAAACGTTGAAATAGTCTTGAAATAACTAATTGTTGAGGTAACTTGAGAAGAGGGAATTGTGTTATTCCTTGGATGATGAATTGGAATAAAAGTATTTATATTCATCTTATGTTATTGGCATATCAATTCATTTGATTACATTAAACTTTGAAAGTTGATTTGAAAACTTGCATTGAGAAAAGAATATTGAGAAACAAGTTTCCATGAATTGGTTTTGGGGTAAATACGGTGGTAAGTCTTGACAGATGGTGTAGATGAAATTGTATAGGTGTCGAGCTTTCTAGTTAATACTAGTAAAAATTACAGATTATAGGTGTCAAGCCTTCCAGTCAATGCTGGTAAAAATGACAAATTGGTAGTACTTATATAGTCTACTTGCAGACACCAACCTAGGGATTACGAGAGTTGTATTTATTGCCCTTGAAATAAATTGTTAAGTTTTGAGCAATTGAAATTGCATGACATCATTGAGCATGATGGTTTTCAAAAGACAAAAGTGTGATTTATCTTCAAAAAAGGGCATAGCATGGTATGTGTATTTCATTTCTTGAAACTTGTATAAAATGTATATACTTTGTTAAGGATTTCCTACTGGGCTTTATGCTCACCCTACGTGATTTTTGTACAGGAAAAGATGTGGTGATGCCGCCTAACTAAAGGCGAGGAAATGTGTGTTGAGAGTATGAGACTCTCATTTTGCTATGACTCTATGTGTCAGCCAAGGGCTGTATGTGTGTGGGTTTGAATAACCATTTTGTGTAATCAAGGCTCAAGCCTTGGAAACTTGTAAACCGTTGGGGTTATTTATTTGTTTATTTACTTGTTGATTGGGTTAATGTATTGTTGCATGAAGAACTATTGTATCATGTAATGTAAGTTTGGAGATTTATATTTAGTTTCCTTGAAAGTGCCATGATTGTTGTATTATCATTTGGACTAAAAATTTGGGGCGTTACAAGGACAACGTCTTTGACGTATCTCTCACAATCACTTCGGCTATTTTCTAAACCCTGTTCTTCATCTTTTTCTTATTTTGTTATACACATGTATGTGTGTGTGTATAATTTTGTTGAATTGTAAAAACCTATTTTTTAGAGTCTATTTTGCTTTCAATTTTATTTTATAAAACTTATTTAAAATAATTATTGGTCAATTCTCCTAACAATCTAAAGTCATTATTACTGTAACATATTTAATCTTTTAATTATTTATGTTTTATAATTGCATTTGTTGATCTTGAACAAATCTGTTATACAAAAAAAAAAAAAAAAACCTAATTTTTGTTTCTCATCAATTTGGTAAAATCTGGAATTTTCATTTTTTCCATCAAATCGGTAAACGTGCCTCCCTTGTTTGATTGCAATACAATATATACATCTGTTTGTATTGTAGGAGTGAGGCCCGGGTTGATTACATTGATATTATTCATTTTTTTTTTCTTTTTCGGAAATAGTGTAACTTTGTTTGGAAACATTGACTCATATATATATATATATTAATTCAGAGAAGTTGCAGACTTTGTTGTTTGTGTAGTTTTTTTTTTTTTTATATTAATTATTCTTAGCAAAGTTGTTGAGTAAAATAAAAAATTTCCCGTGATAAATTATTTTGTTCAGATTCATGATATTTAATTAGCATTGTTCAAGTTATAAATTATTGTGTTTAGATTTGATCTGTATTAAAAAAAAAGAATATATATATATTGTCACATTTTATCTATTCCTAAATTGTTGGCAATTAATTTTCAATTACAAATTTAATAACATCTGTGATTGTTTGTTTGTTGTCTCTGACATATTTTATAATTATTTACTCTCTTGTACCTTAACTAATTTATTTTTATGACTAATTTAGAAGAAATTGTTAGTGTGAAACCTGAAAAATTTAATGGTAACAATTTTGAAAGATGGCAAAAACAAACAAAATATTGGTTGACTGTGTTGGGTCTTATGTCTGCCATAGAAGATCAGGATTTTGTTGGATCTTGGTTGTCACCCAAACAAATTGAATTTCATTGCTATAACAGAATCCTTAGTGTGTTGTCTAACCATTTATATGATGTGTATCAGTCAGCCACCTCGACTACAAAAGAACTATGGCAAACCTTAGAGGCCGAATGTGGAACTGTAGATGCTGGTATTGATGGGTTCATTGTCTTAATTTTAATGGGTATAAAATGAAAGATGACATACTTGTAGGAGACCAAATTTATGAGTTTCAAGAGCTACTTAAAAAAGTAGAAAAGAAAGGGACAACTTTTAGTGAGTAGTTTAAAGTGTTTTGTCTTATTGATAAATTAACTCCATCTTGGAATGACTTTGCTAAGCGTCTTAGGCACAAACAAGGAGATCTTTCATTACCTCAGCTAATCAATACACTTAGGGTGGAAGAGAAGCATAGATCAAATCTAGAAACTGGAAAAGAGAAAACTCCTGAGGTAAATTTGATGGAGAATAGGAATAAGAATAGTTCTAACAATAGGAATAACTTTTGACCTAAAAGTAAAATTTTCAAAAACAACCTTAAGTTTAAATCTAAAGGTCAAATTGGCAAACACCATAATAACAACTACCAAGCCAATGCTAATAATTTTAAGGGACAAAGGAGTAGCAAAAGGTTGTGCTATGTATGTGGAAGAACCAATCATTATGCTAAGGATTGTTTTTTTAAGGAGACTGATGAGTATAAATCAAGGTTCAACAATAAGCAAAGAAATCAAGATCGTATTGCTCAAGTGAATATGATTTTGGAGAAAGAAGAAATTGTCGGACCATCTTTTAGGTATAATCCTGAAATTAATTCTACTTTTGAATATCAAGATTGGTGGTTAGATTCCGGGACTAATAGACATGTGTGTTTTGATTGTGGTTATTTTAAAACTTTCTAGAAATCAAGTGAAGGAAGTGTAACTTTGGGGAATGGATCAATTGCATCGATACTTCGCATTGGAGATATAGATTTGAAGATGACTTTTGAAAAAATCTTAACTTAAAGAGATGTGCGATATGTTTCCTGAAGTTAGAAGAAATCTTATTAGTGGATCGTGTTTAGTACGGTTAGGTTACAAAATTGTAATAAGTAAAAATGATATTTTTATTGGTAAGGGTTTTGTATGTGATGGTTTATTTAAATTGAATGTATTTTTTGAAGTTAATTATATCTCTCATAATATTTTGAATATTGAAGTTTGTGATTTGTGGCATGGAAGACTTGGACATATGAATTTAAAGAAAATTATGAAAATGACGGATTTAGAATTAGTACCTAAATCACCTATTGATGTTAAACGCAAATGTGAAATATGTATGCAAGCAAAACAACCTAAGAAACCTTATAAATCTATAGAAAGAAATTCACAATTCTTAGACCTTATATGCCACTAGGGATGGCAATTTGAAACCGGCCCGACGGGGATCCCCGATCCCGACCCCGATTTAAGCGAGTTTTCCCCGAAAAATACCCCCGCGGGGACGGGGATGGTATTCAAAATTGAATCCCCGAACAGTTTCGGGCCGGGGACGGGGATAAGTGTCCCAGCCCCGTACCCGGCCCGGCCCCGGCCCCGTTCCCCGACCCCGTTCCCCGATATGAAGTTACAGTTTTACCCCTATATATATATATATAATTTATAAACCAAACCCTGAATCACTTTCACTTTTACATTTCAATTTACCCCATCATACACCGTCTCTCGTCTCTCTCTCAGATTTGCATGTCTCCCTCTCTGACCTTTGTCTCTCTCTCTCAGACATCTCTCTCTCGAAGTCGATCGCATCTCCCTCACTCACTCAGGGACTCCCCCTCAATCATCACCTCAACTCTCTGACCTCCGTCTCACTCACGGACTCACCATCAATCCACCGCCGATCGTCCCACTCTCTCTCACACATACGACGGAGATGTGCTCCCTCACCACCGATCGTCCCAGATCTGGAAGATGAAGATGATGAAGATGGAGATCTGTGCTCCCCGCCGCCGATTGAAACAGATTTGAAGATGGACAGATCTGGTTTGAAAATGGACGGATTTGGTTTTATGATGATACCGGTTCAGATTTGGTTTGATGATTATATTTTGATGGACAGATCTGGTTTGATGATGATATTTTTTTAAACATATTTTTTTTATGTTATTTGTTGAAATAATGATTCACACAAAAAGTAGATATTCATATATAAAAATATGTATAGATTCATATATGTGTATATATAGATTCATATATGATGATTGATGATGATGATTTATGTTTATGTTTATGATAGACTGGCAGTGACGAACAGGTCGGGGATTTTCGGGGTCGGGGAAACCCGAACCCCAATCGGGGGCGGAGGTGGGGGGGCCGATAGGGTCCCCGTTGGGGATCGGGGCCGGGGACGGAGAATTTCTCACTATCGGGGATCGGGGACGGGGAGGGTGGTCCCCGGCCCCGCCTCGCCCCGTTGCCATTCCTATATGCCACGACCCAAACCCACCCATAAAAATTTAGGTCATGACCGGCTTGTACTCAAGCCTCAGAAACAAAATTTCAAAACTATTCAAATCATATCGGGGCCTAAAGTGGAAGCAAAACAAATAATAATGTCTATTGAGCTTGTGCATACATGATAACTGGAATAATTAAAACATTTGGACACACTAGAATTTTTATTCATATAAAAATCTTATATATCTCACACACATATACATAAAACATAAATTCTAACAATAAAAAATTAAAGCCTCGACATAGAGGCGCCTTTTGGATGGCTTGACATAATAGGCCCACACAAGAACACTTAAGGCTGACTTAAGGTTGGTCTCCAGATTGATCACCTACATACATATAAAACACGGAGTGAGAGTGAAGCTCAATGAGTAATAATACAATAAAATAGTGTAAATAGATAATCAAGGTTCTCACAATATTCATACTCATTTAAACAAAACGGCTTCAGGCCCAACGTATATCAAAATGGCCTTGGGCCCACACTTAGTACGGGCCGGCCTTAGGCGTAATCACACGTTAATAGCTGTTAAGAACGACCTCAGGTTCAAACATATCTTATCAGTATCACTGTATCTTATCATGGAGTAGAAGGAACATCGACATATCTCCACCTCTCCTTGGGCCCAATGCATGTATGTATAGACCCAAAAGGTGACTCGTACGGATTCTAGAGGTGACTCCCACCGTAGCACTTAGTTCCGTACAGCACTTTGTTCCATATCAGGAATCCATAGGTCTTAAAGACTGAACAGTTCATATCATGCCATAGCATAAACAGAACAGATAAGCAGAATGGCCTTGGGCCAACTATATCATATTACAGACATTTCACATTTCATATCCATATACCATATCATAGGTCTTGTAACTCATTCATCCGCATAAAACATAATTCCAGATCATCACAATAGTTATGTATCAAAATAAAAATAAATGAACATATCTTTACAATATTATTACTCACAGTGGGTTTCAAAATGGTTGACTAGTCCTCGAATCTTGACTTATAATCACAATGCACGTAGCACACATATTAAAACATGGAATTACTTTCTAGATCAAATTTACTTTTCATAATATTTTATTAATCAAACAAAAAAAAAATCCCTTACTTCGCTCCACAACCAATTATTTATGTTGGTTCTAAACTCATTAGTCCTCAGAAACTGAAAGGAAACTGGGTTGGAAGAGGAAATAGCATAAAACGGTTTAAAAAAAAGAAAAGTGAACGATCTTCACTAATTTAAACATATCTTTTTTTGTACTTATAATTTGGATGTGGGGCTATCATCATTGGAAACTAGACTTCTGGGACTCGAATTTAGGCTCAAGAATTACTTAAAATGGAGTCCAAATGAGAGAGATATGATTATTTGAAGTTGGACTGAAACAGGGGTGTTCCGCACCTAGTTGGTATTGGGCCCCACAGTGCTGGACAACGTGCTTTTTTAGCAGAATCAAATTGGGTGTTGGAAATGGACTTGCCGCACAATGAATCTTTAGCAGAATCAATGAAAAACATGAGATTATAATGATTTTCTAAATCAAAACCTCAAAAACACAATGAATCTTTAAGCAAGAAAGATCAAAATCCTTGTTTAGTTCTTTTCCAAACTTTTCAAAACTTCTTCTTCCAAAGCCACATAAATCTTCATTTCATATATCTTTTATGAGTTCGACTCAAACAAAACCTCAAGATTAAGGCTCAACTTCTCACAATCTAACCCAAGTTAAGTATTTCAAAGCAATCAACTCTTAGTTAAACAAATCCAAGTCCAATTTCACACACACACACATATATATATATCATGTACGCTTAGAACTCAAAATGCTAACACCAAGCAATCTTCTCTTTAGGGTTCTTACTTTAATTTCCACCAATTTACACCATTCAACTTCTTACTTCAACGTAGATTACATGATCTCATGAAGAATATAACTTGTATTCATAAAATTAGAGGAAGATGCTTACCTTAGTTGGCTAATTTGTTGTAGATTAGCTTATCTCTTCAAGTTTCTCTCTTCCTTCTTCTCCTTGAGCTCTCCCTCTCTCTTTCTCATTCTAGAACTCTCTCTCTCTCTCTCTCTCTCTCTCTCTCTCTCTCTCTCTCTTAGATTTTTGTGTTTTAAAACAAGATAGACATGAGCCCCAAATGACTTATATCACTTATATATATATATATACACATACTTAAAGGTGGCCCAAACACATATTAACGAATTAGCAAAATAAATTTTTAATTAAACTTCCCAAATGATCCCAAAAATTTCAATTAACCTATCCATGTACACCATTTCCGTTTCTGAACCTATTTAGGCCAGTCAATTTCAGAGTCCAAGCCGAAATCACACAAGAATTCATTCCGAATCAAAATTTTACCAAAATTCATATTAGACTCTAAAAAGCATGCTTATCACATCTATGTGGTCGGTTTTATCTTATCGCACCTCTAAGGCTTTCAATTTTCAGTCTAAAGGGTGTAATTTCAACAAATTTTCTTATGACCGACAGATACAAATTTATAAACATGTAATACACCCATTAAAACATGGTATTTCACATCAAACACAAGCACACTTATAATCACACATATAATGAGGGAATTAAAACATATGAGAGGGTCGGGTTATTAAACTCTTCCCTCCTTTAGGAAGTTTGGTCCTCCAAACTTGACTTACCCTGTCACAAGTCCAGTTCAAAAATTTCAAGTCTCTTATCATTGTCCAATTCCATCTAGATATTCAACATCTTTCAATCATTTAACAGTTCACAGTCCTATGCGGTCAATCTCAATGAATTTTGTTTCAAGAATCACAACTAATTTGTTGTTAGTTCACCAATTCTCTAACCACAATAAGTTGGATATTCATTTTCATGCAACTCGTAAGCCGTCAATCATAATTCAAATCCATTAGTTCCACAAACAGTCCCAAATATTATAATTCTTCGAAGAATAAAGAAATATTCACTACTCAATCATGCTCCCAATGGTACATTCATCCTACAACAATGGAACCAAAATGAACAAATGGGTTATGACTCAATTACTTTATAGATCCTTGCTTACTAATGATTTAAGTATTCACAATAATGGTCTTGGTAATTCAAAGTATCCCCAGTCTATTTATTTTCATAATGCATGTGATAAATGAGGTCTAAACGTCTAACAACCAAATTTAGGTTCAAGTCTTCTTGCCTCCACTCAATATATATACTCATCAATTACTTCTACCACTAGAATTTTGTAGTCCTTGTTAGTTTCATACTTAGCTTTTCCACTTAACATTTCTTCTACTTTGACCTTATTCCATTTTTGTTCTCAAGTACCTTTCTTACCATTTGATTTTCTCATTATCGGAGTTTAACTCATTATCATTTATGTATAGGTTGTTAACCCGAAATTGGTTTAATCATTGAAAATTATCCTCCAATGCCATAATGATCACAAAGTCAACTTCATAGTAGCAAAACACAAAACACATTGTCTATAAACATATATATTTTTGTTTTACCATCTGCATATTTCCAATTAATTCACATAATCCCCAAATAATCACAGCTCAACCTTAAATGCTATCCAGTGCTTACACTCCTTTGTTTTCAATAACTTCAAAGTAGACTAAACATCTAATATAACCTTAACATCAGATTCAAACCTTGGTCCACAAATTTCTTAGCTACATTAGTCCAAATAGTCGTTCCCATACAACTTATATGGCTTATTAATAAATCAATTGGATGGGTCCGAAAGTTGAAAGTCAAAAATAACTTACTTAGGCATGCTAATAACATTTATTTATCATTTATTCAAATATTTTACATAAAGGCATTAAATCAAATCCATATAACATTTCCAATAAAATAGATCCTTCAAGTAATAAAGAAACTCTTAACACATACTATTAGCCCGATGATCAACTCATTCTATAACTAAATGATTCAAATAAACGAATGGGTTCTAAACTAACATTTTGCTCACAAATAGCTCAAACATGTGAAATACCAATCTTAACATATCGAAGTGTCCCTAATTATCTTAGTATTATAGCTCAAGTTTCAATTATTCACTCAAATGAAATCTAAACTCTCCAATAGTCGTTCAAGCATACATAGGAACACTAATTCCAACGTAACACTTCATTCATTCAATAAATATATTTTCATTGATCTTTCGTACCATCCAACTTCCTAACACATTCTTTGATTCTTTTGTTGAGTTCACACTTAACTTCTTCTTTTGATCTTGTTGCTTCTCATGACATGTTCACTTAGGTTTCATCATATTTGTAAATATTCCTTCCACTTTATCCAATTGCCTCAACAAGGACTCAACTTCCATTTCATCCCTACTTCTCGTCATCTTCTTCTAGGGTCACAAGATATTGGCCGATAACGCGTGGGGTATTATTTACTAACTACACCATATCACATACTTAATCATAATTTCTTCATCTCTACTTCTCATGTCCAACCATTTCCTAACTCTCACTAATTATAATCATGTACTCGTTATCAATCATCACATCTCTCAATTGCCATAGTTCTATACACTTTATTGATTAACAACAACCTCAGTTTCCCCCAAAATTGCTCATAGTCTAATTCCGCATGTAACCCATATAGAAGCCAAGATTTAATCTCTTTTCACATCATGTTTCCATAAACACGCCTATACTTACCAATTTTGATATCCTTGTAACACCAATATTCCATATCTTTCATGACCTTAGCCTCAATATCATACTCAATACATAAACACATTCCCATTTCATTACAATTATCAAATCTTCCTTCGTCTCCAGACTCAGTCCATGAACCAACACATCTTGATCTCCACTTATTACCCAAAGTCCATAAGGACTTCTAATTCTCAATCTCAATATTTAACTTATTGTACAAGCTAACATGCACAACATATCACTTCGTTACTAAATACAAGCATCTTAAATGCATTCTAAACACTCTAATGCTCAATGGACATGTGTGTGAGATTTTAACTACCAACTGTCACGACCCAAACCTGTCCCTAAAAGTTTAGGTCATGACCGGCCTGTACTTAGGGCTCAGAGACAAAATTTTAAAACTGTTCAAATCATATCGGAGCCTAAAGCGGAAGCAAAACAAATAATAATGTCCATTAAGCTTGTGCATACATGATAACTGGAATAATTAAAACATTTGGACACACTAGAATTTTTATTCATATACAAATCTTATATATCTCACACACATATACATAAAACATAAACTCTAACAATACAAAATTAAAGCCTCAACACAGAGGTGCCTTTTGGGTGGCTTGACATAACCGGCCCGCACAAGAACTCCTAAGGTTGACTTAAGGTTGGTTTCCAGATTGATCACCTACATAGATATAAAACACCGAGTGAGCGAAGCTCAATGAGTAATAATATAGTAAAACAGTGTAAATAGATAATCAAAGTTCTTACAATATTCATACTCATTTAAACGAAACGGCTTCGGGCTCAACATATATCAAAACGGCCTCGGGTCCAACATATATCATAATGGCTTTGGGCCCACACTTAGTACGGGCCGGCCTTAGGCCCAATAACATGTTAATAGCTATTAAGAACGACCTCAGGCTCAAACGTATCTTATCATATCCTTGTAACTTGTCATGGAGTAGAAGGAACATCGATATGTCTCCACCTTTCCTTGGGCCCAATGCATGTATGTATAGACCCAAGAGGTGACTCGTACGGATTCTAGAGGTGACTCCCACCGTAACACTTAGTTCCGTACAGCACTTTGTTCCATATCAGGAATCCATAGGTCTTAAAGACTGAACAGTTCATATCATGCCATAGCATAAACAGAACAGATAAATGGAATGGCCTTGGGCCCACTATATTATATTACAAACATTTCACATTTCATATCCATATACCATATCATAGGTCTTGTAACTCATTCATCCGCATAAAACATAATTCCAGATCATCACAATAGTTATGTATCAAAATAAAAATAAATGAACATATCTTTACAATATTATTACTCATAGTGGGTTCCAAACATGGTTGACTAGTCCTCGAATCTTGACCTGTAATCACAATGCACATAGCACACATATCGAAACATGGAATTACTTTCTTGATCAAATTTACTTTTCTTAATCTTTTGTTAATCAAATAAACAAATCCCTTACTTTTCTCCACAACCAATTATTTATGTTGGTTCTAAACTCATTAGTCCTCAGAAACGAAAGGAAACTGGGTTGGGAGAGGAAATAGCATAAAACGGTTAAAAAGAAAGTGAACAATCTTCACTAATTTAAACATATCTTTTTTTATACTTATATTTGGATGTGAGACCACCACCATTGGAAACCAGACTTCCGGGACTTGAATTTAGGCTCAAGAATTCCTTAAAATGGAGTCCGGATGAGAGAGATATGCTTATTTGAAGTTGGGCTAAAACAGGAGTGTTCTACACCTGCGGGAATTGGGCCGCACGTGTGGGACAACGTGCTTTTTCAGCAGAATCAAGTTGGGTGCTGGAAATGGACTACGACACGTGCAGGAAACCCCACCGTGCATGTGGTGCGAGGTGAGAAAAACCTATCCGAGCAAGACCTATTTGTTTCAAGCTGAATTTCCCCATTTCCCACCTAGGGTGCACTCCAAATCACTCCCAAAACATGTAATATCAATGGAAAAACATGAGATTATAATGATTTTCTAAATCAAAACCTCAAAAACACAATGAATCTTTAAGCAAGGAAGATCAAAATCCTTATTTAGTTCTTTTCCAAACTTTTTTAAAACTTCTTCTTCCAAAGTCACATAAATCTTCATTTCATATATCATTTTATGAGTTCAACTCATATAAAACCTCAAGATTAAGGCTCAACTTCTCACAATCTAACCCAAGTTAAGTATTTTCAAAGCAATCAACTCTTAATCAAACAAATCCAAGTCCAATTTCACATATTTTTATATATATATCAAGTAAGCTTAGAACTCAAAATGCTAACACCAAGTAATCTTCTCCTTCAGGGTTCTTACTTTAATTTCCACCAATTTACACCATTCAACTTTTTACTTCAACCTAGATTACATGATCTCATGAAGAATGCAACTTGTATTCATAAAATTAGAGGAAGATGCTTACCTTAGTTGGCTAATTTGTTGTAGATTAGCTTATCTTTTCAAGTTTCTCTCTTCATTCTTCTCATTGAGCTCTCCCTCTCTCTTTCTCGTTCCAGAACTCTCTCTCTCTCTCTCTCTCTCTCTCTCTCTCTCTCTCTCTCTCTCTTAGATTTTTGTGTTTTAAAACAAGATAGAGATGAGCCCCAAATGACTTATATCACTTATATATATATACACACACACACAGAGTGGTGTAGCCAGGAATTTAGTGGAGAGGGGGCACAAATTAATAAAAACATTAATTTTATTTTATTTTCATAATAAACAACAATGAGATATTACTAAACTTAAATATTAAGAGTTCATTTGGTTAAATGTGAATTTTAAATTAAAAGGATTTGAGATTAAATTTTATACAAATATTGGGGAGTAACTATTTTATAGGTGGATTGGAAATTTAAAAAAGAAGATAACTTGAGATAAAAATGATATGTTTTAGTAGAGAAATTCTATAAAACATACTGCAAAAAAAATATCTATCATATGTTGCAATTATGATCTTCGTGGTCTTTAGTTATAACACATTATAGTGTTAGATATAATTTAGTTATAACTTCTTATGGTTGTTATTTTGGTTAAGACTATATATAAAGTAATAGTTAGTTATGACTCATTCTGATATTAATTATGACCTATGGTAATTTTTTTATTTTTTATAATTGAAGATGTATTGCTTGATTATAATTTATATATTGGTCATTTTAGTTATGAATGGAAAGAAACACATTGAAGATAAACTCCACATGTCAAATGTAACTAACAATCCAATAAATTTCATATCTTCATTGAAATTAATTATGTTTGCATGTCAATAATGATAGACATCACCATTATAGTGAAATTTTCATAAATAATAATATGCCTTATCATATAGTCTCTTTATTTTCAATCAAAATAATAATTATTATTCTCATAATTTTAAAATATCATTAATATTTCACTTTAAATAATATTTTTATAAATTTTTTTATTTAAAATATTTTCTTTATGTTTTTTTTTTTTAAAAAAAAATCCCAAAACCCAGGGGGCACGTGACCCCCCTGGGCCTAATGTGGCTCTGCTACTTTATACACATACTTAAAGGTGGCCCACACCTTAACGAATCGGATAAAATAAATTTTTAATCAAACTTCCCAAATGATCCCAAAAATTCCAATTAATCTATCCATGTATACCATTTCGGTTTCTGAACCTATTTAGGCCGTCAAATTCAGAGTTCGAGCTGAAATGACACAATAATTCATTCTGAATCAAAATTTTACCAAAATTCATATTAGACTTTAAAAATCATGCTGATCATATCTATGTCGTCGGTTTTAGCTTATTACACCTCTAAGGCTTTCAATTTTCAATCTAAAGGGCATAATTTCAACAGACTTTCTCATAACCAACAAATACAAATTTATAAACATGTAATACACCCATTAAAACATGGCATTTCACATCAAACACATAAGCACACTTATAATCACACATATAATGAGGGAATTAAAACATATGAGAGGGTCAGGTTATTACATTATACATAGTGATGTTTTTTATTCTAATAGACCACTAACTAGAGTAGGAAATAAATATTTTGTAACCTTTATAGATGATTGTTCTAAGTTTTGTTACTTATATTGAATCAAAACCAAAGATGAAGTTTTTAGTAAATTTAAAATTTATAAAGATGAAGTAGAAAATCAATTAGAAAGAAAGATTAAAAAACTTAGATCTGATAGAGGAGGCAAATATAATGTAGGTATCCTTAGTACTTTTTGTGAAGAACATTGTAACGCCCTCAAAATAAACCCATAAATCAACCAACAATAGCATGCTTAGACATAAGAGAATAAAGCATAAATGTATTCCATCAGTGTAATCATTACAAAATGTATTACATGTTGACAACAAAAGTAGATGCCCTATGGGCTTATAACTTTCCAAGTCAACACTTGGTTACAAAAAGAGAGTACTAACTCTATACAAAGAAATCCCTTGGCTTGATATACATGTAATACATCAAAAGAAAACAAAACAACTGAAACAGTCTGTCTGCCTCTAGCCTTCCAAGCTATATCCTTGGAGGTGGCATGCTACCTGTACCTGAAAATGATGTCCCTTATAGGGTGACCCAATGCCCAGTAGGAATATGCTAAACATGATATGAGCAGTAACTAAAACATAAGCATTTGATAAATGTCTATTTCACATAAATCAATTTATAGCCCTGGCTCAGAATCTGGCCATGTACATTAAATGAGATTAATTCCCATATCAACAATATTTCAAACTGCCATTTTACGAAAATTGCGTCTGTGGGATTCGGCACCCATGTATAAAATATTCAAGTTGCCATTTTACGGAAATTTCATCCACGGGACTCGGCACTCGTGTATAAATGTTCTCGAATTGCCATTTTACAGAAATTTCGTCCGTGGGATTCGGCACCCATGTATAATGTTTTCAGGTTTGCCATTTTACGAAAATTTTGTCCGCGAGACCCGGCACCCATGTATAATAATACTTATCATAAGCAATGGTCAATCAATACACAATTTTGCTGTATTAATTCAATCCGCCATACTCGATGACATTCTCAAATTGATTAGTTTCAGTTTACCTAATCATCATGCATTGTCTACAACAATCAAAACTACCCCCCACCGGTAGTCCAAAGCAATTATTTCTAAACAGGTAATAAATGAGTCAACAGAGAAATTATCCACAATTCTCAAGTGAGCGATTTATAAATCCGACCCCACCGTTCCATCTCACATGATATCAATTTCATCATTTCTACTCAATTTCATAAACCCACAATTTTCCCAAATTAATCATACTAATTAATTCATACACAAATTAGGGCTTTCTCCTCCATTTCTCAATTACTAACCCAAGGGTTCAAAATGTCAACCACCAACAACAATACCATCATTTTAAGACCCCAATACAAACTTAAGGGTCAAAATAACAAAACCCCCTTTTTATACATTTGAGACCCTAAGACCTAAAATCACCCATTTTCAACATTACATCAAAATGCTCAATAATTTATGTCGAAGACCATAATAATGAGTAGTAATCCCCACCTCAAATTTGGAGCCCAAAGGAAGAAGATGAAGAAAATGAAAGTGCTCCAAATGCCATGATTCTCGGATCAAAACGTAGCCCTCAACAATCCCCACACTTTTTGTAAAGCCCAAAGGATAGGAGAACACTCTAACTAGATCAATCCCTAGAGAGAATGTGGGTTTATAGTGAGAGAGGCTCTCCAATGGAGTTTTAGAAAAGTAAGAGAGAGAGAGTGGATGCAAAAAGTGATTCAAAATAGCCTAGCTGTCAACTGATATACGACTCTCCCGCTCGAGCGGAGAATAGAACGCTCGAGCGTCAAGCACAAAAATCTGGACATGCTCGAGCGCAATAAGGCCCGCTCGAGCGCCAAGACATAAGAATAAAATACATCCGCTCGAGCACAAAAACCAGTCCGCTCGAGCGTAGATTTCCCCCTCTCAGAACTTTCACAGACAAAGCACTACCCGCTCGAGCGCCAACATATCCGCTCAAGCGTAAAGAAACCCGCTCGAGCGTGAAAAACACACCTGCAGAAGTTTTTACAAAGGCACGAGATACTGGGAGTGTGTAAACCCCGCTCGAGTACAAGAAGTCCCGCTAGAGCAGACAACCAAAAACCAAACTCCGCTCGAGCGCATAATGACCCGCTCGAGCGTAACACCAAAAACCTGGGCAACTAGATTTGAGACTTAGGCTCAACCAACCTGCAACACACCTGCCCAAAACATTCTAAAACTCAAACATATGGAATTAAAGGATAACAACAAATATACAACCACCAACTCCACGGAACCAAAGTCCGGAATACAACAAATACAGAAAGGGAAAACCGGAATCGCTATAACCTTCCCCCCTTAAAGAATTTCATCCCCGAAATTAAGCATAAGTTTTCAAAAACAAGTTTTTTCAAATCCCAATAACATTACAACCCATTATTCAACATTCCGACCCATTACCGGTCATCTCATCTCTTTTCAAGAGGCAAATCACAGTATATATAACAACCTGTATTCCCTTAAATTTCACCAAATTCAGCTCATTTTCCACAACTCCATAACATATGCAACATTAATATCATGCTAGCCTTTCCACTATATATTTAACATGCATAATGTTAAAATAACTTCCATTTCAAGACAAGTTCTACAACATTTCCATAAACCAAAACATTTACAATGTTTTACAACTTAAGACATATATAATGCTTTTAAAGTTCAACAATATTAAAAAATCTCAATACATGATTACACATCAACAAACATGTCCGGATATTTCTCACGGACCTCTAATTCACGTTTCCAAGTGGCTTTTTCCACTCCGTGATGCTTCCAGAAAACGTTCACCAAGGGTATGGTCTTGCCTCACAAGACTTGATCCCGCCTATCCAAGACCCAAACCGGTCTCTCCTTATACGAGGCATCCTCATCTACCTCTAAGTCGGTCCAATCCAACACGTGCGATGGATCCGGCTCATACTTCCGAAGCATACTAACATGAAATACGTCATGTACCCCGAACAACTGCGGTGGCAAAGCCAAACAATAAGCAACTTCCCCAATCCTCTCAAGGATCTCAAAGGGACCGATAAACCGAGGGGATAACTTCCCACTCTTCCCAAATCTCATCAAACCTCACCTAGGTGATATTTTCAAGAAAACATGATCACCCGTCTCAAATGCCAAAGGCCTTCTCCTACGGTCGGCATAACTCTTTTGGTGACTCTGGGCTGTAACAAGCCTCCTACGGATAAGCTCAACTTTCTCCTTCGTCTCCTTAACCAACTCCTGGCCGAACAAAGGTGCATCACCCATCTCGGCCCAACAAACTGGAGACCTACACGGTCAGCCATACAAGGCCTCAAACGGTGCCATACCGATACTAGACTAAAAGCTATTGTTGTAGGCAAACTCCACCAAGGGCAAGTGCCACTCCCACGTCCCACTAAAATCAAGGACACAACCTCGAAGCATATCCTAAAGGATCTGGATAGTACGCTCGGACTGCCCATTAGTCTGAGGATGATAAGCCGTACTAAAGGTCAACTTAGTGCCCAAGGCACTCTGCACACTCTGTCACAATCTAGCAGTAAAGCGAGGATCTCTATCTGAGACGATCGTCACTTGGACCCCGTGCAACCTCACTGTGTCCCGAATATATAAGTCGGGAAGATGATCTACCGAATCTCTCACGCGCATAGGGATAAAGTGCGCTGACTTAGTCAACCAGTCTACAACCACCCAAATAGCATCACTACCCCGCTGAGTCCTCGGAAGACCTACAACGAAATCCATAGTAACATGCTCCCACTTCCACTCGGCAATAGGTAAGGGTGGTAACAAACCCGCTAGCCTCTGATGCTCGGCCTTCACTTGCTGACAAGTAAGGCACTTAGACACGAAAACTGCCACTTCCTTCTTCATTCCTCGCCACCAGAACTGGCGACCCAAATCTCGATACATCTTAGTGCCTCCGAGATGCACTGCAAAGCGTGAATGGTGAAACTCTCGGAGTACCTCCTCTCAGCAAGACTCCGGCACAAACAAACGGTCTCGGTATCTCACACTCTGGTTGAGATATACTATCAAACCCTTCTCAACCTTCCCACTTTAGATCTTCTCTCGGAGGGATTCTACCTCAAGGTCACCTCCATGTGCTTCCAACACTCTACTCACCAATGTAGGCTATGCAACAACAGAAAATAAGGCCGCAGCCTCAACGGATTCGCCCAAAAGCAAATCAAACTCGCCAAGTGCCCTCAGCATCTCCCACTCCCGGATGGCTGTACAAGCTACATCACTAATGGATTTCCTGCTAAGGGCATCGGCCACTACATTGGCCTTTCCCGGGTGATAGTGCAACTTAAAGTCGTAGTCCTTAATGAACTCCATCCACCTTCTCTGCCTTAAATTCAAGTCTCTCTGTGTAAACAGGTACTTCAAACTCTTATGATCCAAGAACACCTTGAACCTCTCGCCATACAAGTAGTGCCTCCAAATCTTTAAGGCGAAAATCATGGCTGCTAACTCAAGGTCATGTGTAGGGTAATTCATCTCATGTATTTTCAACTGACGTGAGCCATAAGCTACCACTTTCCCCTCTTGCATCAACACACAACCCAAACCCTCTCGTGAGGCATCACAATAAACCGCATAACCCAACCCTCTCTCAAGAATAATCAAAATCGGAGCGGTGGTCAATCTAACTTTCAACTCTTGGAACGACTTATCACAAGTCTCACTCCATACAAATTTGACCCTTTTCCGCGTCAACCTAGTCAACGGCGAAGCTAGCCTGGAGAAATCTTTCCCAAACCGGCGGTAATACCCAGCTAATCCCAAAAAATTGCGAATCTCAAAAACACTCTTAGGCTGTGCCCAATCTTGCAATGCCTCGATCTTGGATGTATCAACAGACACCCCTTCCCCGGATACCACATGGCCTAAGAACTTGACTTCTCCTAGCCAGAACTCGCATTTCCCAAACTTGGCATACAACCTATGGGCTCTAAGCAACTCGAGCACCACTCTCAAGTGTTCCTCGTGCTCCTCCTCAGAAGGCGAATAAATCAGAATGTCATCCACGAAAACGACCACAAAGCGATCTAAGAATTCCCGGAAGATCCGGTTCATCAAGTCCATAAAGACTATCGGTGCATTGGTGAGCCCAAATGGCATCACTAAAAACTCATAATGGCCATACCGCGTACAGAATGCCGTCTTCAGAATATCCTCCTCCCAGACCCTCAACTGATGGTAACCCGATCTCAAGTCTATCTTAGAGAAACAACGGGAACCCTTCAACTGGTCAAACAAATCATCTATACAGGGCATAGGGTACTTATTCTTGATCGTAGCCCGATTTAACTTCCGGTAATCGATACACAATCTCAAGGCACCATCTTTCTTCTTAGCAAAAAGGGCCGGTGCTCCCCACGGTGAAACACTAGGGCGGATGAAGCCCTTATCTAGCAATTCCTGGAGCTGAATCTTCAACTCACTCAATTCAGCTGGGGCAAAACAATAAGGTGCCATAGAAATCGGCGCCGTGTCGGGCACTAAATCAATAGAGAACTCTATCTCTCGGTGAGGTGGTAAACTGATAAGGTCCTCGGAAAAGACGTCCGAGTACTCACAAACCACTCTCGGCAATACAATCTAGGTCTCATCACACTCACTACTCAAAAGGCTAGCAAGAAAACCACTAAGCTCACTCCACTCTCGCGGATCATACACCGGTGGCAACACACTACCAACCCGATCCCCCAGAAAATGGAAACAATCCCCGCTCAAGGTACATACTGTGACCCTCTGGTGGTAACAATTGATAACAGCTCGGTACAACGATAACCAGTCCATACCCAAAATAACATCAAATCCCGACATGGGCAGAACTACGAAAGGAAACGAAAGCTGGCGATCGGCGACCTCTATATCACAACCTCTACATCCTTGTTTCAAAATCAATTCACCCCCAACAGGTGATACAACACATATAGGAGATGCTAATTGTGCCAACTCTAACCCCAAAACAGATGCAAATGCAGCAGATACAAAGGAATGAGACGCACCCGTATCAATCAATACACTAGCAACCAAGTTGCAAAACAGAAAGGTACCTCTCACAACTGATGGAGCCGACACTAAGTCTTGCGCGGTAACAGCATACACACGCCCGGTAGGCCCCTGATCCACCTGCTCACTCCTAGGAGCAAAAGACTACTGCACAGACTGAGACGATGACGCCCCCTGGTTGGCCCTCGAGGCCTGAACAGACTGTGTTGGCTGAAAACCCTGCGACTGCCACGTACCAGAAGCACCAGGTGTGCCACCCAACTGCGGGCAAAACCTTTTCAGGTGCCCCGTCTGGCCACACTGAAAACAAGAGGACGACCGGCCTCTGCCCTGGCCCTGACTCTGAGGTCGAGCCGAAGAAGAAGTCGCACCCTGACCTCCTCCTCTCTGCAGACAAGCTGGAGATTTGTGGCCCAGCTGGCCACACTTGAAATAGGTAAAGCCCCCTGGTTGCCTCTTCCAGAACTTGAACTCAGCACTGGAAAGGTCGATCTAGCAATACCACCCTGAGACTGCTGAGGGTTAGAACCCCTCTGTCTCCTGCCATTACCCTGGCCATCCTGGCTCCTCTTGGAGCCTCTCTACCCCTCTTCCTCCTACATCATGATCTCCATATGGGCTACAGCATCAGCCAAGCGCCCATAGTCTCGGATCATAGAACCCCCAACTCTCATCTTGAGGCCGCGCCTCAACTTCTTCTCAAACTCGATACAACAACGTTCCTTGGACGCCACAAGTTCAGGTGCAAACCTGGACAAGCTAGTAAAAGCAACCTCAAACTCGGCCAATGAAGAACTCAACTGCAAAAGCTGGCAGAACTGGTCTCTCAGCTTCTCTCTGACTGCTGGAGATAAGTACTTCTCCTAGAAAGCATCCACAAAAGCCTCCCACGTGCCACCAATATGGCCCCTCATGAACTTCCACCACTGACCCGCATTCCCCTTAAGCTGGAAAGATGCCAAGGTCACCTTCAAAGCACCGTCTTCGATGCCAAGCATCTCAAACGTCTTTGTCATCTGCTCCAACCACTTGTCAACCTTAAGTGGCTCCTTCGGATCCCCAATAAACTCATCTGGAAGAGACCAGAAGAACTCCCTCTTCAGAAAGGAAGGCCCTGCATCCACAACCTGGGCCTAAACTGGAGCCTGAACCAGATTCTCAGCCCTGTGAATACCCATAGACTCCCTCAAAGTATCGGCTATCCCACGGGCGAAGGCGCCCATAGCCTGCTGACTTGCTGGCTCAGCCACATTGGCCTGGCCAACCCCCTCCTGCTGTGCCGAATTATCATCCGGTAAAGGCATCTCCTGCCTACCACGCCTACCACGTCTACCTCCTCGTCCTCGTCTTGACATTCTAATAAAGGTAAAGAAAGGCGTTAGCACATTCACAAATGTGCCGAAGCTATAATACTCGCGTCCTAATGCATGGACAACTGTAATTCACTCCACGTAAGCATATAAACACATAAGCATATACGAATTTCATTTCCAGATAATGATAGTCCCGAGGCGTTACTAGAGTTCCGGTTAGAAATAGCATTGATCAAGTGCTTTTCCAACAAGACTCACAGAAACCCAAGGATCCAATCAACGTCCTAGAAACTAAATCCCATACCCAAATAGTCACATAAACATGTTATCAAATAAACACATAATATCATACATAAGTCTCTAACAAGCGAGACAAACCCATTGTGATACTAATCACTTCCCACGTACCCAAGGTATTCGAACCCGGTACGCTCTGATACCAAGTTGTAACGCCCTCAAAATAAACCCATAAATCAACCAACAATAGCACGCTTAGACATAAGAGAATAAAGCATAAATATATTCCATCAGAGTAATCATTACAAAATGTATTACATGTTGACAACAAAAGTAAATGCCCTATAGGCTTACAACTTTCCAAGTCAACACTTGGTTACAAAAAGAGAGTACTAACTCTATACAAAGAAATCCCTTGGCTTGATATACATGTAATACATCAAAAGAAAACAAAACAACTGAAACAGTCTGTCTGCCTCTAGCCTCCCAAACAATGTCCTTGGAGGTGGCATGCTACCTGTACCTGAAAATAATGTCCCTTATAGGGTGAGCCAACGCCCAGTAGGAATATGCTTAACATGATATGAGCAGTAACTAAAACATCAACATTTGATAAATGTCTATTTCACATAAATCAATTTATAACCCTGGCTTAGAATCTGGCCATGTACATTAAATGAGATTAATTCCCATATCAACAATATTTCAAACTGCCATTTTACAGAAATTGCGTCCGCGGGATTCGGCACCCATGTATAAAATATTCAAGTTGCCATTTTACAAAAATTTCATCCGTGGGACTCGGCACTCGTGTATAAATGTTCTCGAATTGCCATTTTACAGAAATTTCATCCGCAGGATTTGACACCCATGTATAATGTTTTCAGGTTTGCCATTTTATGGAAATTTCATCCGCGGGACCCGGCACCCATGTATAATAATACTTATCATAAGCAATGGTCAATCAATACACAATTTTGCTGTATTAATTCAATCCGCCATACTCGATGACATTCTCAAATTGATTAGTTTCAGTTTACCTAATCATCATGCATTGTCTACAACAATCAAAACTACCCCCCACCGGTAGTCCAAAGCAATTATTTCTAAACAGGTAATAAATGAGTCAACAGAGAAATTATCCACAATTCTCAAGTGAGCGATTTATAAATCCGACCCCACCGTTCCATCTCACATGATATCAATTTCATCATTTCTACTCAATTTCATAAACCCACAATTTTCCCAAATTAATCATACTAATTAATTCATACACAAATTAGGGCTTTCTCCTCCATTTCTCAATTACTAACCCAAGGGTTCAAAATATCAACCACCAACAACAATACCATCATTTTAAGACCCCAATACAAACTTAAGGGTCAAAATAACAAAACCCCCTTTTTATACATTTGAGACCCTAAGACCTAAAATCACCCATTTTCAACATTACATCAAAATGCTCAATAATTTATGTCGAAGACCATAATAATGAGTAGTAATCCCCACCTCAAATTTGGAGCCCAAAGGAAGAAGATGAAGAAAATGAAAGTGCTCCAAATGCGATGATTCTCGGATCAAAATGTAGCCCTCAACGATCCCCACACTTTTTGTAAAGCCCAAAGGATAGGAGAACACTCTAACTAGATCAATCCCTAGAGAGAAGGTGGGTTTCTAGTGAGAGAGGCTCTCTAATGCAGTTTTAGAAAAGTAAGAGAGAGAGAGAGAGTGGATGTAAAAAGTGATTCAAAATAGCCTAGCTGTCAACTAATATACGACTCTCCCGCTCGAGCGGAGAAGAGAACGCTCAAGCGTCAAGCACAAAAATCTAGACACACTCGAGCGCAATAAGGCCCGCTCGAGCGCCAAGACACAAGAATAAAATACATCCACAAAAACCAGTCTGCTCGAGCGTAGATTTCCCCTTCCCAGCACTTTCACAGACAAAGCACTACCCGCTCGAGCACCAACATACCCGCTCGAGCGCGACCGCTCGAGCATAAAGAAACCTGCTCTAGCGTGAAAAACACACCTACCGAAGTTTTTGCAGAGGCACGAGATACTGCGAGTGTGTAAACCCCGTTTGAGCACAAGAAGTCCCGCTCGAGCGGATAACCAAAAACCAAACTCCGCTCAAGCATAGAATGACCCGCTCGAGCGTAACACCAAAAACCTGGGCAACTAGATTTGAGACTTATGCTCAACCAACTTGCAACACACTTTTCCAAAACATCCTAAAACTCAAACATACGGAATTAAAGGATAACAACAAGATATACAACCACCAACTCCACGGAGCCAAAGTCCAGAATACAACAAATACAGAAAGGAAAAACTGGAATCGCTATAAACATGGAATTATGCATGAAGTAACCCCACCTTATTCTCCACAATCTAATGGGATAGCTGAAAGGAAAAATAGAACTCTAATGGATATGATAAATACAATGCTTATTAGTTCTGGTTTACCAGAGAGTTTGTGGGGGGAATCGATACTCACTGCTTGGGTTATATTAACTAGAGTAATTGTGAATGATAATGATTAAACACCTTATGAAATCTGAAAAAAATGAGTACCTAATCTTAAAATGTTGAAAGTGTGAGGGTGTTTAGCAAAAGTAGCAATTCCAGAACCTAAATGTAAGAAAATAGGACCTAAAACTGTTGATGCTGTTTTCTTAAGCGATGCTCAAAATAGTAGTGCTAATAGATTTCTAGTAATAAATTCTGAAATTAGTGAAATTACTAATAATATGATAATTGAATCTCGTGAAGCTACATTTTTTGAAAATATTTTTCGATATAAAACTAGGATCTCAAATCAGGTTGTAAATAGAACTTCTACTACTAGTGCTAGTTATTCCTTTGAGAGATGATTCTGAACATCTAGATATAGAACCCAGAATGAGTAAGAGAACTAGAATAGAGAAAACCTTTGGGGATGACTTTTATACTTTTTTAACTAAAGGAGAATCAAATACTTTTATAGAAGCTATGTCGTCTTTAGATTCACCATTTTGGAAGGAAGCCATTAATAGTGAGTTAATCTATACTTAAAAATAATACTTGGGAGTTGACTAATCTACCTCCTGGGAGTAAAGCTATCGGTTGCAAATGGGCATTTAGAAAGAAATTAAAACCTGATGGAAGTATAGATAAATATAAGGCAAGATTAGTAGCCAAGGGATTTACACAAAAGAAATGAATAGATTATTTCGATACCTATTCACCTGCTTCTTGGATTACAACCATTAGAGTCTTAATTGCTCTAGCATCCATTTATAATTTAGAAATTCATCAAATGCACATTAAAACTAATTTTTTGAATGGAGATTTAGATGAAGAAATTTATATGGAGAAACTAGAAGGTTTTGTGGTTGAAGGACAAGAACATAAAGTTTGCAAGTTGGTTAAATCCTTGTATGGACTTAAGCAAGCTCTTAAACAGTGGCATGAAAAGTTTGATAAGATAATTCTAGAATTTGGTTTTAAGATCAATGAACATGATAGATGTGTATACTATAAATAAGATAATGGAGAATGTATTATTTTGTGTTTATATGTTGATGATATCTTATTATTTGGAACAAATTTAGAGATAATTAAAAATGTGAAATCTTATTTATCTTCAAAATTTGATATGAAAGATTTAGGAGAAGCTTATATAATTTTGGGTATGAAATTAGAGAAAACAACCAAAGGTATTACATTGAATCAATCTAGAATCCTAGAGAAAATGTTAAAAAAAGTTTGATTATTATAATCTCAAACATGTTTCAACTCCTTTTGATCCTAGCATGAATTTGAAGAAAAATAATGGTGTACCTATATCTCAACTTAGATATTATCAAATTATTGGATCACTTATCTATATTGCTAATAAGACTAGACCTGATATTGCCTATGTTGTTAGAAGATTAAGTAGATATACTCATAATCCTAGTAAAGATCATTGGATTGCTGTGGAAAGAGTATTTAAATATCTAAGAGGAACTCTAGATTATTCACTTTGCTTTAGTGGTTTTCCTAATGTGGTAGAAGGTTATAGCGATGCTAATTGGATAACAGATAACTTAGATATTAAGTCAACTACTGGTATATATTTGTGTTAGGTGGATGTCACGACCCAAACCCGACCCTATAGGTTTAGCATTGTAATCGGCCAGTAATCCTTGGATTACCGAAGGCCTCAAAACTGATTAGCAAAATCGAGGGACTAGCGGAAGCAAATACATAATTGAAATTGTCCAATGAGCTGTGCTGACTTATATGAAACAGAATATTTAAAACTTTATATACATGTTCAATAGCATCTTAAGTATAACCAACAAGATATCAAATCAAGGCTTTTGTCTGGATCTGTGTTCTGTTGTCAGCCAACCATTGTGCCTCGGGAACCTCTACGGGAGGCACAATGGTTGGCTGACAACAGAACACAGATCCAGACAAAAGCCTTCAGACTCGATCTCTAGACTGCCCACCTATACATATATATACACATAGTGAGCTAAGGCCCAATGAATAACATTAAGGTAAAGAGGTTAGTTAACGAAATCCGAGCATATCATAAGCATAAAACAGATCATAGCATAAACATTCTTGTATCTGAACATAATAATGTTACATCCCATAGAACATATCACATAACGTCTTCCGACTAGAGTAAGCAGTTCCGGATACTGATTAAACACATATCACCACAATGAAGTGGCTAACGAGATCTCGTAAACACATGTTTCAGAACCTTCGTGCACGAAAACAGATATCATTTCAGAAATCACAACTTATCGTATTTCATTTGGAAGATAATTCATATGAACATATCTTTACAATAACGTTACTCACAGTGGTTCTCGCAAACGGTTAATCAATCTTCAGACGTTGACCTACAAACACAAAGGTACATAACACAAACATATCTTATCATTACACATGTACGTGGCCAACATGGTTTAGCTTACATTATTGATTCTTGTTCTTCCTTAACACATTGCTCAAAACACACTCTTGAATCTCATAACTTAGTACATTCTTTACTTAGTGTGTTTCTACTCCATAACCTCATTACTATGGCTTAATTAAGTCTTAGGGATGTCTAAGATGCAATGAGGATGCCAAAATGTTTTGGAAAACACTTAGTCAAATTTCTAAAAACAAGGCCCCCGCTCAAGCGGACATACAAAATGAGGATGGTCGCTCAAGCGCAGATTCCCTCGCTCGAGCGGTCTGCAAAGATATGAAACTTCTAGGAGCTTGCAATTCACGCTCGAGCGGACTTTAGGTCGCTCGAGCGGAAGTGCACGTACTCAAAGTGGTCGCTCAAGCGTGAAATCCCACGCTCGAGCGTAGATACAAATTCTGGAATTTCCAGATTTGATCACCAAGCTCAAAACTCGAATTCAACCTTCCAAAACACATCTCTTGGGCCCCAAAACTTGAGATAACATAGTAAACTTGTAAAATATGAAGAATTAAGGATCAATTCATAAAATCATGGCCCAAGAGTTTGCCAAAAGCTCACAATTCATCTTGAGATTCAAGAAGTAAAACATGCATGTGAAATCTTTCTAACTCTTTTCTTCAAAACTCATGAAACTAGCAATTTGAGCTCATAAGCTCCATGCATGTAAGGAATTCCTTCTCAAAACATGAATTTAAGTGAAGAAACATGATAATTCAAACATGCATGTACCAAATAACTCTCAAAACAATTTAGATGCTCAAAATCAAACTAAAATGACAAACCTCAATATATATGTATACATGCATGTGAAATTATAATCAAATCTTCCATCTTCTTGACCAACATATGTAAATTACATGCAATGATCCTAACAACTCCATGAATTCATCCCTACAACACATAACACTACAAGAAAAGTGGGTTTATGAGACGGAACTATTTGCGACGGCACATATGCCGTCTCAAAAAGTCATTTTTTACGACGACAGAAAATGCCGTCTAAAAAAAGCAGAGCATTTGCGACGGCACAATTTGCCGTCTCAAAAAATGAGAGCATTTGCGACGGTTCGCAAATGCTCTCATTTTTTGAGACGGCAAATTGTGCCGTCGCAAATGCTCTGCTTTTTTGAGACGGCAAATGGTGTCGTCGCAAATATTCTGCTTTTTTGAAACGGCATTTTCTGCCGTCGCAAAAAATGACTTTCGTGTTTTTTTTTTTTAGTGAATATTTTTTAAATTTCAAATATTTTTTTTAGATGCACCTTACTTAGATGTATCTAAAAAAAATTATGAAAAATATTTTTAAAAATTAATAAATATATAAAAATACAAAAAAAATGTATTGAATTATTGTATTTTTGGTATTTAGTGAATTTTTAAAATATTTTTTTTACAATTTTTTTAATTTTTAGGTGTATTTATGTTAGGTGTGTCTAAAAATTAAAAAAAAATACTTAAAATATTAAAAAAATTCAGTAAAAACAATATAATACGGAAAATAAGAAAGTATAATTTTTTCAAAAGAGTTTTTGAAAAACTCTAACCTAGCATAGTGATTGTGGTTTTGAGACAGCTTCAAATATATACAGTCACAAAATGGTTTGAATAAATTCTAGTACTTTTTTCTGTCGCAAAAAAAATTAAAAAAAAACAATGTCGTCTTACTCTTTTGATATAGCATTTCTCTTTTCATTTATTTTTTCATCTTCCTGTCTCTCTGTCTCTATCTCTCTCTCTTCTCTTTATCTCTTTCACTCATCACTCTTTTTTCTCTGTCTGTCTGTTTCTCTCTCTCATTTTCTCTCTGTGTCTCTCGCCTATCTCTCTTCTCTCTATCTCTCACATCTGTTTTCTCTCTCTGTCTCCCTCGCTCATCTCTCTTCTCTCTATCTCTCTCATTTCTTTTCTCTCTCTCTCTCTCTCTCACTCTTATCTTTTTATCTCTCTCTATCTCTCTCGCTCATTTCTCTTCTCTCTCTTTCTCTATCTTTTTCTGTGTCTCTCTCTCGCTCATCTCTTTTCGTTCTATTTCTTTCTCTTTTTGTCTATCTCTCGCTCATCTCTTGTTTCTCTCTCTTTTTCTATCTCTTCATCTATCTCTCTCTCTCTCTTTCTCTCTCTATCTCTTTTTCTGTCTATCTCTCTCTCTCCCTGTCTCTCTCTCACTCATTACCCTTCTTTCTCTCTTTCTCTCTGTGTACTTGTCTATTTGTCTATTTCTCCCTCACTATGTTCTCATTGTTCACTCTCTTACTCCCATCTTCTCTATTTATCGAGCTCCTTCTCGATTTATCGATCCACTATAAACGACGTCGCCTTACTTTTTTGAACATTTCTCTTTTCACCTATTTTTTCATCTTGCTATCTCTCTGTCTCTGTCTTTATCTCTCTTCTCTTTCCCTCTCTTACTCATCACTCTTCTCTGTCTGTCTGTCTCTCCCTTTCTCTATGTGTCTCTGTCTCTCTTCTCTGTCTTTGTCTCTTTCTCTCTCTCTCTCTCACTCATCACTCTTCTCTGTCTATCCGTCTCTTTCTTTCTCTCTGTGTCTCTGTCTCTCTTTTCTTTCTCTCTCTCACTTATCACTCTTCTCTGTCTGTCTGTCTCTCTCTTTTTCTCTGTGTCTCTCGTCCATCTCTCTTCTCTCTATCTCTTTTTTCTCTCTCTCTGTGTCTTTCACTCATCTCTTTCTCTCACCACTCATCTCCTCTACTACCTTCACTACTACTGCAAACGCCATTTCACTACTACCACGGTCGCCATTTCACCTGTACGACTGCCATTATTACTACCATCGCCACCACTCCACTACCACCACTACCACTATTACCACCACTACTACTACCATTACCTCTCTTTCACTCCTGTCACTCCATCTACTCTGCCACTACCACAACTTCACCACTAATCTCATTCACCATCACCACCACCACCATTGTCTCTTATCCACCACCTTCACCACTACTGTCGCTTCCTCTCCTCTACCACAAAATATTACTTCTCTTCTCTCTTTCACTTATCACTCTTCTCTGTCTGTCAGTCTTTGTCTCTGGCTCTTTCTCTTTCTCTCTTTGTCTCTCGCTCATCTCTCTTCTCTCTATCTCTCTCATCTCTCTATCTCTCTTCTCTTTCGCTCATTTATCTTTTCTTTATCTCTCTCTCTCTCTGTCTCTGTCTCTCTCGTTTATCTTTCTTCTCTCTTCGTCTCTCTCTTTTTCTATGTCTTTCTCTCGATCATCTCTTTTTGCTCTATTTCTCTCTATCTCTCTCTCTCTCTTTGTCTATCTCTCGCTCATCTCTTATTTCTCTCTATTTTTCTATATTTTTCTATATGTCTCTCTCTCTCTATCTCTTTCTCTTTCTATCTCCCTGTCTCTCTCTCTATATATATATCTCTTTCTCTCTTTGTCTCTCTCTGACTTATCACTCTTCTCTCTCTCTCTCTACTACTACCACTACCTCTCTTCTACCACCGCTATTCTATCTCCTCTACTACTACCACAACTTCACCACTTATCTCTTTCACCATCACTTAACAAAAAAACAAAAAAAAAAAAAAAAAAAAAAAAAGAAAAGAAAAAGGGTCGCAAAAAAATATTTTTCATTGGCCACCAAAATTTAAATTTATTTTAATGGAAAATATTATCCCTACTTTTACCAAATAAAAAAATAATAATAATTTTGTATTCATTAAAATAAATATGAAACAAATAAATTTTCAACCTTACTAAATAAAAAAATAAAAATAAAAATTCATTAACTATAAACAAATTATTTTAATAAAAAATAATTTTTTTTTAGCAATGACATCCTCCATTACAAAAAAAAAAAAAAAGAATCGTTTTATTATTTAAATATTCATTTGTAATAAAAATCAGAAAAAAAAATTCAAAAAAATTTTCATTCCCCCCCTTCCTTTTCCATTCCCGCTCGGGTTCCCCCCACCCCAAACCCAAAATCCCCAATCTCAAAAATTCCTAATCTAGGAATGGCAATAGGACGGGGCGGGGCGGGGCCAGGGATCACTCTCCCCGTCCCCGATCCCCGATGGTGAAAATGTCCCCGGCCCCGGCCCCGGCCCCGATCCCCGACGGGGAACCTATGACTATCCCCATCCCCGCCCCCATCGGGGATCGGGTTTCCCCGACCCCGAAACATCCCCGGCGGCAGATCTGTTCAACAAACAACCCAAAAAAAAAATCTGTACAACAATCATCAATAAAAAACATATATGTTTCTTTACTTCAGATCTGTAAAAAAATTTGTAAAAAAAAAAATGTTCTTCAACAACAGATATATATATAGTGAGAGAGAGAGATGCGAATCGCGATCGACTTCGAAGAGGCGGTGGTGGATCGACGGAGGGCTTCGAGAGGCCGTGAGTGAATGAGGGAGATGCGATCGACTTCGAGAGGCGGTGGTGGAATGGCATGGCAGAGGCGGGATGGAGCAGCGGGTGAGAGAGAGAGGGAGAGGAGTTGCGATGCGATCGACTTGGGTTGAGTGAGAGAGGCTGCGTATAGAGAGAGAGGCTGCGTAGGTAGATTTTGGTGAGTGAGAGAGGCTGCACACTCTCAGAGGCAGCAACATATATATGATATTATATAACCTAAGGGTTTATTATATATATATATATTATATATAAGGGTATAAAAGTAATTTTATTTCTGGAAATTTCAGGGACGGGGTCAGGGCCGGGGACGAGGGCGGAGACAGGGCTAGGCCAGGGATTGAAAACTGATCACCGTCCTCGGCCCGGAACAAATCGGGAATTGATTTTCAAATACCATTCCCTTCCCGTCGGGAGTATTTTTCAAAAAAAAACTGCTAAAATCAGGATCGGGGTCAGGAATCCCCGTCGAGCCAGTTTCAAATTACCATCCCTACCCTAAATCCCCCCACCATCTCAAAATCCCTAATCTCTTCTTACGTCTCTCTCTCTCCCCGTCTCAATTTGTTTCAGATGCTGATTCGGATGATTCACGGTCGAGGAGGAAGAGGAAGAGCAGGAGTTCTAGGCGTAGAAGTAGGAAATCGGAATCAGTCGCCCTAATCCCCCCCCCCCCCCCCCATCTCAAAATCCCTAATCTCTTCTTACGTCTCTCTCTCTCTCTCTCTCTCTCCGTCTCAATTTGTTTCAGATGCTGATTCGGATGATTCACGGTCGAGGAGGAAGAGGAAGAGCAGGAGTTCTAGGCGTAGAAGTAGGAAATCGGAATCAGTCGGTGATAGTGAATCGGATGAGTTGAGTGAAGACATTCACGACGGCCTTCAAGAACGAACTCTCCACCTCCTTTACAACTCCAAGATCGATCAAGGTCTCTCTCTCTCTCTCTCTCTCTCTCTCTCTCTCTCTCTCTCAATTCTTATTGATTCATTACCGTGACGTGTTCTTTGATTATCACAGATTTTTCAATTGCTAAAGTTCAAAAAAGTGGACGAAAGAAGCACAAAGTACGCTGGATGTCGAAGAGAGCTATGGCAATTCCTCAAGTCATCATCGAACTTCAAGACCAAGCCCTAAGAGAATCTACTCTCCGATGTCTCAGTACTTTCCTTCTCGAGGTCCATTCTAATCTCAAAACCTTCATGTATAATTTTCTATTCTATGATTAATTTATTTCTTTCTTGGGTTTCTTGTTAATCAACCTATCAGTTTGGATTCTTTTCTTATTATTGGTTTCTTTCTGAAATTGGGCAGTACCAAATACAAGTATGAATGATTTTTTTTGATATTAGGGGCATTTTGTATTTTTGATATTAGGGGCATTTTGTATTTTTGAAAATGCTTTAAGGGTGTCTAAATTAACATTTCTTCTGACCATGTTTACTTTATTCAGAGTGACTGAGGAAGTTGTGAATGAAGGTGAAAAAAATGTGGCTTCTGAGAAGCCGGCTGGAGAGGAAGAAGCAACAGATGTTAACAAGGAGAATCCTGCAAATGAGGCTGCTGAAGAAAAAGAACCCGAGGAGAAGGTGAATATCTTCTATTTTTATATTTTGTATATATTGATAATCCCAAAATTCACCTTCTTATGGTTGATATATTGATAATCCCAAAATTCACCTTCTCATGGTTAAGTTCTGAAGTTTCAACAAAGAAAAATGGACATTAAGCAAGTTGATGGCAGGTTAGACTGAGGTTACGTGTTGATAAGAAAATGCCTTTTCAGATCACTTTTGATCTGCCAACAGCTTGGTTTTCTAAGCAAATACAATGCAAAACATATTGCATTAAGCATTTTAGAATTTATTTTCTTCAGAATTGTCCATATATAGGTCTTTTTTGTTTTTTCTTTGGTTTTTCCTTCCCCTTTTGGTAGAATTTTATTTTATTTTTAACTAATTGATAGCATGTTTTCTAGTATAATAACATGATTATGCTCTTCAAATTCTTCATGCTTAAACCTTATAAACTCTTGCAACTTGGACTTCTTGAGTATTTCTTCAAATAAAGGATGGGCACGATATTATATACTCATGCTGATTAATTGTTGTTATGTTTTGATGAAAATGATACAAAAAGGAAAGAGGAGAAACAGAGATGGAAAGAATAGAATAGAGAAGATGAGTAGAGAAGTAAATCATAGAAGAGAATGGAGTAGCAAAAAAATCGGAGAAGAGGAAAGGATGGGGAGAGAGCGTTACTCCTGTAATTCTCAACTAATTTTGTTTTTCGCCAATGAGTGGCTATGTGGGCTTCATAAAATGCTAGGAACACAATTACCCACTAAAACAAAGCCTACCTAACACAATAATCTTGCAACCAAAATTCTGTCACTTAAGCCTCTAAAAGCCCTACTAAAATGAAGAAAAAAACAATTTTTTTTGAGATACTCCTGATAATAATACTTAGGAAAATGATATTAACTCACATCACACTCTTTTGGTCTTTGCCTCCAATTTTTCATCGTCTTTCCTCTCATGAGGGGGAGTGTGAATATCATTTCCTAAAATATATCAATCAAAATTATATTTTTTTAAGTTTCTTATCATCTTGGCTGTTGCAGAACCTTTTCAATAGTGCTATCCTAAATGTCTGTGTAGGAATTTGAAGGATTGATTGATAATGATTACTCTATTATGATAACAAAAAACTTTGAGGAATTCAAAAATCAGGACGCAGTTCATCTGTGTAATTATGCATGATAATGGTATTTTTTTATGCATTTCTAAATATTCTTATGGTAATTGTCCTGAAAACAATACAGGAGATGACACTTGAAGAGTATGAGAAGGTGCTGGAAGAGAAGAGGAAGGCACTGCTGGCCCTTAAAACTGAGGAAAGGAAGGTGGCTGTTGACAAAGAACTAGCATCCATGCAACAACTCTCAAGCAAGAAGGACAATAACGACAACTTTGTTAAATTGGTGAAATCCGTTGACACTACTTGAATTTTTCTTTTCATAAACTCACAACTATATTAATTATGAGTTACATATGATGTTTTATATAGGGTTCTGACAAGGATAAGCGAAAAGAATTGGCTGAAAATGAAGAGAAATCCAAAAAAGGTACGATGGTTTGCCTGAAGTTTTCAGAGACATAGTTAAACCTCGTGGTCAAATTTGCGAGCCCTGCACTCCTACTTACTATTGGCACTTTTTTTTTTTCTTTTCTGTTGATCTGCACATTGTTGTCTTTCTTTTAGTTTGCATTGTTGATTTGGATTTTGGATCACTGTGAACTGGCAGACTCAAAACGTCTGGTGTATCTGCTCCACATAACAAAGATGTTTTATATATAGGTGTATATAGTTCTAGGGCTCACATTGAGAGTCTTAACTGGACAGTACTTGGCCAATTATTATATGGCTGATCGAGTTATCTGGACATGGCTTTCGGAAAGATTTCTTTCATCCATTGCAAGATATTTAGTGGACTACTGTTGCCCTTTTCTTGGGGTTTTTCAAAGTTTGCCTAAATGCAGTCCAAATTCCTGAATTGTTGAAAGATAATTAAATAATGGTCCTACTAACGATATCCGATGGATGTCTGTTAAGGACCAAATAATGTCAACAAACAATAAAAATCATATACACATTTCACATATTCCTATACACGTTTATTTACACTTTTCACCTATTTCAACACACTTTATATAGGATATAGCCGATGATTTTACGATTTCATGCATATTGCTTTCCTTACCCTGAAATTTGTCGTCAATACTCATGTATTGCTCAGATACTTATCCTTTTGGTGGATGTAAAATGCGTGGTGTTTTCAAATTTTGGGTTAACTGATTCTTGATTCACTTGTTGCAGTCTGTCAGCACTAACGAGTTCTTACAGCCCGCTGGAGATAGGTACTACAGTCCCGGTACCTGTGGTAGGGGTGGGCGTGGACGTGATTCGAGAGGAGGTTATGGTGGAGGAGGTGATTCGAGAGGAGGTTATGGTGGAGTAGGTGCCAAGTGAGATTATTACGTTATGCCCTCTTCCATCAATCTCTACTGTCCTTGTTTGACTAGAAGAATAATGGAGTTCTCTGTATCAAAAAACCAAAAAAAGTTTTTCATGCCTTAAATGTAAATTTCAGGTGTTTCTTCGTGTGTTGTTCCCATGTAGCTTCCTCCCCCCATACTATGGTCTTTTTTTATGTTTTGAAAGTTTGGGACACATGAAAATTTAATTTATGACATGAAATTGTTGTTGCTCAGTTTTGTTTTCAACAGATGGAAGACAATTTAGGTATTATCTTTGTTATTTTTTTCTCATTCAAGATATTTCCATTTATGCTAACAAATTTCACATTTTACCCTGTTAGTTTTGATACTTGGCAAGTACCTAGTAGTTAGTAGTTGGCTAACAAATTTACATTTTAAATAATTTTATCGGAGGATTTTTTGTCTTTTTTGTGACGGCACTACATTGTCGCAAAAAAGAGAATTTTATTATTTTTATTGATTTTGTCACAGGTTTTATTTTTTGTGACGACACTAAACTGTCGCAAAAAATAAAAATTTCATTATTTTTTAAATATTTTTTGTGACGGCATTACACTGTCGTAAAAAAATAAAAATTTTCATATTTTTCGTACTTTTTGCGACGGCACTACACCGTCGCAAAAACGGTGTTTTTGCCGTTGCAAAAAAAGACTATTAGTGATGGTATTTTTTACCGTCTCAAATAACATTTTTAGCGACGGTAAAATAGTGCCGACACAAAAAGTCAAGAAATTTTAAACATTATTAGCGACTGTTCAGTGCCGTCGCAAAAGGCAAAAATGCCATCGCAAAAACATTAGCGACGGTACTGTGCCGTCGCAAAAACTCTTTTGCAACCCCTCCATTTGCGACCCCCTCTTGCCGTCGCAAAAAGTTTTTGCGACAGCATTAGGAGTATTAGCGACGGTATTTTACCGTCGCAAAAAGTCAATTTTTTTTGTAGTGTAACTCTTTGAATTAATAGTCAAAAGCTTACTTAGAGTCTTGAATTACTCTTGTTCTAGCACAATCTTGATGAATTCAACACAAAACCTTCAATTCTTCTTCAATCTCTTCCTTTCTCTCTCTAGAATGAATTCTCAAATTTTTGCACTAAGGGGGTAAAAGAAATGAGCTCAAAATGAGCTTAAGGCTCATATATATAGCTATGATGCTAAAATAAATTAATTAGAATATTAAGCTAACCAAATACGACTTAATTAATTAAACTGAATCAATTTTTAATAAAATTTGTCATAATGTTCTAAAAATTCCGAATAACATATTCGTGTAATTAATTTCGATTTCGAATGTCGATAAGGCTTTCAATTTTCATATTAAAGCGGAATCCCAGACAGATATTTCTACAGGAAACAAATAGGAAGCCAAAGATTATGCAAATTACGTAATAAATCCATAGTTTATTTTATCTACTTAATTAATATCTTTAATTACTAATTAGTGGCTAATTGCGGAGCAGGGTTATTACAGTGGAGCAGCAATATCTTGGGGTTCTAAAAAACAAACCCTTATCTCTAGAAGTACAACAGAATCAAAACTTATAGCCTTAGATACTACGTGTACTGAAGCTGAGTGGATTAAAAATTTACTCCTTGATATTTCACTTGTGAAAGATCCTATACCTGCTATTTCCATACATTGTGACAATAGAGATGTAATAGAACTTGTGAGACAAACACATACTAATGAAAAGATGAATAGGCATATGTCAGTGAGGTATAAATCTATGAAAAGCTTGGTGAATAAAAATGTTGTATCTTTGAATTTTGTGAAATCTGAAAAGAATATTGCTGATCAGTTAACAAAAGGTTTATCAAAGAGTATAGTCTTAGATTTATCGAGGGAGATGGGTCTAAGCCCATAAGGAGTCAACTAAGGAAGTAACCCGACTTCTGTTATTGGAGATCCCATGAAGGAAGTTCAACGGGTAGGAACAATCATTATAGTGTGACTCGTATTCCAACACTTTAAAGAAGGAGACTTTATTAAATTTATTATTTATATTCTCTTGCGTATCCCTAAAATATCAGTGCAGATGTAAATGTGAGGGTTAAGAAATAGTATTTACTCTAAATGAATCCGAGGCGGGCATACTCTCGCAAGATAGACATCTGTCACTTCTATTTTTAGAGGATTCACCTAAGTGAGAGTGTCGTAAAGCCGTGACCGTGGAAATAGGGCTGTTTCCTAAAACTCTCATGAGAATCAAGATTGGAGACATAACTGCTAATAGTGCTAACCCGCGCCATAGTTATGTATCATACACTATGTGTGACATGTTGAATTCTAGTAAAAGGGATTTAGTTCAAGACTTGGTTCACTAAGATTCTTTTAGGATGAAACTGTTAACACTAAGTGAGGTTCAAGGTTAAAAAACACCTACACCCATTGTATGGTTTTAAAGTTGCCCATATTATTATTATTATTATTATTATTATTATTATTATTATTATTTTGTATTTATTTGACAGTTTTACAAAGTTTTGAATCTTGTGGGGGATTGTTGGAGATTTCTTAAAATCTTCAAAACTTTAATTATTTTTTATTTGTTTATTTATTTCTTTTAATAGTCTTATTTATTTGAATTTTAAATATGCATTTAGTTTCAAAAGTAATAGGTGTGTCTGTTCCTAATAGACACCATAAAGCTTTTTTATACAGGACTCTAATATTGAGAAAAATATACAACGTTCTCTTCTCTCTCTCTCTCTCTCTCTCCTCTTTACTGTATTTTTATGTTCCATATTTCTGGACAATCGATATATTCTTGGCAAATTCTTCTGGTGCAATTGTATATATTGTGTCAGATCTTGTAAAGTTTTGGGTTGTATCTTGGAGTCGTTTGTGATTGTTAAAATTTGCACGGATGGAGCGCATATCAACTTTAAGATAGCGTCTTTGACGTGCCTCTCACAATCACATAGGCTATTTTCTGTATCATTTTCTTTATCTTTTTCTTATTTTGTTATATATATATGTATATATAATTTTATTGAATTGTAAAAACTTATTTTTTATAGTCTGTTTTGCTTTCAATTTTATTTTATAAAATTGATTTAAAATAACTATTGTTCAATTCTCCTGACAAAATTTATATGTCTCCCTTTTTTAGTTTTGTAATACTTGATTTGAGGTATAATTTGTAGATGATGCTTTTGTGTGTGTGTGTGTGTGTGTGTGTGTGTGTGTGTGTGTGTGTGTGTGTTTTTAAAAATAAATTGAATGTGGGTTTGCGTAGTGTGGGTTTATCTACGTACATTGACGCATATGTGAATCTGTTGCAAAGGCTAGTTCTTTATAGATATGGGCATATGCAGTAATATTTTATTATAGAAATGGGATAACATAGACAAGGAAAAGGACATGCAACTGTTTTGCAATTAAAATAAGGTCTGGGGGTAAAAAGTAAAAACATTCAGTGTGTTTAGTTTGAGTTTTTTAGATTAAGTTTTTTGAAAATTGAATTTTTTAATTTTCCGTGTTTTTCTGTTTTTAGTGAATATTTTTAAAATTTTAAATATTTTTTTTACATTTTTAGATATACCTTAGTTAGATGTATCTAAAAAGTAAAAAAATTGTGAAAAAATATTTTAAAAAATTAATAAATACATAAAAATATAAAAAATATACTAAATTCTTGTATTTTGTTTTTTGTATTTTTGGTATTTAGTAAATTTTAAAAAAAAAAAAATTTTACATTTTTTTTTTACTTTTTAGGTGTATTGATGTTAGGTGTGTCAAAAAAAAAAACAATTGCTTAAAATATTAAAAAAATTCAGTAAAAATAAAAAACACACGAAAAATAAAAAGATAGAATTTTCTGAAAAGTGTTTTTGGAAAAATAGAACTAAGCAAGCTGATTATTTTTGTTAACAGATGTTACTAGCCAATACTGATAAGGAGATCTTTGTTATTTTATAAATCTCAAGAAAAGTATCTATAATTTCATTAAATCACAGGGAGGTCAATATAATTTACTTAAAAAAAATTTAATGCCATGAGAGTTGTAACTTTCTTCACACGCTTTTTAGTGTGTGAATACAAAATATGATTTTCATTTTTAAAAAATATAATGATTTTATCTAAAATGATAAATTTTACTATTTTATACTAAAAAGTGTGTATTATATTTACATACTCAACCTGTGAATGACATTGAACACTTTATAAAAGCATTTTCAAGGGAGGAGGCGAAGGAGTATTTTGAGACATTTTTACTAGTGTAATTTTTTCTCCTTTTCCGAGGGGCTCTGCATCAAAATAAGTAAAATGTCCATTTTGATTTTGGCTCTTCACAATTAGCTAGTCTTCATTGAGAGACAAAAGGGTTTCCCGTTGAAATTGTTCAATCCATTTGATCAAATACTCTTCATTTGGTTGGTTTTGTGTTTGTATATTGCATCCAATTGATTTGATTTTTTGTTTGTATATTAGCATTCGAAAATATGATCATTTGAAAATATTTTTTTTAAAAAATAATTTAATATTTTTTTAAAAATATTTGCAAATGCCACGTTAACATATGTAATTTATTTATTTATTTATTTATTTATCTATATTTCTAATATTTTTATTTTGAAAATTAACTAAATTAATTTGATTGATTAGCTAAAATTAAAAGTATAGTTAAAGTGTACACTAACTAAACTAATTAGGTAAAATAAAAAAGATACTTTTCCGCATTTTTTTGCAAGACATTTTCTCTTAGCATTGGAGTTGCTCTAATGTGGTGGGTCAACTTGGATGTAACATGTGGTGGGTCCCCCTCCGATCGAAACTTGTGGTTGCTCTAATGTGGTGGGTCAACTTGGATTTTCCAGGGGCTCTCTTCGGAGACCTCGCGCTGTACTCCGATCGAAACTTGTCCGTGGTTAGGGGCGGCTGATGAGCTCCACTGGTGCCTCAGTGGTGGGTCCCCCACATGGTGGGGGTTAATTCCTGGCTGGCAACCGGCTATTCCGGGGTCAGGGCCCACAGGGGCTGTGACGACACCACAGAGCCCTTTTTTTATAGTTCAAAAAAAAAAAAAAAAAAAACTTGGATGTAACATGTCATTTTCTCTCACACTCATTTAGAGCACGAAAACAATATGGTATATATTCTACTAGGAAAATGATTTGGAGCCCTAAAATTGTCCCCCTTAATCCCCCTAATTTCCATTTTAGGCAACTGTTTTCTTGTTTTTTTGTTTTTTTTTTTTTACTTGATATGGAAATTAGGGGGATTAGGGGGGATTTTTTTAGGGGGATGTAGCAAGGTCCATTCTACTAAGGTGTGTACCGTATACATTTTATAACTAAAGAATAAAATAGTATAATTTCATATTTTTTGAGTCATAATTTAAAAAAAAAAATTGTCACAACTAAACACAACATGAGGCATAATTACAAATCTCATAAGTCATTACTAAAATAATGTAATAATTAAAGAAGAAAATTTGTCATAACTAAAAAAGAAAATGGCATAACTAAGGATACATATGATACATTCTTTTAAGGGTATGCATATTAGAATTTCCCTTTAAAATAGGCTTATAAAAAATAAAAAATAAAAATTGATAGAACTGAACCAACCAATTAAGATTGATTAAAATTTCGATTTGCAATCCTATTTTCAAAATGTGTGATTTATTTTGATTTGAAAATTGTTACATCGATATAAATAGAATTGACTAAAATATTATATTTAACTATTTTCAGATTTTAATTCTTTGTACATTAAAAGATAAGTGATAATAATATATATTTTGTAATAAAAATTAAGAAGGAAGACATTTATAGAATTATTTTATGTTATTTTTTCTTTAGTATTTTCACTGTGAAATTTTATAAATTTTTATTAAACCCATTAAAATCTCATGTGAATTATTTCTCTATACCAAACTGGCAAAACCAAATAGTAATATGTGGTGTATTTCAGTTCATCAATCAACAAACCCAAATGATTGAATAATTTGGTTTAATATTAACCAATTTTTTTCTCAACCCGATCAAACCAAACTGCTTCCGTCTTAATTCAAAATTTAGGTGTCAGATAGAATTAATTCAAATATTAAAGTGATCTTGAAAAGCCAAAGACGTTATGGTGCCGTTTGGTAACACTTTACGTTTTCAGTTTTCTGTTTATATTTACAAAAATTTTAAAAACTCAAATAAAAACTTGTTTGGTAAAAAAATGTAAACTCAAAAAACGAGTTTACGTTTTAAGTTTTAAGTTTTTTTTTTTTTTTTTTTTACCACCCAACACTAGCCACCACCCGCCACCATTTTCCACCACCGTCTTTCGCCACCACCACTCATCACCCACCTGCCACCACCACCCACCACCCGCCACCACCATCCACTCGCCACCGCCACCACCACCACCGCCACCACCACCACCACCACCCACCCACCCCTCGCCGCCACCACCACCGTCTTCCACAGCCACCACCCACCACCCACCCGTCACCCACCTGCCACCACCACCCACTCGATACCACCCACCACCCGCCACCGTCACCCACCCACCCACCACCACCACCCGCCACCCACTATCGCCACTTTCCACCACTGTCTTCTGCCGCCACCACTTTCCACCACCGTCTTCTGCCACCATCACCCACCACCTGCCACCATTTTCCACCACCGTCTTCCGCTACCACCACTCGCCATCATTTTCCATCACCGTCTTCCGCCGCCACCACTCGTCTCCACCCACCACCACTTGTCATTTCTCCCTCTTTTTTATATTTTTAAATTTTTTTAACATTTTGTTTAAACAAAACGCGTTTGTAGTTTATGTTTTTTTAAAAATAAACAAAAAATAAACAAAAACCATTTTATAAATTTTTTGTAAATATAAACTGAAAACGTAAACGTTACCAAACAGGCCCGCAGCGTATCCCCCCAATCTCGAAAACATTCTCTTTTAAACCTTGGGAATTGGGCCTTATTTATCAATTTTTCCTTGATATCAGAATATACCAAGTGACCAAATAGTGCAGTGACACATGTCGCATGATATTGCATCCTGAACCTCCAGGCCTTAGTAGACACATGTCCTTTGACATGTACTATTTGTTTGGCACAAAGTCTCAGCAAGTGCCATTGTACTATCCGTTTGGCACGAGCCTCAACATATACCTCTTTAGTACGAACCTCAGCAGATGTCCTAGTTTTCGCGACACCTGCCTTCTCAATTATGTTTCCCAAGACATGTACTCTTAAGACTTACGAGCTGTTATCAGCCATACTGATGTCTACCTCAGCAACTCCTCTACCCTTAGCCACCTAACCACAAACTCCTTAGTTTCCCAGAGCATGGGCCACAGCAAGGGTTGTGCCTCGTACCAAGCCCAAGGGGGCTTCCTTAGTCCTGCCTGTACAACTAAGATAGGTTCCTAACCTGGGTATATGGAAAGGGAGTCTCTTATTTTTGAGCTACCCTATTTCCATCTTCATGGGGTTGCCATGGTGTACTGGCATCCTTGGTGCCTGTTATCAGCTCCAACCAGTAAGCGTTCGGCCCTGCTATCAGCACCAAACTATATGTGCTTCGGGTCTGTTATCAACCCTTGGCTATTAGTGCCTTGGTGCTTGTTATCAGCGCCAAGTGTCTGTGCGTTATCTTGTATGGAGGAGGCCTATCTCGAAGGTTGTTGTGCCTCAGAAGATAGTTGCAAAGGTTAGAGTTGCCACGACTCTCCTTCCCTCAACATGGACAAAGGTAGCGCCATTATAAAAATGCAACGCTAAGGTAACCTCAGCAACTAAACCTCGGCATGTAACGCCCCGAAATAATTAACAATAAAACCATCTGTGCATTAATAAATAACATTAAGATTTTGAATATACATCTATTCATTCATGTGATTCCGTTGTACAAAAATAACACATGCAATTATACATTCATAAATCCTACCATGAATCTATAGCATGTGCCACAATAAGAGACTTAAATCAAAAGATAAACAGATAATTAAATGCCCTAAAGGCTACAACTTTCCAAGATGATACTTGGTTACAACAAAAGTGAGTCCAAGTTCAATACAATTAAAGCCCTAGGTTGTACAAAAATAAATATAACAAATAAACAAAAGAAGCCTTCAGCTCCAAGTCCTTCCAAGTCATGTTCTTGGCGGAGTCATATCATCAACACTTGAAAAATGGGCTTTCCCACATAGGGTGAGCCAAAGCCCAGTAGAGATACTACAAGGTGAATGCATATGCAATGCTTGTGCCAAAACATTTTACATCTCTTTCCAAAACCATGCAATGCCAGGTTTATATCAAAATTATGAAATAATTTCATTTACAACAGAAAACAGGGCAGTGAATCACAACTCTGGAAATCTCTAGGTACGTGTCTGAAAGTAGACTATACAAGTACTACCAATTGTCATTTTTACCGGTATTAACTGGGAGGCTTAACACTTAACCACATGGGTTTCTGGACTTTCACGAAGGACACATGGGCCAACATAATAGTATAACTACACCCCCTACCCACATTCACCACAGGATTCACTCATTTTTCTCAACACAATAAACATTTTCAAAGTATTAAATATGCAACAATACTCAATGCAAATGGATAAAAAAATAGTTTCAATTTACCTAATTCTCATGCAATTTCTACAATAATCATAGCTATCCTCCACTGATAGCCCAAAATAGGAATCTCTAAACAGATAAATAAATTTCCAATAAAGATATACTTTTAAAAATTTCAAGATGGGAGTGATAATACATATCCAACTCTGCCATCCTCATCAACATCCATCTAATTTCACGAAACCATCATCAACTCCATTTCTCTTTACAAAACCAACATTTGAGATTTTAGAGCAAAACCCCATTTTCTTTATAAATCAATTTCAAGAATAAAATCCATCATTTCATCACATTCCAACTATATTTCCAATCCCACAACCATTTTCAATAATCTATTTGAAAACCCCTCATTTGAATTTTAATCCCAAACCCTAGATTTGTCTAAAAATCTCCAAATCACAAAGTGGTTTTAAAAAGACAAATAACTAAGCTAAAAATCATATAAAAGTGTAGAAAGGTCCCTACCTCGAGTTCAAGAAGCAACCAAAGAAAAGTCAAAAATCAACGACAGTGAAAAGTAGAAATTTTTCGATTAAAACGTAGCCCCAACTCCGCTCTACACAAAAGCCTTAAGGAGTAGGGGTAGGAGATGTGTGTAGCTAGATTTAAAAAGGTGAAAATGGTGTCTGGAGCAGTTTGGGAGAAAAAAGAGATGAAAAATAGATATTTTCAGGTTGCATAGGTTTATATAGGCTGAAGGCCATCGTAGACGCGAACTAAAGCTTGCGGGCGCGAGCTACCCAACTAGCTTCATCACGGGGGCGACCAACATGGTCGCGAGCGTGACCGTGTCATTCGAGCCCCCCCTGCGGCTTGCTCGCGGCCCACGCACTTTTGTCCCTGCCCACGTACTTTTGCCCCATACATGGACCTGAAGGTGCATTTTGATGGTAGCCTGCCGCGGCCTTCCGCGAGCGCGACCAGCTAAATCAAAAGTGTCGGTCAAAACCCAGACCGTTATACGGCAAATAGCACCTCAACAAGTTCTCTTGGACTTTGCTCACGACCCATTTGGCCCAATCGGGTCAGATCTGGTTCAATCCTCTGGTTGACTTACTTCTCCTGAGTTTTGACCCATATTCATTTAATGATATTAATTTGCCTAATTGAGGTGACTTTTGCATGTGCTTTTGATTTGTAATTTAATCACATATAATAATAAACAAAAAAAATTGAAAACCAAACATCACATAACTACTGTAAAAAAAAAGAATCATAGAAAGGCTACGTGTGGTAATAGGTTGAATTAGTCAATAAATTACTAAAAGATTAAAATCATATAAAAAAGTTAAAAATTCATTTTCATTCTTTTTACTTTTTGTACATTTAAAAAAACTAAAAAATTAAAAAGTTATTCTCAAACATTTTAATTTTTTTACTTCATATTTTAATTAAAAAATTATTAAAAAAACTATTTTTCAAACCAACCCTAAGTCAGAAGTCAACCTAAGTCATAAGTCGACCATGCATGATGCAAAGATGCACATTCCAACTAATCTTTTTAAATTTTTGTTAATTTTTCTTTTAATGTTAACCCATTGATTAACAAGAAGTCATGGCAACAAAACTTTTTCCAACTATGCAGTTTCTAGGATAATGCCTATGTCTACTTGCTTTGTAATTTTCTACCCGTGTTGTACACGAACTTTGTTTGAAATTTGATTCCTGTTTTCGAGTAAATTATGCGGATCTCTTGGGACATTTAAAAAATATATATAATAAGTGACATAAATTTGACATAAACAAATAATTATGTTTTTTTAAAACTCAAGGGATGTGTCCCTAATAAAATTACACGGCAATGTCTATATAAGACATTAAAATTCTTTAATTTTCAACATATTAATTTGGGTTTCATCTCTTGTTTATTTATTTATTATTTTCATATATATTTCAGAGTTGTCTAGTGTCCGTTAATACCTTCGCGTAAGTAGATAATAACAACTTTGGAAAAGTGATTACGTGTCTCTCAAAGTGTCGGTCAAAACCCAGACCGTTATACGGCAAATAGCACCTCAACAAGTTCTGTTGGACTTTGCTCACGACTCATTTGGCCCAAACGGGTCAGATCTGGCTCAATCCTCTAGTTGACTCACTTCTCCTGAGTTTTGACCCATATTCATTTAATGATATTAATTTGCCTAATTGAGGTGACTTCAATAATTAAGTTAGCATTACGATTGCATGTGCTTTTGATTTGTACTTTAATCACATATATAATAAACAAAAAAAATTTAAAACCAAACATCACATAACTACTGCCAAAAAAAAAAAAAAAAGAATCATAGAAAGGCTACGTGTGGTAATAGGTTGAATTAGTCAATAAATTATTAAAAGATTAAGATCATATAAAAAAGTTAGAAATTCATTTTCATTCTTTTTACTTTTTGTACATTTAAAAATAAATAAATAAATAGTTATTCTCAAACATTTTAATTTTTTACTTCATATTTTAATTAAAAAATTATTAGAAAACTATTTCTCAAACCAACCCTAAGTCAGAAGTCAACCCTAGTCATAAGTTGACCATGCATGATGCAGAGATGCACATTACCAATACCAACTAATCTTTTTTAAATTTTTATTTTAATGTTGACCCATTGATTAACAAGAAGTCATGGCAACAAAACTTTTTCCAACAATGCAGTTTCTAGGCTAATGCCTATGTCTACTTGCTTTGTAACTTTCTACCCGTGTTATACACGAATTTTGTTTGAAATTTGATTCTTGTTTTCGAGTAAATTATGCGGATCTCTTGGGACATTTAAAAAAAATATATAGTAAGTGACATAAATTTGACATAAACAAATAATTTTGTTTTTTTCAAACTTAAGGGATGTGTCCCTAATAAAATTACACGACAATATCTATATAAGACATTGAAGTTCTTTAATTTTTAACGTATTAATTTGGGTTTCATCTCTTGTTTATTTATTTATTAGTTTGATATATATTTCAGAGTTGTCTAGTGTCCGTTAATACATTCGCGTAAGTACGAGCCGGATCCGTCGCATGTATTGGATTGGACCGACTTGGAGGTTGACGAGGATGTCTCATATGAAGAGAGACCGGTTCGGGTCTTGGATAGGTGGGATCAAGTCTTGTGAGGCAAGACCATTCCCTTGGTGAAAGTTTTGTGGAAACATCACGGAGTGGAAGAAGCCACTTGGGAACATGAGTTAAATGTCCGTGAAAAGTATCCGGACTTGTTTGTAAATGTTTAACCATGTATTGAGATTTTGTAATATTGATGAACTTTAAGAGCATTAAATATGTCATGAGTTGTAAAACATTGTATATGTTTTGATTTATGGAAGTATTTTGAAACTTGCCTTGAAATGGAAGTTTAATGTAACATTGCATATGTTGAATGTATTGTAGAAATGGAAATATGTCATGAACATCAAATATGATATAGACTTGTGAATTATGTGTTGAAATTGGTAAATTTCAAGGGAAAGCATGCTAATAATGCATACTAAGTATATATTGTGAAATGCCTCTTGAATAGAGATGGAATGACCGGTAATGGGTCATGTTGTTGAATATTGAGTTGTAATACTGTTGAGAATTGAGAAAATCACATTTTTGGAAAAATTTGTACTTAATTTCGAGGACGAAATTCTTTAAGGGGGGAAAGTTATAGCGATCCCGGTTTTCCCTTCATTGTTTAACAGTATTCCGGACTTAGGTTCCGTGGAGTTGGTTGTTGTATATGTCTTGTTGTCATCCTTTAATTCCTTATATTTGAGTTTTAGGATGTTTTGGGCAAGTTTGTTACAGGTTGGTTGAGCCTTAGTCTCCATTCTTGTTGCCCAGAGTTTTGGTGATCCGCTCGAGCGGGTCCTTGTGCGCTCGAGCGGAGTTTGCACACTTTCAGCATTTTGTACCTCTACAAAACTTCTGCAGATGTGTTTTTCACACTCGAGCATATTTCTTCATGCTCGAGCAGGCCGCGCTCAAGCGGGTACCTTGGCACTCGAGCGGGTGTTCAATGTCTGTAAAAGTACTAGAGGAGTGTAATCTACGCTCGAGCGGCTTTTCTTTTGCGCTCGATCGGGTGTGTTTTGCAGTTGTGTCTTGGCGCTCGAGCGGGCATTTTTGCGCTCGAGCGGGTCCAGTTTTTGTGCTTGACGCTCGAGTGTCCTATTCTCTGCTCGAGCGGACTAGTCGTATATCAGTTGGCAGCTGGGTGATTTTAAATCACTTTTCACACATTCCTTCTCTCTCTTACTTTTCAAAACATCCATTTGAGAGCTCCTCTCTCTAAAAACACAACTTCTCTCTAGGGTTTGATCTAGTAGGAGTGATATTCTATCCTTAAGCCTTTGTAAAAAGTGTGGAGATCATTGAGAGCTACATTTTGATCCGAAAATATTGAGGTTTGGAGCATTTTGAATTTCTTCATCTTCTTCCTTTTAGCTCCGAATTTGAGGTAAGGATAACTACTCATTTTTATGACCTTTGACATAAGTATTTAGTCATTTTGATTTAATGTTGAAGTTGGGTGACTTTGGGTGTTAGGGTTTCAAAATGTATAAAGAGGGGTTTTGTTATATGGGTCAATACATTTGTATTTTGGGCCTCAAATGGGTTTATTGTTGTTTAATGCTAATATTTGGACCTTTGGGTCAATATTGAGAAATGGGGGAGGAAACCCTAATTTGTTGTATAAATTAATTGGTATAATTAATTTAGAAATGTTACGGGAATATGAAATTGAATTGGAAATGACGAAATTGGCATAATATGAGTTAGAATGGTGGAGTTGGATTTATTAATCGCTCACTTTGAATATGTTGAATATATATCTGTTGAGGCATTTATTATCTGTTTAGAAATAACTGCTTTGGGCTATCGGTGGAGGATAGTCTTGATTGTTGTAGACAATGCATGATGATTAGGCGAACTAAAACTAATCAATTGAATAGGTCATCGAATATGACGGCTGAAATAATACATCAAATTTATGTATTGATTGATTATGTATATGATATGTGTTTATATACATTGTATTGTGTGGGAGGAGATAGGGGATGTACTCCACGGTTTAAGGGAAGATAGGGGATGGACTCCTAAACCGGATATTGGTTGGGAGGAGATAGGGGATAGACTCCATCGATATAGCAAATATGTGTATCTATTGAAGTATTGATACATCAAATCTGTGTATTATATATGAAGTACGGAAGTGTTTTATTTGAGAATGATACAGCAATTATGTGTATCTATTGTGAAGTATGAAGTGTTTAATTTGAGTTGTTATCTCAATTGAAATGGAAGTACTGTTGATATGAGATGTAATCTCATTTAAATTGTTTGGCTAGGTTCTGAGTCATAGTTATGAATTGAGAAATTGGATAAGAAATGGAAAATGGAATGAAACATGGACACATTTGTCATGTAATTGAAATGGGTTATGAATTGATTTATGTGAGTTAAACATTTATCAAATGGTAATATTTTAGTTATTGCTCATATCATGTTTAGCATATCTCTACTGGGCGTTGGCTCACCCTATATGGGACATCATTTTCAGGTTCAGGTATTATGCCGCCTCCGAGATCTTAACTTGGATGGTTGTGGGAGTTGAAGACTCTTTTGTTTATTTTTGTTTTATTACATGTATATCAAGCCAAGGGCTTATTTTGTGTAGAGTTAGTACTCTCCTTTTGTAACCAAGTGTTGACTTGGAAAGTTGTAAGCCTATAGGGCCTTTACTTTTGTTGTCAACATGTAATACCTTTTGTAATGAATACTCTGATGAAATGTAATTATGTTTTATTCTCTTATGTCTAAGCATGTCAAGAATGTATGATTTATAGATTTATTTTGAGGGCGTTACAATTTATAGAGGTCACTGGGGCTGTAAATTTGGATAGATTCTAGCATCATCCAGCCAATAGAATTTCTGAATGCACCTTTTAACCATCAGCCATCCAATTGCCTTTGGAACTCATTCATCAAATAGAATTCTGCCTCATACATCTTTGCATTATCCAACCAATAAGATTTTGCCCCAACATTACATTGCATCACTCATCCAATTAAGTTTCTTCATCCACGTAACTGTGTTTTGTTGATTGGCCGTATGATGCTGTTTGGGGAATGAATTTGATTTGGGCTTCCTTTCCTTTAATTGCCATTTAGTCCCAACATTTATTCTAATTGCAAATTATTCTGTAAAAATTAAAATTAAATCATTAAACTCACAACTAAAAATAAAGTAGGGGAATTAAATTAATAAGAGTGTATTAATGATTAAAAATAATAAACTAATTATACATTGTTAACCATTCATCACCAAACTAAAAGGGAAGTCATATAATATGCTAAAAATATAAGACGTGTTGTATTTTCTCTAATTCTCAGAGAGATCAGTGTAATTTACTTTTGTTTGGGGGGGGGGGGGGGGGAGGGGGGATGGGGAGAGGGGGGGAAAGAAGCATCAGTCAAAACTAATCATCATCAATTTATTTCAATGGTAAAGTTCATGTAATTGTTTCTAAAATTTTAAGTTTCATGTGTCGAAAGTATTTTAGAATTTCAAATTTAATCAAATAAATCTGTTCTTTTAAAACTAAAAGATGTGTCCCTAATAAAAACACACTACAATGTCTATATAAGACATTAACTTTCAACATGTTAATTTTGGGTTTCTTCTCTTGTTTTTTTATTTATTATTTTCATATATATTTTTTATCATAAACGGTTTATTTACCTTTTTCTATGTGCGCAAACGTCATAAGTACTAATAGTAATTTGATTTGTATCTAGGAGTTGTCCATTATCTATTAATACGTTTGCGTGGTTAGGTAGTAACAACTTTGAAAAAGCAATTATATGTCTCACATAATGACAAGCCAAAATTTATTTACTTTACTTTTGATTTAAATATTTATAGTAATATTGATGGTTTATTGTATAAAATTTCCCCCAACATCTTGTAACAAAGCACAGATGACAGCAATGGATAGAGTAGCAGAGAGCAGTGGCCAACAGCTTCTAGTGTTCTTGATACTGGTGGAATTGATAACAAGTACGTCTAAATGTTTCCATCCACAAAGGATTTCCACTACCATGACACCTTCCCCTTGCATTTCAATAATGAGTTTTTTTTTTTTTTTTTTGTTGAAATAGTTATTTGTATCTTATAAGCTATAAGTAGAAGGTGCACCAAATACTCTTACACAAACTTTCAATATACAAAAGAGTTATAAACAGCTCCATAAGTTGCACCAAATAGTCCCATTCATAACCTAAAAGTCTGTGATTTCTCGACACAATATTCCACCAATCTCACCAAGTTCAGATGGTGAGTGCTGTCTATTATCTTGACTTGTTCAGCCAAGAAAAAGACTTATTGACATGGCCTAAGCCAACAAGATACTTCACTGCAACTTTGGTTTTACCATTGCTTAGAAGAGAGCTCCTTCAAAGACCGATATCATCCTTGCCAAAGTTTCCTGTTGAAGTTGTATCAGTCAGTGACTTTGAGCTCACAGTAAGAGAATCTCATGAGCATTGCCGGTACTTCTTTATCTAATAATCCTCCGCGATTTCATCAGTTCCTCTTTTCTAACTTGAAAAGGAAAACACATATGGAAATTATAATAAAGAGACCGGAAAAATGCTCGGCTAGATACTAGTTTGATTACAAATATGATTATTGACTTAACCTGCACTTTATATTGACCTTTATTGAGATAATCTCTGTTAGTATATATAGAGCATTTTCCACTTGAATTTTTATTGGATACTTCACTTGAACAAAACAGAGCAGCTCTGTAGTAGCAACTACTAAAACAGGCTTAGCTTCCAACAACACTTTTCATGTCTGTATTCATAGTATTTGAATTGTCCGCCTTGACAATGAAGTAGGTAAAATTCTTTAACTTTATGAGCTTGTGATATTTTGAAGCTTGTGATATTTATTTGCTTAATATAGCTTGCTTGTATTGTTGTTTGCCACTTTTGGGCAACTACAGTCCATACTTGCCACGCTATCGTACCATATCTACTGCAAACTAATGGTGGCTCAAGGGTTAGACAACTTAGGTGGTTGATTAGGCCCCTGAGTAGAAGAGGGCCTACTTATTGTATATTCATTATACAATATGTGTACACATCAAAGAAATTATAGTCAAAATAATTCTTCAAAATAAAAAGAGTAACAAAAAATCTCAGTAAATAAATAAAAATGGTTAAATCTTAAACTATCAAACAACAAGAATACCACTTCATGAGTTGTCTTAGACTATCAGTCAAATCATAAAGAGAGAAAACAACCCCTCTTACTAGAGGACATTTACATTACACCTCTTGCATTCTCTAGTCAAGATAACAAAAAATAATAATTATAAATAAAAGGCTTTTTTATCAAAATTATTTTGATTGTAAAGGTTAGGGAAATTTTTATAATTTTAAATAAAAATTATAAAAAAAAAATATTGCAAAGGGCCCCAATTAGATTTAGCCATTGAACGCACAACAAGTTGGGCATTGATCAAATGCGCAGAATCAATGTAAAACATGATACAAGAAAAATATTTGCAACTCAGATTTTAGTTTATCCATTTCCTGTTACAGATCAGTAGGTTCTGGGAAAGCAATGGGGCAAAAACATGGCAAGTAGAATGTGAAGTTTTTTGTTCATCATGTCACATTCTTTTTGTTTTCCCAGTAAAGCTCAAAGTGAAGTAAGAAAAAAAAATTGCACATTATGCAGACTAACTGATGTACAAAATGTTTTCCTTCCCAATAATTCAAGAACATGACACTTTAACCAAATTAATTAGTTATAAACTGGCTCTAAATTTGTCAAAAATATAAGTTAGCTTTGTTCCTTCTTCAAACTTAATTTACTATTCATTGACACATCTTTTGGAGAAGAAACTTTGAATCGTACAGTAATTTGTTCACTTGTTTTACTTGAATCATGAGAAAACTCACATACTCTCACAAAATATCTATCTTATTCCCCTTCACAACAGAACTTGAGAATGTTTAAATTAAAACTATGGGAAATCTAATCTTGCTCACTACATTCATGTGGTTTTTGTATGTACTATGGAAATGATGATGGAAGAAATTGAAGAAATAAAAAGGGCAAATATTGTTGAGAGTGTTGAAATTTTATCGACACTACCTAAAACACCATTAATCTTGGTATCATGGAGTGTGATTTGCACAAATAAAAATCTTTGATTATAATTCACTACATAAGAAAAGGAATACAAAAACTTTAAACAATCAGCTGTAATTTGCTTGTTTGAGTCTACTTTCTTTACCTCGGTCCTAATAAAGCTGATGCAAATAATAGAGTAGCAGCACCACTGCCATCCACTTGGTGACCAGCAATTGTAATTGCTCTTGGTACCGCAGAAGTTGTGAAGCTATAATCCAAATTGTTTTCAACTTCAACTGAACCCTCCAAGACCTTAACCACCACTGACATGGAAGGCCTCCTCAAAAAATCACTTTGTAGACTCCACGCAGCAACCCTCATCATTTCCACAACTTTTGCTCTATTTGTCTGCATGTCATCATTGTATTTATCAACAATATCCAGAAGTCGTTCCTCTTCTACTTTCCTCTTAAACAGACCTAGTAAATGCATATCTTCTTCAGGCTGAGATCGATCCAAATTTTTTCGCCCACATAACATTTCTAAGACCACAACACTAAAGCTATAGACATCTACTTTCTCAGTGATAATTGAGCTCAACCATTCAAGAGCCAAATAGCCTGGTGTTCCCCTCATCATTGTTACAACTTGGCTTTGGTCCTTATCAATTAGTTTTGACAATCCAAAATAAGAAATTTTCGCATTGAAGCATTCATCTAAGAGAATGTTTTGGGGTTTGATATCCAAGTGAAATATTTTTTTCCTGCATTCCTCATGGAGATAGGTTAGCCCCTTGGCTATATCCATGATGATCTTTTTTCTGGGTTGCCACCCAAGTGTGAGCTCTTGGTGCCTTTGGAAGATCCATGTATCCAAGGATCCATTGGACATGTACTCAAATTAGAAGACGAAATGATTTTTCAGCACAAATTCCAATTAATCTGACCAAATTGACATAGTGAGTGCTGCCTATTGTCTCAACTTCAGCTAAGAATGACTTCTTAACCTGACCAAAACCGTTGAGACGCTTCACCGCTACGTTGGTGCCATCACTTAGTGTCCCTTGAAACACTGACCCAAATCCTCCTTCTCAAGCTTATTATCGAAATTGTTTTCATGACTCTCAATTCTTCGTAAGAGAATCTGGTAAGCATCCCTGGTAGTTGATCAATATAGAACTCATCAAGTTCCTCGGATTCTCCTTTATTTCTAAAAAGGAAAAAGCAAAAGGCAACCACAAAAAATACACCAAATAAAGCACCGAGACCGGATCCAAGTATGATTATGACTTGCCTTGATTTCCTAGGAGATTTCTATACTTTAAGAAACATAGTAACGTCATCAGCCCCTCTCTCATTATTTATAAGAGAAAAGACTTCAGATAATAATAAGCAACCTTGCCTTGAATCATTAAAGCCCAACCTATTTAAAAACAAAGCTACTTTGCATGAACAGTTTTTCAAGCAACTTGTCTTGCAATTGTTTAATGCTAATTTTTCATCCAAGTAAAAGTTCGTGGATGTGTATGCGTACGGGTTAATGTAAAAGTAACTAGTATTGTTAAGCTCCAATAGGGTGTGATATTGAGAATGGTCACAAGAAATGGGTGTAGCAAGGGAACATCCAAGGTTGGGTCGCCTATAACTTATTTGCCTGAAAGTGTTTGTTTCACTATTGGCATCGTCAGGACAGGCACACTGCCCATTTGAAGAACAGATGCCGTAATTGCCACACGACATGGGATACCCACACTCGCCGCCCGAAACACCGTGGGATGTCAGCAGATGCCCATTAGGATCCAACCTTGTGAACTGAGCCGTCAAATGCCCATTAGGATCCAACCTTATGAACTAAGCTGACGATGATGATGTAAGAGTGCTTTTCTGCCCAATAAAGCTTTCATTCTCAAATTTGACATAGCTCACATCTGAATAGATTTCAAAATAGACCAAGGGTGGATCGGATCCTACATAACCGGACAGACTGTGATGCTGAAGCATTAGTGAAAACAAACCTGGAGTCCAGTTCGATGCGTTTGTGCTGGAGATGAGCTTTTGACCAGGAAACAAAGCCTGACCAACAAGTAAGGAGTCAGTTGGGTGATCAAATGATTGCCAAACCATTTCACTGTTTGGGTCAAAGAGGACTAGGTTTCCAAATTCGGTGAATCTCATGCCGAAGACAGACTTTGATGATGTGTTGGTAGACCATACGAAAGTGCCATCCGAGTCATGCAATATCAAATCTCTATCTCCAGTGAGTTGTAAGGTGGCGTTAATTTGAACTGGACGCTCTCGATTAGCTGACCAAACCAGTTGCGGGGCTCTTATAAAGGAAAAGTTGTCGATAGATGGATGTTATATATTATCAAAGATTACAACACCAAAGAGGCATGATGATTGAGTTTGTAGAGTTGAAGGGCAATAAAAGCCATAGATCAAATGTGAGCCAATATTGGATGATGCTTCGAGGACTGGTGAAAAATCTGTGTAAATTGAGGGGTTATTGCTCCAATTACTAGATAAGTTAGCCATTGGAGGTGCAATTAGGGCATTGTTGAAGAAGGGTACTGTAGACGCGTCCTTGGGCTTCACTCTACAGTTCGGACTCCCTTTTCTTGTCAGTTCTTAATCTAAACCAAAGAGTCCAAATCTAGCAAATTGTTTTGAGAAAAAAACAGATTTTTTTGAAAGAAGTGCCAAATATGAATTGCTTTGCCAGATACAGAGTCGCCACCTAAGTATTTTATTTTGGGAAATTTAGGAAACCCTAACTCGGTGCCAAAGGTCACGTGTCCATCATCACCAAAGTTGCCTCGGCTCGGGAACTTGGGTACGATTGGGGAAGGTCAGCTATGAGCACCCCCTCTCGCCCGATCCGAAGATCGGCCTCTACTAACCATGATATCTTGTTTTGAAAGCATTATGTGTTCTTATCCCCGTTAATTAGCCTAGAATTACTAAGTGATGCGCACAATACAAAAGTATAGTCTAGATCGCCTAATTTGGAAACAAGCATTGCATATCCGTTTATTTGGAAAGCGTTTTGGATTTTGCTACTCGCAAATAGGCTAAAATACGGATTTCAAGGAGTTGTTCCAGTTCAAACAATCCAACTTTCACCCACAAGCATTCAAGCAGTTTATCACATAAGCATCTAGCCACATGGTAAGCATGTTGTCATGGTACCATTCACACGCATGTGGTATGCTAAAGCTTAAATACTTACAAAGTACTCCATGCCAAAATAAAAACTAGTTAGTAATCATATGCATGATCCTAGTTCATGTTAAGATGACTAATGTAACACATACGGGATGCAGCTAGAATAGGCTCGGCTACCCTATGGATGGCATGTGAAATGCTACAACTAACACGTATTCAAATTTATTTTGAAATACAATGCAAATAGCATTATGCGCCGAGCCCGGTGCATGCAATACTGATGAATGGTGCACGCATGCATAGCATAAGGTATGCTAAATTAAACATGACCTAATACTAACCATCAAAGCAGGTAAGTAAAAGGGAGAAAGAAGTGGGGATTGGAAGACATACATACACACACTCATCCACACTTATTACAAATTTGCCCTCGCTCGGAGGGACCGAAGGAATATACAAATCAAATAATGAATTAACTATCCTAGCTAATTAATTATTACAGGCCAACTAAATTAATTAAGCAAATTAATTAATCTAATAAAGCAATAAACAGTAGCCTCGGGGAGAGGGCTCGATGCATGTGTGCTCGGTTCCGCCTGGAAATCCACTGCCATGCTCAAGATGCCTTTGTTTTCCCTGCTCTGCTCCTCTGATGACTGCCAAAGTCTCAGGGTTTGCTCTATGGATGCCAGGGAACACCACCGACTGGGGGAGAACACCACCGGCCATGTAGAATGGTCACCGGCCACAAGCTTGATCCATCGGCCAACAATGATAGCCGGTCGGCACTAAATGTGGCCGGCCGGACAAAACTTCCTGCAGAAACTGATTTGACAGCAGCAGAGGACAATACTTGGCATGGCAATGCATTTCAAGCAATGTATGCACCAATCACACCCCATATCATGTTTATGACTCAAAGGGACATGAGCCTTGGCTCTTGGACCACCAATCGCGCATTTCCATGCATGATGGCCCAAGAAGCCAAGTATGCACATTTAATATGGAATGCAATGCACATGATCAAACAAAGGGGGACTCAACCTCCATCATAAGCAATTCAAGAGGCCAAGTATGCATGCTAATGCAATGCAACCTAAGCATGTTAGCTAGCATGCAACATGGAGATGCAAAGAAGCATACAAAACATGCAAGGCATGAGACAATGCAACCAATAAGCATGCAAGGTACAATGTGGGTGTCCAAGCATGAATGTGACTTCATTCAATCATGTAATTTCGAACATGCAACTCACTCACCAATATGCTACAACATACAAGGAGTACATGCAACAAGCAAAGAGGTGGACTTAAACATGGTTTAGGCAGCCCTAACTAGGCCTAAAACAGTGGCCAAGGTGCTAAAAAATGAAGGACTAATAGGCACACAAACATGCATGCAAATGATCTCCAACACTTCAAGCATTAAAGAGCAATTCTCAAGCACACTTAAAAGGGGATAAACATGGATGCATGGCATGCATAGAAAGCTTTGAAATCATGTTATAGAAGGTGCAAAACCAAATAAACAAGACAAGCATGACATACAATAATGGTCCAAGTACTTAATGCTAACCAAAGAGGTGTTGAACTACACTCAATGCAACCACACATGGCATGACCTAAGTGACCAAAATCAGAGTTTTAGCATACTAAAATAAAGCCAAAAGGCCACTTAGGTAGCATCTAAATGACTTAAGTATGGATGCATGCATAAGGGCTCAAACAAGGAGCATAAGACCTAACCTCTTGAAGCATCAAAGGGGACATTAAATGCAAGCATATGGGGACATCATGAGGTCTGAAATAACATGTCAAGTAGTTCTGAATCACTGAAACAAAGGAAGGATGGCATGCTAGAAGGGCCAAAGCTTAAGGCATACAAGAGGGATTACATGGTAGCTATACAAAGCAAGGCATGAATGACTCCTAATGACTTAAAACAGTCCCTTAGCACATCAAAACATGCATATAAACTTCACAAAGCTTGGCCAAAAACATGCTAAAACAAGGGTCAACACTTAGATGCATGTTAAGGCAACAAAATGGCATTACAAGGCATGTATGCTAAGCAAGCATGGTGTACCAAAACCAACCCAAAACAGAGCTATATTATGACATAACAAGCACAAAAATCAGCCAAGGCATGGCCAACACACACTTAAGCATAGTGCTCCCTCAAGAGGCAAAAATGGTCCTTTTCAAGGATAACAAGGAGAGGGGATGGCCCTCTCCTTCCTAGGACCTCAAGGCACCATCCTCACCTCTAAAATCCCTCAAGATTTCAGTGGTGAGGAGGCCCAAAAACTATGGTTCCGGAGCTCACACAAAATGGCACAAAACAAGGGCCAAACAAGGCTTAAGAGGGGTCAAACAACCCCAAAGCTTAAAACACTCTTAACAAACTATTTAGAGGCCTTAAAAACAAAACTTTTATGTATTATATGCAAAGCCAAAAAACAATTGCAAGATAGGTAAAAGTGGTGTGCAAAAATGGGGAATAAAAGGGAAAAGTGATTACCCTTGTAGACCTTCTTCACAAATGAAGCTCCAGCAGGTCCTTTAGGTTGAAACCAGCTCCAAAAATCCAAAACCAACCCTCAAGGATCTTAGCTTCAAGAAAAGTTGTGATGGTGGGTGTTTGTGTGCAAATCTAAGCTTAAACACACACAAAAGAGAGAGATATGGAGGTAGGATATGAAGAAAGCCTAACCCTAGAACTCAAACCCTAAAAATGTTGTCTAAAATGTCTAGCCTCTCAAACAAGAGAGAAGACCTCTCTTTTATAGAGCTTTTGGTCTTGTAAAGCTTACAAGACAAGCCCCTAAAGAGAGAGATCCCTCCATACACGTGTATGGAGGGGAGCCAAATGCAAGCCAGCTGTGTCAAAATATCTGCAAAAGCAGATGCACAGTAGTCGGCTGGCCAAAGATGCAATTGACCAAAAAAAGATAGCCGGCCGGCCTCCTATAGTGCCGGCCGGCCAAATATTTGGCCGGTGGCCACAAAACACAGCCGGTGGCCTCAAGCCACGGCCGGTGATGGGTGGGGATGGTCTACAAGCCCTACCCTGCCTCTCAAAGGATAAACACAAGTGTTTGGTGTCAAACCAAGCACAAAACAGTCGAGTCGAGAGGTCCTGAGACGAGGCGCGCTGCCAAGGCTTCCGGGAACTCAAGACGAACACAAACATGGATGATCACCAAGTGTTCGAACGGTGACGTCCAAGTCTTGAGGACGGTCAAAAATGGGGTGTCTACGGTTGCCCCTCTTTGACAAAACTCGAAAGTCATAACAATGACGGGAGTGAATGTCAAAGCCCAGAGACGACCCATTTTCGACATGGCCAAAGACTTAGACAAAGCATGCAAGACAAACAAGATATGCGCCCAAAGGCAGGGGCAAAATGCAAGACAATGCACGAAGTCTAGCATAACTTATGATCATGCAAAGAAAGCTGTAACGAAGCATTCATGCAACAGTTTTAAGCTAGCATACACCAAACTACACTACAATGCAGAAAGGATGTAAGAGAATTATGCAATTCTCAACACATCTCACGCGGAGGATACAATACCTGTCCGGTTCGTCTGGTTCTACCAACCACAAATGAACCATACATACAATATCGTGCCTGCAAAGAAAACAACTTAATAGGTACGATGTTATTAGCAACATGCATGACAATGCAAAAATGAATGCAAAATGATATGCAATATATACAAAACAATGTATAAACAATGCAAACTAAAATGTAATGCAATTAAAACAATGCAGACTATATGCAAAGCAATTGAGTCATGATCCAATCATGAGCAGTTCGAAACCACACATATGTCAAATAGATTGATGGAGGTAACAAGTCTGTCTACCACAGAACGGTCTACTGAACTATGAGTAATGTAAACGGATACAAGAACAAGTATTGGGGGGGGGGATGACACAAGTGGGGAAACAACCCGCTAGAGAAAGGATAATGATCCTAATGCCGGATGCAAAATTACACTACAATGTAATATATATAATGGATATGCTGGGAAAATAGCAATGGACATGGCACGCGGGCCAAACCAAATCTTGCCTAAGAAAGGCACGTACACATACAAGCCGCGGCTAACATAGAACGGTCTACTGAACTATGTTTTGACGTGAAAAGTATGGGCACATACCAGACCAAGCTCAACATGGAAAGGCGCAAGCCATAGGCGGAGGAGGTGATGCAGTGAATGCATGCAATCTACAATGCAATATCTACAAATATGCAATGGGATGGAAATGGATACAATGGATATGGCATGCGGGCCAAACCAAATCTTGCCTAGGAAAGGCATGTACGCATACAAGCCGCGGCTAACATAGAACGGTCTACTGAACTACGCTTCGACGTGAAAAGTATGGGCACATACCAGACCAAGCTCAACATGGAAAGGCGCAAGCCATAGACGGAAGGTGATGCAGTGAATGCATGCAAGCTACAATGCAATATCTACAAATATGCAATGGGATGGATATGGCTATGATGGATATGGCATGCGGGCCAAACCAAATCTTGCCTAGGAAAGGCATGTACGCATACAACCCGCAGCTAACATAGAACGGTCTACTGAACTATGCTTCGACGTGAAAAGTATGGGCACATACCAGACCAAGCTCAACATGGAAAGGCGCAAGCCATAGATGGAGGGTGATGCAGTGAATGCATGCAAGCTACAATGCAATATCTACAAATATGCAATGGGATGGAAATGGGTATGCATGGCAAATGCATGTTTGTTTTTTTTTTTTTTTTTGTGTTTGAAATGCAAATGACACATGAAATGCACGTTGCATGGAATGCGCGACAACGCAAGTCACTTGAAATGCATGACAATGCGTGGATTTTCTAATGCGCGACGACGCGCGGCTTGAGATGCATGACAATGCGAACTAACTGTGCACATCAATGCACGGGAGGTCTTGCACCTCCCAAGGATTTAAGGTCTCCTAGACCGAGATGCAAAATGTATGCATGACAATGCATGTTTTTTTTTGTTTGTTTTTTTTGAAATGCAAATGATGCATGATGTTGAAGTGCGCGTCAACGCGCGGTTTGAAATGCATGAAAATGCATGGCGATGCAAGTGCGTGACAACGCACGTCTTTTGATATGCATGATAATGCACCTTTTCGAATATGCGACCACGCGCGTCGTTGGAGGTGCATGCCAATGCACAATGAATGACATGTGTGTTATAATGCATGTGGGCATGCAAACACCAACCGAGCGTGTTTAAGGTCGCGCCAGACCGGGCGTGTTTACGGTCCCGCCGGACCGTGCGTGTTTAAGGTCTCGCCAGACCCAGAACGGAATGGTGTGATACACAAAATAACGCAATTGAATGCATGCCAAATGCAAAAAGATGCGCAAAACGGCGCGATGCAATGCACCAAACAGTGCAATGAATGCATGCAACACATGCTGGGCAACTTTTGAATCTTGTAAAGGACAAAAGGATACAAAAGGATACACCTCGCATGAATTCGAGTGCCGTGCATAGGAGGCACAGTCCGGGGGCAAAACGGAGGCCGGTTGAGTGTCGGAGATGCACTTTCTTGTACTTCTTTGAGCTATGAAGACCCAAAACTACAGATCTGACCCAAACAAGGCTGTAAGAGGCTCACCGGCCAGAAGGGGATGTCACCGGCTGTCCATCGGCCATCAATAAATTCCACCGGCCAAATATTTGGCCAACCGGCCAAAAATGTAGCTGACCGGCCAAAAGTTGCTGAGTCGGGACAGTTTGGTCTTTTCACCCCGGGTCTTTTAAAATAGGGTTTTAAACCCTATTTTTTTCATTTCTCTCTAGCCAAAATTGCTTTCCTCTCTCTCTAGGGCACTTTTCTTCCTTTGATCTGTGTTTTCCTTGCGTTGTAGACACTTTTTCGTCGCTCGATTCGTGAAACCCTCCTCGTTTCGCAAGTTTTGAACCGAACAAATCTCATTTTCGGTGTACTTTTCTTGGTTTCCACCACTCGGGGTTTGTTTCCCCTGAGTTTTTCTTGATTTCCGTGCACCTTCCACTTCCCAGCCCTTCCGGTCATTTTTCGCTCTCCTGGGGGTTGACTTTTCATTGACTTTTCGCATTCTAGTCTTATCTTCATTTTTCGACCGTTTCCCTCGTCACCTTTGACATGGCCGATGACATTCCACAGGGTGGGACTCCTCCGGATCACGAGATGGATCCTGGGGCTGAGCTCCTACCTTTGAGCGTCCGTCCCTTCGACCCGGCAACCTACCGGCTGGCGATTCATGTCTTGCCCCCTGATGGACTTCGTCAGTTCAGGAGCTTTGACCGGAGCGTGCCACAGGACCTACTTCTGCGCAAGCCAGCATCTCACATATCCTTTGGCGCTTCCGAGGTAACATCTCCCCTCTTTGTTGCTTTCCGCAATGTAGAACATTCAACTGCCATAGTTAGTCATTTCTTTAACTGCTTAACCCGAATACAATGATGCATTGTATACCGTAGTTGACTGTAATCACACTTGCAACTGATAATCTATTTGGGACTGAACACGTGCACACACACTGCACTTGCCCTAAACCACTCAAACACACTGACACATCAGTCACTGTAGTTTACCACGAGCACACCAATACCCGATATCTGTTGGAATTGAAAACATGCACACATGCTATATTTTCACTGAACCACCTAAACATGCTGACGCATCACACGTTGTAGTTCACTGTAAGCACACCGGCACCCGATATCTGTTGGAATTGAAAACATGCACACATGCTATATTTTCCTCAAATCTGCATGCCTTACAAATCTGGTATATTTAGCATTGCTTCGCCACGGTCTGCTTTTGAACAGGGAGATTCCCATACCATCCGCAGGTATGGGAACGTTGCCGCTCGAGATTGGTATATGGAGCTGCCGGATGCCGTTCGTCACATTGTGGACCAGGCGAGCTTCGGCACTTTCTGCAGGGGACTTCCCCGTCTTACCGCGTACAGACCTGTCCTTGCTGCCCTAGTGGAGAGATGGTGGGACACCACCGACTCGTTCCACCTTTCTGCTGCCGGGAAGATGACGATGACTCCCGTCGACTTCTCGATGCTCATAGGCATCGGGGTATGGGGTGATCCGATCCCCTTCGATATCGATATGGACGAGTGGACTGCTGCTCAGATCTATCTGCTCGGCAAGGTGCTGCCTCTCGCCCGTCCAGGCTTCGTTCGCTATTCCTGGTTTGAGGTGCAGTTCAGAGTCCAGCCCGCATGGGTGGAGGAGGCTCCGATGACCCAGGAGGCTGTGGAGCAGTACGCACGTGGCTTTCTGATGTTCCTGTTGGGGACCACTATTTTCGCCGACCGGGCGAATACCGTGCCCTTGTGCTTGCTCAGCGCTCTAGTGGACGTCACCTGGATCTTTGACTACGACTGGGGTGGTACTGCTCTAGCCACACTCTATGGGTATATGAGCTTGGTTTCCCGTGGCAGCGGACAGTTGCTCGGGGGCTACTGGCGTGCTTGGGAGGTACGTTTCCTTTTTCTTCTTTACATTCCTGTTTTTCTACTTTCTGTACTCTGTATTGCACTTTGTATACTGCACACACTGTAGTCTGCTTTACACTGGCTGTATATTGTACACGCGGTACACACATACTCTGCTTTTACACTGACTGCACACTGCTCACACTGTACACTCTACACAATACACTGCCTGCACAATACACTGCACAATATATGGCTCTGTTATTTCTGCTTTATTCTTGTATTGTGCTTTGTCTGATAAGCATACCGGCATCTCCTTTGTAGTTGTGGGTCTACACCTACTTCCCTAGGCTGGCCCCGGTTCCTGATGTAGAGACCCCTCTCGTCGTCCTGTTCTCACGACGCTTTGATGTGAGGTGTGTGCGGCGACCACGAGAGACGTTCATCTTCTTCCGTCGCTACTTTGACACTATCACCGCCGCGGAGGTATGTTTTATTTGCAGTTCATTTAAGCTTCGCCTTTTTCACTGTATTGTTCATTTCCAATAACAGTAGATAACGAATTGCATTTCATTTTCAGATCACCTGGAGGCCCTGGGCCCCATTGCCGACCGAGATTTGGGAGCGATTCGCGGGCGCGGTAGAGACTGCCTGATTCAGGATCCTCTTGGAGGGACCAGTCTGTCGGGCCTGGTACCTAGGAGAGCACTTCTTGCGCCAGACCCTGGGTCTACCAGAGCAGATAGTCCCAGCTCCTCCTTCTGCGAACATGAGGGAGACTGAGAGGTACACTCTCGAGCAGATGGCTGAGTACACAGTCGGTTGGGATGCGATACGCCATAGGAGCATAGGTGACTACACGGAGTTCATCCGGACCTTCCTTATGCGGCCTCTGAGCGGTGGCCGCCGAGTTGAGAGAGAGAGACCTGCGATGCCTACAGCCAGGGCAGGCACAGGGATAGGGACATTGAGGAGGGCTCGGGTCCGTGGCAGGGGCGGAGCTTAGGGAGGGCGGGGGGCTGGTTGGCCCGTGCTGCCTACTATGATGACATACAGAGGGCAGGGTGGGGCAACCTACCAGATCCCCTTTGCCCCTCCGCCGGCTGATCACGAGTTAGTCGATGTCCCCGACTTGCCTCCGGTATGTATTACTGCATTCTTGTACAGTCGTTTCATTTCAGTTTATTTGATATTCTGCAGAATATTGATGTATCTGATATTTTTGCAGGCTTCCTCCGAGTACACCCGGCAGTCCCTGGAGCTGAATGCCTTCATGATGGGGATTTTGCAGCGGACTTTCGATCTCCTGGCCCTCTACAGTATTCCGGTATGTTTTTTCTGACCATAGTCTCAAACCATACATAAACTGCTTGACATAATCTGATGCATAACACAACACCTGACACATTGATCTCACAACATTCATAGACTGTATTCTGCACTGCATTCTGCACTGATAAATTGTTCACCGCATTCATACACTGTACTCATACACTGCATTCTGCACTGATAAATTGTTCACCTCATTTATACACTGTACTCGTACACTGCATTCTGCACTGATAAATTGTTCACCACATACACACTCTGTACTCATACACTGCATTCTGCACTGATAAACTGTTCACGATATACTGATGCATTTGCCTTTTGTACTTTTCAGCCTCCCTTCTAGATTCCCACTGTAGGAGGTGCTCCAGCTGGACCTTCCGTTCCTGCTCGGGGGAGAGATGAGGAGGGCAGAGTATTTCCCCGCACTATGGCGGGGCGCACTCGTGCTAGGAGTAGCTCCCGGGTGCCAGCTCCAGACGACGACGAGTCGGAGGCGGAGGCGGAGTCAGAGGCGGAGGCAGAGTCATCAGAGAAGGGGACCGGAGACGGCTCGGACTCGGGCTCAGATGATGATGCTCCTGATGATACTCCTAGACCTTCGTCCAGGAAGGGGACTAGGACGAGCTCCCAGGCTTGAGACCTTTTGGCATTGATACAGACTTTTGCTGTTTCTCTTCTTCTTTTCTGTACTTTTTCCTTTTTGGTAGCTAGGAATACTTTGTACTGCGGCAGGCAGATTTTTGTTTCCAAAACTATGTACTTGAAAAGATGATGAAATGAAACAAACTTTTTATTGAAAAAGTGTCATATTTACATATCTCATGTATTGCATCGCATCACATCATGCTACATCTCAATGTAAGTGAAATTGATCTGATGTCTGAAAATTGAGCACTTGCACTGTAATAATCAGATAACCAACTAGCCAATAGCAAAATAATCAAGCAAACCACAGTTTAACCTGAACACACAGCTCATACTTTGTTGGGGATTAGTTTGCATACAGCCCATATCACAGCACTCGGTTCGTCCTGCACACGGCAAACCTTGAACAAACAGCCCAATCTAGCAAGACGGACTACAAAGGTTGAAACGGTTGACATGGAAACACACTCAGATGCCCCAAATTCTCCCCTTTCTTCTTTTGCTTTGCATAAAATGTAAAGAAGGGCACTACACTTTGAGCATAAGCGATTTTTGAAATTGAAAAAGGGTTTTTTCAAACGGGGTATCGAGCCTACAATTGAACACAGCGGGACAGACTCAACCAAAAGGTGCGCGACCTGGACACAACAAGACACGCTTGGAAAAGACTCAAGACGAAAGTTGAGGTAAACAAGACGAAGATACGACGCACAGACGTGTTTACAAAAACAAAAGACCTCAAATCTCAAGAAACCAGTTCCTTCGGGTATTATGCTTCCCACCCTTTCTGATTTGTGATTCTTGCGTCACTCGGCCCGTAGACTCGGTTTTTCTCTCCAAAACCTTTTCCTCACTTTTCTCTCGACTTACACCTCTCTATTCTTTATTCTCTCATTTTTCGTCCCTCCCCAGGGTGATTGATAGATGAATAGGAAGTCGCGGATTCACACCCAACACTATTGGCTCATGGCTATTTCCTCCGGTGACGTTGAGTCGGGGACCGAGATAGGGAAAGCTTCTTCCGGCGAACAGGGTGCCTTTCTGGCAAGTATGTTGATGGCATGGGAAAGACAGAATACCTGACTCAACTGTGCCCCTAGTTCATCACTTTGACCATTTTTTGTTTTAAAACAATTTTGACCAAAATGAGAGTCGGATTAACATACTTGTTCAATTTTTGATTTGAAAATCCTGCAAGTCAGGCTGTGAGCACTGAAAATTTTCCTTTTTGAGTCCAAGAAAAAGGTCCGGTTTTGGAAAATGAAACAGTTTTAGAGAAAATAGTCAACCTCAGTAAAAATTTTCAAAAACTATTTTTGCAAACAATCAATGCTCGACGAGCACGGAACTCACCCTTGAGATACACAACCTCGGATCGGAGGCAATGGAAAATTGCCCCTTGCTTAAAGGGGGTACATGGCAATGGAAAGTTGCCCCTGGTTTGGACGGTAACTCAAGGCAACTTATGGCAATGCATGGCAACGGAAAGTTGCCCCTTGTCTGGATGATGCCACAGCATTTTTGTAAACGGTCTTTATCAATGACGACTGAACTCCGAAGACGATGGTCTGAACCAATATATGGACACAGTCACTGTAAGAGCAATGATGGCTGGACTTCATGATGAAGTTGCCTATGTATTCCAAACATGGGAATCAAGCCTACGTAGTTCCGGTGTCACAACCGAACTATCGGATTTAGAGAAGGCAAGGATGATCAAAACCATTACATGGACAGAGGCGCTATGAAAGCGTTGGGGGTTGAACTTCAGGATGAAGTTGCCTACGTATCCCAAACATGGGAATCAAGCCTTACGTAGTTCCGGTTAAGGTACACTCGGGTATTAACCTTCACTTTTAGGCTCAAACTTTTGCCAAGGCGCCCGATGCGGGTTTTTGACCTTGCGAGCTTCTTTTCTTTTTCTCTTCATTCTTTTTTATTTTTTTTCTTTGTTTTATTTTCTTCTTCTTTTTTTTTTTTTTTGCTATTTAATTTTTTAATTTTTGCATTTTTTCTCTTGCTGTTTTCTTGTTCTTTTCTTGCTCTAACTTTTGCCTGGGTCGCCCTTCCGGGTTTTCGGCCCAGTGAGCCTCTCAAAGGGTAAAAGTGTAACAAGTCCATGCCAAATGATTTTGAAATTGAAGCCCTCTGTATCCAGGAGAATGACTACTGTGTTGATTTGCAAGAGAATCCATCACGGTTGCTTCAGGAGCTTTTCCCAGTGAGATCTGACTTTCTTAATCTGATTTTGGTGCCTCTTGCTCGAGGGCAGCTTCAAATTGGGCCACACGGGACTTACATGGCGGTTGCAGTTGACTGTTGAACGCTTTGAACGGATTCCATGTTCGAAACAGATAGATTGAATCTTGAGGCTGAGAGCAATCCTAGGCTGCATAATATCAAGAATGATTCCACACAGGTCTTCACAGGACCTCGCAAAACATTTTGTTTTTGAAAGTTTTTACGAAAGCGACACATTGCTCATGCTGAAGATAGTGTGGAACCAATCTGGATCAAGCCAGGGTCCTTCTCAGTACTCACTGCTGGCAGGCATGATTTCATTCATTAAAGGCTCAACACGCCTCTCTTTCTCTCAAAAAATGATCAAAATTTCACAAAACCCGAGGAATTCCTTCCTCTTCGTTTTTATCACCGCAGTGTTCAAAAAGGGTTTTTGAAAAGCTTAGATCATTACAATGATTTTCAGGGCACAAGAGAGTAGGTAGAATGTACTTGCCGTTCCATTCGCCTCCTCTAGGCACAACTAGCTCAAACTGAAAGCAAACGCGAAAAACAAGATAGCCACAGCGGTTGCATTCAGATTTGTTGGTATAACCGGCTCCTTGGCAGAAACAGATTCAAAAACAAAAACGGGTAATTACAAGACAAAACGGTGTTCGAGGAAACAACCCCGGAATCACCTGATATTCTATACAAAGGGGACTGACTCGCTACATCAAGACAGACCCTTAAGCAAAAAGACTGGCCCAAGACTAGGAGACAGATTCAAAACAAAAGACTGACTCGATTCCCAAGCCAGAATTTACAAAACTAATGTTCGCAGATGCTCAAAAATGCGTGCCAGACGCCACATCAAAGATATACCAAGCGCCGCCCGCAGGTGGTTCACTCTCTGATTACATACTCGCAGTATCAGTGTCCTCAAAGTCCAACAGCTGAGTAGTAACGGACTTGGCTGAGGTGGGTGGGAGGATAACCTCGTTGTCAATCAAATCCTGTACCTCATGACGGAGGCGGAAGCAATTATCGGTAGCATGACCAGTTTGCTGGTGGTACGCACAGTATTGAGCAGCATCGTGCGTAGCAAGGAGATTCTTCGGCAGAGGTCGAGGCTCCAAGGGTTTAAGATGTCCCCTCTCGGCAAGGATCTGAAGTGCCTTGGACAACGGCATGTAGAGAGCATGGAAGACCCTGCGCCCTCGGGGCAGGCACTTTGGAGCCTGAGCATTTTTGCTAGACGCACGAGCGAAAGGGTCGGCGGGCGCCACCTTGGTTTTCTGATACTTTCCCGGTGCAGGGTTGGGAATAGAAGGAAATGTTCTGGCATGACGGGGTCTATCCCGGTTTTCTGACTGACTTGAACTACCCGCAAGTGGAGTGGGGAAAGCATCCTCCGTAGCTTTTGTCAGAACTGCAGATGTCTATTGCTTGTTCATCCCCCTGGCTTTCAAAGCCTCGACTGCCCACAGCAGTTGTTCGATGGGATCGGCGTTCGCCTTCATTTTGAGCTTACCTCTGGCCTCAGCCTGATCGAGGGTTTGGGTTGATACGTTGTTTCCATAGCTGGAGGCCATCTCTGGTTGGCTAAGTTCAATCACAATCCGTCCCAACAGCGAGGGCTCCTGGGGTACAAAACCTCCGGCATATGGTGCGGCTGGTGCCGAAGCGGACATTCCATAGGCAAGATCAGCCATGGACCTCTGGAGATCAGCCACAGACCTCTGGAGATCACCTATCATCCTGATCAGTTCAAATGTAGTAGGCTCGCGAGCCTGATATAGTTGGGGGGTCCAAACCGAGTGTGCAGCAGGCGAACTTGGGTGGATGCGACATGTCAACATCAGTCTCACTTTGCAAAGTGATTCCTTGACCTAATGCGGCTGTCATAACCACAATCTCCTCCGAATTCTGCGTCATTATAAGTCTTGCCTCAGCAAGAGGGGGACACCAACTATTCCGGAATTCTCTGAACTGAAAGGAAAAAAAAGCAGCATTTCAGCCCAAACGGATCAAACACAGGTGCAGCCGAACAACTGTACTCTACTACTGATCACTGTTCCCCAGAATCACTGCCCCAAAATACTGAATCGGATACCCACAGATATAACTGATTCTCACAGATACTGATACTGATGCCCTCAGGCTTGATACTCAACCTTGCAAACTGATATGTGTGTTCCCTGTAGTGATACACTCTGAAAGCACATAGCAAGTAGAGAGAGCAAAAACACCCCTATGTTGGGGTAGGGTTTCCCTGTCCTATTTTGTCAGGAGCTAGGGTTTCACTACGCACGCAGCGGTTTCAAACAACCTAACATCGGGTAAGCAACCTGTCCTAGTTTGGAATGGTCGCTATGGATTCGAATATGCACTAGGTCGAATGGTCGAAAAGGGTGCCCGTGGTAGAACCGGGGTTTGTGTTCCCATACTGGCAGAGCCCACAACCGGTCAGCCTTATGGCATGCTTTGACAAAGTCATGCCTCCGGCAGACCAGCTCAGGAATAGTAGATGGCCAACACAGTGTCCTAGGCACACCAATGCACATGCAATGCAAAGAAACACATAAATGAAATCAAAACAGGATATCACGAGTTTGAGTCAAGCTCTCTAAATTCTCCAGCAGAGTCGCCAGAAACTGTAGACGCGCCCTTGGGCTTCACTCTACAATTCAGACTCCCTTTTCTTGTCGGTTCTTAATCTGAACCAAAGAGTCCAAATCCGACAAATCATTTTGAGAAAAACAGATTTTTTTGAAAGAAGTGCCAAACATGGATTGCTTTTCCAGATACAGAGTCGGCACCTAAATATTTTTTATGGGGAAATTTAGGAAACCCTGACTCGGTGCCAAAGGCCACGTGTCCGTCATCACCAAAGTTGCCTCGGCTCGAGAACTTGGGTACGATTGGGGAAGGTCAGCTATGAGCACCCCCTCTCGCCTGATCTGAAGATCGGCCTTTACTAACCATGATATCTGATTTTGAAAACGTTATGTGTTCTTATTCCAATTAATTAGCTAGAATTACTATGTGATGCGCATAGCAAAACAAGTATAGACTAGATCGCCTAATTTGGAACAAAGCATTGCATATCCGTTTGTTCGGAAACGTTTTGAAATTTGCTACTCACAAGTAGGCTAAAACACGGATTTCAACGAGTTGTTCCAACTCAAACAATCCAACCTTCACCCACAGGCATTCAGGCAGTTTATCACATAAGGATCTAGCCACATGGTAAGCATGCTGTCATGGTACCATTCATACGCATGTGGTATGCTAAAGCATAAATACTTACAAAGTACTCCATGCCAAAACAAAAACTAGTTAGTAATCATATGCATGATCCTAGTTCATGTTAAGATGACTAATGTAACACATACGGGATGCAGCTAGAATAGGCTCGGCTACCCTATGGATGGCATGTGAAATGCTACAACTAACACGTATTCAAATTTATTTTGAAATACAATGCAATTAGCATGATGCGCCGAGCCCGGTGCATGCAATACTGATGAATGGTGCACGCATGCATAGCATAAGGTATGCTAAATTAAACATGACCTAATACTAGCCATCAAAGCAGGTAAGTAAAAGGGAGAAAGAAGTAGGGATTGGAAGACATACACACACTCACCCACACTTATTACAAATTTGCCCTCGCTCGGAGGGACCGAAAGAATATACAAATCAAATAATGAATTAACTATCTTAGCTAATTAATTATTACAGGCCAACTAAATTAATTAAGCAAATTAATTAATCTAATAAAGCAATAAACAGCAGCCTCGGGGAGAGGGCTCGATGCATGTGTGCTCGGTTCCGCCTGGAAATCCACTGCCATGCTCAAGATGCCTCTGTTTTCCCTGCTCTGCTCCTCTAATGACTGCCAAAGTCTCAGGGTTTGCTCTATGGATGCCAGGGAACACCACCGGCTGGGGGAGAACACCACCGGCCATGTAGAATGGTCACCGGCCACAAGCTTGATCCATCGGCCAACAATGATAGCCGGTCGGCACTAAATGTGGCCGGCCGGACAAAACTTCTTGCAGAAACTGATTTGACAGCAGCAGAGGACAATACTTGGCATGGCAATGCATTTCAAGCAATGTATGCACCAATCACACCCCATATCATGTTTATGACTCAAAAGGACATGAGCCTTGGCTCTCGGACCACCAATCACGCATTTCCATGCATGATGGCCCAAGAAGCCAAGTATGCACATTTAATATGGAATGCAATGCATATGATCAAACAAAGGGGAACTCAACCTCCATCATAAGCAATTCAAGAGGCCAAGTATGCATGCTAATGCAATGCAACCTAAGCATGTTAGCTAGCATGCAACATGGAGATGCAAAGAAGCATACAAAACATGCAAGGCATGAGACAATGCAACCAATAAGCATGCAAGGTACAATGTGGGTGTCCAAGCATGCAAGCCAATATGTGACTTCATTCAATCATGTAATTTCGAACATGCAACTTACGCACCAATATGCTACAACATACAAGGAGTACATGCAACAAGCAAAGAGGTGGACTTAAACATGGTTTAGGCAGCCCTAACTAGGCCTAAAATAGTGGCCAAGGTGCTAAAAAATGAAGAACTAATAGGCACACAAACATGCATGCAAATGATCTCCAACACTTCAAGCATTAAAGAGCAATTCTCAAGCACACTTAAAAGGGGATAAACATGGATGCATGGCATGCATAGAAAGCTTTGAAATCATGTTATAGAAGGTGCAAAACCAAATAAACAAGACAAGCATGGCATACAATAATGGTCTAAGTACTTAGTGCTAACCAAAGAGGTGTTGAACTACACTCAATGCAACCACACATGGCATGACCTAAGTGACCAAAATCAGAGTTTTAGCATACTAAAATAAAGCCAAAAGGCCACTTAGGTAGCATCTAAATGACTTAAGTATGGATGCATGCATAAGGGCCCAAACAAGGAGCATAAGACCTAACCTCTTGAAGCATCAAAGGGGACATTAAATGCAAGCATATGGGCACATCATGAGGTCTGAAATAACATGTCAAGTAGTTCCAAATCACTGAAACAAAGCAAGGATGGCATGCTAGAAGGGCCAAAGCTTAAGGCATACAAGAGGGATTACATGGTAGCTATACAAAGCAAGGCATGAATGACTCCAATGACTTAAAATAGTCCCTTAGCACATCAAAACATGCATATAAGCTTCACAAAGCTTGGCCAAAAACATGCTAAAACAAGGGTCAACACTTAGATGCATGTTAAGGCAATAAAATGGCATTACAAGGCAAGTATGCTAAGCAAGCATGGTGTACCAAAACCAACCCAAAACAGAACTATATTATGACATAACAAACACAAAAATCAGCTAAGGCATGGCCAACACATACTTAAGCATAGTGCTCCCTCAAGAGGCAAAAATGGTCCTTTTCAAGGACAACAAGGAGATGGGATGGCCCTCTCCTTCCTAGGACCTCAAGGCACCATCCTCACCTCTGAAATCCCTCAAGATTTCAGTGGTGAGGAGGCCCAAACACTATGGTCCCGGAGCTCACACAAAATGGCACAAAACAAGGGCCAAACAAGGCTTAAGAGGGGTCAAACAACCCCAAAGCTTAAAACACTCTTAACAAACTATTTAGAGGCCTTAAAAATAGAACTTTTATGTATTATATGCAAAGCCAAAAAAACAATTGCGAGATACGTAAAAGTGGTGTGCAAAAATGGGGAATAAAAGGGAAAAGTGATTACCCTTGTAGACCTTCTTCACAAATGAAGCTCCAGCAGCTCCTTTAGGTTGAAACCAGCTCCAAAAATCCAAAACCAACCGTCAAGGATCTCAGCTTCAAGAAAAGGTGTGATGGTGGGTGTTTGTGTGCAAATCTAAGCTTAAACACACACAAAAGAGAGAGATATGGAGGTAGGATATGAAGAAACCCTAACCCTAGAACTCAAACCCTAAAAAAGTTGTCTAAAATGTCTAACCCCTTAACAAGAGAGAAGACCTCTCTTTTTATAGAACTTTTGGTCTTGTAAAGCTTACAAGACAAGCTCCTAAAGAGAGAGATCCCTCCATATACCTGTATGGAGGGGAGTCAAATGCAAGCCAGCTGTGTAAAAATATCTGCAAAAGCAGATGCATAGTAGTCGGCTGGCCAAAGATGTAATCGACCAAAAAAAGATAGCCGACCGGCCATCTATAGTGCCGGCCGGCCAAATATTTGGCCGGTGGCCACAAAACAAAGCCGGTGGCCTCAAGCCACGGCCAGTGATGGATGGGGATGGTCTACAAGCCCTACCCTGCCTCTCAAAGGCAAAACACAAGTGTTTGGTGTCAAACCAAGCACAAAACAGTCGAGTCGAGAGGTCCTGAGACGAGGCGCGCTGCCAAGGCTTCCGGGAACTCAAGACGAACACAAATATGGATGATCACCGAGTGTTCCAACGGTGACGTCCAAGTCTTGAGGACGGTCAAAAATGGGGTGTCTACAGGTACAAAGGCTATGAAAAAGATGATAACAAGTAGTGCAAGATAGATCCATTGGTGCTGGTGGTCTATCCATTAGAGCTCTATTTCTTCCTCTTGATCATTAAGTTTTGGTTTTCTTTTGCGGAAGCAATTTAAAATTAGAGAAGGTATAGAAGAAGACAGGTGCATTTGAAATGTTCCACTCTGTAAATTCTTAAAAAAATTAAGAGAAAAGACCGTATACCTTTTATAATTAAAATAAAAAAATAACATATTTATATATTTTTTAAATTATAATTATATAAAAAAATTATAATCAAACACATATAAAATATAATTAAAAATTTTTAAATCATAATTAAAATAATATTATAATTAAAAAATAAAATTAACCATAATTAAAAAAAAATAATGTAAATAAGAATACATATAATAACATTTCCTGTCAATTCAAATAATATAAATGGGCGTTGTTTAAGTGTGTAACCCCCTTAAGGTTGCACACCATATGCAACCCAATTTTTAGCCGTTAGATTACAATAATTGATCAAGACCATTGAATTGTTTAATCGTAAAAAAGTTGAAACCAGGGTAACCGGTTAATGCTCGTATTTGCATGATTGCATCCCACTCACTTTCTCTATTTCGTCTCTATCTCTCTCTCTTCTCCTCTCTGTGTAAGGTTGAGTGTGTAACCCTTGATTTCCATTAACAGCGAAAAGCCCTTGCTGGGTTCCATTGACGAAGCTCTGTAAGGAATAGTATAACGGGCGATTTCCAACAACAATGGAACTACAAGGCTGCGTTGGTTCCATTACTGAAGTGGAGGCGTCCTCTCCAACCAGATATGAGGTATAGAGCTGTCTTCCTCTCTCTGTCTTTCTCTCTATGGCTTCTTCACTTCAGCTATTTTCCCTCAACTAAACCCCCATCCTAACTTCAACCGCTCTACGCTCAAACGGAAACCCCTCCATTGGCAACTAACCTTTCTCTTTCTCAATCAAGTGTTTGTGTTTGCACAAACAATTCAACCTTGTTAAAATGTCATGTTTTTGTTTGTGTTAACATTTTTTGGTCATCAAGTAATTGTTTGTACTAATGTCATGTACAGTATGGCCCCAGCGGAAGTTAAAAGTGAAAGTGATGATTATGACATTCCATATGAGGCAGATGACATTCGTTTGATCAATGAAAGTCGGGCGGAACCTTATCATGGTTGCGAAGCTGGTCCGAGCAATAAAGAAGCAACCAACATGAACGTTGAAGATGGCGAAGCCGATGTGAAACAAGAAATGGTTCACGATGCTTATCGCAATGACATGGTGATGTTGAACGTGCTCTTCTGGAACAGAAATTTGATTCGGTCGAAGATGGAGAAGCTTTCTACAACACGTATGCTAAAGCCAAGGGATTTAGTATACGAAAATCCAGATTTAATATAAATAAACAGGGAAAGGTTGTTAGTAGGCTGTGGTTGTGTTCAAGGGAAGGTCAGAGATTACCAAAATACTTGGACCGTGTTGCTGAGAAGAGTGGAGCTCCCAAGGCACTAACAAGAGTAGGTTGCAAAGCCCAATTTCGCATACGATATGATCCAAATGCTGGTGGAGGGGGAAAGTATGTTGTGACTCACTTCGTCACAGACCACAACCATGAATTGGCGGGATAACACTGTGTGATGTATCTGAGGTCACATCGCGATTTAAACAGCGCTGACAAAGCTCAAGCAATGGCTATGCGCAACGTCGGTATGAAAACTAGCCAAATCATGGGCTATATGGTAAATCAATCCGGGTCTTATGAGAATGTTGGTTTCATCTGTACGGATCTGCACAACCATATTCAAGCAGAACGTAGAGCAGAAGTTGAGGATGGTGATGCACAGGGTGCGTTGGTTTACCTCTGTGCAAAACTTGATGTTGACCCACTTTTTTTACAAGTATGATATGTGTAAGGATAACAAGTTACAAAATATGTTCTAGGCAGATTCGAAATCGCAGGCTGACTATGCAAAGTTTAGTGATGTGTTGATATTTGACTCAACTTACAGAACCAATGCGTACAAGAAACCTTTTGTCATGTTGGCTGGTGTGACTAACCACTTCATGACCACGATATTTGCATGTGTTTTGCTAGCTAATGAGATAATTGATACATATACACATGGGTTTTGGAAACATTTATAGAGGTAATGGGAAATAAAGCACCTGTGTCCGTACTGACAGATGGAGATATGGTGTTGCAAGAGGCAATCAGAAGAGTATTTCCAGATGCAAGACATCGATTATGTAATTGGCATCTTGGGAAAAATACTATTTCAAATGTTCACAAAAGTGGCTTTGCACATGCTTTCAAGTAGTGCATGGATATGGAAATGGATGAGGCAAAGTTTGAGGATGGCTGGACAAGAATGGTCGAAAAATTTGGACTTCAAACCAACAATTGGGTGTTGGAGACATATGAGAAGCGTCATATGTGGGCTGAGGCATATATGCGTGGACATTTCTTTGCTGGGATGAAGAGCACTCAGCGCTCAGAGAGTATGAATGCTTATTTCAATCCCTTCCTCTAACACAAATTGAAGCTATATGAATTTGTTAGGCACTATGATCGGGCTCTTGCAGGGATATGGTATAACGAGGCTAGAGATAATGCTGAAACAAATAACACTTTTTCGGTATAGATTACTTCATTATGAGATATAGAGGGACATGGAGCTGAGCTATTCACCCGAAATATATTTAGAATGTTCCGCGATGAAATCTTAGAAGAGGGGAAGTTGAATGTGAAGGACATGTTCCCTTTGCTGGATGGTCAGAAATGCTACTATATTCATAAGTACAAGGTGAATTATAGATCATGGATAGTAACACACAATCTAGTGAATGTCGCAATGAGATGTTCTTGCATGAAGTTTGAGTCATTGGGGCTACCTTGCTATCACATGATATGTGTTATGAAAGCCGAAAATTTAGCGCAAATTCCCCTAACTTGTGTACTGCATAGATGGACAAGGGATGCAAGCAAGAATGGCCAGCAATGGCGTCAACCCTCAAAATAATTTTTTTCCTCACAAATTTTTAAAATTGTCGCTACAAGTTGTCAAATAGTGACATTTATTACGATGTACATGTAATAGGTCCCCCATTTTTTAATTCTAATCATATATAAGATGACAAACCTTCCTTTTTGGGCCCACTTAAGGAAATATTTTCCAATTTCAACCCACCCAACGACTGGGCCCAACGGAAACTATAAAAGACAGAACTTGGTTTCTACTTCGTCTTACTTCATTTGGTCTCTTCCTCTCTCAAACCTTTATATTTGGTTATATCGGGAAGACTTCTATCAAGACTTTTGAATTGTGCTGCTCCCTCTCAAAATTTCCCATCTTAAAACCCTAACCCATGCCACCGAAGAAATAGCAATCCACCAAAGAAGATGAAACCAATGTAGGCCAACTTCGATTTCCCAAACGCATCAGAGACCTTATAAACTCATTCAAACTTGACTACATTCTGATGCCGAGCAGCAGCACTGTCGTGAAAGCAACACTAGGCCCTACCTTCATACAACACCTCCTCGACGAATTGGCTTCATACTACCCACTTGCCAACGGTGAAATCTTGCTTATCAACCAACCTAGACTAAACTGGACGAGTTGGGAGAGCAACAAAACTCCACTTCGAGGATGGAGGCAACCAGACTCCACTTGGCAGAGCTCGATCAAACGAATTGGAGGTCATGACTCCAATGTGTGGAAACATCTTGGCATCGCTCAGGTAATCCATCTGTCCACCCTCAAATTTGATATGAATAAATGGTTGATAGCCGTTGCCGCATGCTTCTAGTCGACATCCTGTAATTCCATGCTTTTAACATTTGGAATGATATCCCCAACTGTCCTTGATGTTGCCCACCTCACTAGACTTCCCATTCTAGGGCTAGAAATTAGTGCCTTGCTAGAACCCATTAAAGTACCTTCACCCTTCAAACTAACATGAGTTACACTAACTTTACCAAAAAATACAAAGGCAAACTGGGTAGTGCTGTGCTGACCAAGAAAGGGCCGCCTTTTACCTCATATGGCTATGCCAATTCCTTTTCTGTGTTCCTGGGTTTAGGATTACTAAAGAATACCTCCCTCTGGCTTTGCAACTTCAAGATGGCCAAGCCATGGCCCTTGCTCCTTACTTGCTCGCCACACTTTACAAAGGCATGTTTTCCTTTATTGATAAGAAAATATTTGGCAATTGTGGTGGGCCATTCTGGCTTTTCCAGGCATGGTTGTATGCGTATTTTACTTAAATACAACCTGCCAAACCAAACACTATGATCCCCAAACATTACTCTTATGCGGAATGTTTGTCAACCTTTGTTGATAAGCCCACACTTGTCTTCTCTCATTGCGTTACTACACTCTTCAACCTGCCATCTCACAGAGACCCCTACTGTTCATGCCATTTCATCCATCTCGATTCCCATCTTCTAGAGTACAACATCTCTTCATGGATCCGTGGGACCTAACAGATGACGAAAAGATTTGTCAAGCTCAAACACAGAACTATATTCTGACATCCAGGCATATTGTAATGGGATGTTCTATCTCCTCTAACAAATTGTCTAGCTGTAGGGTTGAAAACTATTGCCCTAATCAATGGGCCAGACAATTTGGACTTACACAAGCCACACCTTGCCCTTGCTTCCACTCCACCATTGAAGAACAAATATGGACAAGGATCAATATCAAAGCTTCTTCCGAAGCCAAACTAATTGGAATGGAGAATGAAAAACTTCTACAAGGCTTTAGCCACTTCTACTTCAAGCCTATTCCTGACCTCATGCTGGGTTTTCAACACTGGTGGACCCTTATGGCTGCAATAATTTTCTCTAAACCTCTTCAGACCTATTTGAGAGATGTGTTTGCTGACAATCAAGGGTCGGAACGACCCACTTCAAGCCTCAAGACTTTAAGTAAGTTTATTGTAGCTACCAACCCACTTGTACTTCACGTTTTCTTACATGTCTGTCCTGCTTTCTGTTAACTCCTTTGCGTTGTTGCAGCGAAGCATGCTCCTATTGAAACTCCTGTCAAAGACCAGAGGAAAGGCAAAGCACCGATGGACCATACTGTAAATCCTAAAGCCCCTTCATCTATACATAAGCTTTTAGGAGACTCAATAACAGCTCTCCCACAAGAAGAACAAATGAAGACAATAACTGCCCAATCACAATCTCAAGAGATGCGAACCACGAAAAGAGCATTCAGTCCATCTCCAGATTCCAGTGAATGGGATATTCCACTCAGCCAACTAGTTGCCCAATCCATGCAGTATCCTTCAGAGCACACACCTAAGGTATCTCACTTATTCTTGTACATGCAGTAAATTCAATGACATCTAAACTCTAATCTCATATCTTTTCGTTGTAAACGAAAATGAGGAGGCTTCTTATTTCAACTGGTTCTGACGAAGAAGAAAGCCCCATACCATCTCCCAACCAAACCACTAAATCTTTCCCTCATATCACTGCAAGTGAGCAGAATATACCAACTCCAAACCAATCAATTCCACCTATTCACTGCGAAACCCCTCCTAAGACAATTGAGGTAACACTTGGAGCCTTGCCAGTGAAAGATAACTGCCCTGATGAAACTGAACCAATCAGCTGTCCAGTAATATTTCCCCCCTCATCAATCAATACCTGACTCCAGTAGGTCCCCACCTTCCACCATGCAAGCAGAGACAATTGACATTGCTCCACGCAGAAATGGTCAATCATCTCCCCCTAGTCCTTATACTTCTCCCAAGGACCAAACAAGTGAGCCTCCCATACCGGACACTGAAATCATCATGGTAAACACACTGCAACCTGTTAGATTCATAAAATGATCAATTAACTAACTCTTTCTGGCAGGGGCAGGGACATAAGTTGGAAGAACTTCATTTACCAACCCCAAGCCTTCGAATGAGCTAACCCACACAACTGTAAACACAAAGGCAGTTGTACGAGTGACCCAAGAGTTGACTATCTCCTCCACACATGAACCTCCCACTTCAACCAATCCTCAACAAACCGAGGCATTAGCAACTGAGGGAACCCCAACTACAGCACCCATAAGTGAACGTACACCCATTTCAACATATACTAATGTGCAGGTAATATCTTTATTCCTTCTACATTCTGTGTTTGTATAGTTCGGACTTTCCAGCGCTTACTTAACTTTCAACTGTCGACAGGCAACCACATCAAGTGAAAACATATGGGATGAAATTGATGTATTTGAGCAGAGGTTACAACACATTTCACTCCTCCCCCAAAGGCTACATAATTTCACAGAGGAAGTCCAACAACTTTTCACCAACTTTTTGAAACTCATCAACACTCCTCTTCAATAGATTTCCCTTAACCAACCTAACGAAACCTTGGCCTGCCTCACAGCCATCCAACACCTTTCTCCCAATCCTTTCAATCCCAATCAACTCAAACAACTGGGAAGAATTGTGAACGGATAGCCAACCATAGTGAAAATGATTCGGAAGTGCTCAACAAAATTGAATCGAACAAAAATTTCCTAGGTAATGCCCAAACCATCTTGAACTCCTTGAAGCTCACTCAGCAGAGCTCCTTTAATATCTCTGACCAAGACAAAGTGTTAGCACGTGAACAATCAAGGCTGGAGGTAGAATCAACTGCTGTCAAGCAAAGAAGGCTCTTACTAGAACAACAAAAGGACTAACTTGGCAAAGAAGCTAGAAGCATGCTCTCACAAATTGGAAGTAGTCCTTTATCCATCAAAGCCATCAAAGCAGAACTTGACAAAGCCCAAACTATGGTTGCAGATGCCTAGTCAGTTTGGGGTATTCTTGCCATCCTGTTTCCCAACACCTGAATTTAGGTTGTGTTTCACCTCCTATAAAGACTTTAACCAAACTCCAAGCTATTGTAATAATTTTAATGAATGTCAATGCTTTATATTGTAAAGTCTGGTTTATTACTTCTTTACGTTTTCCCACATCGTTTGACAATTTTGTCCAACTACTTTCCATTTATGTTCGTTCTATGTGGGAAGGCAATTTCATAATAACACTACCAAAGTCGACAGACTTACAACACACACTCTCCACAGAATCGACTCATAAATTACACAACTATTACTAAGTGTACACCATACATGTTGTTGTGTTGCTGATGTCTGTATTGGTCCCTGTAATTGTTAATTTCTTAGTCTCCCTCTTTCTGTGGCCCCTGCCCACACAATCCTGCAACTGCCAGCGGTTCGGTGTTTGCACTGCTCACACATTTGCAGGATCTGAAACCCCAGTAAAGTTCCACTTCCATCTGTTGAGTTGTTCCTGTATCATGATGCCACCTGCCCCTCAATACTTTGGCCTTCATATCGACAGAGAAAACCCTAGACCCTGCACAAGAGTCTTATTACAATGCACTCATCAAGTCCGTGACCTAAGTTCATAACCGGCACATAATTGGAGCCATCCGACGCAGATGCTCCACCTTTGAAGGCCAGTTGTCCTCTTAATTGAGCATACAATCTCATATTCACCGTACCACGTGTGACCATCTAAATGATCTACCTGTCAATGGAAACCCCGTTTAAAATGGGTACAAACAGCTACATAATGGCGTTTGGAAATCGAAGGAGTTTTTCAATGGGTTCATCTTCTTTAGTAGGCAATATTGCTGTTGGGAGCCATTTAGGATTATAAGTTGTGTAAGAGCTGCTACAAAGCTTATGAAGCAAAGAAGGGTTCTGAAGTAAATTGATGTTGAATACGTGACGCTTTTACAGCTATTGTTGGGCCCATTCCTTCTCTAATTTTAATTATGTAAACGTTTAGCTGGGCCAAAAAAAGGGGTTTGTTGAAGTGAAAATAATTTTATGTATCCATCTGTACTACATATAAAGTGAACACCCATTATGGTGTCCTCAACCCTTGGTTTATTATGCTACCATGTGTCCACCTCGTATTTTTTTAAAAATAAAAACATATTTGATACATGACAAGAGGGGACTTGAACCTTGGACTTATGTGAAATGAGGAAGACTCTTACCAGTTCACTGTTGGTTCTATATATAATAAATATTTTATTTTATTTGTACTTATTTGAATTGTGCACGCATCGCGTGTGCCAACCGCTAGTATTATTATATATGTGCACACTGAATTGGTGTCGAAATGTGTGGTGGGTTCTTGTTGTGTGATGTGCCAAATTTTCCATTGGCAAAGCACAAAAAATTTGTCACAGCAAGCAAGATTTGAACCCAAGACGTTGGGTTTCATTCAGAACACTTCATTTGTTTAATATTTGTATATATGCTTACTTATTTGAATTGCACACGAATCGCGTGTGGCACCCTCTAGTTACATTAAAATTATACAAGTTAGGCATTGGTTGCACCAAATTGTAGATTATTCCTATCGACAGGTGGATGAAACAAATGGTGACATGTGCCAGTTTGGCTTAACTGAGAGTATTTGATTAGTGAAATGGACAGATGGCATGATAAGAATGGCATTCAATGCAGCAACTATTCCAAGTGATGGAGCACTTGCTACGCTTCATCATGGACTTAGTGGGTTGTTGCATAAGTGATGAAATACAGAGTAAGTGCTAATCTCTGTCGATTAGAGGTTGAAAAGGGTTGAGGGACACATGCCATGATAACACAGAGTATCTCAACAGGCAGAGTAAAATATTTGGAGTTCCCAATCCTTTCAGTAAGGACGCCATTGTAGAAGCATTTCAGGTAGGGGAAGTTACAGATTCAGAGTCATGTAATAGTGGGCCACACAAGAAGGGAGAAGATATAAAACCCATGGATTTTGGAAGGAGGGACATAAACAATGGACATTTCAATCGGTTTTGGTCTGGGGAGTTGTTTTGTAACTTAGGAGTACTTCCTATCATAAATTGTGCTACTTAACTTCATGATATTGGTTGTATTATGAAATTACAGTGTGCACTTTGTTTACTCCAGCCCTCTTGTCGTTTGTAATTTGTTCGAAACAAGGGGGTGTACGTTCAACTAAATTTGAACCAAATTCTTAAGAGTCAGTTGATATGTTTGTTCAGTTGGTGTGCATTCTTCTTTAATTCCTGATGATTGGGAGTAGTTGGACTTATCGTATGACTACTTCTACTTTCGTGTAGTAACAGTACATTCGGTGTTACATCGGTAAGATTGGACTTGTCGATTGTAATGGTATGAAGCTTGTAATATAATTATTGTTATAAAGTGACATGTTTAACTATTATTAATGAAATCAAAAGTTTGGTTGTACTTGTTTGTTGACAGTGCAACATCAAAATAAGCAATCCAAGCTGCGAAGTCAGCGGACAGCAACCACAACAGATTGATTTAATGACAGCTCTAAAAAGAGAGCTGTAGAGCATCTCTGTAAATCAATATTGAATACTTAAGAGATGTGTCGAATCAATCTGGCATTATGTATGACATCATACTTTGTTGAGTAACAACATCCTAAACATAGTGTACTTCATTTCAGCGAAGCATAGCTATGTTATAACTAACATTACAGTTGCGACATCAAAGTTATGCTAAAAAATTGGCCAGCAAGTACATTCCTCAAAATATTAGTAAAAAAAAAAAACAGCCGTAAATTATATTTGTTTCAATCGCATTCATCCGAACAAGAAACATGCATAAACGAAATAGTAATAAGACAGCAGCCACATCGAAATGTTTAATCCATATTTACATTTGACTTTCACTTTGCAGTTTGTCCATCTTTACATTCTCAAGTAAAAACAATACTGGGGAGCCATATTTAACATCTATATTGAAATCAATGAATAAAAAATTAGTGAAGTTTTGTTGCCACCCATATTACTGGCGTACTGCCAACCCATCTCCATCACTCGTCTAGTTTGTGGCATTGCTAATATCAAGGCACTCCCGATACTCTGCGATCTTTGCATTATTGATAGCCATAACGATGTCAACCAACAACTTATGACGCACAGAGGGATGGAACTTTGTACAGAAAGATCATAAGACAAATCAGTTACAAGTGCAGGACATACAAGGAAGGATTTGATTGACAAATCAAAATGAAGCGGTAGAATATACCTTGTGTGGATCACGGCGTAAATCAAGTTGCTGCATGAATTTGATGACGAACATCCCACAGTCAAACGTGCTACAAAAATAATTTCACATTAAATTTGTCATCAATGTCAATAGGTTCATTAAATCAGTCATTCAAGATACACATTAATATGAGAGAGGGATTGTGGATTACTCGTCCAGTTGTTGTACTGGCCTCTCATCTAACATGCGGAGGTGAAAGCTATGCACGTCTGTAACATTATCATTTCCAAAGTGTAGTTGCAGCAAGTCGTGCATAGTTTGAACCTGTTCCACAAGGTTGAAGTTGGTTGATATAAAGGATGTTCAAGTTTGTTGTAGTGTTGAGAAATCCACCAGAAGGACATACCAAAATTTTTTTCGCATTTAGCTTCTTTTTGTTCAGTCAGTTGGATGGGAATGAGTCAAATAGGTAGGCTACACTGTCCACCATATCAATTTTAACGCATAACCAATGCACTCTTCTGCAATTGAAAAGCATGTAAATCTATATGCAAACACAAGTGCAGACATTGTTTAGAGGGCATGTAAACATATACTGGCTTTCATATTTTCGTTTTAATATAACAGGATGAACATTGATATTACCCTCTGACATGCATCAATCGCACTAGTGTATCTGTCATGTCCAAAAAATGATGTGACGATATTTCATGGTACAGAGGTTGCGTGTTTTTATTTAGAATCAAAGTCTGCATGTGTAATGCATAAAGGTCATTGATGGAAACATTTTTCAAAATATATCATATACAAAACACAACCGACCGACTGATATACAGGAAAGAACCAATCAGTATGCCTCCTGTCATTGTGTAAATCCCCCTGTCATTGTGTAAATCCCTCTGTCGATTAGTCAATTGCACCACCACCAAGTTGATTGGGTAGAACATTGTATGTAAGACACAAGGCAAGTTGATTAGAAAGGTTTCCAAGTTCTTCAAATGAAAAACGCAGATTCATATGTGCGCAGCCAACACTTACAGTGTCGGATAGCCACGACCCTGGTTTTAGCATGCGCATGTCACGCCAGGTACCAACTTCACATGCCCATCCATGAAGATTCATGGAAACAACAATGTCCCTACAAGCAATAATGATCCTTAGAACGATAGTTACTTCACAATGGACTGCCATTTAAAATTTGCAAGTACTAATTGAAACAATACATTTCATTTTTGCAATCGTCAAATACATAGTCAACAAGTTTTTGTTCCTGTGCCGATAACAACCCTTCGCTATCCAACATCCTCAACGAGTCCTACAAAAATAAATAGACAACTAACACAACACATTTCCTAAAAAAAAAAAAAAAAAAAAAAAAAAAAAAAAAAAAAAAATTGGAGCTTACACAACAAGGTTGTTAGTCATAAAAAAAAAACGTGAAATGATGTATAACCTCTGAACCTCAGAGTTTTCCCAACTTGTGATGTTTGGTGCAGAGTTTGTTAGAAATATGTAAAAACATATGCCAACAGTCATATGTGCAAACATGCAATTATTTGACAACTAGTACAATACAACACAAATGATTATAAAATTAGTGATTCACATTATCGATGTGGGCATGAATTGGTTATTCAGAACTTGTGGGGCATTAAAGGCAATATTTGTACCTTGTTCACCTTATTCAGACCATCAACATCCAAAGGTGAACTGATGTCGTGCATTCGCAATTTTCCTTTTGTAACTCCACTATTTGTTTTGCTGTCGACGCACAAATGCATATCCTCGACCTTAGTGGCTTGAACTCTTCTTTTGCACATTTTTTCTTTTCCTTTTCCTCTTCTTTTTCCCTTTCCTCTTCCTCTAACGATTCCAGTTGCTCCCAATGGTTGGCCAATCTTATTAGGAGAAGTATGCACATCGCACGCCACTTTCTTGATGCCTACTAACTGAAGGTCAGGAGTGTATTTATCTTCAGTTTCGTATGTTTCCCCCAAGTGAAGGCCTCCCTTCTTCTGGTTGTCCCCACATTTTTTGATGTTTAACTTATGTCCATCATGGAAATCACTTTTGTCCCTTGCCAAGGTTCCCTTCACATTCTATTGTTGGTGATCCACCCCTTGTACATCTGAAATATTACACTCCATTGGATTAACTTCGTCAGATGGTTTGACCACGCCATCGTCATGCGCCTCCACTCCAACAGAAGGGTCCACACCTTGTTTGTCCATACCTGCTGGTTGTGGTCTAGAGAATATACCTTCGATGATGTGCTGTAGCATTTGCTTTAGTTCAGCAAAATTGGTTTGTTCAGTCAACAGTTCGTTGCAGCCCAAACTGAAACGTTAAAGCAATTGCTTCAGCATTTCCTTCAGTTCAGCAACATTAAAGGAGAGGTTAATGATACACACATCATTGCCTTCCACCTAATCATACAAACACATACGTCAACTTAGTCTTATAAATCATCTTCAAATGATGTGGCTCAACTGTGTCAAATTTATGTAATGATTGGATAGATTACCTTGTCATTGTCAACAACTTGCTTGCCTTGGAAATGTCGCAACATCTCCATTAAACCTGTTTGGTTCTGAAGAACTTGCTTCATCATTTCCTTCAGTTCACGAACATCGGACTCTACGTTGGTCATACAGACTTCATCGTACTGTGCTTTTTGTTGGTTATCGACATGGTGTGCATCCATTTCAGCATCATTGGCATCGCTTTCATCGTTACTGTAATCAAACTCCACCTAATCATAGAAATGCATAAATGAATTCTGACATTGTATGTTCAAGACAAGTGGGTCAATGGTGTCAAATATGTAGACTGATTAGAGTGCTTACTGCAATTGTTGGGAAATTTTGTTTCATTCTGATACATCGCAGCGTCTCCCGTCTCCCGTATTTAGGCGTGGACCGCGTTGTAGCCGACATACTTGTGGAGCTCAGACAAACACAATCAATGTACAATAACTGTGAACATTAAGGGGCACACCATAATTAATTTCTTCTTCGCACAAAAATCAACTATATTCAGTAACAATGACATTCATTCTTGTCAATTTTGTAGCTGAATGTACATAGAATACCGATTTTGTTTACAGTGCTATGAACTTTATAGGCACATATCATGCAATGTTTTTTGGGGAGAAAAAAAATGTACAGCAAACCAAGGAATTTATTGATGAAACCAAAAAAAAAATAAAGTTATATACATGTTTGTGTATATGAATGGTTGAAACCCGAAAGACCTTTCCCTGAATCAATACGTTTGCTTTGGTAATGGTCTTATCAAGGTTTCTTGTGTATATTCTTCTTCAACTCTGCCTACAAATGTGTATAATATTTCCTGTGTTAGTTCTACGTCTGATTGATTATTCCAAACGGATGAAGATCAATCAATTATGTTCCCCTGTTTGCAACGTAGGAAAATTGGTTCCTCCATTGAGGTCCATGATTTTGTTTTCCCTGTACTCTTTATTCTTAAATTCATGACAGTAGTTGCAGAAAATCTCTTTCTGTGAGTACCATACTTGGTTAGGAAGAGTGTTATTTGTCGTACTGACATACTAGGTAACATTGTATTTCCTAATGAAGCCCAATTTGTTCAACCATGACAAAACAATGCATGAAACATATGAACGAGGGAATGGACAAAAAATCAAGTTATTGGCATACCATTAGCAGGAAAACACAGCCAATTGCAGCGCGATGACCTTTGGCCTTATACTTGCGAACACCGTTCTGAAGGAATTGTAGTGTCAACTTTGCCCAATTACAAGCTGGAATACCATTCATGGCATGAATGAACAATGGACTCAAGGCGGTCATTGTGGTAGAACACAACATGGCCCCCAAGACGTACAACGCAAATTTCCTCCAAAACTTGTCCTCCGCACCATCAGTCTCGGTTAGATAAAGTCTCAACTTGTTCAAAGGAATGACTCCATTAATAACTCTAACATCTTCGTAGATATTGGGATATGCTTCTAATGAACCAGCCAACTGCACGTCATCGCCTTCACAACGTATTCCCAATAAAACATTAACTGCCTTACAGGTGAGCCTAAGTTGACGACCATGAACATTCAATGAACTACTGTCAAGATCGAAGTTCTGTACCAACGATTCGCACAAGTCATGATCTATACGTGTACACTTCATCCCCAAGAGGCCACGAAACCCAATATCAATGACTGCCTGCTTTTGTGCTTTGTTGAACCAATTAACTAGCTCAACAATTGACTTCAATGATATGCGAAGTTGCCTTTTGCACATAGTACTACCTTGGCGTGCTCCTCGGCGCTCGCCTTAGCCATGTCCGCAAACCTCTTCTTCTCATCAAATGGGAGTGCCTTCCACCTTTTCCCAAGCTCCTTTCTACTCTTTAAGCACGAAAGTAACACACGTACAAGACAAGTAACAACTATGAGTCCAAAATAACTGTAACTACAACTTTTGCCAAATGCAATCTGTGTGCATTGTTGGTAATTAAATAAGATTGCAAATACAAATAACAGTTGCAGGAAAAATTCAATGGAAAAACGTATATGGAATTTTAGAACGAATTGAAATTTACAAAAACAGTAGGAATGTGACATTATTACATGCTACAATCCAACAAACGTGAAACAATCAAAAGCCCAGTATGACCATTGAATACAACGAGTGGATAGAAACCCAGTCATGTGTTTCCATCATAGTGTATTATAGAGAATATAGATTTCCACACTCGCCATTTTGGGTCGAGTGTTGTCTGGCCCTTGCATTTCCTTCAATTGTTGCTGGCTGCATGCAAGCATCTTGAAGCTTATCATCACTACATCTTAAATATGAATACATATATATATGCCAGTATTTATGTCAAGCTGGCCTCGAAATCTGCGTAACACACCTTTCATATATCCAGGACTAAATCGACACGAATTTAAACATTTTCACACATGCAGAACCAAACCAATTTCAAACATCACAAACTGAACTTCGACAAGGCGCATACTTTCACTACAAAAAATGTAATTCTGGATTGTCAAAATGAACAACTAGTACCTGTAACAAATGAATGGTGCAACTGGCCGCTTTCGAGAAGAGCCATCGATAGTGTCAGACATTTGGATATGTTGTTCGCCAATTGTCTTCAATCTTTTCCTTCCCTTTTAAGAAAGAGCAAATCTTACAAATTAGATTGAAGGGAAAATTACAGAAGTGGTGTACACATTTTGTCTGTTGTCTAATTTGAATTGATGCACTTTAAACTCCCTTAATTCTGACACTTAATTTTAAATTTCGTGGACAATTTTGGTCAAATTGCTAATGTCGTTTGTGATTTTCAAAACAAATATTGTAGTGTCAATTGATTGAGATTATCTAAGTTGAGTAAAGTTATAAGTTCACTAAAAAAAAAAGTACACATGCCACATATATGCATATTTTCTGATAGAAAATAGTGAAGAGTTGTAATCAAATGGGCGTAATTGAAAAAAAAAGTTCACAATTGACGATGCAAAGCGAGGCCATTCAAAATTTGTGCAAAACAAATAACACAAAGACAAAAGTACATGGGCTGCTGTAACAATTGATTCCAAAAAAAATTTAGCGTATTCCTTGGTGATGGATTTCATTTGTTTACAAACATATGTACGAAACCAACTGGTAGCAAGTCTTTAAGGAGAAAACAAACATTGTTGGTGCGAGGTGACCAATATCTATCAGATGCAATGATGACAATTCCTGCAAAGTATTCCAATCAATATTTACAAGAACACAAAGAAACGGCTTCAACATGTGGCTGTTAACCTGAAACTTTTACGTAAACACAGACAACAAAACACATAATTTCCTAACACATATACGGATTTTGAAACAATCAAAAGAAAGGACACATATCAAAATTTGCATTTAGTTCAGACAGCTTACAATTGAAATAATTATTTGTACAAGCGATAAATGCATAATTTCCCAAAAATTAAAGAGGAATGACTAAATTTTGTTTTTGATTTAGGGCTCAAGGACTATATGCACATACTTTTATGAAGGCTGGACTACAAAGGACAAGGAAACAACTAAACTATTTCATGATGGGGTTAAACTATCTGGACAGGATTCTGCTGTCACTGAAATTGGTGCTCATCCTAGGCACAAAAAGCAGATGAAACCCCATCAAGTTGAGGGCTTCAATTTCCTACTGAGCAACTTGGTTGCGGAGGATCCAAGTGGCTGCATCCTGGCCCACGCTCCAGGCTCTTGAAAAACTTTCATGATAATTACTTTTATGTGGAGTTTTCTCGCCAAGTATCCCTATGCTAGACCACTGGTGGTACTGCCAATAGGCATTCTGGCTACATGAAATAAAGAGTTCTTCACATGGCAAGTTGAGGACATTCCGCTATATGACGTCTACTATGTAAAAGCGGATAATCGAGCACAGCACCTTTAGGTGCTCAAACAATGGGCAAATCAGAGAAGAATACTTTTCTAGGCATACAAGCAAGTTTCTTCAATTGTATGTGACAATGAAACAAACAAGACTGTCATTGCTTGCCAACAAATACTGCTAGCGTACCCATCCATTCTCATTCTAGACGAAGGTCATACTCCCAGAAATGAAAATGCAGATGTCATGAACTCGCTGAATAAAGTCTAGACAGCCCTCAACTCCTGAATGACAACAATCTTTCTCTTCAAATGTAACTACTATTCAACAGAAAGATGATAATTTCAAGAGAAAGGTAACAATCATTCAAGAGTTGCGTGTAATGATAGGCAAGGTTCTCCATTTTTACAAATGAGATTTTCTTCATGAATTGCCTGGGCTTGTTGACTTTTTTGTATTTCTTCACCTCAGCCCTACACATAAGCGTGAAGTTGAAGAACTGAAGAACTTAGTTAAGAAGTTCAACATCATCTGGGATGGGAGCACACTTTATGTGCACGCATAGTTGAGATCTCTCCTAAAGAGTTCACCTACAGACACGTCAACCATAGAAAGAGAGGGGCTTGACGATGCCCGAATGGACCACATCTTAGAGAAGTTAGATATTAGAGAAGGACTGAAGGCAAACTTCTTCCTTAATCTGTTAGGCTTGTGCGAATCAGGTGGGGAGAAGGTATTGGTTTTTAGCCATTATCTCCAGCCGCTTAAGTTGTTGGAAAGGCTAGCCATGAAAGTGAAGGGTTCGACTCTGGGAAACGAATTGGGTGTGGGGAACGAATAGCTCTCTACAAAATTTGAAAATCGTCATCATCATTTCAACTCTTTCAATTGGCTTTCCTATGTTTTAAGTTCAATACCATCAAGTATGCATGAACTTCAGCATTGAAACAAACAGTTGTTTCCTATGTTACATGGACTCAAGTACAGGTGTTGGGTGCGGGTATGTATCTACAAGCCGGACTCATTAAATCTTAAATTTAAGGGTTTGCAGACTCGGAAAAAAAAATCATATTTTTATATTTTTAATCTAATATGTGAGATAAAATAGTACTATATGTAACTTACAGTGTCAAAATGACATTTATAGTAATTATACAATAATATGCACATATAATAATTATATTATATACAATTATATAAGAAGTATCCATTGAAAAGTATCCAACACATATCCCATACCCTTGTCCGAGTGTCGGGTGCCCGACACAGGTATTTAATCTATTTTGAAGAGTCCGTGTAACATAGGTTGTTTCTAAACATAAGTTTCGACAATATAAAGTCACTGAGTACTACAAACGAAAAACAGAATTCAACCGAGTGTGCTAGCCATTGCTGAATCAAGATTACTCATTGTTTGTTTCTCGTGTTTTTTCTTTTTGTTTTTTTGGGTACTCTAAAAAAAGAATTGTTTTTCCCGTACCAACATTACACAAATATTTTTTCAAGTTTTTTTTGGTTATATATAACCTAACAACAGTTGACCATGTAAATGCAAGACACCATTTATGCTTGTTGCTAACTACTATGAAACTTATGTTCAACTTGCAGCACCGGTAGCAGAGGGAAGAGTTCCTATTCGAAAGGGAGAAAATATAAAAATCGAGTATAGAACAATCCCTATTGGGTCGATTTGGGGTAGCAGAGGGAAGAGTTCCTATTCGAATAGCACAAAATACAAAAATTGAGTACAGAATGGACACCATTCATTAAAACCTTTACTCTATTATTATTCATTGGGCTCTAGCTCACTATATTATTTATGTATGTAGGTGATTAGGCGCGTGATCAGGCTCAGTGATGATTTCCTGGATATCAGTTTTTTCAGCCAACCATTTTGCCTCCCGAGGAGGTTCCCGAGTTAAGATGTGGTCATGTTTTTGCAAAGAAGTTTCTAAGTTTTTGTCTTCTTCTATTTGTCTAAACATTTTTTGCACACTTTGTATTTAGGGCTAAGTCCCTTTGACTGTATCTGTATTAGTGACGTAAGACCAACGTGAATATGATGTCATATATATGTTTATAAGTTTTAAATTTTCCGTCTCATGTATGTCTACACAGTTTCATGGACATTATATTCTGATATTTGCTTCCGCTAGTCCTTTAATTTTGTTTAATCTGTTCAGAGGCCTTCGGTTATCCCAAGATTACTAGCCGGTTATGGCACTAAACCTACAGGGGTGAGTTTGGGTTGTGATAGGGCTTTAAGAAGTTGATAGCACTTAGTAAAAGTTGAGTGTGAGACCTGGAGGGAGCACACTCCAAAATTTCAAGTTGTACTCAGCAGGCCAATTCCTTGGGCTTATTTTAAAGGTCAACTTTTTTTCTTTTTTTCTTTTTTTCTTTTTTTTTTTTTTTTTTTTTTTTTTTTTTGAGATAGCCAAAGGTGGATTAGGTTGGCTATTTCAAATGACTAATGCTCCTTTAATTCAAAAGTTAGATTTATTTTTTAAACACAATAATGTGGCAATCTGTTATAATATTTAAGACAATTATCTCTCTCATATGTTCGCCAACTATCAACCAATCATCTCTATTATACATCACTAGGTTAATAAAATGATTCTATAAAGTGGGTTTGTATATTATTTTGCATTTTAAATTATAAGTATAAAGCAAAAGAGGTGGATTCACTCTGGTTCACAATCTAGTCTGAAGGACATTGTTTGGGCCTATGGCGTCCCCACTATAGGTCTCTTTTCAATGATTCAAAACATTTATTTTATTGGGCACTTCATTTATATCATTTATATAAAAAATTAGGTCAATATGATAATTGTAATTTATTTAATTTGTCGCGTTTGTCATAAAAAAAATAATGAATGGTCTAGTTTTTAAAATACAATTGTTATCTATTTTTTTGGTGACAAATGTTATAAATTGAATAGACTACAATTATTGGATCAGCCTAATTTTTTTTTCTGTAAATAATATACACAAAATGTCTGAAAAAATGAATAGTTTCGATCATCAAAATAAGACTTATGATGAACCCCACATGCCCAAACAGTGTTCTCTAAGATTGGAGATGGATACGGGTCGGATTTGGGCAGGTTTGTAATCCCCTATCCTTTGCCTTGTATCCTATCAAGGGCCGAGCAAATGGGGTTGGTGTCCGGGCGGACCGAATTAATTTTAAAATTTAAAGAATATAAATACTAATAAAAATTATAAATAATATAACATATTATGGATAGTTATTTATAATTAATGAAACTATCTAAAAAAAACTATAATTAATAAAAGTTAAAAGATGTAAGATAATAAGTATATGTAAATGAGTAAAAAATGGATACTAAATGTAATATTTTGGGTTCTAATTTTATCATATTAAAAAAATAAAAAAGTAATAGACTACAATTATCTCCTTCTTCGCCCTCCTCTTCTTCCTCTTCTGCGTCTTCTTCTTCTTCAGACAAACGGGAAGGGAAAAAGGGGTAAAAAAAAAAATAATCCCAAAACGATGTCGTTTTGAGATTTCAGGCGATTCGGGAGGCTTCTCATTCGAGCTACGTAGCGTGATTGATATAAATAGAGTGGGAGTGGATTAGAATGAGACGGGAGAAGCAAATGTCATTCCTACTCCACTTTCTCATTGAGGTTGAGAAAACTCATGTAGAACTAGACAGCGAATGCAAGGAAGAACCAGGATGAGAGAAAATGGACATTCCCAATTAGAGAATCCACCTCCTAAAAGAAACTTCAGATCTCATGCATGTTATTAGGATTGTGTAAAATATCGTTTAATCTGCTAAAATTGTATTAATTCGTACCGTTCTATCTGTTAATTGCAGATTAAATTTTAAAATTTATAAACCGTCTTCGAAACCGTTCCACTCCGCTATAGTTAATACATATGTATTTTTTAATCTCTAATCAAATATCAAAATAAAATTGAGTGTAAGAGAGATTTAAGTTATAAAATTTATTACGAATTAATAATTATATATATGAAAAATATTATATAAAATTAGTCTGTATGATATATATGAAAATTATTATACAAATTCGTATTACATATTATAAAAATACTTGATAATTAGTCAAAAATATTCTTTAATCCGTCAATCCATTTCAATCACGATTTAATTATCCATTAATCTACCATTTAATTTATAATTTTTACTCTAAAACCACTCAAATCGCATCGCACATCCCTACCCGCCATTGACACCTTAACGCATATTTATGGAATTGAGTTGTGCTGCCACAGAGGAGAGGACGAAATTAATGCCTCCAAAGACCCTAATCAATCTAGTTTTGAAGGGAGGTGTAATGCCTCCAAAGAGGACCAATTAGTCTGATCTGTCCCAAGGTGTCCCACCCAGGCTAGCCATATGCCCAATTGACTGCTGTATATATCATGGATCAAGAGGATTACATTCCAAATTATTGGAATATAACTGACTAATCACAAAATTAATCATCGAATAAGCATAAATATTGTTAGTTCTATTAATTTTACAGTAAATTATAAATACATCTTTTCAGGTTTGTTTTAAATACAAATTGTTCTTTATAATTTTGAAAATTACATCTGCTTCTTGAAATTTCAAATTTCATAACAAATAATTTATTTTATTAATAAATTATCAAGTCAATTAACAACTTTTAATGATGTTAAAAATTTATTTCAATTAATAATTCAGATAATTTTATTATTATATAGGAGAGTAGTTAGAAATTTTATTTTTTTCAATTAATTATGTTAAATAAAATATTCAAACATTAGGGTATTTATAATTTTTACAAATTATAGAAGACAATTCATATTTTAATCAAATTTCAGGAAATTTTATATGTAAATTATGTTTAAACGTCAAAAGAGTTTTTGTATCATCATGACATGGGCATCTAGATCTTCTTTGGGACTGCTTTCACCATAATACTCTTTGCCATTCAATTCATCCAAAACCAATCATTTGAAATGAAGATATTCTGAATGAATGAATATAATCATTATTGCTCTTTCATCCAATCAGATCAAAGTAAAGTCGCTTGATTATACCTCAATTGTTGTGTAATTCCAAGGTCATCATATGAAATCGGAGTTGGAAGTATATCACCATTGACTTTATTTTATGAGATCAAATTTTCATAGATAATCACGAAAGCATAAAATAAAATTTTACCTTTTTCTTAGGGAAGAAAATTGGAAAAATCTCACTTTGTTCTCCCTCAAACTATCACATTTATATCACTTCTCTCAATTATCAATTTTAAAAATTAACGCCTTAAATTATTAAAATTATTTCACTTTGTTCCAAGTTGTCAAGGGCATTACAATTATTTGATGGAAAATTTCACATTACTCCACAAATTATTACACTTGTATTATATTAATCTTTTGGACCATCAAGTTTAACAATTAACTCATTAATTCACTTTGTGCCTGTTTGATGCAGCTTAAAAGCTGTTTATTTCAACTTTCAGCTTAATTTAAGCTATTTCGATGTGTTTGGTTTAGCTTATAGCTTATAGCTTTTTGGAAGTCAAAAATCAGCTTATTCTTTGAGTGGGGCAGGAGATGCTTAATTTATAAGTCAGAAATCGGCTTATGTTCATAGTTATAAACTATAAGCTGTTTAGGCATAAGCTATAAACACTTTTTCACAGCTCTACCAAACAGGGCCTTTGTTTCAAATTATGAATGACGTTAATAAATTTTTATGAAATCTCATATGAGCAAATCTAAGAGGCATGGAAAAAAAATAAAATTATTCTCCAATAATATCTACATCAACTACAAGGAAAAGAGTAATGATAGGATTTCTTGGATTTTGTTGAATGATTTCATTTAAAACTCAAAATGACTTTGCTTTCATTCCCTCTTCTTTTTCTTCTTTTTTTTTTTTTTTTGGGTCAAGCTTGTTTGGCTTGGTATTAATTTAGTGGTAAAAAGGATGGAGTTCAATTACATGTGCAAATCTCATTTACAAATTGGTATTAATTTGACTAGAGGGGGACTACATTTCCCTTCCTTGCTCCTTATACCAGTGATCAATTCATATGATTTTGGAACAAAGGGAACTAATTTTACTGATTTAAGGTGTTAATTGTTAAAAATAATAATTAAAGTAACACAAAGGTGACAATTTTTTATAAGGATATTTGGGGGTTTAAAATAGAAGTGTATTTTTTTTCCTGTTGGAACTTTCATGGAGATGGACTAGTCCTTTGGCTATGTCAAAGGATGATCTTTCTTCTGGTTAGCCAAGCCAGAGCAACCACTTGTTTCCTGTTAAATACCCACTATTACACATTTATTCATAAACTAAAAGTCATCGATTTCTCAACACAACATCTGAATGATCTTACCAAGTTTAGATAGTGAAAGTTGCCTATTGTCTTGACTTGTGCTGCCATGAAAGACTTCTTGACATGGCCTAAACCATCAAGATGATTCTCTGCAACTTTGTGCCATTGCTTAGAAGAGTCCCTTCAAAAACCAATCCATATCGTCCCTGCTAAAGTTTCTTTTTGAAATTATCAGTACTGTGAGCTCATAGTAAGAGAATCAAATGTACACTCCAGGAACTTGATCTATGTGGTGGACAGTTTGGCCATTGAATGCTCAACAGGTTAGGCATTGTTGGGGAAAAACATGGCAAGTGAATACTGAATTTTTCTGTTCATCATGTCACACTCTCTGTGTTCCCAATCAAGCTCAAGGTGAGGGAGAAAAAAAAGCACATTCTAGAGACCAAGATGTACAAATTTCTTTCTTTCCAAGCAATTCAAGAACAAATTTTATCAACCAAATTTATTAGTCAAAAAATGGCTCTGAATTTCTCCAAAATATAAGCTGGCTTTGTTCTTACACATCTTTGGAAAGAAAGTTTGAAAAACCCACAAATTGATATTCTCTCATTTTACTTGAATCATGAGAAACTCACATCCTCTTACAAAATATCTATCTTTTTCCCTTTTGCAACAGAACTTGAGAATGCTTGAATTAAAAAAGTCGGAAATCTAATCTGGCTCACTACATTCATGTGGTTTGGTATGCTCTATGGCAATGATGATGGAAGAACTTGAAGAAAGATAAAAAGGAAAAATACTTTTGAGAGAGTCAAAATTTTATCAGTGGAAGAAGACGCTACCTAAAACACCATTAATCCTGGTATCATGGGGTGTGATTTGCACAAATGAAACTCTTTATTTATAGTTCACCACATATTTGGGCTTAGAGGACCTGGGTGTGTGAACAGGGAATTTTAAAGGACCTTTCACAAAATTAAGCGGAAATACAACTCTTAGATAAGTCTTTACAAATTCCAACCACATCCAAGTTAGAGTGGCGTGAATGGGGAACTATACCAGACACGTTTTGACAGTTTCCTTCCTTTGTATCAATGTTTAATTCCAGAGTAAATTGAAATCCTAAAACTTATTAGTCCAAAAGCAAAAAAAAACAAAAGGAGAGAAAGAAATACTCAATACTTTAAACAATCAACTGTATTTGTTTGTTGAACTCTACTTGCTTTATCTTGGTCCTGATAAAACTGACGGAAATAATTGGCTAGCAACAGCACCAATGGCATCCACTTGGTTACCGGTAGCTCTGATTTCTCTTCGTTCCACAGGAGTTGTAAAGTTATAATCCAAATTGTTTTCAACTTCTACAGAACCCTCCATGACCTTAACCACCACTGACATGGAAGGCCTCCTTAAAAAATCACTTTGTAGACACCACACAGCAACCCTCATCATCTCCACAACTTCTTCTCTATGTATTTGCATGTCATCATTGTATTTATCAATGATATCCAAAAGTTGTTCCTCTTCTACTTTCCTCTTAAATAGACTTAGTAAATGCATATCTTCTTCAGGCTGAGAGCTATCCAAATTTTTGCGCCCACACAACATTTCCAAGACCACAACACCAAAGCTATAAACATCTACTTTCTCAATGATAATTGAGTTAAACCATTCGGAAGCCAAATAGCTTGGTGTTCCTTTCATTATTGTTTCAACTTGGCTTTGGTCCTTATCAATTAGTTTTGACAATCCAAAATCAGAAATTTTTGCATTGAAATATTCATCTAAGAGGATATTTTGGGGTTTGATATCCAAGTGAAATATTTTCTTCCTGCAATCCTCATGGAGATAGGTTAGTCCCTTGGCTATATCCATAATGATCTTCTTTCTGGAATGCCACCCAAGAGTGTGGTCTTGGTGCCTGTGGAAGATCCATGTATCCAAGGATCCATTGGACATATACTCGTAAACTAGAAGTCGATATGATTTTTTAGCACAGAATCCAATTAATCTCACCAAATTGACATGGTGAATGCTGACTATTGTCTCAACTTCAATTAAGAATGACTTCTTAAAATGACCAAAACCATTGAGACACTTCACTGCTATTTTGGTGCCATCACTTAATGTCCCTTGAAACACTGACCCAAATCCTCCTTCCCCGAGCTTGTCATTGAAATTGCATGTCATGGCTCTCAAGCCTTTGTAAGAGAACCTGGTAGGCATCCCTGGTACTTGATCGACATAGAACTCATCAAGTTCCTCGGATTCTCCTTTATTTCTAAGAAGGTAAAAGGAAAAGGCAACCACAAAAACTACACCACAGAAAGCTCCGAGACTGGACCCAAGTATAATTATGAGTTGCCTTGATTTCTTTTGAGAAGAATGTGCTGGTGAAGATGGAGATGGAAATGGAGCAACGACAACAGGAGATGGAGATGGAGATGGAGATGGAATTGGAATTGGAGCAACAACAACAGTAGAAGATGGAGATGGAGGTGGAGGAAAAGTTTGAGATGGAAGTGGAGGAATTGGTAAAATAGAAAACGGATATGGAGGTGGAGGAATTGGTAAAATAGTTACCGGTTGGGCATTGTTGAAAGGTGCAAAGGATATGAAAAAGGTGATGTTGATACTCAAGCTATTATAATAATATAATAAAGCCACAGATTGTGATATATTTAAATATTGTTAATGTATAGTTATGTATGGCCTCGTGTATATTTAATATTGTTAATGTATAGTTATGTATGGCCTCGTGCCTTTGCTGTTGGCCTCGTGGCCTCGTGGCCTGCTTTGTACAACTCCTATATAATGGAGCTCCCATTTGGTTTCTAATGGAAGAAGAACACAGAGTGTAATAGCTCTTTCAATCACTCTCTCAATATTTATTTCATGGTATCAGAGCAGGTGTAACCCTGTCTCATCATTTTCGCCTCTTCAGTCAGTATTCGAATTTTTCTGTTTTTTAATTTTTTTTTGTTTTGTCTCTCTCTTCTACTCAAATATATCCTTCTATTTCATGCCTAAATACGGTCTAGCTTTTGGAATGACTACCAACTCATCCTCCTCTTCTTCTGATATTATCATCTCATCATCTTTATCCTCTCATCAAATGGAAACCTCTCATCTTCCGATCACCGCCCATAAACTGAATGGGCAAAATTATTTGCAATGGTCTCAATCCATATTAATGTTTATACGGGAAAAGGAGAAAGATGACTACATCACTAGAGCCTCAGCGCTACCAGAAACCACAGCATCAACCTACAAAAGGTGGATAGCTGAAAATAATATGGTCATGTCGTGGCTCGTCAACTCTATGACCACTGACATTGGCGAAAATTTTCTGTCATTTGATACTGCCAAAGAGATCTGGGACATGGCAAAGGAAACATTTTCGGACAAGGAAAACACATCTGAAATCATCCAGCTTGAAAGCTCCCTCCACGATTTACATCAAGACAATCTTACGGTAACTGAATATTTTAATACCCTTACTCGTCTATGGCGTCAACTTGATACGTTTGAGGTTCATAACTGGCAGTGTATTGCTGACGGTTTGTTGTATAAAAAGATTGTCGAAGGGAAGCGTGTGTTTAAATTCTTGTTAGGATTGAACACAAATCTTGATGAAATCAGAGGAAGAAGTATGGGAGTAAAACCGCTACCTAGCCTTAGAGAGGCATTCTCTAAAGTCCGTCGCGAAGAAAGTCGAAAAAAACTCATGATGGGATCTCATCAACAACTGAATATGGCAGAAAGCTCGGCTCTTAAGACTCAATTCGCTCCTATTGACAACTGTTAGAAAAATAAAGGAGGTAGGCCTTGGTGTGATCATTGCAGAAAGTCGGGTCACTCGAGAGAAACTTGCTGGAAGATTCATGAAAAGCCAGCAGATTGGAAGCCACGTCAGCCTCTTGAGAAAGAAGGACGAGGTAATCATGTAGGTACAAATGAACTATCACCACAATTTGAAGCAAGCCCTTTCACCAAGGAGCAAATGGAGATGCTCCAGAAACTACTACAGTCACAATCTGGTTCGTCTTCCAACCACATCATTGGATCCGGAACCTTGGCTCACAAAGGTAATTCTTTGAACGCCTTTACTGTTGGTAAGAAACGTAAAAAACCTTGGATTGTGGACTCAGGAGCATCTGATCACATGACGGGAGATGCAACAATTTTTGATACATATAGCTCATGTCAAAATAATTTAACGGTCCGAATCGCAGATGGTTCACTATCAAAGGTTGGCGGTACAGGTTCAGTTGTGCTATCTAGGAATCTTATTCTCAACTCTGTTCTCCTTGTTCCTGACTTGGACTGTAATTTACTGTCAATTAGTAAACTCACTAAGGAAAAGAGGTGTGTTACTAATTTTTTTCTCCACTCATTGTGAATTTCAGGATTTGGATTCGGGAAAGAAGATTGGCAATGCTGAGGAATGCTCTGGACTCTACATCCTTAAGGAACTCCACTATCCACAAGAACAACCTCAAACCGCAATTCGTGGTAGTTCTTTTTGGGTTTCGTGTCCAAATAACGATAGAACAATTATGTTGTGGCACTATCGATAGGTCATCCTAATGTTATGCATCTCAAGCATTTATTTCCTTCATTATTTAAAACTCCAAAACCTTTTGATTGTGAAATTTGTCAATTGTCTAAGCATGTACGGTCCCATTTTCCCATTCAATCCTATAAAGCATCTCGTCCATTCTCACTAATTCATAGTGATATCTGGGGTCCATCAAGAATAAAAAATGTAACTGGTATTTGGTGGTTTGCCTTATTCATAGATGATCATACTAGATTAACCTGGGTCTTCCTCATGAAAGACAAATCTGAAACAAGTCAAATCTTCAAAAATTTTCAAATTATGATTCAGACACAATTTCAGTCAAAAATCCAAATTCTAAAGTCTGATAATGCTCGGGACTATTTCAACTCCATTCTATGAGAATTTTTAGCAAAAGAAGGGATAGTTCACTTAAGTTCATGTGTTGACACCCCACAACAAAACGGCATCGCTGAACAGAAAAATAGGCATTTGTTAGATGTTACTAGATCACTAATGTTTTCCACAAATGTTCCACAATTCTTCTGGGGGGAAGCTATTCTTACAGCAGCCTTCCTTATCAATAGGATGCCATCCAAGGTACTACAATTCCAAACTCCTTGTCAACTTCTTCTAAAATCCTTTCCAACTACTCGCCTCATCTCCACCATCCCACCAAAAATTTTCGAGTGCTCTGTCTTTGTTCATATCCATCAACTGTATCGAAGTAAACTTGATCCCAGGTCCCTCAAGTGTATCTTCATTGTGTATTCGTCACATCAAAAAGGGTATAAGTGTTACTCTCCAGTCACAAGGAAATTCTACAATTCCATGGATGTAACATTTTTTGAAACCCAGTCTTACTACCCTAAAATTGTTATTCAGGGGGAGACTCCAACCCAGGAATCTCAATTTTGGATCCTTGAGTCATAAGTGAGCCATCCATCACCACCAACAATCCCACACCTCTTGAGTCATTGAGTGAGCCATCCATCACCACCAACAATCCCACACCTCCTGAGTCATTGCATCAAAATTCCGAGTTCATTGTTGACTTGCGGGATAATGAGCAGATCCACGAGGAAACGAAGGAAGGAGCACTTTCTCAACAATCCCATGAGGCTGAACCGGGTTCTCATCCAAGCAACATTCCAGGTGACAATATTCCTTCCACAGATAGTATTGATAATTCTGAGTTAGAAAATACTATTCTTAATATGCCCATAGCTTGGAGAAAAGGAGTTAGATCATGTACTCAGCATCCCATTGGGAACTTTATTTCTTATGATAAGCTATCACCTTCGTTTCGTGCCTTCACTTCTAGCATCACGGAGATACCCATTCCTCGGACTATTCAGGAAGCTTTCAAGGATCCGAAGTGGAAGGCGGCAGTTAATGAGGAAATTTGGGCTCTGGAAAAAAATGGTACTTGGGCAATTACTGATCTTCCAAGAGGTAAGAAACCAGTTGGGTGTAAGTGGATTTTCACAGTAAAGCACAAGGCAGATGGTAATGTAGAACGATATAAAGCTCGGTTGGTCACCAAAGGATTCTCCCAATCCTATGGCATTGACTATCAAGAAACCTTTGCTCCAGTTGCCAAGCTCAACACTGTTCGTGTACTTTTATCCTTGGCAACTAATCTCGATTGGTCACTTCACCAACTTGATGTGAAAAATGCCTTCCTCAATGGTGACTTAGAGGAAGAAGTTTACATGGACATTCCTGCTGGACTTGAGACGACATCAAATTTCAACAAAGTTTGCAAACTCCGAAAATCCTTGTATGGCCTCAAACAATCTCCTAAGGCCTGGTTTGAACGGTTCACTAAGGCAGTGAAAGGGTACGGCTTTGTTCAATGTCAATCCGATCATACATTATTTGTGAAGCACTCCCTAGGAGGGAAATCGGCAATTATCATTGTTTATGTCGATGACATAATTTTAACAGGTGATCATGAAGAGGAAATTGGCTTACTTAAAAAATTCCTAACAAAGGAATTTGAGATTAAAGATCTTGGAAACCTGAAGTACTTTCTTGGAATGGAGATTGCTCGGTCAAAGAAAGGTATATCAATCTCACAACGTAAATACGTTCTAGACTTACTGAATGAAACAGGGATGCTAGGATGCAAGCCGGCAGAAACACCTATGGACACAACTATCAAACTGGAAGAAAGTGACGGTAGTGCACCCAGTGATAAAGGGAGATATCAACGTCTTGTGGGAAAACTCATTTATCTTTCTCATACAAGGCCAGACATCGGCTTCTCTGTTAGTGTGGTCAGTCAATTCATGAATAATCCAACCGACAAACACATGACTGCTGTGACCAGAATATTGAGATACCTAAAAAGGACACCGGGCAAGGGTCTCTTCTTCCAAAGAACAACAAATAGAAAAATTGAGATTTTTTCAGATGCAGATTGGGCAGGTTCAGTGACTGATCGAAGATCAACTTCTGGCTATTGTTCGTTTGTTTGGGGGAACGCGGTTACATGGCGAAGCAAGAAACAGTCAGTGGTAGCCCGTAGTAGTGCTGAGGCAGAATTTCGTGCTATGGCACTAGGTATCTGTGAGGGAATCTGGTTGAACAGGATGTTAGAAGAATTACGGGTTCCATCTAAACATCCCATGGTTTTATACTGCGACAACCAAGCCGCTATCAGTATAGCTAAGAATCCGGTTCATCATGATCGAACTAAACACGTGGAGATAGATCGACACTTTATCAAGGAAAAGATTGAAGCAGGAGTTTTTCAAGTCAGCTACACTCCAACAAACTGTCAAACAGCGGATATTCTCACAAAAGCTCTTGCTCGAGTTACCTTCGAAGATCTGACGGACAAATTGGGAATGATTAACATCTACAACGTAGCTTGAGGGGGAGTGTTGATACTCAAGCTATTATAATAATATAATAAAGCCACAGATTGTGATATATTTAAATATTGTTAATGTATAGTTATGTATGGCCTCATGTATATTTAATATTGTTAATGTATAGTTATGTATGGCCTCGTGCCTTTACTGTTGGCCTCGTGGCCTCGTGGCCTGCTTTGTACAACTCCTATATAATGGAGCTCCAATTTGGTTTCTAATGGAAGAAGAACGCAGAGTGTAATAACTCTTTCAATCACTCTCTCAATATTTATTTTCAGGTGATAATAACAGCAGCAACAACATAATAATAATAAATAGTGCAAGAACAACAGCAACAACACAGACCCATTAGAGGGTGGTCTATGTCTATTCACTAGAGCTCTGTTTCTTCATCTTGTTCACTAGTTTTTGGTTTTCTTTTGGGAAAGCAATGGAGAAGAAGGAGTTGAAGAAGAAAGGTGAGTTGCAAATTCCAGATTTCGTGTCTGGCATATGCAGAACTACTAGGAAAGTGCTGCATTTTAAATCACTCGTAAATCACTATTACAAATAAAAAAATAGAAATGTTTGGGATCCAATTTGATCTTGGCCTTGATGTGTGTGTGGAGTCCACCCATGTATGTGTGAGCCCCACATTATGAGTGATTGAGATGAGAGTGGGGTTGTGGGAGTCATGTTTGTGTGGGGTCTCTATCAGAATTGATGACAAACATGTTATGGACCCACGTACTCTGTCCCAGATTTTTCTTGAGTGGGTTTTTTTTTTTTGATGGATATTAAATTGATGTAGTGTGAATACAAAGTATAAAATGAATTTAATTCAACTTGCTTGGCTTGAGTTTTTTTAATTCACTTTTCAGATTATTGAAATTTTTTGTTTTCACTGAATATTTTTAATATTTTAAGTATTTTTTTAATTTTTCAAAACACTTAAAAAGTATAATATTTGTAAAAAAAAAATTTAAAAAAATTTACTAAATAACAAACATAACAAAAAAAAATGAAAATACAATATATTATTGTATTCTTATGTATTTATTAATTTTTTAAGATATTTTTTTATAAATATTTTACTTTTTATATACATGTAAGTAAAGTGTATCTAAAAAAGTAAAAAAAATTGTTTAAAATTTTAAAAATATTCAATAAAAAAAACACGAAAAACAAAAAACTCAATTTTTATAAAATTAAATTTAAGAAATTGAAACGTTACTAACAGAAGTATGACTAGCTGAATATTCGTCAAAAGAATTTTCAATCTTATCAAGTTGTTTGCCAATAGTTTTTAAACATTGATTTGTATAGTTATTTTGTTCAATTACTTTTTCAACTTCAGAGGATTCATCGCTAGGGAGTTTGAATGGAGAAGCTAGGTCAACAGTGCCTTTATGTTTAATAAGTATTTTCTCTAAAGGAGGATGACTAGCGGAGACAACAGTATTGGAAGAAGTTTTCCATTTAGTTTTTGTAATTACATTTATGTTTTGGTTGTAATTTTCTAAATAATCAAAGAATTTAATTTCAATATTATGATCTGTCATAAATTTATACCAGATTTTGGTAATTTTAGATTGTTGTGTTGTATCATAAGTATTTTTGTAATTTTGTCGTTTCAACTTATTTGCATTAGATTTAAATTCCACATGAATCCTATTAAGATCTGGAATAAAAGGTTTATGAAGAGTTAATAATTGTGGATTAATAGGAGGAACAACTTCGAAATCTGTTTGAGTAGGTGAATCTTGAGAAACAGTATCTTCTTCTTGAAGATGTGTGTGGCTAGAGTAAATGGGTTTACTAATTTGTGAGGTAGAAGAATTATCTATTCCTTTCATTTTACTATGATGAGATTGGGAGGTGAATTCATTAAGGTGAAGTTTTCTGTCTTTTCTAGTGAATAAAGGGGTATTAAAAATTTCATCATCATCAGTTTCTGTAGGTAAACTAGATGTACTATATCTAGTAAATTGACTGTAAGTTCTATTAAATCTAATATGGATAGATCCATTAGTAAATTGTTAAATATGTTGAATATCTTGACTATCAGAAGATTGTTGATTTTGGGAATAATTTTCCTTGGTAGTAACCCAATCATCAGGAAGATTGATATCTTTCCATTGAATCATTTTTGGAACAGTAATATTGGTTGCAATGATACTGCCTTGAATTAATGAAGTTTTATCCTTTGGACTTTTGGTTAAAGCATGAACATTTAAATTCGTTTTAACACATTTATAATAGATTCTGTAAATTAAAACAATGTTATGTACACTTTCTAACATATTAGTAAATTCTCCAAATAGTTGAATATTCAATGTTAAAGCTTTTAATATGTGAGGATCATGTAACTTAATGTAAAATCAGGAAAACAATTAAAATAGACAGGACCTTTATGGAGGCCGAATTCCATCATACCCATTACACTTGCATTATAATTAATAAATTGGGCATCTCTTAAACATAATAAAACAGAAGTATTTTTACCTTGTTGAGTTAATGGATTTATTCCTACTTGGATTAATCCTAAATGAATAAAATAATGACCAGCTTTGAGATGTTTTCGGATAGCATCTTTAGTTAATAATTGACAGGTTTCTCGTGGTTTACTTAAAGCATAAACTTATTCAACAGTTTTGACTTGTAAATCAACATTAAAAGTAGACTATAAAAAACTATTTTTATAAATTTCTTTAGTTTTTACTTTAGGGATATTCCAACATAAATCAATTTTAACATCTTGATATTCATGTTCTTCTTCATTTAATACCAAATCTAAACTAGGTATAGGAGCAAGAGTTGTAGATTTAGAGCTAACTGAAGAATTACTTCTGAATAATCGACTCATTATGATTTGCTAAAATTAAATCCAATTCCAAAATTCAATTATAACTTATCATGTTTTCTCATACGGTGTGTTCACTCATACCCTTTCCGGGAACCCCTATATCCTACCACTGCCTAATCTTAAGGACTTACTCTGGATTGGGACAAAAGGTGGGTGGCTACTGACAAAGTGAAAAACAAGAGATAAGTTAAGCAAGAATAAAGAGATTGGAATTTAATTGAAGAAAATCAAATGGGAAGGTTAATAAAAAAAAATATTTTAAACCTCTTCTATTACACAAAGTTAAAAAAAATATTTCATTAATTATCCTTATGGGGGCGGGAGTCCAGTAAAACGAGGTGGGAGAAATCAAAATCGGTTCCCACCACACTTCTTCATCGACACAAGAAAAATGGGTACAATTTTTTGGAAGGTGTAAATACTATTTTACAAAAAGATAATAATAATAATAATAATAATAATTAAATGTTTTGTCAGTGGACCATAGAAATTGGGGATTCCATGACTTTCCAACGTTTCCTTTGGCTTTTGTTTTTGGAACTGGTGTTCCTTTGGCTAACATGCCATTTTTTTTCTTTCGATTATATTATAAGGGTAGACTAGACTGGGTTGAAGTGTAGGGCAGCTAGAAAAATTCATATATATATATACATATATAAACCATTAGAGCAATTGAAATTTTGATTTTTTGAAATGTTTGTCAAAACTTGTCATTATATCCAGTGGCAGAGGTAGGAATTTAATATAGAGGGGGTACTTATTAATTATAACCTCAAAATTTTTCTTCTTCAATCAATAACAATAACATAATAATAATTTTTCAAGTTAATATTAAACATTAAAAATTAATATTCATTACAAAAAGTTTTTAATTTTAAACTTTTACAATTGACTTCGACGAATTTTCATCTTTTAAAACCTTTCCATGATAGTATCATTGTCAATGCCATAAAAAATATCTTTCTCAATATAGACAACCAAGCTATCATTCATCTATTTGTCACCCATTCGGTTCTACAACCGATTCTTCACAAGATTCATAGTTGAAAATACCCTCTCAATAGTAGTAGTTACAACAGGTAAGATTAATGCTAAAGTCAAGAGCAAATACACCAATGGATGTACTTTGTCTCTTCCAATCTCCACCATTTTCTTAGTAAGATTGACAATTCTATTCAACCTTGAGAACACACTACTGGATAGCATATCGATAATATATGTATCAAATTGATCATTAAGTACCATGAGCTCCATTGAAGAAAATTCTTTGGGATAAAATTCGGCAAAATCAATTAACTTGTTCTTGTCAAAACTAGAGAAAGAGTTAGATGGATTAAAACATGCCATACAAAATAACAACTCAGTGTTTGACTCAGTGAAACGAGCATTTAATTTTTGAATTTGCATATCCAAAACAGTGTTCAGCGCGATAGTGATGTAAGTTTGTAATTTCTTGAGTATGGTGCCTTTTTCTCCCTCGAGCTACAAATATATCATCCATTTGGGGAACATCAATTTCATGCTTTATGTATATTAATATTAATAAATTTAAAATAAGAGCAAAATAAAAAAAATCATGTTATTTTAATTTTTGATTTTTTTTAAATAATTAATATTTTAAGTTAATAAAAAATAAAATAAGAAATTAATATTTTAAAATGGAAAGGAATAAAATTTATAATCTTCATAATTAACAACAGTTCCGTCAAGGGTACGTATACCACTATATAGCTTTATTTTAGAGAATTAATTAAAACTTAATTTTTTTTACTTTTTATTTTTTTAAAATTATATTTTTTCTCTATTTTTTTTATAAAAAATTAAAAAATTAATTTTTAACCTATTTGTGTTATAATCAGCCTGCAAAGAGATACATGGCAGAATCCTGTTAAATACTAATTTCTGTCTATATATATATCAAAAATGTTTGGGACCCCATTTGGAGATGACCCCACACTCCCAAAGTGATTTTGACCCTCCATATATGTGTGGAGCCCACTCATATATATGTAAATTCACATTATGAATGGTCCAAATTTGTAGGATCTTGTGAGAGTAGGATCTTAATCATTGCTCATATGTATATCCATTAAAAGAAAATGTCGGAGGCACTAGTGATTGGGTCACCTGAGTTTAGTAAATTTTCCTTTAATACACATACACTCCACACAGCACAGAACCAAAAAAAAAAAATTTTGAAAAGTCAGGGGGGGCACGTGACCCCCTCGCCCCCATGTACCTCCACCCCTAGTTATATCTAGAAAAATTAGTGAAATATTTTTTTAACTTTGTGTAGTATAAGAGGTTTAAGTTATATATATATATATTTTTTTTAATTAGCTGACGTCTCTCAATATTTTTATAGAGAAAATTTGACATAGAAAAATTTCAGCTTCTACTGAGAGAAATTTCAAATTTTCTCTAGTATGATTATAGAAAAATTTTGAAATTTCTTTGTGAAATTAGAAAAAGATTTCTGTGAAAATTAAAATTTCTTTGAGTCAGATAAAAATTTTCTAAATTGAATTTTCTCTGCAGAAATGTTGAGGGACCTGAAGTATTATGAAAATATTGTATATCCTTTATCTTATAAAATCTTAATATTAGGGATCTTAAAGAAAATTTCTCTAATATATATAATTTAATTTTTTTTATTATAGTAAAATTAAAACACTAAAATATTATACTTAATATTAATTTTTACTCATTTATTTTTATCTTATAATTCTCAATAAATATAAATCATTATCTGTAATATAATATATTATTTATAATTTTTATTAATATTCTTATTCTTGAACTTGCAAAATTAATCATCTCTCGCCCCACCATCTCTCACCCCACCATCTCTCACCCCAGACTTGACTCATGACCATCCACTGTTGACACTTTGGTAAGCTAAAAACTATGATAAATTACACTGATATTTCTCAAAGTTTAGAAAGGGATAATTTGCACATCAACCAAAACATAAGATGGTAATGTAAAATTTGTCTAAATTATCCAACAGGTCATACCTATATCATATGTGATCGGTCCTTCCAAGTGCAAGGCCATGTAACTAATTTTTCCTACCTTATCTCCTACATTATAGGCAAATTGATTATGTATCATCTTAAACTTATTTTGACAATAGGCTAAAATAGTCAAAAAATTGAGAAGTCACTATAAAAAAGTTGAATTGTTATCTCTATTTTTTTATGTTGGGTATACCTCCTTATTGGAGTGTGGGACCTAATTGATTTGTTAAAAAGAATTTTAATTTGGTTTAGTTTAGGCATAATATATTTTAATATATTATATCTAATTTTTAGAGACCCAATTCAATTTGGTAACAACTAGGGTTTTGATATAAACTCTAAAATTAACAATATATATATATATTGTTTATGTTTTTGCCCCGACGTAGAAGGAAAAAAAAAACGGCAGCAGCACAGGTGAAACTCCATTCAGTGGGTGTGTTTTTCTTGATCTTGGTGCTTAGAAACTTCATTGGTTCCAAGTTTTGATTGGTGCTTGAGTTGATCAAACAATTTGGTGGCATTAAGTTTGGTGGAGTGATTTGTTCAAGGTTTGGAAAATTACTCTGTTCGTGGCTACTTTGATTCGGTGCTGATTTGGGTCTATTATTTTGGATCTTCTACAACTCTGGTTTCGAAGATTTTGGTTTATCTATTTGGTGAGGTCTTTCCTCTTATTTATTTGTGATTATTTGGAATTCACCTAAGGGTGGTTTGTGAGACCATTCATGTCTCGTTTGTAATCGTTTGGAAACTGTTTGGTTGATAGTAGAATCAGATTTCGATCCCATGGACGTACCTCATATTGAGGGAACCACGTAAAAATTCTTGTGTTACTTTTGATTTACTTGTGGGGAATCACATATTTTCCCTAACAACTGGTATCAGAGCCTACGGTTTATTTGAGTTTATTTATTTGTGTAAATCAATGGAGGGGAATGTAGGTCGTATGTCTAGCTTCAATGGAAGCAATTGGGTAATTTGGAAAACTAAAATGAAGGACCTATTATTTTGTAAAGATTTGTATGGGCCTATTGAAGGTGATAGTGGCAAACCTGAGGGTATGAAAGATACTGAATGGAATATGCTTAATCGAAAAGCCGTTGGTGTTATCCATCAATGCATTGATGACAGTGTGTTTCATCATGTTGCTACTGAAACTTCAGCATATGATTTATGAAAAAAATTAGAAGGCCTTTATGATAGGAAATTAGCCACAAATAAAGCTTTTCTGTTTCGTAAGTTGGTTAATTTAAAATATAAAGAGGGCAGCCCTATTCCAAAACATCTGAATGAAATAAAGAGTATTGTTAACCAACTTGCTTCTATGAAAATTGTTTTTGATGATGAGTTACAGGCTTTGATGTTACTTAGTTCTTTGCCCGAAAGTTTGGAAACTTTGGTTGTGACAATTAGTAATTCGGCGCCTGATGGAGTTGTCACAATGAGCCAAGTCACTAGTAGCTTGTTAAATGAAGAAACTAGAAAAAAATCAGTGGGTTCCTCTCATTCGGAAGCATTTGTTGTGAGAGGCCGAAGCAAAACAAGGGGGAGGAGTAAGACTCCTCATGGTCGTGATCAAAGCCGTGACAAATCAAAAGATGGTTCTTTTTCAAGGAAAGACATTGAGTGCTATTATTGCCATGAGAAACAGCACATGAAGCGAGAATGCCGAAAGCTCAAGAACAAGGAGAAAAGGCGTGACGAAAGTGTGGACAAGAAGCAAGAAGACACAACAGCAGTTACTATCGATGATCTCATGGCCGTTTGTGAACATGATTGTATCAATTTTATGGGCCAAGAGAGCAATTGGGTGATTGATTCTGGTGCTTCTTTTCATGTGACTTCTCGAGTAGATTTCTTCACTACCTACATCGAAGGAGATTATGGTTCTGTTCGAATGGGTAATGAAGGTTTGTCCAAGATTATCGGCATGGGTGATGTTTGCTTGGAAACAAATTTGGGCTGTAAGTTGTTGCTTAAAGATGTGAGGCATGTTTCCGATATTCGCCTCAATTTGATCTCTACTGGGAAGCTAGATGATGAAGGCTTCAACAACAAATTTGGTGATGGAATATGGAAGCTCACAAAGGGTTCTTTGGTGGTGGCTAAGTGCAGGAAGACTCATACACTTTACTCGATGCAAGGAAAAATTTGTAAAGGTGTTGTCAATGCACTTGAAAATGATACTTCTACCGAATTCTGGCACACGCGGCTTGGCCATATGAGTGAAAAAGGGCTACAAGTTTTGTTCAAGAAAGAGCTTCTACCCGGTTTGAAAGGTACACATCTTAAAACTTGTGTTCATTGTTTGGCGGGTAAACAACATAGAGTTTCTTTTCATAAAAATGTTGCTTCTAGAAAAGAAAATGTGTTGGAGTTGATTCATTCGGATGTTTGTGGTCCTTTGAAAGTTAGAACAAATAGTGGTGCACTTTATTTTGTTACTTTCATTGATGATTATTCAAGGAAAGTTTGGGCTTTTCTACTAAAAACTAAAGATCAAGTTCAAGAAGTATTTAAGCATTTTCAAGCCATGGTTGAAAGAGAAACAGGGCAGAAATTGAAGTGCATCCGATCAGACAATGGTGGTAAATACATTGGGCCATTTGATGAGTATTGTCGCAGCCAAGGTATTCGGCATCAAAAGACAGTTAAGAACACTGCTCAACCAAATGGAGTTGCCGAGAGAATGAACCGCACCATTGTGGAAAGAACAAGGTATTTGCTTTCATAAGCTAAATTGCCAAGATCCTTTTGGAGTGAGGCAATGAAGACAGCGGTTGACGTAATCAATTTGTCTCCTTCCTATCCTTTGAATGTTGATGTTCCAGAAAGAGTTTGGACTGGTAAAGATGTATCTTATGAGCACTTGAGAGTGTTTGGTTGCCGAGCTTTTGTTCACATTCCAAAAGATGAGAGGTCCAAGCTTGATAGCAAGTCAAGACAATGTATTTTTCTTGGCTATGGACGTGATGAATTTGGGTATAGATTGTGGGATCCGGTCAACAAGAAAATCATTCGAAGCCGTGATGTTGTGTTTCTTGAAGACCAAACAATTGAAGACTTTGGCAAAGGTGATCAATCGGAGCCAAAAACTAGTGATCTCATTGACATGGATCCATCTCCTTCATCTTCGGTGGATGATGAAAATGGAGGAGATGTGCAGCCACCTATTGAAGATGTAGAGGATGATGCTAATCCTAATGAAGTTGAGCCAGAAATTGAGGAAGAGCATCCAACTCAAGAACCGCCACCACAACTTGAGTTAAGGAAATCTACAAGGGACCGACAACCTTCAAGAAAGTATCCTCCCAATGAATTTGTGTTGATTTCCGATCAAGGGGAGCCTGAGAGCTACCAAGAAGCAATTGAGCATGCAAAGAAAGATGATTGGAAAAAGGCCATGGATGAGGAGATGAATTCCTTACTTGAAAACCAGACTTATGATTTAGTGAAGTTGCCTAAAGGGAGGAAAATTCTGAAAAATAAGTGAGTTTTCAAATTGAAGAATGATGGCAAGAATCTGATATACAAAGCACGTCTTGTTGTAAAAGGTTTTAGGCAAAAGAAAGGCATTGACTTTGATGAGATTTTCTCACCAGTTGTGAAGATGTCTTCTATTCGGGTTGTACTTGGCATGGCTGCAAGTATGAACCTTGAAGTTGAACAACTTGATGTGAAGACTGCATTTCTTCATGGTGATCTTGAAGAAGAAATTTACATGGAGCAATCAGAAGGTTTTGTGGAAAAAGAGAGAGAAATTTTTTTGCAAATTGAAGAAAAGTTTGTGTGGTCTCAAGCAAGCCCCGCAACAATAGTACAAAAAATTTGACTCTTTCATGATGAATAATGGTTTTTCTAAAACCACTTCCGACCATTGTGTGTTTGTGAAAAAATTTTCGGATGGCAAATTTATTATACTTTTGCTTTATGTTGATGACATGTTAATTGTGGGTCAAGATTCTACCATGATTAACAGGTTGAAATTGGAGTTGAGCAAGTCTTTTGCTATGAAAGATTTGGGACCGGCAAAGCAAATACTTGGTATGAAAATTGTTCGTGATTGCAAAGAGGGGGTGATTTGGTTGTCTCAAGAAAGCTACATTGAGAAAGTTCTTGAGAGATTCAACATGGATAAAGCAAAGGCGATTGGTTGTCCACTTGCGGGTTACTTCAAGCTTAGTTCGAATCAATGTCCTACAAGTGAGAAAGACAAAGAAGAGATGTTAAAAGTTCCTTATGCTTCAGCAGTTGGTTCTTTGATGTACGCCATGGTTTGTACAAGGCCGGATATTGCTCACGCCGTTGGTGTGGTGAGTCGGTTTCTCTCTAATCCGGGTAAAGAACATTGGGCAGCGGTAAAATGGATTTTGAGGTATCTTCGAGGGACTTCGAAGGTGTGTTTGTGTTTTGGGGATGGTAAGCCGATGCTTGATGGGTTCACAGATTCTGACATGGCCGGTGATATTGATTCTAGAAAATCTACTTCGGGGTATTTGATGACTTTTGCAGGGGGAGCTGTGGCATGGCAATCTAAATTACAAAAATGTGTTGCTCTCTCGACTACCGAAGCTGAATTTATTGCCATTACGGAAGATTGCAAAGAAGAGTTATGGTTGAAGAAATTTTTGCAAGAGTTGAGTTTGAAGCAAGAAAAGTATGTGCTTTATTGTGATAGTCAAAGTGCTATTCATTTGAGTAAAAATTCTACTTTTCATTTGAGATCGAAACACATTGATGTGAGGTACCATTGGATTCATGATATGTTAGATTCGAAATTGTTACAACTCGAAAAGGTTCACACAGACGATAATATTTCGAATATGTTGACAAAGACTTTGTCGCAAGACAAACATTTGAAGTGTGTGGCGGGTATGGTTGATATCTCCACCTAAGTCGGTATGGAAAGAATTTTTGGGTATACCTCCTTATTGGAGTGTGGGACCCAATTGATTTGTTAAAAAAAAAATTTAATTTGGTTTGGTTTAGGCAAAATATATTTTAATATATTATATCTAATTTTTAGAGACCCAATTCAATTTGGTAACAACTAGGGTCTTGATATAAACTCTAGAATTAACAATATATATATATTGTTTATTTTTTGCCCCAATGTAGAAGGAAAAAAAAAAAAAAAACGGCAGCAACACAAGTGAAACTCAATTCAGTGGGTGTGTTTTTCTTGATCCTGGTGGCTAGAAACTTCATTGGTTCCAAGTTTTGATTGGTGCTTGAGTTGATCAAACAATTTGGTGGCATTTAAGTTTGGTGGAGTGATTTGTTCAAGCTTAGGAAAATTACTACGTTCGTGGCTGCTTTGATTCGGTGCTGATTTGGGTCTATTATTTTGGATCTCCTAAAACTCTGGTTTTGAAGATTTTGGTTCATCTATTTGGTGAGGTCTTTCCTCTTATTTATTTGTAATTATTTGGAATTCACCTAAGGGTGGTTTGTGAGACCAGTCATGTCTCGTTTGTAATCGTTTGGAAACTGTTTGGTTGATAGTGGAATCGGATTTCGATCCCGTGGACGTACCTCACATTGAGGGAATCACGTAAAAATTCTTGTGTTACTTTTGATTTACTTGTGGGGAATCACATATTTTCCCTAACATTTTACACATCTTTTCATAAAAAGTTAAAAAACTTAGCCAATTCCCACAACACCCCTTATTATAAGATTGACACCCAACCACGTAATAGATCGGACTTGCCAGATAACTTCTTCCTCCAGCAAATCCTCCATTACACTGTGTTTAATTGGGAGATTTAGAAAGAGATTTGGAAAGGAAAATGAAAATAGAAACGGTAGGTGAAATATGAATAAAATATACTTACATTTCACTCAGTTTCACACACATTTTCTCATTTCATTTTCAAATCCCTTAACAAAACACAGCGTTAGAGTCCTTTATCCTCATATCTGCTTTGTTCTGTTGCTCTCCCTGTTCATAGTAGCTCAGAGAAGAGTGGATAGGAGAAATTTTTATTGTGGAGCCAATCCTTTGCTTATGTGGCAACTCTTGACCAATTGATATACAAAATGTTTTCTTTCCCAGCAATTCAAGAACATATCCCTTGAACCAAATTAATTAGTCATATAATAGCTCTAAATTTGTCCAAAATATAAGCTGGCTTTGTCCCTTCTTCAAACTTATTCATTGACACATCTTTTGGAGAATAAAGTTTGAATCATAGCTCACTAATTTGATGTTCTCTTGTTTTACTTGAGTCATTAGAAAACTCACATACCCTCACAAAATATCCATCTTCTTCCCCCCTTCACTACATGGTTGGGTCTGAATGTTACACATTTAATTCACTAATATACATTTTATTAGTTTATTTATTTATATTATTTTATAATTTTATATGATTTTGTATGTTTATACATATTTTGAGTGTTTGTACATAAATAGTTATAAATAATATATTTTAATGTTATATTATATTATAATATAAAATAAAATAATAAAAAATAAATAAACTTTCGGTGTGAGAATCTTCCCCACCGTTATTCAACATCTTCATTTATATATATAAAATAAAGGTAAATTACAAATATATCTCTTGAGATTTGCTTAAAATACAGATTGTCCTTTGTGATTTGAAAAATTACAAATACCCCCTATTAGAATTTTTTATTTAACAAAAATAACTAAAAAAATAAAATTTATAATTGCTCTCTTATACAATAATAAAATTACTTAAATTATTAATTGAAATATATTTTTAATTTCATTAAAAACTATTAATTGACTTGATAATTTATTAACAAAAAGGGCGATTTGTTATGAAATTAGAAATTTCAGGGGTGGAATATAATTTTCAAAACCACATGAGATAATTTATATTTTAATCAAACCTTAGGGGTGTATTTGTTATTTATCTTAAAATGAAATATTATATAATTATATTGTTATATTACGGAAGTGATACAGAGTTCTAATTGTAGAGTTTTAATTTGAGCTTTACTGATATAACAAGGAAAAAAAAAAACATAAACATACACAACATATGACACACGACTATTTAATACTGTCTTAAAACTCTCTTTTTAAAACTCCAAATCATTTTTTGTTATGCTTACTTGATTGCACGTTGAAGTCAGGAAAGCGCAAAGAAAAGGGAGAGAAAAAAGAGGAGGAAAGGGAAGGAAATGATGGTGGTCTGCCATGCCCTCCACTTTTCTTTATTTTTTCTTATTGAATTTAGGATTTATTATACTTTTTACTCTTAAATTATCATCAAATTTTCTATTTAGTTTTTGAACTATCAATTGAATTTATTTAGTCTCTAAATTATCATCAAATTCTCTATTTAGTCCCTAAAATATATAAATCAAAATCTATTTAGTCCTTAAACTATCGATTGAATCCATTAAATCTCTAAAGTATTTAATTAAAACTTATTTAGTCCCTAAAAGGATTATAAAAATAAAATATAAGCTCATAAATATTATAAATTAGTAAAACACCCTATTTAGTTAAAATTTTATGTAAAAAAAAATCTTAATTTTTTTTTCTATCTTTGAAAAGTGGCGCCAATCTATATATTAAATTTCCTTTATAAAGATAAAGGTAATTATTAATAGTATTTTTTTACTTATCTACTATAATAAAAACGTGCTTGCCTTAATATCTAGCATTAAATGCCAGATTTCGTTTATAATTTTTAATTGATTATTTTTAAGTTTTTCGCTAAATTCTTTTTATTACTTAATTAATGTATTATTTTGTTCTATTATTATTTGTAGAGAAGTGTTATTTTTTAAACTATCCAATTCTACTTCCTCAGTGTATCTAATATTCATATAATCTACTGGTAAGATTGAAAAATCAGATTCTAATATTAATTTAAACACACAACGAAATAAAATATCTTTTAAAGACAAAATAAAAATTTAAAAGATTTTTCTGTAATAAAATCTTAATTGGACAGGGTTTTTTACTAATTCATAATATGTATGGGCATATATTTTATTTTTGTAATCCTTTTAGGGATTAAATAGGTTTGAATTAAATATTTTAGGGACTTAATAGATTCAATCGATAGTTTAGGGACTAAATAGACTTTGATTTATATACTTTAGGGACTAAATAGAGAATTTGATGATAGTTTAGGAATTAAATAGATTCAATTGATAGTTCAGGGACTGAATAGAGAATTTGATGATAGTGTAGGAGTAGAAAGTGTAATAAAACCTGTAATTTATTTGCTCTTGCAGGTGGGCATCCACATTGTTGATGAATTGGCTTGGGAAATTTGCCTATAAGAAGATGCAGCGTTCGGCCAGAGAGAGGAGAGCAGAGAGACTGGGGAGAGAAGCAGAGGGCTTCTTTCCAAAGCAGAAGGCCAAAGAAGAGAAGAGAGCTGAGTGTTTTGGAGTAGAGTGCACAATTATGTGGAATTAACATTTTCTTTTTAGGGTATAGATGAAATCCTAACCAAGTAATTGAAATTTTATTGTATTTAGTATTTTTAGTTCTGATTTGGTTTGGATAAGTTGTATAACTCTAAGATATTTCTGTGCAATAAATGTTTTATTCAAATTATGTTATACAATGGTTTTCACTGCTGTGTATTAAAATTGTTAAACGAGTCATACTTAGTAACATAGGTCATGCATCGAATTGTAGTTTAGTGGTAACAGTCCGTGCTAAACGAAGATGATTCGTGACTTTCTGATTTTGATATACAAATTCTCTTGACAATGTATTTCTGATCAACTCACATCACAATATCCATATCAATGATTTTCTAAGAACTAGATATCAATAACTCCCTGATTATAAGGTTAGTGGTGGATTTAAAACCCTGAGATATTTCTTACTTAATTTTAATTTATGTTTTATTAGTTTTAGTTTTATTTATTTTCAAAACCAATCTTTTTAAATTACTTTAATTATTATTTTTAAGTCAACACAACTCGACTAGTCCCTACGGATTGACACTTGATCTTAATCGCTATATTTCGGAGTGGTAGTTATTTCTCGGTTTTAAATAAAACATTTTTGTGTATAAACGACAACATCACTACACTTTATGAGAATGTTTGAATTGTAACTACAGGAAATCTAATCTTGCTAACTACATTCATGTGGTTTTGTATGTTCCATATTGGCAATGATGATGGAAGAACTTGATGAAATATGAAGGGCGAATAATATTGAGGGAGTTGAAATTTTATTTCTTCCACTGCTTAAAATATACCATCAATCCTGGCATCATAGAATTTGATTTGCACAAATAGAAATCTTTGATTACAATTCACTACATAAAGAAAGAAATACAAAAGCTTTAAACAATTCGCTGTAATTAGTTAGTTGAAGTCTACTTTCTTTACCTTGGTCCTGATAAAATTGATGGAAATAAAGGAGTACGTAGCAGCACCAATGGCCTCCTCTTGGTGACCAGCAGCTCTGATTGCTCTTCGTACCACAGGAGTTGTGAAGCTATAATCCAAATTGTTTTCAACTTCTATAGAACCCTCCAAGACCTTAACCACCATTTACATTGAAGGCCTCATTGAAAAATCACTTTGTAGACACTACACAGGAACCCTCATCATCTCTAACTTCTGCTCTCTGTGTCTGCATGTCATCATTGTCTTTATCAACGACTTTCTCTTAAACAAACCTAGTAAATGCATATCTTCCTAAGGCTGAGACTTATTCAAATTTTTTTGCCCACACAACATTTTTAAGACCATGACCCCAAAGTTATAAACATCTACTTTCTCAGTGATAATTGAATTCAACCATTTAGGAGCTATTTGGCTCCTAAAGCCTGGTGTTCCCCTCATCATTGTTACAACTTGACTTTGGTCCTTATCAATTAGTGTTGACAATCCAAAATCCAAATTTTTTGCATTGAAGTATTCATCTAAGAGGATGTTTTGGGGTTTGATATCCAAGTGAAATATTTTCTGCCTACATTCCTCATGGAGATAGGTTAGTCCCTTAGCTATATCCATGATGATCTTCCTTCTGGATTGCCACCCAAGAGTGAGCTCCTAGTGCCTTTGGAAGATCCATGTGTCCAAGGATCCATTGGACATGTACTCATAAACTAGAAGCCGATATGATTTTTTATCACAGAATCCAATTAATCTTACCAAATTGACATGGTGAATGCTGCCTATTGTCTCAACTTCGGCTAAAAATGACTTCTTAACCTGACCAAAACCATTGAGACGCTTCACCGCTACTTTGGTGCCATCACTTAGTGTCCCTTGAAACACTGACCCAAATCCTCATTCACCAAGCTTATTATCGAAATTGCTTGTCATGACTCTCAATTCTCTGTAAGAGAATCTGGTAGGCATCCCTGGTAGTTGATCAATATAGAACTCATCAAGTTCCTCGGATTCACTTTCATTTCTAAAAAGAAAAAAGCAAAAGGCAACCACAAAAAATACACCAAAGAAAGCTCTGAGACTGGATCCCAGTATAATTATGACTTGCCTTGATTTCTTTTGAGAAGAATCAGTTGGTGAAGAAGGATTAAGATACTGAGTAACTGGAGCTTTGTGCACTTTAAGAAATAAAGTAATGTTGTCAACCCCACCCTCATTATCTATAAGAGAAGAGGCCTCAAATAGTAATAAGCAACCTTTCTTTGAATCCTATACAAAAATGGGACTTTTAGCGATGAATAAAATCCATCACTAAATGTAAAAAATGGGTCACAAAAAGTATTAGCGATGGATATGAGGCGTGGCAACAAGTGGCGTGACAAATAGTATTTGCAACGGAAATAAACCATCGCAATTTTTTGGCGACAGATTGTGCCTATCTTTTGCGACGGAAATTAGCCATCGCAATAAGTATGAGGCCAAATATAGCTTTCTTTTTGCAATGGATATAGTTCACCAATTGCAACGGTGTTACACTGTCGTTAAAAAATTGAAACTCTTTAGCGAGCTTTAAATTCTGCCGCTAAAAGTTAAATTGCTGGAAATTTTTTTCCCTCATTTTGTTGATTTTTCTTTTTCTTGCAAAATATTATTTTAAAAATTGTGAAACCATTATATAAAATTATCTATATAAATTATTAATGTTTCCTACATTCATATTTACTAAATCCCCGTATCAACTTTTAATATTTGCAAAAACAAATATCAATGCACGCTCAAAAAATCAAATATTCGAATAATAATCCAAAGCAATCAAATTGCTAAATTTAACCAAAATATTCAATACAACCTGAATTTTAGTATCCATATCCAATTACTGGCCAAGTAACAAAACAAATCGTTGTAAAAACAAATATCAACATCGGTAGTAAGTTCCAACTTCAACATGAGAATATATCATCACCGCCTCCTCAGTATGGTAACAACTATAAACAAACAAATATTCAAATTATTTACAGTATAATTAAAATCAAGCTACAAAGCTCTCAGAGTTATCTAGACTTCTGAATCAATTTAACATGAATGACATTAGAATTGTTACTGATTTCTATTTTCAAACTCTCAAAGTGTCATCAAAAGTGTTTATGTGACTAAATTAAAGAGATTACAAAAGAAAATAAGGTAAAATAAATTTATTCCAATGTCAATAGTTCACCAGAATCACCATTCAAATCAAAACTACTAAGATCCATATCCATTAAAATAAAAACATGTAATCAGAGAACACTCATGAATTCAGATATTTAAAATAGTCACATGACTACTACTATCACCACGTCCAGAACTTTCATGAATTCAGATATTTAAAATTCACTCAACAAATTAAACAACACGTATGCCATTGATGTGATCAGCAATCAAGAAAACAAACAGACAAGTAGCCTCCTTATTTCTCTGTTTCTTGAACCGCTTATGTTCTTTCTTTGCACTCTGAATCACCTGGGCTGCGGCTAGTCTGCAGCTTTGACCATAAGAAGATAGCATGCATACGGACACAAGACACATGCACAAAATAAATATTAATAATCACTGACACAGCAAATCTTAACATAAGGCATGGCTAGAATGAGGACAAGGGAGCATATATAGTATATACTCCCCATACAAATACTGTACATTCAACATTGATCAATTTTCTAAATTTATATATTTATAATTTCATAACACGAAGGACAAATCTCAACAAATTCATTTCAAGTGATTTCAATTTTCAAGTGACTCCTCCCCCCAACCCACCCAATCCAACCCCAAAAAAAGGTAAGATGAATTTAAAATTTCCCACAGATTGCATAGGATGGAGTCAGGAAATGAAAAGACAAAACAACGCATGGTTGAATACCTCATAGCACGATAAAATGGCCTGTACCGTAGGACATATGAAAGAGGGCATCCAAGTATGGCATAGATTGTTCTAGGAAGAAAATCTTTAAATCTGGAAATAGTGAACCATGTCAGAAGCACTATACTGAAGCATATCAACAACTTAAAATCATCATAAACAAGAAATCCCCTAAAAGAAAGAAGAAAACAAAAGTTTAAGAAGTTTAAGAATGAACACAATTAGAATGCTTCAGAAATCTTTTAATTTTTAAATTTAAAATAAAAAAAAATAAAAAAAGAAAAACAAGAAACAAGGTTTACTTACAAGCAGTATGCCCTGGCACCAAGAAATTAGGTTTAGTTTCTACAACTACAGTATTATGTAGCAAGCGTATGACAAGAATAAACACTGATCAGTTCTTGATTGTCTTGTAAATTGTACGAGCAAGAAATAATCTTCTTGTATAATCCTGTTGATCAAGTCTGCACTCCTCCAAACGTCGTCGCTTTTACTCCCTGAAAACACAAACGTGAGCTAACCAGCGGGTGTGTGTCGGATACCTCTCCGATGTCTAAGTCAGCAAAATAGACCAATAGACAAAAGCTCTGTGTATTCAGGAATCAAAGTTGTGTTACCTGTACTCAGGTTAGGTTGTGAGCTTTTATAACTTTTGTCTGGCATAATTCTAGTAGGACTCTTATTTCTCCATGTAAAGTCCTCCTAGAAATCACACTCCTGAAAGATAATGCTTATCCTTCAACACCCCCTCACTGCTTAAACCAAGTGAGATGGTTTTACCATGGTTGGATGACAGTATGACCGAGCTAACACTAGCCTTTTGTCATACTTGGTCCAGCACCTTTCCAACTATACAACATAGCTCAGTTCTCCTCTCACTTGCACCTCAAATTGGTCTGTTTAGACCAAGCTAACTACAACAAGCTTTGACCGAGCTAACGAGAGCAAGGTCCACCATGAGAAGCCAAAATACCTCAGTCCTGAATACCATGAACGAGCTAACTATCACCATACCAACCGTGGTAACTGTACCCACAATTGGACTGAGCTAACTGCAAGGTCCTTTCATTCGACCCTTTTTACCGTGGCCCACAAAACGGCCCATTATCACACCTTAGCCTAGCTCGGCCCTAATACACATAAAAAAGAAAAAGAAAAACAAGAAACAAGGTTTACTTACAAGCAGTATGCCCTGGCACCAACAAATTAGGTTTAGTTTCTACAACTACAATATTATGTAGCAAGCGTATGACAAGAATAAACACTGATCAGTTCTTGATTGTCTTGTAAATGAAACCACCATCACCATCATTACCTGCACTAAGCAAGAAGTATATATTAAACTAACATTTGTGACAGATTGAAATCAACTTTGTAAAAAGCCTCCGAAGTCCTGCCAAAATTTATTTTCAGGCAGTATAAATTTTAGAATGATGGTACCTAAAATGGCTCAAGATAAAAACTGAAATCAAAATTTAAAAGAAAACATCCAGAAGATTTAAAAGTTTCATACTAGCAAAATTGATGCTTCAAATTAAAATGGCCCATTGACAATAAATCAAAGAAAGGAAACAGTTGTGATGGAATTACCCATGAGAAAATATCAACCTTTGCTGTACTTGAATCTGGGCTCATGGGGCTCTTGATGCGTGCCATCCATCATTGTTCTATAGGAGCCGGTGTGGGTATCACTTCCTTGTCTATAAGTTGCATAAACTCTTCTATATATTCAAGATCTTTCATGCTATGCTTTTGATAAGGTTCCAGTAGGAAAACAGGTCTCAGATACCCATTGTTGGCCACCACAATCGAAGCCCAGAATTTCATCCCTCCAGCCTACTCTGTATCCCTCTGACTTCCTCCAGAACTCTGCCTCAGCTTGATTGACCTTTATGATATGGTTTTTGTTGAGAGGATCAAGTCAAGGGCATGTAGTTTATCTCTTAGCACTGTAAAAGAAAGCTCATTTACGTCTTGCTCATTGTTGTCCAGAGATTTGGTTGTTGTCACATTACATCTGCAAATAGCTATTAAAGCAGGTCATTAACCCAAATAAACAACAATTTAGAATTACAAAGAACATCGATAAGAAATGGAAACTATAAATAAAATATGAGGTGAAACAGAAAAATAAAATAGCCACAAACATTGAGGTCATTGCTCTTAATTAGGGAATGAATGATCAATAGCCATTAACAGAAGCTTTTAAAAAAACTAAGTGGGAATAGAAAAACAGTGTCTGGGAATTCAAAAGGCAAGTAAATTAGAATTCATCATGACTATATTTTGGTTTAAACAGGGTGTTCAACGTAGGAAAATTAACATGCCCATCAGAAAGTAACATGCCTGCCATACTGAACACCAAACTTGAATATCAACTGATAATTTGAAAGCAACAGTGGGACAACAATTATAATTAAGAAAGACCTACCTGCGTGCCCACTGGTGGACATTTGAACTCAAAAACTCGAACAATTGAACCCACTTGCATTACCCAAACAAATCTGTGAATGACCATGTATATCAAATCAATAAAATTCCTTTTGGCACCCCACCCTAACCCTTGATAAGCATAGAACATAAGCAAAAACAGATCTGAAATTACCTTTTATGCGAGTGTAGTGTTGAAATGTGCAAAACAGATCTGAAGATCGAAGAGAGAACTAAAAATACCAGCAAAAACAGAGAGTGAGGCTCAAAAATCAATCCATCGATCAATTGACATAGATTTGAACAAAAGAAATTGATCAATTATCTATCAAATGCCAGTTTTTTTTTTTCTTCAAAATGTTATATTTTGTCTTTAAAAGTACATTTTTTAGAGACAAATTACGTTTCTCTCTAAAATTCAAATTTCCTGTAGTGACATAGATTATGCAGAGGGAAGTCTTCAATGACTAGTTAAATGTAGTTGACATTGATCAAGACAACATTGTCAAGCAAACAAACTAACCGTCACATTTATGAGCACATAAAAATATCAAATCAAAACTAATCTATAATAACCTTTCTGCAATAAGAAACAAGAATGAAAGCTTGCAGGTAAAGTGTGGCGAACAATATACATAGAACATTTAAAGCATAAACCTTGTCAAACAAAATCTTGATATCTGATTCAGATTAGCAGATCTACACTTCGACCTGAAATAAAAATGAGATCCAACAAAATCAAATTGTTACTCCTGTCTATATTGAGCTTGCATAGATGCCAAATCAAACTTAAATGTGTAAAATCCTACAACATAAACGACATTTCTTTGAAGGAAGCATAAATTCATTCCCAACCATATGCAACCATTGTTAGAGAAAAATGGTTTATCACCATTAATTTCTGGTATTTTTGAGCTATCATTAATGTAGGACCCACACCTCAGTTTTGGTGGGTCTGAGTGGCAACGTGTTCCTTGCCATGTGGAGAACAAGAATATATACTCAAATGGCCGCTACCCGTTACGGCCGCTTTTGTAGTGTGATTGAAATTCACAGGTGTGTCGGCCGTAGCGGCTGCTGTAGCGATCGTAACGGTACCGTAACAGCCGTAACGGCCTATTATGCACCATTACGTAACAGTTCCAAACTGTTTCTTCCAAAAAAATATACAAAAAAAAGCTGAAAATGGGAGAAGAGGGATGAGAGAAGAGGGAAGATAAAGAGAGAAAATGGAGGAGCAAGAGATAGAGAGAGAGAAGAGGGAAGATGAAGAACATGTTATTGATTTTGTTGAAACTGTAAGACCCAAGGTTTTAAAAAGCGGCCGCAACCGTTACGTAACGCCGTTACGTAACGGTTTTGGCGGTTACCGCTACCCGTTACGGTCGCTTTTGCAGTGTGATTGAAATTCACAGGTGTGTCGGCCGTAGCGGCTGCTGTAGCGATCGTAACGGTGCCGTAACAGCCGTAACGGCCTATTACGCACCATTACGTAACAGTTCCAAACTATTTCTTCCAAAAAAATACACAAAAAAAAGTTGAAAATGGGAGAAGAGGGATAGAGAGAAGAGGGAAGATAAAGAGAGAAAATGGAGGAGCAAGAGATAGAGAGAGAGAAGAGGGAAGATGAAGAACATGTTATTGATTTTGTTGAAACTGTAAGACCTATGCTATTCTATTTAGCTGCTATCACTAAATCATTTTGTTTGTTTGTGTGTGTCTATCTATATATTGTTTGAAAATAATAATAATAATAAGTGTGGTCATTATCTATTTGGCTTGATTAAAATATGTATATATATATATATATATATTTAGGCTCTTATTTATTCTCTTACTTTTGTCATTGTTTATCTTATATATAATAGTTAGTGATTGATTTTTTGTATAATATAAAGTCATTAATTATTAAAATAAAATATAAAAAACTCAGTTTATAGTGATTTAAAAACATGAAATATATTGAATCATACTTAAAAATTTACAAAAATTGATCAATATTTATTTTTAACCCAATAAATATGATCATGAAAAAAAATATGCGTATCGGTAAGTTTTTTTTAAATTGTGCGAAAAATAAAAAAATTCACGGTTCCGATTACCGCAACCGTTACACTACGGCCTTTACACCCCGCAACCGTAACCGCGTCGCCGCCACTGTTACAGCGACCGCAATCGCTTTTCAGAACCTTGGTAAGACCTATGCTATTCTATTTAGTTGCTATCACTAAATCATTTTGTTTGTTTGTGTGTGTCTATCTATATATTGTTTGAAAATAATAATAATAATAAGTGTGGTCATTATCTATTTGGCTTGGTTAAAATATGTATATATATATATATTTAGGCTCTTATTTATTCACTTACTTTTGTCATTGTTTATCTTATATATAATAGTTAGTGATTGATTTTTTGTATAATATAAAGTCATTAATTATTAAAATAAAATATAAAAAACTCAGTTTATAGTGATTTAAAAACATGAAATATATTGAATCATACTTAAAAATTTACAAAAATTGATCAATATTTATTTTTAACCCAATAAATATGATCATGAAAAAAAATAAATGCGTATCGGTAAGTTTTTTTTAAATTGTGAGAAAAATAAAAAAATTCACGGTTCCAGTTACCGCAACCGTTACACTACGGCCTTTACACCCCGCAACCGCAACCGTGTCGCCGCCACCGTTACAGCGACCGCAACCGCTTTTTAGAACCTTGACCTTGTCCCACATAGGAAACATAGAAGAGTTTCTATAAGTATATATGCTCTAAGTTAGAGACCATGGGTTGGGCCCCAAGGGGTACCCAAGTTTTGTAGGAGGAGGAGTTATGGACAAACCCAAAACCACCACCACACGAGCACACCACTAGCCGGCCCAGGGCAAGCATAGGTGTGGGTCAAACCCATCCTTATTTTTTGCTCCAAAATTATTTGAATAATTTTTGCAAGAAAAAAAAATTCAAAATTTTCAGTTGTAACTCTTCTCCATCTCCGACCAGTCGCGTCTCCGGTCTGGCGACTGTTCATCATAACGTTCTTCTGTTCCGGAAATGACACTTCACTACCTATATATATAGTAACCCTCCATTCCAAAATGTGCGACAGTTTTTTCTTTTTCTTTCCTTCCATCTTCTCTCTTCATTGCTTCCTTCGTTCTTCATCTTGCATCCTGTGAGAGTTCAAAAAACGCAGCCTGGTTCGCTATACAAATAGTTCGCTGTGCTGCATCTGTTTGGGGTGATTGTGAATCCTGGAGGCAGGACGTCCATTATTCTCAAGCACCTTAGAAGATGATGAATTTTTGTCTTAAAGACATAGTGTTGAAACATTGGCCTCAATCACAAATTTGTTCTTAAGTTTCATTCTACAGAAAGTTGTAAGTTATCTCTTGTTCTGTGTTTAATTTTTTATTGTAATTTAATTATTCTGTTAATTTAATGTTTTATCGAAAAATATTTCCAACAATTTTTAATACAGAAAATTCGTCCTATGTTTACTGGTTTACTTCTGTAAATTTGTTTCTTCATTTTTCGTTTAAAAAATTAATTCACAGGAAAATTAACGTTGTTTGTGTGTGTATATATATTCATGTTTGTTATTACATTGTGGGTGAATAGTTATGTATAATTGTGTAATATCATTCTTTATTTCATGAGTACACTGAGTACAAATATTTGTAGGTTATATATATATATATTTGTTTTGATCTCTTATATCTGGAGCATGATTAGTTTTATCTTTGGGAATATTGGTTTATTGGACTTATAGTTCTTTTACACATAGTGTGTATTAAAGTAAGATTATTTGTATACAGAAATTTTATTTAATACTGAACAAAGTGTCTTTTGGTTTACTGGTTGCCATATAACATTTGATTTCTGTATTCTTCTTTTCTGGTTTAAATAAACTTGCAGTATTTCTTATACAGTATGAATCTGTAATTGATTGTCTTAATTGGTCATATTACTGTTGGTCATTTTATTTGATAAATTTGGTAAGATAATTAATTTGGTCAATTTAATTGATTCTTTTGACAGATTATTTGTTTGATTTGGTTTATACTATATAATCTATTTTTAATTCCAATAAAGATAACATCTTGTTCTCCTCATATTTATTTAGTTATTTATTTTCCTATAGAATATTTTGTTCCAGAACATTGTTAGTTTTAATTACTGATTTATTTATTCTATTGAAAAATAATTTTTGTTTAATTTATTTTATTTTATTAATCAAAAAAATGACAACTGAGAGTACTGTTATTACTCCTAATCCCATTGTGCCTCCACCGGTGGTTTCTGTTCCGGTTGTTACTCCTACTCTGGCTCATGGCCCGGGTCGTGGACATGTTCCAGTGAACTGTGGGAAAAAACTTGAAAAATTTAGTGGTATCGATTTTAAAAGGTGGCAACAAAAAATGTTATTTTATTTAACTACCCTGAATTTGGCGAGGTTTTTACGAGAAGATGTGCCAACTCTGAAGGATGATGAGAGTGATGCGCAAGTTGTCGCTAGAGTAGATGCATGGAAACATGTAGACTTTCTCTACAGGAACTATATCCTCAATGGATTGGACAACATGTTGTACAATATGTATAGTCCAATCAAGTCAGCAAAAATGTTGTGGGATTCCTTAGATCGCAAATATAAGATGGAAGATGCAGAAACAAAGAAATTTGTTGTTGGCCGCTTCTTGGATTATAAGATGGTGGATTCCAAGACGATGATCAGTCAAGTCCAAGATCTACAACTTATCCTACATGAAATTCATGCAGAAGGTATGTCTCTGAGTGAGTCTTTTCAGGTAGCAGCTATAATTGAAAAATTACCACTGTCTTGGAAGGATTTCAAGAGTTATTTAAAGCACAAGCGCAAAGAGATGTCACTGGAGGACTTGATTATTCGGTTGAGGATTAAAGAAGACAACCGCTTGCCTGAAAAGAAAAATGGGCATCATCTCATGGAGGCCAAGGCTAATGTGGTGGAACAGAAGCCTAAGCGCAACAACAAGAAAAGGAAGTATCCAGGTGAGAGTTCAAAAAAAAGCTCTGGTTCAAAGACTAGAGAGATTCAAAACTTCACAAGCAAATGCTATGTGTGTGACAAGCAAGGACATCGTGCCAAAGATTGTCACAAGCGTTGGGCTCAACGAACCATGAAAAAGAAACTTGCTCAAGCCAACATAACAAAGGAGGAAAATCTTTGTGCAATGATTTCGGGATTACATATGTCCGGAATGGTGTCTGAAGTGAATTTGGTAAACAACCCCAAAACATGGTGGGTGGACACAGGTGCTACACGCCACATTTGATCTGAGAAAAAGATATTCTCCACATATCAAGTGGTAGATAATGAAGAACAACTTTATATGGGCAATTCTTCTACCTCCAAGGTTGAAGGCAAAGGATAGGTAGTACTCAAGATGACATCACGCAAAGAGCTTACTTTGAAAGAGGTGCTGTATGTACCAGAAATTCGGAAGAACCTGGTGTCTGGATCATTGCTAAGCAAGAATGGGTTTCGTCTTGTGTTTGAGTCTGACAAATTTGTACTCACTAAAAATGGGATGTATGTGGGGAAAGGGTACTTGAGCGATGGGCTCTTCAAACTAAATGTAATGACAGTGGTTCCTACTTTTAATAAAAACAACACATCTTGTGCTTACTTTGTTGCGTCTGTATATATGTGGCATGGTAGATTAGGACATGTTAATTATGGTGCTTTGCATAGATTAATTAACTTAGAATTTCTACCTAAGTTTCATATTGATACAAATCATAAGTGTGAAGTGTGTGTTGAATCAAAATTGACTAAGGCATCTTTTAAGTCAATTGAAAGAAATACTGAACCTCTGGATCTAATCCATAGTGATATATGTGATTTGAAATTTGTTCAAACATGAGGAGGGAAAAAATATTTCATAACCATTATTGATGATAGCACTCGGTATTGCTATGTATACTTGTTGCGAAGCAAGGATGAAGCCTCTGAAAAATTCATTGAATTTAAGGCTGAGGTTGAGAATCAACTTGGCAAGAAAATAAAGGCTATAAGGAGTGACAGATGTGGTGAACATGAAGCACCATTTGGTGACTTATGTTCACAATTAGGAATAATACATCAAACCACCGTGCCTTATACACCTCAACAAAATGGAATTGCTGAGCGGAAAAATCAAACTTTGAAAGAAATGATGAATGCCATGATAATAAGTTCGGGGTTACCTCAGAACTTGTGGGGGGAAGCAATACTTTCCGCTAATTATATTCTCAACAAAATTCCTCATAAGAAGTCTAATAAAACACCCTATGAATTATGGAAAGGTTGAAAGCCTTCCTACAAATACTTGAAAGTGTGGGGATGTTTAGCTAAGGTGGCAATACCAGAACTGAAAAGGGTTAAAATTGGACCCAAGACTATTGATTGTATTTTCATAGGTTATGCAAACAACAACAGTGCCTATCGATTTTAGTGCATAAAAGTGAGAACACAGAGATTCATGTCAATACAATTATCGAGTCAAGGAATGCATCATTTTTTAAAAATGTGTTTCCTTGTAAATTGACACAAGAGCCTAAAAGGACCTATGATACTGCTTTTGACAATGATCAAGGACAGGTTGAGGAAAATCCAGAGGAAAAAATCGAGGAGGAACCCAGACGTAGTAAAAGGGCTAGGACAGAAAAATCTTTCGGTCTTGATTTCTTAACGTACTTACTGGAAGAAGAGCCTCGAACTTTTGACAAAGCAATGTCCACTCCTGAAGCTCCTTCCTGGAAAGAAGCTAACAATAGTGAAATTGAATCAATCCTGCAAAATCATACATGGGAATTGGTGGATCTTCCACCAAGTTGTAAGCCTCTTGGTTACAAGTGGATTTTTAAAAGGAAGATGAAGCCAAATGGTTCAATTGACAAATACTAGGCGAGACTTGTAGTTAAAGGTTACAGGCAAACTAAAGGAGTAGATTATTTTGATACTTACTCACATGTAACAAGAATAACATCCATTCGAATGTTAATAGCTATTGCTGCTTTGTATAATCTTGAGATTCATCAAATGGATGTTAAGACTGCATTCTTGAATGGCGATTTGAATGAGGAAATTTACATGGAACAACTAGAAGGGTTCGTGGTTCCAGGGCAAGGGAAAAAATTGTGCAAACTTGTGAAGTCTCTTTACGATCTAAAACAAGCACCTAAACAATGGCATGAAAATTTTAACAATGTAATGACGTCAAATAGATTTTAAATTAATGAATGTGATAAATGTGTTTATGTGAAAAACACAGAAAAGGGATATGTCATTGTTTGCCTATATGTAGATGATATGCTCATCCTTGGTAGTAATAATGAAATGATAAAAGCTACCAAGAAAATGTTGAACTCTAAGTTTAACATGAAAGATATGGGAGTAGCAGATGTTATACTTGGAGTAAAAATTACAAAGGCATCTGAAGGATATACCTTGTCTCAAGGACATTATGTTTATAAAATACTTGAGAAATTTAACATGCATGACGATCGTCTTGCTAAGACCCCTATAGATACTAATCTTCATTTGATGAAGAATATGGGTGAAGGTGTATCACAAGTAGAATACTCCCGGTTCATCGAAAGCTTAATGTACCTTATGAACACACGTCCAGATTTAGCATATGCAGTTAGCAGATTAAGTAGGTACACAAGCAATCAAGGAACAGACCACTGGACAACAATAGTTAGGGTACTTAGATATCTAAAGTATACTCGAAACTATGGGCTAAACTATATGAGATATCCAGCAGTGTTAGAGGGTTATAGTGATGCTAATTGGATCTCAGACACTAAAGACTCCAAGTCTACTAGTGGTTATGTCTTTACCCTGGGGGGTGCAGCAGTCTCATGGAAGTCATCCAAACAGACATGCATTGCAAGGTCCACAATAGAGTCTGAGTTTATCGCTTTAGATAAAGCAGGTGAAGAAGGAGAGTGGCTTCATCACTTTCTAGAGGATATCCCAATGTGGCCAAAACTTGTGCCAGCCATTTGCATTCATTGCGACAGTCAAGCAGCAATGGCAAGAGCACAAAATAATATGTAAAACGGTAAGTCTCGTCATATTCGACGTAGACACAATATTGTTAGGCAACTGCTCTCAAATGGAATTATCTCCATTGAGTACATAAGGTCAAAAGATAATATCACGGATCCATTAACCAAAGGTTTGACCAGAGGGCAAGTGTTAAGATCATTGGGGGGAATGGGATTAAAGTCTACTAACTAAAGAGTCGTCTGGCAACCCAACCTAGCTGACTGGAGATCCCAAGGTCTAGGTTCAAAGGGACAACCGAATTATGTGTGATTCATCAATATCACTAAGGGAATTTTTTACCCTTTCCTATGATGACATAGTGATGTCTACAGCGTTAATCAAGTTAAGCTTTGCTTTTAATGATTTTCATATCTTGGAAATCCAAGTGGGGTATAGCAGAATACTCTTAATGAAAATCACCAATATGAGTGTGAACTGGGCCGGTTCTATGAAAATTGGAAAAAGGCTGAATTCTTTAGAGCACTCAGGAAAACCAAGAATTGTCCAAGGCCAAAATGGGCACAACCGATAGAACCAGATTGTGTATGGAAATAAAACTGTGTGATAGACTGTTGTCTCGATTTACACCAATGGCAGAATAGTTTAAGACATCATGTTTACTAATCAACCAGTAAACTCGATAGTTTTTCACAAGGGAAGGTTCAAAGCCAAAAGCTACCTATCATTTGCAGAATATTTTCAGTTTTGTACTCTCAATGTCTGCATGTTGTTGCATAATCGCTTTCAATTTCATTCATGTGGGGGATTGTTAGAGAAAAATGGTTTATCACCACTAATTTTCGATATTTTTGAGCTATCATTAATGTAGGACCCACACCTCAGTTTTGGTGGGTCTGAGTGGCAATGTGTTCCTTGCCGTGTGGAGAACAAGAATATATACTCAGGTGGTCAAAACCATTTTCAAGTGAATGAGAAATTGATACCGAAGTGAGCCTCATGAACATGAATATGTTTTGTGTGGTTCCTTTGAGTGGGTATCTAAACCTTGTCCCACATAGGAAACATAGAAGAGTTTCTATAAGTATATATGCTCTAAGTTAGAGACCTTGGGTTGGGCCCCAAGGGGTACCCAAGTTTTGTAGGAGGAGGAGTTTCTGGACAAACCCAAAACCACCACCACATGCGGGCGCCACAGGGCCGGCCCGGAGCAGGCACAGGCGTGGGTGTGGGTCAAACCCGTCCTTATTTTTTGATCCAAAATTATTTGAATAATTTCTGCAAGAAAAAAATTCAAATTCCAAAATTTTGAATTCAAAATTTTCGGTTGTAACTCTTCTCTATCTTCGACCAGTCGCGTCTCCGGTTTAGCGACTGTTCATCATAACGTTCTTCTATTCCGGAAACGGCACTTCACTTCCTATATATATAACAACCCTCTATTCCAAAATGTGGACAGTTTTTTGTTTTTCTTTCCTTTCATCTTCTCTCTTCATTGCTTCCTTCATTCTTCATCTTGCATCTGTGAGAGTTTGAAAAACGCAGCCTGGTTCGCTGTACAAACAGTTCATTGCGCTACATCTATTTGGGGTGATTGTTGAATCCTGGAGGCAAGACATCCATTATTCTCGAGCACCTTAGGAGAGGACGAATTTCTGTCTTAAAGACACAGTGTTCAAACATTGGCCTCAATCACAAATTTGTTCTTAAGTTTCATTCTATAGAAAGCTATAAGTTATCTCTTGTTTTGTGTTTAATTATTTATTGAATTTAATTATTTTGTTAATTTAATTTTTTATCGAAAAATATTTCTAACAACCATAAATAACAGAGCATGAGCATCAGGAAGAAAGCCCTCACTTGGAAGGTCCTTTTGAGCTTTGATCAGTGAACTCTTTACAGGTAGCTTGCCATCTTTACCAATTAAATTATATGTATGTGACCAAGTATCAAACAAATTATTATGGGCAAGAAAGAAAACTATAACCTGAATAAATGTACGAACAAGAAAAGCTTAAAGCTAAAATTCATTAAATTGGTTGAAGTTAAGTCATTGAGTTAATCAAGTCTACAATTTTACTCCTAAAATGCTCATGTATGCATTTGCCATAATATATATATATATATATGTACAAGCACAAAATAATCTTCTCGTATAATCCTGTTGATCAAGTTTGCAATCCTCCAAACGTCGTCGCTTTGCCACCTGAAAACACAAACGTAAGCTAACTGGCGGTGTGTGCCGAAAACCCCTCCGATGCCTAAGTTAGCAACTAGACAATAGACAATAAGCTCTGTGTATTCTAGAGTAAGAATTGGGATACCTCTTCATAGGTCTGGTCATGAGCTTTTATAGAATTTAGTTGGCACAATCCTAGTAGGATTCCAACTCTCCTCATAAGAGTCCTTCTAGGAATCACACACCCTACTCACTACTAACCAAGTGAGATGGTTTGCATAATCCTAGTAGGACTTTACTCTCCTTAGCAGAGTCCTCCTAGGAGTCACACTCCTACTCACTACCAACCAAGTGAGATGGTTTTGCACAATCCTAGTAGGACTCCACTCTCCTTAGCAGAGTCCTCCTAGGAGTCTCAAGTCAAAGGATAATGATTATCCCTAAAACACCCTTATCACTGCAAGCCAAGTGAGATGGCCACCCTCTTTACCTCAGCTGGCACCTTTACCTCGGCTGACCCCTTTACCTCGGCTGACATTGCGATCAACCAAGTTATTTCGGCTCAATGATACTTTAAGCACCACTGTCAGTCTTGACTCTGAGATGACGCCCTGTAGAGCTATCCTTTAGCTCGGTTCTCCCCCCACTGATACCTCGGTCTTGTCCGTTTAGACCGAGCTAACTGCAGCAGTCTCCGACCGAACTAACAAGGACGAGGTCCAACTTGCGAAGCCCAAACACCTCGGCCCATAGTTCAGCCCAAATCCGAAATATGAGATGTCGTCTTAGCCTAAGACTGAGCTACACCAGCCCTTATCTCGGCCCATTGCGCGGCCCAACTTCCAAAGAAGACTTTCCTAGCTCGGTCCAATTTGTTTACAAATTACCCTCTCAATATATATATATTAACAATTGGACCAATTTGAGACAAAATATATAAAAAAAAAAAAAATCAGAATTAAAATTGACCCAATTGAAATTGCAATGATCAAAATGACAAAAAGACTGAAATAAAAACACTAACAATATAATTTACTCAAAAAAAAAAAAAAAAAAAAACACAAACATTTTCCTACACGACACAAATTGCTTCCCAACTCAATGAAATCCTATAGAGATAATACCCCACCTCCCTAATCTCCATTCCCATAGATTGGTGCAAGCAAACACTTTCTCTACTAAATTCATAGGAGAGACATGATTTTTCCCTCAACCACCACAATGAATAATGCATCCCAGAAGGAAGCATAAAGGGGAAACTCAAATTTTCAAGGCTATTTTGTGGGTCTCAAATTTACCACTGTATCATTAGTGAAGCTTTTACTCAAATCTATGCTTGAATGAGTTTGTCCATTAGAGTAGTTCATATCAAATAAATTTTTGATTTGAGTAAATTGTGAGAAAGGGATGAAGATGGCCTTATATAAGTTCAAAAGAAAGGCAACTGAATGATGCCCCTCAAATAACAAATGAAAAATTCCCTAGAAACTATTTCCATCTGAAACAAACAGATATGGTGATTGATACAATAGACAACAACAATAATTCACACCTTATAGAATGAATAAATGAAACAATTGAGAATGGATAACAGAATTGAATTTTATGCCACAAGAATCACACTTTCAATCTTTCAAAAGGAAATTTAAGGCTGTGTTTGGTTGTGTTTTGTAAATAGATTTCCACCCTTTAATTTGAGCTTGACGTTTGTTTACCGTTTTCAAAACTTAATTCCATGCGCACTTTTGAAAACGCGATCGAAGGTGGGAAAATTTAGCCTAACCGGTCGTCCCACCGGAAGTCCCATCGGTCGTCCGGCTAGTTGCCGAAGCAGTATTTTTTTTATTGTTTATTTTTTTTGCAATTGACACATGTTAATTTTTATATATTCGAAAAAAATATTTTTCGAATTTTTTAAAATTTTTTATGAGCTTTAATAGTATTTTGAGTTGTGTATTTGGTTATGAGTTGTAAGTTTTGTATCATATATCATATGTCACATCAAAATTTTCCCACTCAATTCAAAACTCTTTCACCAAATAAAATTTCCACACTCAAATCATAATTCCAAAACTCACAAACTCGAAATACAACTCCTACTCTCAAATCATATTTACAAAACTCTACCAAACAGAGCCTAAATGAGTATTATGATCAAATTAAATACATATATATATATATATGTGTGTGTGTGTGTGTGTGTGTGAAATCAAGGTGAAACTGAGTATTATGATCAAATGTAAACTAATATTTAATAAATAAATAAAAAGGGACAAGCTATCAATAAGTCCTAATAGTTAGACTTAATTCCCATCAAGTCCTAATAAAAATGTCACTAAAAATAATTTTTTGTGACACTTTTTTTGCATATCTCACTAAAAATTGACAATTAGTGACTTTTTTTTGTCATGGTTTTTATAAATTGTTGTTAAAACTTACAATTGGTGACTTTTTTTGTAAAGAATTTTTCAAACTATTACGAAAAGTTAAAAATTAGTGACATTTTTTGTGATGATTTTTTAAACTGTCGTTAAAACTTATAATTAGTGACATATTTTGTGACAAAATTTTTAAACTGTTGTTGAAAATTAATAGTATAGCCATTAATTATCATTGGACCTATTGAATATATAGTGAATTATATATATAGAATTGAATTCATGAGTGTAGACAGGCCCCGGGGGGACCTCGCTACAGCTCGGACTCGATTTGTTGTCACGGTTCTTAATCTTGAACCAAAGAGTCCAAGTCCGGCAAAATCGTTTTGAGAAAACATATTTTTTTTTAAAGAAGTGCCAAACATGGACTGCTTTGCCAGATACAGAGTCGCCACCTAAATATTTTATTTTTGAGAAATTTAGGAAACCTTGACTCGTTTGCCTAAGGCCACGTGTCCGTCATCACCAAAGTTGCCTCGGCTCGGGAACTTGGGTACGATTGAGGAAGGTCACTTCGTGAGCACCCCCGCTCACCCGATCAAAGATCGGCCTCTACTAACCATGATATCTAGTTTTGAAAACATTGTGTGCTCTTATTCCGGTTATTAGCCTAGATTTATTATGTGATGCGCACAGCATACAAGTATAGACCGAGTCGCCTGAATTGGAACAAAACATTTCATGTTTGTTTGTTTGAAAAATGGTTTGATGGTGCTACCCGCAGGTAGGTTTAAAATGTAGATTTTTCCACCCTCAGGTGAGCTTAAAAAGATGGTTTTGCCACTATCTAGTGGGCTTAAAACTCACAGTTGATGATTTGTCCCAATCCAACTAACCCAACCTTCACCCACAGGCATTCAAGCAGTTATATCACATAAGCAGTTAGCCTTATGGTAAGCATGCTATTCATGGCAGTCACTCACACGCATGCAAGGATGCTAAAGCATAAAACTCATCGAGTATTCCAAGCCAAAACAGAAGCTAATTAGAAATCCATGCATGATCCTAAGTATACAGAAATGCCTAATGCAACACATGCAACAATGCAACTATAGCAGGCTCGGCTATTCTAAACATGGCGTATGGAATGCTGCAGCTAACATGTATTCAACTTAGAATTGAAATATAAATGCAGTTAGTATGATGCGCCGAGCCCGGTGCATGCAAGACAGATGAATGAATGCAAAACATGCTATCATACTGTATGCTAATTGAAACATGCCCTAATCTAACCATCATAAGCTGGTAAATAAAAGAGAAGCAAGACATGGGGTTGGAAGACATACATCACGCTCACGCAAACTTATTACAATTATGCCCTCGCGCGGAGGGTCCAAATAATATACAGTCCCAAATAAATAATTACAGTCCGAATAAATACAAAATCCTAATTAATTAACAAATTAACTAGGAAAGCTATAAACTAGCATGCAAGCTAGGGACTACCCCGACTCTGCTCCGGATGATGAATGATGCATGTTTGAGCTGCTTTGCGCGGAAATCCACTGGGATGCCCCAATTAGCGTCTGTTTTGCAATTATTCTTGGAAAGCGCGCCAAACTCTAAAAGGTTGCTGATTCTTGATTTGCTGCAACAGAGAGCAGGAAAGGGGCATAGTAATATATTTTCACATATGTATGCATGCCTCGATCCTCGTGCCACCAATCACGCATATCGATGCATGATGGCTGAGGAGTCGAATTGCACAACTCAATATGAAATGAATGCACATATGAACACAATAAGGCCTAACTCCATCATGGATAATCCGGAGTGTCGGTGACTGGGGAATTGAGACACGTTCCGTCACTCGGAGTACGAAACGGCTCTCGTTTCCCGTGCTCGGGTTAACTTCTATCCCAAACACAATGCAATATGCATGACATGCATGAAATGCAACTAAGATACATCCTAACATGCAACATGCTATAAAATGGTATACACGATGCACAATGGTAACATGGCATACACAATGCACTAACATACAACCTAGCATGCACAACGCTATGGAATGAAATGGCATACACAATGCAATATGGACTTACACTAACACAAGTGGACCTCAGCCACACTCACATAAGAGGCCATTAGATGAAAATGAGACACTCGAAATGCGTGCACACGTGCACGCAAACCGAGGACCGACCCTAAGGCACGAAATGCCACTCTAACATGATATGAAAAAGCATGGAATATGACATACTAGCCCGCAAATTTTAGAGGCAAAAATGATGCAAAACAGCCCCGAAAGATGGCAAAATGACACCCGATGCATGAAATGAATCCCGAAACACGAAATTAGGCATACGGAGTGACCTATGACTATGCAATGCATGCATTATTCAAACATGGAGTGTGAAGACAGAATCAAGAAAGCACAAAAATAAGCATATTTACAGTTCTAAGAAAGGCCAAACAGCGAGCGCAAATGGGGCTAAACTAGCATGCAAAAACGGCCCCGAAAGCAAGATAATGAAGCAAGTGACAGCTGATTACCCTAAAAAGAGAAGGGCCCTTCTACAATGTCGAAGAGGGGTCCAAAATATGGTATTTTACAGTTTACCACAAGCCACAAAAATAGACACAAGTATGGCAAAACTCTCATGCAAAAAGTGGGCCTAAAGGAGGACAAAGAAGTAAGTGATGCATGCTGGCCCCAAACAGATAAAGGTCCTCAACAAAGTTGAAGATTGACCTAAAATATGACTTTTTACAGTTTATGATCAAACCCAAAACAGTGCACAAGCATGCTGAAAATACTATGCAAGATAAGGCCAAAAAGAGAGCTATAACACAAAGTATAAAAAGGATGCTTGAAATAGTAAAAGACCCTTAATGAAACATAAATAGGGGGTCAAAATAAGGCCATTTACAGTTCGTACCAAAGTCCAAAAATGCAAGCACAAGGGGTTAACAAATCATGCAAAAATAGGACCATAAGATGGATATAAAGGAAAGTGACAAATGGAAACCTCAAACAGTGATGAACCCTTCAACAATGTTGAATAAGGGATCAAAATAAGATACTTTACAGTTTAAAACATGCCTCAAAACAGTTTACATATAGGCCAAAAATACTACACAAAAAATAGGCATACAAGAGAGGTAAAGAAGCAAGTGCAAAGAGGAGGCCTCAAACAGTGAGAGGCCCTTAATCAAACATGCTAAATGGCTCAAAATAAGCCTATTTCTAGTTAGGGTCGGAGCCCAAATATGCAAGCACAAAAGGCTAAGATATTGAACAAAAAGAAGCACAAAAAAGGGGGAAATGAAAGTTACCTTTGTAGACCAAGTCTTTGACAGCCTTTGGACCAAGAAATGTTGCCTCCTAAGCTCTGGAAAGATCCTCCAAGCTGCTGGAATGGAGTGGTGGTGTGGTGCTAGGTGATGGTGTAGAAATGGTGTGAGGTTTAGGAGGTTTGGATGCTTGAAGTGAGGGAGTGAGGGAGATGTAATACAAGGTTTCAAAGGGGATTTTTCTAACCCCTAAAACCAGACCTGGGGTGCTAGTTATATAGGCAAAAGGAGGGGGAAAAATGGGGGGGAAAATAATTCAAGTTTTCCCCCTGTAGACACCCCATTTTTGACCGACCTTAAGACTCAGACGTCACCGATTGAGTGCTTGGTGATGTTGCATATCATGCTCATCCAGAGGTTTCAGAGTCTCGGCTGCGAGCCTTGCCTCCGGACTTCCGGACTCTTTCGTGCTTTGCCTCGGTTTGCGAACCAGGCTCTGTTTTCTCTATTTTCTCTTCTCGAAGGGAGGGAGAGGTCTCGTAGATCATCTCTCAGTGGCCGTAGGCTACGTTTCGTGGTCGCAGGCCATTTTTCCCATTTCGGAGCCCGGTTCCCGGTTTTCGGAGCCGTCAGGCCGTGTGCCTCGGTTCGGGACTGCCTAACCACCTCCGTTTGCTCCGATTTTTGGCACACACCTTATTTCCTCCCTTTCGAGGGACACTGTGGTCCGAGAGACCAACTTCATGGTTGGACACCACTTCCGGTGCCTAACAGCCCACTTTCGGGGCCCCGAATTGCGTGTTTCGGCTCCCGAACCTTCATTTTGCATTTTTGGGCTCCGACCCGAACTTGAGATAGTCATATTTTGAGGTCCTTTTCATGTTTGATTAAGGACTTTTTATTGTTTGAGATCTCCATCTGTCACTTGCCTCTTTCCCTCTTTTTAGACCTATTTTGCGCGGTATTTTAGGCGTACTTGTGGGCTGTGTTGGACTTGGTCGTAAACTACAAAGTGTCTTATTTTGAGCCCCTCTTCAACTTTGTTGAAGAGCTCTCAGCCGTTTGTAACCAGAAGCTACCACTTGCCTTTATACCCCTCTTTAGGCCAATTTTTTGAGGGAAACTTGAAATATTTCCCCCCCCCTTTTTTTCCCCCTCTTTTCCAGCCTCTTTTGCCTATATATACAGCATCCCAGGTCTGTGTTTAAGGGTTAGAGATTTTTGTATAAGCCTCTCACATTAAATTTCTCTCTCTCTCTACTCTAAACCTCAAAACCCCTTAAGTTCTTAACCATTTTTACACACCATCACCTAGCACCACACCACCACTTCCATTTCCAGAAGCTTGGAGGTCTTCTCAGAGGCTAGGAGGCAGCAAATTTGGTCCAAGAAGTTGCTAAGGGTTAGTCTTCAAGGGTGAGTCCCACTTTCCCCTTTTCTTGCATTTTTTTGGTCTATTTCTTAGTCCCTCTTTCTTGCTGTTTTGACCTCCGACCAAAACTGAAAAGGTCATTTTTTTGAGCTATATTCCATGTTTCATTAAGGACTCATCATAGTTTGAAGCTTCCTTTTGGCACTTTCTTCATTGCCCCTCTTTATTCCATTATTTTGCATGGTATTTTTAGTTTATGTGTGATCTGTTTTGGAGCCTGATGTAAACTGTAAATATGATTATTTTGAGCTCCTCTTCAACATTTAAGAAGGTCTCAACACTGTTGGGGACATCCATGTATTACTTGCCATTGTACCCCTCTTTGGTCCCCATTTTTGCATGATTTATTAGCTTATTGAGCCTCTGTTTTTCGGCCATGATCAGCACTGAGAGTGGCCCTATTTTGACCCCCTCTACATGTTTCATCAAGGGTCTAGGTCTGTTTGAAGCATCCTTGGTATACTTCATGTTATAGCCCTCTTGGTGGCCTCATCTTGCATCATACTTTGAGCATGCTTGTGTTCTGTTTTGGGTCTGATCATAAGCTGTAAAAAGCCATATTTTGGGCCCCTCTTCAACATTGTTGAAGGGCCCTAACCTGTTTGGGGCCAGCGTGAACCACTTGCTTCTTTGCCCCTTTGTTGGCCCATTTCTTGCATGTTAATTTGGCCGTACTTGTATCTGTTTTGGGGGGTTGTCATAAACTGTAAAACATCATATTTTGGGCCCCTCTTCAATATTGTTGAAGGACCCTAACCTGTTTGGGGCCAGCAGCTGTGAGTTGCTTCATCACCCCTCTTGCGGGCCTATTTTTGTATGCCATTTTAGCCCTACTTGTGCTTGCTGTTTGGCCATGATTTATACTGTAAAAATGCTAGTTTTTGGGCTTCCTTGATTCTTCTTTTACACTTCACATTCAAATTATGCATGCATTGCATAGCTATAGGCCATTTCATGTGCTTAATTCCATGTTTCGAGACTCGTTCCTTGCATCGGGTTTCATTTCGCCTCGTTTCGGGGCTGTTTTGCCCCTCATTTTGTCACTGATTTTTGTATGTTTGCATATCATATTCCATGTCTTTGCCATGTCTCATTAGAGTGGCATTTCGGTGCCTGAGGGTCCGTTCTCGGTTTGCATGCCCGCGTGCACGCATTCCGAGTTGTCTTGTTTTCATCATTATGGCCTCCTGTGTGAGTGTGGCTGAGGCTCTCTCATGTTGGTGTAAGCCCATTATTGCGTTGCGTATGCCATTTCATCCATAGCATTGTGTATGCCCGGTTGTGTATTACCTCGTATAGCGTGTATGCCATTCCATGACATTGTGTATGTTAGGATTGTATCTTAGTCGCATTTCATGCATGTCATGCATATCGCATTGTGTTCGGGATAGGAGTTACCCCGGGCACGGGAAACGAGGCGCGTTTCGTACTCCGAGTAACGGAATGTGTCTCAATTCCCAAGTCACCGACACTCCGGATTATCCATGATGGAGTTAGGTTTTGTTGTAGCATTCATATGCATTCATCCTATATTGAGTTGTGCAATTCGGCTCCTCGGCCATCATGCATCGATATGCGTGATTGGTGGCACGAGGATCGAGGCATGCATATATTTGTGAAATACATTGCTATGCTCCTTTCCTGCTCTCTGTTGCAACATATCAAGAATCAGCGGTCTTCCGAGGCTTTGCGCGCTTTTCAAGAATCGTTGCAAAACAGAGGCTAATTGGGGCATTCCAGTGGATTTCCGCGCAAAGCAACCCAAACATGCATCATTCCATCATCCGGAGCAGAATCAAGGCAGTCCCTGGCTTGCATTGCCAGTTTTATTATTTTCTTAGTTAATTTGTAATTTAATTAGGGATTTGTATATTATGTGGACTGTATTATTTGGACTGTATTATTCTTTCATTTGGGACTGTATTATTATTTATTCGGACCCTCTGCGCGAGGGCAAAATTGTAATAAGTGTGGGTGAGTGTGATGTATGTCTTCCAACCCCACGTCTTTCTTCCCTTTTATTTACCTGCTTATGATGGTTAGATATAGGGCATATTTCAATTAGCATACAGTATGGCAGCATGTTTGCATCATTCATCTGTTTTGCACGTACCGGGCTCGGCGCATCATACAAACTGCATTTGTATTTCAATTCCAAATTGAATACGTGTTAGTTGTAGCATTCCATATGCCATGTTTAGAATAGCCGAGCCTGCTATAGTTTGCATCTTTGCATGTGTTGCATTAGGCAATTCTGTATACTTAGGAACCATGCATGGATTTCTAATGAGCTTCTGTTTTGGCTTGGAGTACTCAGTGAGTTTTATGCTTTAGCATCCTTGCATGCGTGTGAGTGACTGCCATGAATAGCATGCTTACCATGAGGCTATGTGCTTATGTGATATAACTGCCTTGAATGCCTGTGGGTGGAGGTTGGGTTGCTTGGAGTGGGACAATTCATCAAATGTTTGTTTTAAGCCCACTAGATAGTGGCAAAATCATGTTTTTCTAAGCCCACCTGAGGGTGGCAAATTCACGTCTTAGCCTACCTGTGGGTAAAACCATCAAACCATTTTCAAACAAACAAACATGAAATGTTTAGTTCCAATTCAGGCGACTCAGTCTATACTTGTATGCTGTGCGCATCACATAGTAACCTAGGCTAATAACCGGAATAAGAACTCACAATGTTTTCAAAATCAGATATCATGGTTAGTAGAGGCCGGTCTTTGACCGGGCGAGCGGGGGTGCTCACGGAGTGACCTTTCCCAATCGTACCCAAGTTCCCGAGCCGAGGCAACTTTGGTGATGACGGACACGTGGCCTTTGGCACCGAGTCAGGGTTTCCTAAATTTCCCATTAAAAAAAACATTTAGGTGGCGACTCTATATCTGGCAAAGCAGTCCATGTTCGGCACTTCTTTTCAAAAAATCTGTTTTCAAAATCGATTTGCCGAATTTGGACTCTTTGGTTCAAGATTAAGAACCGTGACATTTGAGTCCTTGAACTGTGGTGACTCGCAAAACGAACGGAACGGGACTTAACCCTCCCGGGGCGTTCGGAGACGTCTACACCCCCAAAATGGCAACCCCCTCCCGGATATAAAATCTGGGGAAAAAGAATATAGATTTGTAATGTACCAACCCTGAGGATCATGGCCAGCCAGTTTTCTTGGGCTTAGGTGGCCGGCCGGCCTTCCCTATGGCCGGCCGGCCAAGGGTCAAAAAGGTCAATGAAGATTAGTGGCCGGCCATGCCATATTAGTGGCCTCTCATGTGTGCACAACATAACTATGTGGTCAAAAACTGGAGAAAGTGAACTAGGAGAGAGAAAAAGCCATTTTTAAGAGGGGTTCAAAAGGGTCAAACACAATTACTAGCCGACCATATGATATTGGTGGCCTCCCAGGTGTGTACAACACAAATATGTGGTTTAGAGCTGGAAAAAGTGGCCTTAGGGTGGTCAACATTGGCTTTTAAGTGAGAAAAAGGGGTGACGAAGGGCGATGAGGAAATATAACTGGTTTTCGGAACAATTATTGGCCTCCCACCCTTCTACAACCTTCCTAGTGATGAAAATAAGGTCCCTGCCAAAAATGAACTCAAACCAATGCAAAATGAAGGTTCGGGGGCCGAAACGCACAGCCTGGGGCCCCGAAAACTGACTGTTAGGCACCGGAAGTGGTGTTCGACCACGAAGCTGGTCTCTCGGACCACAGTGTCCCTCAAAATGGAGCAAATAAGATGTATGCCAAAAACTGGAGCAAACGGAGGTGGTTAGGCGGTCCCGAACCGAGGCACTCGGCCTGACAGCTCCGAAAATCGGGAACCGGGCTCCGAAATGGAAAAAATGGCCTACGACCACGAAACGTAGCCTACGGCCACTGAGAGATGATCTACGAGACCTCTCCCTCCCTTCGGGAAAAGAAAAACAGAGAAAACAGGGCCTGGCTCGCAAACCGAGGCAAAGCACAAAAGAGTCCGGAAGTCCGGAGGCAAGGCTCGCAGCCAAGACTCTGAAACTTCAGAACGAGCACAATATGCAACATCACCAAGCGCTCAATCGGTGACGTCTGAGTCTTAAGGTCGGTCAAAAATGGGGTGTCTACAATGAGTCACATGAATTAGGGTTTTAGGACAAAGAATAGAGCAAAGTCTACCAAACTAAGTGTACCAAATTGAGCATAGTCGAAGAAGTTCTGTCATCAAAATAACGGAATCAAGATCAGAATAACAAAGTTCGGAAAGGAGAGAAATTCAAGGTCAAAAGGTCCAAACAGAGATCAAGAGAAAGATATTCACAGTAAATTAGTAATTCGCACCTCCAGAAGATTGTCGACTGCGAAGAACTTGAAAGAACTCGATTCAAAACTGAGATCTGCTGACCTAGGGCTTCAATCATCTCCTTGAATGACGGTGTCGAAGTGGAGTGACATTGGCGGGAGAATGACGAAGTGGGGCAACGCCGATAGGCGGAAGAGAGAGATAGAGAATAATTCAGCCAATCGGAGGAAGAGAGAGAAAGAGACAAAGAGTGTGGAATGAAATTGGGATGTTAGGGCTTTTTATTATTTGCGACGCACATCATGCCGTCTCAAAAAATCAAACCTACGCTGTTTTGATATTTTTTTTGCCACGGTTAGTATCTGTCGCAAATAATGGAGTTTTTGCGATGGATAATTTGTTCCCGTTGCTAATGATAACACATTGTATCTCAAAATTGCATATTTGCGACAGATTTTTTTGTCCATCTCAAATGTTCACTTTTTGCCACAGAAAGTAATCCGTTGCAAAAACCTCCACGTCAATTACCCCATTTTCCAGTAGTGTACATAAACAAATGAATAAATAATCTTTTCATAACATACTGCATATGTTGACGTGGTATTTGTAAATATTTTTTAAAAAACTATATAATTAAACAATGCTACTGGATAGCTCGAAATGAGCTGTCCCCAATGGCTCAAAATTGTTGTTTTCAATCCCATACGCGTGAGTTTCACGCGCTTTTCTTATTTTCTTCTGGATGCAGACTTTGAGTTTGAGAGATAGAGAGGTATTACGGCATGTGAGTCCAAACATCCGGGCCATTCGAGCCACCAATTTCGAACTACAAAACATTATTCATGATTAAATTATTATTTTTAAATACTAAATTATTTTTAAAAATATTTTCAAACGATCATATTTTCAAATGGTAATATATAAACTCAAAATTAAATCAATTTGATGCAATATACAAACACAAAACCAACCCCAAAAAAATGTATTTGATCAAATGGATAGAGAATTTCAACGGGAAACCCTTTTACCTCTCAATGAAGGCTAGCTAGTTGTGGAGAGTCAAAATCAAAATGGATATTTTGTCTCTTCTGATGCAGACCCCCTTGGAGAAGAAGAAAAACAATTACACTAGCAAAAATGTCTCAAAAATATTCTTTTGTCTTCTCCTTTATAGATGCTCTTATAAAGAGTTCGATATTATTCACATGTTGAGTATGTAAATAATACACATTTTTTAGTATAAAATTGTAAGATTTATCATTTTAGATAAAATCATTATATTTTTTAAATATGAAAATCGTATTTTGTATTCACACACTAAAAAGGGTGTGAACAAAGTTATAATGGTCGTGGCATTAAATTTTTTTTGGGGTAAATTATACTGACCTCTATCGAGATTTAATGAAATTGTAGATACCTCCACGTTTCTAAAATAACAAAGACCTTCCCTGTCAGTATTGGCTGGTAATATCTGTCAAAAAAATATTTTTTTACTTTTTTACCCCTACACCTTATTTTAATTCCAAAACAGTTGGAAAATTCTATTTCTACACACTTACTTATCACAATACACACACTTAATGAATTATTATTTTAGTGATAATTATATCCTATAGTAAAATGACCATAATAGACATCAAAACACACTCATAATATTATATGAAAATATTTCCTATACACATCTTTTAAAAATAAAAAAAAAAAATCTCAATGCACATCTTTTAATTAAAAAAAAAAAAAAAAACTAAACCCTGATTTTTTTATTTTAGACAAAGTAGATTAGGAGATTTTTATGATCTTTTTTTCTTTCTTTCTTCTTAGCATTAGTTTTCTAGTCAACCAAACAGATTAAGATCACATATTTATACATCCAACCGAAAATAAAAGCATTATAAAATAATTAAAATTCTTGGTTATGTGGAGGAATTTTCATTACATATTAAACTTTTAATTTTTGAAAAAAAAAAAACCCTTTTTAATTGGCTAAATCTAACATTCTACAATAAACTCTTATGAACTAACCTCTAAAAACCAGACCTTAACTGAGAAGAAGTTGATGAAGCAAAATCTAACATTTTCATTATATATAAACTACCATTGGAAAAAATATATTGCAGACCTTAATTCCCTAAATCTAACATTTTCATTATATATGAACTACCAAATCGTTACCATGATGAAGCAAAAATACAAATTGAACATCTTAATAGCAAAGACCCATCACCTTGCACATAGAAATACTAGGGCTTGTTTGGAAAATAGAAAGATGGGTTTGATGATAGAGGTTAATGAAGATAATGGAGATGGAATTCTTTTGGATTCAAAGTTGCTCTTTATTAGAACTTCTATTTCCTCTTGATTAGAATTTACTCTTGATTATAGATCTACTACATCAATTTGGCCTTGGACGAATTGTTCATAGACTCCATGAGAGGGGCTAGATTGATGTGAGAGTGTGTGGAAAAAGGGTTGAGGTGGTGTATGTACAAGATATGAGTTAAGGGTATGATTGGAATATTTGGTGTGTGGAATGAGAACAATAATTGATAATCAAATTATTAAGTATGTGCACTGAGAAATGATGTGTACTGAGGTAAGTAGATGTATGGAAATAGAATTTCCCAAAACAATTGCTTGTCCTTTTCCTTCTCTATGTTATTCCATTAGGTAAATTACACTAACACCCTTTGATGTTTTTATTTAATATAGATTCTCCACTCACGTTTGAAGAATTATATTCCCTTCTCTGAAGTTTGTAATCTCATTACAAATTATCCCCTGAATTGTTGATGTCATGCCCTAATTTTATAAATGACCATTTTGTCATTTTTTCTACAATTATACTTCTTAAGTATATCTAGATTAGGTGTATTTAAAAAAATTTGCCTAAATATTTAAAAAATTCAGTAAAAATAAAAAGCATGAAAAATAAATATATATAAAAAAAAAAAAAACTCATTTTTTTGTGTGAGTTAAACCAAAGAAGATGATTGTTATTTCTCTTGAAATGACATGAATAAAATATCAATATTATTTTATTATTTTGTATACATAAAGGCTAAGGAGCAAATATGTCATTTTTATCTGATAGGGGGTAAGTGTAATTTTTCAAATGTGAGGGGATCTATATTAAATAAAAACCCCCGGAGTGTTAGTGTAATTTACCCTATCCCATTTCTATAATAAAATATTACTGCATACGCCCATATCTAGACCTAGCCTTCGCAACAGATTCACATATGCAATGCATCAATGTACGTAGATAAACTGACACTACACAAACCCACATTCAATTGATAAAAAAACACACAAACACAAGCATCATCTATGTTAGCTGTAATTAGTGTAGCTGTATTGTCGTTGTAATTAGTTATAAAGTAACTTGTAAAGTACAGCTTTCATTATGTTGTTCCCTTAGTGCACACTTTTACACTTTTGTGCTTTCTTTTCGGTCCTCTCCTTTCTATAAAGAAGAGTAATCTTCCCATTGTAAACATATACTGAACATATCAATATACACTTCATTCAGTCTCTCTCTCTCTCTCTCTCTCTCTCTCTCTCTCTCTCTCTCTCTCTCTCTCTCTACCAAATTAACATGGTATCAGAGCAAAGCTCTACACTTCTGGGATCTTCTGTTTTTGGTGCTTAGTCTCGTAAATAGTGGTACTACACCAACCTTTTCGAAATCACCTCACGATTCCAACGGCACTACTCCCGTCACCAGAATTGCCGTCACGCGCCGTCATGCGCCACCTTTGTGTTTGGCGCATCTCAACTTCCGCCACCACTCTTACACGCGTTTTCAAGCGCCCTCCGTTGCTTGCTTATGTCAGCATCTGACGTCAGCCCTGCGCTTGTGTGCGCCGTGCCTGCTACTGTGCGGCTAGAGTGCGCCGATCTGCTATTGTGCACCCGCGTGTGCCGTTTTACTCTTGTGTGCCGCGTATGCGCTGTTCTGCTATTATACACTCGCGTGTGCCATTCTGCTTCTGTGCGCCGCGCGTGCGCCGTTCTGCTACGATGCACCGCATGCCATTCCTGCTATTGTGCGCCGCACTCCAGCCTGCTATTATGTGTCGTTGACATCATCCGGCCCTCTGCTGACGTTATCTTTGTACAGCAACCTATTTCCCAGCTATTTTCGACCTTCTGGACTCACTGGTACGCTCTGTTTTACCAGATTTTGCTCCTACAGGCATGCTCCTATTTATTTAGTCCTACTGCACTTTTAATATGGATCGCCATGATGCCTCCCATCCAATTTCTATTATTCTTAATGGTTTCAATTATGTACTATGGGCCCAAGCCATGTCTTCCTTCCTCAAAGGATGGAAACTTTGGCATATTATCACCGAGGATGTGACCAAACTGGTGAAAGAGGACGCTGAATCTACTGCCACATATGAAGACCGACTTGAAGATTGGGACAGTAAGAACTACCAGATCATTACTTAGCTTCGGAATACCTCTATTCCCTCTATTAGTCTTCAGTTTGGCCGTTGTCAACTTGATTCTGTTTCCAATCCTGCTAAAGACATTTGGGATCTTTTGAGAGATCGATACTAGACTACCGGTCTTGCCCATCAATATCAACTTCAGAGTCAACTTCATCGCATGCGCCAAGAATCTTGTCAGTCTATTAATGACTTTCTTTCTCAAATGTATTCTGTTTGGGACTCTCTCAGAACCGACATGGCCTCACTGAGAAGATGTTGCTTTATTCACTACCTATCGTAATCAGCAGCAGTTGGTTCACTTTCTCATGGCTCTAACTCTCTCTTTTGAGCCCCTGCACGCCTCTCTTCTTCATTGCCTTCCGTTGCCCACTCTTGAACAAGCTATTTCTGAGCTGTTATCTGAGGAGACTCATCTTGGTACTCTCCAGACTCATCATGTGGACTCTATTCTTGCCACTTCTTAGTCACGTCCCTTACTGACCCAACAGTCCGCTGATTACATCTATTGTCAGAATCGGGGCCTTCCTTCTACTCATCTTCTGGTTCATTGCCTTGTCTGATCCTGCCGATATTGCAACAAACTTGGTCCTGGTCAGCTGCAGCGGGATTGTTTTTGCAATCCATCCCGGTCATCCTCCACTAGCCACTCCTCTCGCGGTGGCTCTTCTAGGGGGAGCTCTCATCATTAGTTTAATCGCACTACTGTTGCTGCCTCTGAGGATTTCTCTGAGTCTCTTGCTCCGTCTGCCCCTGTTTTTTCTCAAACTGATGTTAAGGCCATGTTCAAACAGCTTCTCTCCACTTCTGGTACACCTCCTCCTACTGCTTTGTCTGTGACTCTAGGTAACTCTTCTTGGTATTTTGACTCGGCCTGTTGTAATCATATGACTTCCAGCTCTACTATATTCTCTTTCATCTCTCTCTCTTTACTCATCTTCCCTCCATTTATACTGCTGATGGTTCTCTCATATCTGTCAATCACGTTGGTACTGTTTCCACATCTCAGTTATCTTTACCTCAAGTTTATCATATCCCTGCTCTAACCTTAAACCTTATCTCTATTAGTCAATTATGTGAGCTTGGTCTAATCGTCACATTTTCTGCTAATGGTTGTTTGGTGAAGGACCCTCAGACAAGATAGACTATTGGGATCGACCGTAAGCATGGAGGCCTTTATGAACTCATTCAACTTCATGTTCCTGACTCCCTACAGATCACTACTCTTGCATCTGCTTCCTCTTTGTCTTCTTTTCATCTTTGGCATTGTCGCTTAGGACATATTTTTGTTAGTCGCTTAAATTCTTTGGTTTCTAGTGGTCAATTGGGTCATGTACTTCTAGATACTTTTGATTGTATACCCTGTCAACTTGCAAAACAACCTGCTTTATCATTCAATAAAAGTACTTCTGTTTCCCATGTTCTTTTTTATCTCATGCATTCGGATATTTGGGGCCCATCTCCTACTACAACTATGAGGGGATCTCGTTATTTTGTTGTTTTTATTGATGATTCTTCCCGGTTTACTTGGCTTTTTCTCATGAAAATTTGGTCTGAACTTAAACATCTTTATTATAGCTTTGCAAAATGGTCCACACCCAATTTTCAAAGACCATTAAAATTTTTCGCTCTGACAATGCTATGGAATATCAGGATACCGATTTCCTTTCCTTTCTTCAGAGTCATGGTACTCAGCCTCATCATTCCTGTGTTGGGACATCCTAACAAAATGGACGTGCTGAACAGAAACATTGGCATATTCTTGACACTACTTGCGCTCTCCTTCTCTCATCTTCTTGCCCTAAAAACTTTTCGGGGGAAGCTGCCCTTACTGTTGTGTACACTATCAATTGTGTTCCTACCCCTTTCATCCATAATCAAACTCCCTTTGAACGTCTACATGGCACTCCTCCTCCATACACTAATCTTCAGGTTTTTGGCTCTGTTTGCTTTGTTCTGCTTCAATCCCATGAACTGTGACGCCCCGAATCTACACTATAGGTTGCAGTTAAGGGAGAGTCACTAATGAGTCCTATGGTCAATAACCAAGTAAGATCCCAGATCGTCGGAGGAGTCAAATTAGCCTCCCTTCTAAGTCCGGCTTTCTTAGGCAGCGCACTACCCTTTTGACAGATCTTAAAAGGTATTGACACAAGGTCTCATAAGCAACAATAAGGAGTATATGGATAAATATAGAATGAAAGTTCATAACAACCATGAATATCATTAATTTCAAAAGCTTGCTCCATTACATTACATCCCCAAAAGAAAGTTTAAAACTTCACATGAGTCTTACAAAATAATAAAAGGAAATTTCTAGTTTTTCCTAAGATAGCCAAAGGTCTTCGAAGGTTTCTGGTTCATCGCCTCCCGCTATAAGTTCCGCGTCGTCACCTGGCATGATACGCCGTGAGCTTTGAATGCCCAGTAAACACACACACACCCTACCCCTTTTTCCCAATCCAATACACAATCACAATTATAACATCAAGTAATAAAGCATGATACTCAAATAAATAAATGAAGGGTCAAGTTAGGTGTTAGTAAACTAGAAATCCCCCAAAGAGATTTCGTCCTCCCAACCACAAGAATCGGACGCGGATTATTCGGTATGCCCCCTCTTTTGCTGCTTTGTTGCAGAACTAACCTCGGATGCCTACCAACGGTTATATACCGCGTAGCGCCAACCGCAGGGCCTCAAAAGAGACGGTAAAAATAGGACCTTGCCCGAAATCCCTCCTTACACCAAACCACCTAGGGTCCGAATACAACCGCTCCGTTCAAGGGTTCCGAAAACCACTTGCGCAAGACTTTAACTTTCAAATAGGGAACGCATCCCAACAATCCATATATCACATTTCTCATCTTTTCATTACTCAAGTGTTCAAAAACCCAATACCCACCCAATTAGGTTTCCCGTTGAATTAAGTGTTTTAAGTCAAGGTTAGTCCAACTAAACAATATAATAACATCCACATAAGCATGCATCCTCGAGATAAGAAAGATAAATAACATAACATGCACATACAACATGTTACCAAGATATGATCATAAGCCATTAAACATGTTCATGAATACAAGGGCACAAAACATCCATACATAACAAATTTCAGGATTTAACATCACGTGAAGATTAATACGAAAGGACTACTTTAGATCATCCACCGAACTCGGTCTTCCTATGGTTTGTAGAGAATTTGATCTAGTTTCTAGAACATTTTTCGGAAATGGGTTTGCTTTTCCAGATTTTAAGTTATTTAGAAAACATTCCAGCGCTGTCCAGAATCTGTCCAGATCTGTTGACCGTTACGAAAATTTGATTTTCTTGCAAACCGCTTAATGTTTTTCGATGAAACCAATTTTAGTTGAAAGCTAACTCATTAAGGAAGGTTTTGACATAAAATAGAGGTCCAGAATATTTTTGTACATTTTTCTGGAATTTTTGAAAGTGGGCTGCAAAAACAGATTTTAAGGTAGAATGCCTAAAACAAGAAAATTTATAAAAAGGGGGTTCCACCATTGGAAAGTTTCACTTCTTTTGTGAAAAAAAATATACTAAGTATCACATGTCTAACTCAGAAAATTTGTTTGAAAGAGTGCTCTTGAAAAGTTGAGAGATTGGTAGAAAAGAAGGTGGTTTTGTGCCAAAATGGGAAAAATACAAGAGAGATGGAATCAATGCTCAACTTTTAGCATTTTTAACACAAGTAACTTATCAATAACACATTTGAAAACATTATTTAGAATCCTTAGAAACATGTATTTGAAAAGGAAAATGAAAGAGAAGGTTGTGTTGTGGCTTACCTACTAAGTTTGCATAAGAAGGCTCTCTTCTTCCTCCCTCTCCTTCTCTAGACTTCTCTCTCTTTCTCTCTAACCAAATGTGTGTGTGGATGAGAGTGTTATGTGTGTTTGTAAGCTAGAGAGGTGTGTTGATATTTATAGGCAAACTTTTGAGGCAAAAAGTCCTAAAAGCCCCTAGTTGAAAGTGGATGGAAAGTTTAGGATTTGTTTGAAGTTCAAATGAATAGAAGTGACTTGGGGAGTGGTTTACTCAAGGATTAGGTAACACTTGGTTGTAATAAAACTAGTTTTGGGAATTAGCATCCTAGGTCTAGGTATTAGGTTGGGTATTTCTAGAATTCCATCATGGTGGTTCTTGGAAATTGGTTTCTCACTCTTCCCTAGGAGTGTGATGGGTTATTATTTTATTTGTTTTGGTCCTAGAGCACATTCTTCAAGGTGTGTATATATATATCCTACAAGATTGATGGTACTAATAACATTAGGGTACATGTACTATTTTTGGGTAATGCTTAATAAAAGAAATGAGGGCTTAGAATTAAACTCGTGTATTGGAATCTTATTTATGTATTTACTTATGATCTAGTTAGATTTAGGGCTAATTTAAATACTCATAGCAAATCTTTATTGGTACTAAAGCCATTATTGCTCCAAGATTCAAGGGATTTGTTTGTACTATAGTATAATGATGATGCCTAGTCATGTCCTCAAAATTTGGGAAGATTTTCTTATTTATTTGGTGTACAAATCTTGGAAATTGTAAAACATAATGTTAAAAAAGATTTTAGGATACAAGTGTATATATATAAATATATGATGGTACTTGTTTGAGGTCAATTTGTGATTTAATAAAAATGTGAGGGCTTGGGCTTAATTTCTTGTGTTGGGACACTACTTAGGTAGAATTAAATTAAATTAGGTTAGGGAACCTAATCTGGCTGGGAAAATTCCTATTTTGAAGAAAAGAAATAAAAAAATGCTAACCGACAATATTTGAATTAATTCAAGTAATCGAGGGCTTTAAGAAAATAATTCAACATTAGGGTCTTAAAAGTGAATACATATTTCAGGGGTTTCACATGAACACACCAAACTTGAACCTCGTTCTCGTCTTTGTAGCTTTCTTGGATATGGGATTGAATGTAAAGGCTTTCACTGTTGGGATCCTCTCTCTAAACATCTTCGTATCTCCCACCATGTAGTTTTCTGGGAGCACAAAATGTTTTCCTCCCTCTCCTCCTTTCACTTACCCGCACTCTCCACTCCTGTCATCTTTACTGATCCTTCCCTAGATCTCTTCTCTAATAACTTTGATACAGGTTCCTCCTTTATCAAGACACCCTTGTTGATCCCTGATCCCGTCCAGACTGTTCTCTTGATGGTCCACCTCTCATTGCACCTTCTAGTTCGTCTCCTCCTTCTTCGCCAGCTCTTCCCCCTACCGATCCTCTCACGGGTCAGCCGCACCGAGTAACTCAACCACCTATTCATCTTCATGATTATATTGTTGGGTTTGCTGCCTTTTCTACTTATGAACCTACCTCCTATCGTGAGGCTTGTACTAATCTTCTTTGGCAGCAAGCTATGACTGATGAACTCCAGGCTTTGGACAAAACTCATACTTGGGATGTTGTTGATCTTCCTCCTGGCAAGATTGCAATTGGTTGCAAATGGGTCTAAAAAATCAAGACTCATTTTGATGGCTCTATTGAGCGCTACAAAGCTCGTCTTGCTGCCTTCTCCCCTGTTGCACGACTTACCTCTATTCGTAGTTTGCTTGCTGTTGCTGCTGCTCGCCACTAGGAGCTCTTTCAGATGGATGTCAAAAATGCTTTCCTTAATAGTAATCTTCTTGAGGAGGTCTACATATAACCTCCCCTTGGATCTACTTATCCATCTTATAAGGTTTGCAAACTACAGCGTGCCCTCTATGGTTTCAAGCAAGCACCCCGCGCTTGGTTTGCTAAGTTCAGTTTTACCATTCATGACTTCGGGTTCACCTCTAGCTCTTATGACTCTGCTTTATTTGTTCGGACTACTCCTCATGGTACCACTCTTTTTCTTCTTTATGTGGATGATATGATTATCACTGGTAATGATGCAGCTGGTATTCTTCACCTCAAACATTTTCTCCATCGTCAGTTTGAGATGAAGGACCTTGGTACTCTTAACTACTTCTTAGGCCTTGAAATCTCCCATGATTCTACTGCTTACTATTTGTCCCAGGCCAAATATGCATCCGATCTTCTAGCCCGTTCTGGTCTTACCGATTGCAAAACTACCTCTACTCCAGTTGATCTTCAGATTCGTCTCACTTCTCTCGATGGGGATCTCCTCTCTGATGCTACTCTTTATTGTCAACTAGTCAGTAGTCTTGTCTATCTCACTATGACTCGTCCTGACATTGCCTATGCTGTTCATCTTGTTAGTCAGTACATGTCGGCTCCTCACACTCTCCATTATACTGCTCTACTCCACATTCTTCGCTACCTCAAAGGCACTCTATTCCATGGCATTCACTACTCTGCTTCCTCCTCTCTTAAACTGTGTGCCTTTTTTGATGCTGATTGGGCTAGGGATCCTACGGATCGATGTTCCACCACGGGTTTCTGTTTCTTCTTAGGGGATTCTCTTCTTACTTGGCGCAGCAAGAAACAATCTCTCACTGCCCGCTCTAGTATCGAAGCTAAATACCGAGCTCTTGCTGTTACTACTCAGGAACTTCTTTGGCTTCGCTGGCTCCTTACTGATATGGGTGTGTCTTCTTCTAGTGCTACTTCTCTCTATTGTGACAATCAGAGTGCCATTCAGATTGCTCACAATGATGTTTTCCATGATCGCACCAAGCATATTGAGATTGATTGTCATTTCATTAGCCAGCATGTTACACGTGGCATTGTTCCTCTTCTCCCTATTGCATCTGCCGATCAACCTGCTGATATTTTCACCAAGGCTCATCCTCTTGGTCGCTTCAGTGATCTTGTTTCCAAACTCAAGTTGGTTGATGTTTACCCTCCTTGAGTTTGCAGGGGGATGTTAGCTGTAATTAGTGTAGCTGTATTGTAGCTGTAATTAGTTGTAAAGTAACTTGTAAAGTAAAGCTTTCATTATGCTGTTCCCTTAGTGCACACTTTTACACTTTTGTTCTTTCTTCTTTCGGTCCTCTCCCTTCTATAAAGAAGAGTAATCTTCCCGTTGTAAACATATACTGAACATATCGATATACACTTCATTCTCTCTCTCTCTCTCTCTCTACAAAATTAACAATCTACAAATTATACCTCAAATCAAGTACCACAAAACTAAAAATTGGAGACATAAATTTGCATTAAGCGAAATTTGGGACAAAAAATTTAAAATTGTGATAGAGAATTAATCTCCAAGTTCAATAAATTAATGAAGACACATAAATTTAAGAAATTTAAATGTTGAATGTTGAGATTTTAAAAAAGGCAGCAATGGTAGATAAACTTTCAAAAAATTTGGAAGGAACAAAATTTCAACAAAGCTGTTGCATTGTTTGCCAAGTGGTGGGTCTGTGGTTAGCGGGCTCAACTTCCTTCAGAGATGTTTTGGACTGCTCTTGCAATAATAGACTTTTGTCCAATGGTTGTAACCATTACTCTTGTTAATCGAAGTTATACACTTCGCTGCCCAATCTCTCGGGCATTATCTCAAATACTTGGTGCTCTTTTTTGGGAGTGTTTGGCTAGAAAAATTTTAGCGTATTTTAGGCTAAAATTCACAAAAAAGATAAAATAGGCTAAAATATCTAACTAAACAAAATGTCATATTAAATCCATAATCATTTTACTTTTTCTCTCACAAATATCACATCCAACTATAAAAAAAATCCAATCATCTTCCCAAATACAAAAATTAAAAACTAAAATAACCTACTAAATAACAACTTCCCAAACACCCACTTTCTTTGGAAAAGAAAACTTGATGTTGCTCCTTAATCACCCCTGCCGTTGGTACAAATCTTTTCGTGTGATTGTCATGCTTTTTTTTTTTGGGGGGGGGGGGGGGGGGGGGGGGATTCAAGTTTTTTTTATTTTTTTAGTTTTTAGTTAAATCCTTCTCAACTTCAAGAAAACTATTGTTTTGTTTGTTTTGTGTTTCATTTTTAAAAAAATAAAATAAAAAATTGTGAGACTGGTTGTATATTTGCGAGTAGCAACAGTATCTCAAATTTCTCTTGATGTATTGCATCTTCTTATATCTTTAATTTCATATTTTTAATAAAATTTTCACATTAAAAAAAAAAAAAAAAAAAAAAAAACCCTATTTCTCACCCACCACCCTCACCAAAACCCACATTGGCTTCCCCCAACCCGAACTCGGTGCTGCCAACGAAACCCATGGGTCCTAAGCATCATATCTGGCTTCCCCAATCATAAACCCAACCTCAAAAGTTACCAAGCTTTTTTTATTTCCCTCAACAAAATACTCCCTCACTTAGAACAACCACCACTATGTATGTATATAAACAAGAAAAAACAACAATATGTACCAAACCAACAATGTTTGTGTTGAATTCGAGTCAAGGGTAACTTTGTGGACCGTAGCTCATGCTTTACAATATTTTCTTTGCTATCACGCTTCAGCCTCGAATTGTACATCTTGAGCCACGGAAGAAACATGAAAATGGGGTTTTTAAGTTGCAGAGATAGGCCAAGAATAAGAGACATGAATTTGGGTTGTCAATGGTGGTGGGGCTGATGATGGTTGGATTGGTTAGATTATGGAGGCCTTTCCCAAATTAAGCCAAATTAGTAACTTAATTCCCAAACTAGGTCTAGTTTGGACGAAATTTCCAAACTAGGCTAAAGCTGTTTTCACTGTTTCTAGGACCCTCCCGCATAAAATTTGTAAAATAGTAAAATCGTGGTTACAAACCACGCTTTTAAGTAAAAAAAAAAAAAAATCTTCAGAAATCGTGATTGCAAATCACGCTTTTACTGTTGAAATGCAAAAACATATTTTCAAAACACGTTTCCCATACAAACCAAACCAAACCAAACCAACCCACACTCTGACACACACACACCCACAACACAACACTCACGCACATCACACAATATAATTGAAACAATATAATTTTTATATATAATAATAATTAAATATATATAATAATAATTTATAATAGCAAATAATAATTAACTATATAATTTTTATAATTTTTGTAAATATAAATCATTTTTATATAATTTTTATCTTTTGAGTGTTTAGAAATAACTTTTTACAAATTAAATTGAAATAACAATACGTATGTATATAACCTGCCCAAAAATTAAAAAGATAATTATTTTTTACGCTTAAATGATAATTATTTTTTATTTTTTATTTTTTAACCAAATTAATTTTTAATTTTTTAAAAAAAAATTTTAAAAATCAAACCATACATAACCTAAAAATCTTTGATAAATGACTTACATATGTATGGTTTAAAGGTAAAGATTTTGATAAATGACTTAAATGATAAATCAAACCATTCATAACCTAAAAATTTTTACCCTTAAACCATACGTATGTAAGGGTAAAAATTTGCTATTATAAATTATAAATTATTTTTTATTATAAAAATTACATACATATGGTTGATATGACTTGATTATAAAAATTATTTATCAAAAGATTTTTATAAATTATTTATAAAGGTTATAATCAATTTTTATAAATTATTTATAAATAATTTTTGCAATTTTATAATCAATTTTTACATACGTATGGTAAAAAATTTTATAAATTATTTAAACCATACGTATGCAAGGGTAAAAATTTTTAGGTTATGGATAGTTTGATTTATCATTTAAGTCATTTATCAAAATCTTTACCCTTAAACCATACGTATGTAAATGTGAAGATGGGTTTACTGTAAATGTAAATGTAAAAATACGTATTAAATTATTTACATACGTATTAATTATAAATTTTTATAAATTATTTTTGAATAATACATACGTATTATAAAATGTGAAGATGGGTTTACTGTAAAAAATTTTAAATAAAAAATGTAAAGATTTAAATAATACATACGTATTATAAATTATTATAAAAATTTTTATAATACATACGTATTACAAATTATTTTTGATAATTTATAAATTATTTTTTATTATAAAAATTGCAAAAATTATTTTTGCTTATAAAATTTTTTACCCTTACATACGTATTATAAATCAAACCATTTTGCATTTCAATAATAAAAGCGTGATTTGCAATCATGTTTTTTGAAAAAAAATATATATATATATTTACTTAAAAGCGTGGTTACGCTTTTACTATTTCACAAATTTTCTGCGGGAGGGTCTTAGAAACGGTAAAAGCGTGGTTTGTAATAGCGCTTTAACCTAGTTTGGAAATTCCGTCCAAACTAGGCCTAGTTTGGGAATTAAGTTGCTAATTTGGCTTAATTTGGGAAAAGCCTCTAAATTATGGCCTATTTTGGGAACTAAGTTAAAAGTTGATATTTTGATTTAATTTTTTTTTTTTAAATGTGCAAAAAAAGTAGGTAATGTAACTCAAAAAAATCAATAAATCAATAAATTGGCTTTTAATTGTGTTGCCAAAATAGGCCTATATTGCATTTTTTATTTGACTTGTCCAAAGGTTGATATTTTCCTTCTTTTATTTTTTTTCAGTCTTTAGTTTTATTTTTTTATTTTTTTTGCATTTTATTTTTGAGGTTAAAATGGGCATTTTAAATTAATAGGATGATGAGGTCAACAAAACCAACCATAGTTAGGCGTGTTTTGAGAATATGGTTAAAAGTTAGGCTTTTGACTTTTTTGACTTTTTTTATGTGTGAGGTGCTATGAAGCACGGATACGGGTACGGGTACGAATATGAGTACTGGTGTACGATATAGGTACATTGATACGGTAAAATCCAAAAAAAGCAGGGTACGGGTACGGCTTGATACACTTGTAAATAAATATTTATTTTTAATTTAGAGTAATACCAAAATTAATTAAATGGTTTAATTTGTTAAAATCTAACCTATAATTAACATATAATGCCAAAAGTAAAAGTATAAATCAAAATTAAATGTCAATATATTAAACAACTTATAAATCATAGTTTAATTTTAAAATCATGTTAAGCACAAAACTAGAAATAAAAAAGCTGTCTAGTGAAAGTAGTTTTATCTAAGTACTAAAAGAAAATATTGTTTCAACTGAGATACGGTACGGTTTAGGTGTATATTAGATATGTTTGGGTACGCCAAATTTAAGAAGAAAAAATTTGAGTATGTGTTTCATGTACGCATGCAGAAGTACTATACGAGTTACCATATACTGGTAAGTATCCGGTATAAGTACGACATATTTTTTGAAGTACTCATGCTTCATAAGAGAGGTGTGATTTCTCAACACAATGTTCCACCAATTTCGCCAAGTTCAGATGGTGAGTGCTGCCTATTATCTTGACTTGTTTAGCCAAGAAAAAGACTTCTTGATATGCTTCACTGCAACTTTGATTTTGCCGTTGCTTATATTGAGTTCCTTCAAAGACCAATATCCATATCATCCTTGCCGAAGTTGCATTTTGAAATTATATCTGTCAGTGACTTTGAGCTCAATTCCATAAGAGAATCTCATGGGCATTCCCGACACTTCTTGATCTAAATAATCCACCTTGGTTTCATCAGTTCCTCTTTTCTACCTTGAAAAGGAACACACAGAGGAAGACGCAGATGAAAATTATACTAAAGCGACTGGAAAAGCACTCCAAGTCTGGATACCAGTTTGATTACAAATCTAATTATTGACTTAACCTGCACTTTATATTGATCTTCATTGAGATGATCTCTGTTAGTATATATAGAGCATTTTCCACTTGAATTTTTAGTGGAAACTTCACTTGAACAGAACAAAGCAGGTCTGTAGTAGCAACTACTTAAACAGGCTTGCTTGCAAGAGTTCGGATCGTCGGCCGCGGTTGCCTGCGTTCCTGCGGCGGTCTAAAACGGCGTCGTTTTGGACTTTTTTTTTTTTCCTTCTTCTTTTCAGCCTCTCTTTCAGTTCCTTTATGAGCCAAAACACCACAGAACAGAGAAGAAGTTGTTCAGGATGTTTGATTGGGATGGAAACAGGTACATCAAGACGGTAGAGTTGATGGGAATGATCGGAGAAACCGATAAACTTGGTCATCTTCCTTCGATCTGCTCCAATGGTCTCAGATCTATTCCGATCTGCATCGCCGTGAAGATATCGACCTCCTACAACGAATCTTCTTGAAACGTCTTTATAGTGCATCAAAGATCCTTCACCACAAAAAAAAAAAAATCAAGTGGGTTTGATTCATGAAGTGTGATCTGTGTTCTTTTTGGAACACACAAAGTGGGTTTGATTCAACGAATCTAAGTGAACTGTTTTCTGCTGGAACTCTTCATGGAGATATACTGGTCCTTTGGCTATGTCAAAGGATGATCTTTCTTCTGGTTAGCCAAGCCAGAGCAACCTCTTTTTTCCTGTTAAATATCCACCATTATACGTATATTCATAAACTAAATGTATACGATTTCTCTGCTCAACATCTGACCAATCTTATTACTAAGTTTAGATAGTGAATACGAAAGACTCTTGACATGGCCTAAGCCATCAAGATGCTTAACTGCAACTTTGGTGCCAATGCATAGAAGAGTCCCTTCAAAAATTAATCCATATCGTCCTTGCCAAAGTTTACTTCTGAAATTATCAGTATTGACTTTGAGCTCATAGTGAAAGTGAATTTTTTGTTCATTGTGTCACACTTTTTGTGTTCCCAGTCAAGCTCAAGGTAAGAAAAAAACAAAAGAAAAAAGCAATAAAAAGCACATTCTGCAGACTAAGAGATGTACAAAATGTTTTCTTTCCAAGCACTTCAAGAACATATTTCATCCATTAAATTAATTTTAGTGATAAAATGTCTTTGAATTTCTCCAAACTATAAACCGGCTTTGTTCCGTCTCATGCATCTTTTGGAAAGGAAGTTTGAAATACCCATTAATTGATATTCTCTTGTTTTACTTGAATCGTTACTTGAATCATGGGAAACTCACATCGTCTCACGGAATATCGATACTTTTCCCTTTTACTACAGAACTTGATCAGAATGTTTGAATTAAAACTATTGGAAATCTAATCTTGCTCACTACATTCATCTAGTTCTATATGTTCTTAGGCAATGATGAGGGAAGAACTTGAAGAAAAACCAAAAAGGAAGAATATTATTGAGAGAGTCAAAATTTTATCAGTGAAAACACACGCTACCTAAAATAGCATTAATCCTGGTATCATGGGGAGTGATGTGCACAAATAAAACTCTTGCATTATAGTTCACCACATACTTGGGTATTAGAGGACCTGGGTGTGTGAACAGGGAATTTGACAAGACCTTTCACAAAATTAAGCAGAAATACGACTCTTAGATAAGTCTTGTACAAATTTCAACCACATCCAAACCGGAGTGGTGTGAACAGAGATCCATACAATTTTGACAGTTTTCTTCCCTTGAATAGTGAAGTTTAATTCTAGAATAAATTGAAATCCTAAAACTTAATAGTCTCCCCCCCCCCCCCCCCCCCCCCCCCCAAAAAAAAAAAAAAAAACAAAACAAAACAAAAGTAGAGAAAGAAATACTCAATACTTCAAACAATCAACTGTAATTTGTTTGTTGAAAACTACTTGCTTTATCTTGGTCCTGATAAAACTGATGGAAATAATGGGCTAGCAGCAGCACCAGTGGCATCCTCTTGGTTTCCAGCAACTCTGATTGCTCTTCGTACCATAGGAGTTGTGAAGTTATAATCCAAATTGTTTTCAACTTCTACAGAACCCTCCAGGACCTTAACCACCACTGACATTGAAGGCCTCCTAGAAAAATCAATTTGTAGACACCACACAGCAACCCTCATCATCTTCACAACTTCTTCTCTATGTATCTGCATGTCATCATTGTATTTATCAACGATATCCAGAAGTTGTTCCTCTTCTGCTTTCCTCTTAAATAGACTTAGTAAATGCATATCTTCCTCAGGCTGAGACCTATCCAAATTTTTGCGCCCACACAACATTTCCAAGACCACGACACCAAAACTATAGACATCTACTTTCTCAGTGATAATTGAGTTCACCCATTCAGGAGCCAAATAGCCTGGTGTTCCCTTTATCATTGTTACAACTTGGCTTTGGTCCTTATCAATTAATTTTGACAATCCAAAATCAGAAATTTTTGCATTGAACTGTTCATCTAAGAGGATGTTTTGGGGCTTGATATCTAGGTGAAATATTTTCTGCCTACATTCCTCATGGAGATAGGTTAGTCCCTTGGCTATATCCATGATGATATTCTTTCTGGATTGCCACCCAAGAGTGAGGTCTTGGTGCCTTTGGAAGATCCATGTATCCAAGGATCCATTGGACATATACTCATAAACTAGAAGACGATATGATTTTTCAGCACAAAATCCAATTAATCTTACCAAATTGACATGGTGAATACTGCCTATTGTCTCAACTTCAGCTAAGAATGACTTCTTAACATGATCAAAACCATTGAGACGCTTCACTGCTATTTTGGTGCCATCGCTTAATTTCCCTTGAAACACTGACCCAAATCCTCCTTGCCCAAGCTTATCGTTGAAATTGCATGTCATGGCTCTCAAGTCTTTGTAAGAGAACCTGATAGGCATCCCTGGTACTTGACTGACATAGAATTCATCAAGTTTCTTGGATTCTCCTTTATTTCTAAAAAAGTAAAAGCAAAAGGCAACCACAGAAAATACACCAAAGAAAGCTCCGAGACTGGACCCAAGTATGATAATTATGAGTTGCCTTGGTTTTTTTTGAGAAGAATCTGCTGGTGAAGATGGAGATGGAGCAACAACAACAGCAGGAGATCGAGATTGAGATGGAGATGGAGGTAGAAGTACAAAAGGAGAAGATTGACGTGGAGATAGACTACCAACAACAACAGATGCAGAAGCATTTTTTGTAACAAGAGTAGGAGATGGAGATGGAACTGGAGGTAGAGGTGGAGGTGAAGGTGAAGGTAAAGCAGAAGCATTAGGTGGAGGTTGGGCATTGCTGAAAGGTTCAGAGGACAAGAAAAAGGTGATAATAGCAGCAGCAGTAACATAATAATAAATAGTGCAGCAACGACAACACAGATCCATTAGAACTCTGTTTCTTCTTCTTGATTACTAGTTTTTGGTTTTCTTTTGTTGGGAGAAGGTTGAAGAAGAAAGGTGAGTTGTAAACTCCAGCTTTAGTGTCCGGCAAATGCAGAACAGCGAGGAAAGTGATGCATTTCAAATCACTCTTAAATCACTATTACAAGAATTATTGCAAGAGTCCTTGAAATGTTGTTTACGGTCCCCACTCCTTTTGTTACGTCAAAAACAGGCGCACACATTCCTTGACTCACAGCCGGTTTGGGAGATGAAGAGGGGATTTATAATTCCTTCCGAATTAGGATGGCCTTGAGGAGGGGATTAGGACTTAGTATTAGGAAATAGACTATTTTTTTTTTATATATATATTTTTACATGTTGGGCATATTTTTAATATTAATGTTTAATTTTTTGTATTTTTTGTTAAGTAAAAATCATTGTTTTATTTGTTTTATTTTTTATTTTTTTACATGTTGGGCATTTTTTTTAACATTAATGTTTAATGTTTTTGTATTTTTTTATTTGTTTTATTATTTAATATAAAAATAATTTAACAATCCCTATACCGACAACTATCATCAAAACGAATACAATTTTACTTAATCCCCTCACTATCAATCCATTCACTATGAATCCATTTCCTTCCACCTCTAAAAACAAACGGATCCCACACGCTAAAAACGATCGGGACTCTGATAGTCTCTGTTATAAGTTTATAATAAAAGATTTTTATTATATAGGTAATGACTATGAAATAGAAATGTAAACTTATAATTATTAATTTGAGAGGTAAAATAAAATTTTAAATGAAATTTTGATGTTACATCAAAAAAAAATTATTTGATTATAGACCACAACTGATGGCAAAAATAAAATTGTTCAAAAAATGAATAGTTCAATTATACAATTAATTAATCTTATTAAAAAGAATGGAGAATTCTATTATACACACTTTCATACCACATGTACCCTTAATTATATCATTTTCTTCTTTAGTTATAATATTATTTTGAGATATTTAGTTATGACTTTTTTTTTTTTTTAATGATTCCGTAAGTATAAAGTTATGTCTTTTTCTTTTTTTTTTTTTTTTTTTTTGTAGTTATAAATTTCATATGACACACAGTCTTTTTCTAAAAGAATAGAAGTTAAATTGATTTTTGAATGATAATTTGAGATATAAAATATATATATATATTAAATTTAATACCAAATCAAATCTTTCAGTTTTATTGGTTGAGGTTCCCAAACAAACAAGGAGGAACATGATACGAATTGATATTCTCGGTGTAGATGAATGATTAACATGGAATTTTAAAAGATTTTATAAAAATTTGTAGAATTTCATATTAAAAATAAATGAAAAAAAAATCAAAGTTATTCTATAAATATTACTTCTCTTAATTTTTTAATATAAAATTTTAGTTTGTTCGACTTTATTAATATAAAAAATTTTAAAATTGAAACAAACTAGATGTTTTGAAAAACAAACCAATAATAAAAATTTCAGTCACTTTGAATGATTTTATTTTTTGGAAAATAACCAATAAGTCCTATATTGCTCTTTATGATTTCTGATGAGTCCTATCAAATTTCAATATGGACAACTAAGTCATATTTGTGATAAAAGGTTCCCAAAAGATTTATTACTTCATAATGATGTGTCTTATCCCAATTTTACCCTTTCTGTTTAATATGAACAACAATTTTATAAATAATTTTAACTTAATTAAAATTTAAAATTTTAATTGTAAAAATTACTAATCTTATACTTATAATTTTGCTTATGAAAAATCACTTAATTTGAAAATTTAAAAATAATTTAATTATAAAATTTCTAATAAATTAAAATTATTTATGAACGTTTTTGTTCATATTTTAATGAAAAATAAATAAATTGAAAATAAAATATGAACAATTGAATTTTTTTAGTATAACAATTTATAAAAACAAATAAGATTTTTTTGTTAATATTGAAATTTGTTATTGTCTTTTATGAATTTTTTTTTTTAATGTAACAAAAAGTGTTTTATGATTTTTTTTTTTTTAATACAATAGCATAATTTTTACAATTAAAAAATATTATTTTACTTAGATTAAAAATATTTTCATATTAAATGAGAGGTAAAATTGAGATAACATTCACTATTATTGTAACAATCCAGATTTTTAATTATTCTGTATAATTTATACTAATATTATTTAATTACAGTTAGGAAAAATATATAATTTATTATATATTATTATTTTGTAAAATAATATAATTATTAAAAATTTAGGGGCCAAAGTATAATTAAATTAAGTTGGGATAAACTTGAATTAATGAAGACGAATATGAGAGTGACACGTGGCAATTTGCTTGGGCAACACGAATTGATATTTTATAAATAGAAGAAGAAGTTGACTCAGTAAAGAAAAAAGAAAAGCCCAGGAAAGAAGAGTGAAAGGAAAGAGAGAAAGAAAAGAAAGAAGAAAAAAAAAAGAAGAGAGGAAGAAGGAAAGAGTAGTGGAAGGTGAAAGGATCTTTGATAGTGAAAAAGAAGAGTAAGGTATTAAAGTTAAGGTGAATTATATTATACCTTGAGTTACCAAAATATATTTTACGTATGTTTTGACTTACCAAAACCTGTTTTACACAAGTTATATTTTAATAAAAGTTATGTTTTATAAAGATTTCAATTACGTGGTTTTAGATCTGAGCTCTATTTCTGAAAAGGAAACCTATGGATATGTCTATTTTACTTTTAAAGAATATTTGGTTATGACCTTATAAAGAATTATGTTTTGCAAGTATCACCACGGGAGTCCCATGCCTTGGGGGACTTAAATAATCATTGACTTCTGTTTGGTTACTTCGTGGCCAATCTGCACGTGGCCCTCGCCCAGGGATAACAATACTGTGGCATATGTTCATGTGGCCCTCGCCCAGGAGTAACAATACTGTGGCTTATATTCACGTGGCCCTTGCTTGGGGGTAACAATACCATGGCTACTTGTGCGCCAGATGTTGACCTTTATGGTTGTCGGTACCGTAGTTGTGGTTACATAACTTCTGTATTTCAGTTCTGCTACTTAAATGATTTGATTACCAATAAAAGATTATTTGTTCTGACGAGGCATAATCTCAGTTTTATTACTTAAAGGATTATTTGTCAAATGATTTCTGCTACTCAAATGATCTGTTTATATAAATGTTTTGGCCTAACTAACGATTCATGGTTACTTCGTGTCCCTTATACTCTTGGTATAATATTTCTCACTCTGCTATGTGCTTATAGTTGTTTACCAATTTTCAAGAAATAGTTTGTGAAAAGTCTTAGATGCGGGGCTGCGGAATAGACATTCACACGGCGTTTTTATGATATTTCTCTATGTAAATAACGACCTTTTTGGTCAATATAAATTTTGTAATAAAAATAGAAGCTCCAATGATTATTTTGGTACCTTTATTTAAATATTACTTCTGCTCACGTTTATTGATTTGTTTAAGAATTGGCCGTAGGTAACTTCAGTTACTGGCCATCACAATACTTAACCCTTGGGTACGGGGAGCGGGTCGTGACAATTATGGAGTAATGAACTTTTTGAAAATATGTTATGAAAAATATGATTTAGTTGTTCATATTAAAATTTGTTAAGACTTGATGATAATTTTAAAAATAAAATAAGATTTATTGATTTTTTTTTTTTTTTTCCAACAATACTATCCCACTATAATCTAGGGGTGGTTGGTATGTTCTAAATAAGTGTACTTTTTAACTTTTTATTAAAAAAAATATGTAGAAAAGTATAGAAAGTTGATAGAAAAGTAAAGAGGAAATATTGATAAATGTTGATAGAAGTGACCCAAATAAGTATATGTATACAAAAAAAATATATTTTTTTTTAATACATACCAAACACCTACTAAGGCCTCATTTAGGAATAGGCTTTTTTAGTAACTTTTTGGCTAAAATATGATGTAAAAAAAAATTAGTATGTTTGGGATAATTTTTTGATTTTTTACGAAAGATGTACAAAAAGTAGAGAAAAAATGAAATCTTTGACTTTTTTGTATAAATTATTAATTTTTAAAATTCTTTTAGTGATTTTTAATTTTTAAACGAAGAAGTGATATTGCTAAATGAGACCTTAATCTAGACTACCCTTATATAATCAATTCAAAAGAGAAAAATACATGTTACCCAAAACATCATAAAATCATGGCAAGACTTTTTCCAACTATACAATTTCTATAGTCCGCTCCATGTGCACTGATAGAACATTTAAATTTTTTGCTTTTTCCAAGAAAGAGATAAACAACAATATGAAAACATTAAACCCGAGTCCGGAACATTACAAGGGTCAAGTCAAAACCAGGATCACTATAACCTCCCCCTCTTAAGAAATTTCGTCCCCAAAATCATAAATCATGTTTCAAAATCATGTTTAGCTAATTTTCAAAGTGATTACAAGTCAATTCTCAACATCATGACTCACCTACCGGTCATTCAATCCCTTCACAAAAGGAATAAATCCACAATATGCATCTCATCTCTCATAGTTTTAATCAACTTCAATATGTGCATCACATATTTTCAAAACATATTCAATGTTTATGATAAATTTGCATTTTCAAAACTTAAATAAGATGGGGCTGGATTCACATCTAAACACTCATAGCCTCACTAAAATAAAAGAACGAATAAAATTACAACTGAAAGGAGTTTTGTCAAACGGGATCGCTAATCACAAAAACCTAACACTTCCAATAGTAGAAAACAATCTATCTTTGAAACATTGAAATCATATGCAAACAAAGCAAATTTGCATGAACAGTTTTTTAAGCAACTCTGCATATAGTCCTCTAATGCTATGTTTTCAACCAAGTAATAAATGTATGAATTGAAGTAAAAGTAACTAGTATTGTTAAGCTCCAAAAGGGTGTGATATTGAGAATTGTTACAAGAAATGGGTGTAACAAGGGAACATCCAAGGCTGGGTTGCGTATAATTTTTTTGCCTGAAAATGTTGTTGTCGGTGGCATCCTGAAGACAACTGCACTGTCCATTTGAAGAACAGATGCCATAATTGCCACAAACCATGGGATAAAGTCAGTCATCAATACATGATGTCATCAGATCAACCACCGCATAACAATCTCGTTTGCACTCATAAGCCTTCAAATGGTCATCAGGATCCAAGCTTATGAACTGAGCTGACGATGATGATGTAAAAGGGATTTTCTGTATATCAAAGCTTGCATTCTCAAATTTGACAAATATCTCATCTGAATGCCATCGAAAATAGGCCAAGAGTGGATTGGATTCTATATAAAAAGCTAGAGTGTTATCCTTATCAACCTTAAAAGAATACAAACCTGGAGCCCAATTCGATGGGGATGTGCTGGAGGTAAGCTTCTGGCCAGGAAACAAAGTCTGGCCAACAAGTAGGGAGTCAGTTGGGTGATCAAATGACTACCAAACAACTAAATTGTTTGGATCAAAGAGGACTAGGTTTCCAAATTCGGTGAATTTCATGCCCAAGACAAACTTTGATGATGTTGGTAGACCATACGAAAGTGCCATCCGAGTCATGCAATATCAAATCTCCTATAGGAACAATCTTATGTGTACAATAAATAAATTGAAACAAAAACAAACAAATAAAATAAATAACGTACCGAATTTATTTTATTGAACCAAATGACTATTTAAAGACCAAGTTAAGTGTGTAACACTCTGTCCTTAAGACAGATTCGCCCCTCTACAGTGCTTACGGTTGAGTGGCATCTATTTCCTAGGATACAATGATCATCACAAATTTGTAGTAGCACTCCAAACAAATTTGTCCGGCGAACTAGAACCTTGTGTTCTATACTCTCTTTGATTTTCTCTAAAACTATAATGAAGAATAAATAATACAAATAAGAGATATAGGAAAGCAAAAGGAATTTTTCTGTCAATTTTCGGATCTGAAATCTGTTGGAACAGATTTGGTTTTATAGACTTGAACAGGTGTAAATTTCAAACTGGAACTGGTGCATTGTTTCGAACAGATGCTAATTGAAAACTGGACAGATTTGAACCTGTAACTGTCTGGGCAGTTTTTGAATTTGAATTTTTCTGACAGATTGAAAAACTGTTTAGAAAGTTTTGAATCTGTTCGGTAGTTTAAAAACCTGTCCGAAATTTGCAACTGTAGTGGAATATGGAAAATGCACAAATTTGTACAAAAAATTTGAATTTCAAATTCAAATTTGGAATTAAACTCCCGTAATAATTTTTGAAAAAATTCAAAAGAATTTTGTTCCAAAAATTAATATTAGAATCGACCCGACCCATAACCCATAACCCACACTCGTGCCCGACACGGCACGGCTCAGCCCGGCCGGACAGACGGCCACGGTGGCGTGCACGCGTATGTGGTGGTTTGGGCTAAGGTTCATTTTGTCCATAATTCCTTCCTTCTACAAACTTAGGGTGCCCCTTGGGGCCCCACCTAAGTGTTGTCACCTAGAACTTATATACACACATAAGTTCTCTTCAAGTTTCAATATGGGACATAAGGAAACCCACATTTAATTCTTGAATTTGTCCAATTCCACGAACCTGAAAACGACGTCAAGTTCCCATTCACTCGTAAATGATTTTGACGAACTATCTTCACCGTGTGACTTGCCATGCGGCAAGGAACATGTCACATCTTCGGACCCACCCCAAAAGACGTTTGGGGCCCACTCAAAATTGGGCTCAAAGTTAGCATAAAATAAGCCTATAAACCATTATTTCCAATAATCCCCCACATTAATGGAATTTGACGGAGAGAAAGTGAAACAACATAATCTAATTACAAAGAGTACAAAAATTGGACATATTCTGCAAAGGATAGGTAGCTTTTGGCTTTGAACCTTCCCTTGTGAGACACTTCGAATTTACTAGCTAACCAGTGAACATGATGTCTTGAATTGTTCAGCCGTTTGTGTAAACCAAGACAATAGAACTCACACAGTATATCCCCAGACACAGTTTAGTTCTCACTATTGTGTTCATTTTGGCCCTAAACAACCTGGTCTTTTATGAGTGCTCTAGAGAATTGTAGCCATTCACAAATCTCATAGAATCGGCCCAGTTCACACTCACATAGGTGATTCTTGTGAAAAGTATCCTGCCATACTCCACTAGGTATACCTAGATATAAGAATCATTAAAAGTATTACTTAACCTAAAACGGTGCAGACATCACTATTTCATCATAGAAATGGGTAGGTGTTTGACTCCTCAGTGATCCTTCTGAGTCATACACAACTCGGTTGTCCCTTTGAACCTAGATCTTGGGATCTCTAGTCAACTAGGTTAGGTTGCCGTTGTGGCAACTCTTATTTAATAGGCTTAAGTCCCATTCCCCTCGATGAATTTTCAACTAACTCTCTTGCTAACTCTTTGGTTAGTAGATCCGCTATGTTGTCTTTAGACTTCACATATTCAATGGAAATAATTCCATTAGAGAGTAGTTGTCTCATGGTGTTATGTCGACGACGAATGTGTCGTGACTTACCATTATACATATAACTCTGTGCTCTACCAATTACTAATTAACTATCGCAATGTATGCATATAGCAGGCACCGGTTTTGGCTACATTGGAATATCTTCAAGGAAGTAGCAAAGCCATTCTGCCTCTTTCCCAACTTTATCTAAAGCTATGAATTCTGATTCCATAGTAGACCTAGCAATGTAAGTCTGTTTGGAAGATTTCCAAGATACAGCAGCCCCACCAAGAGTAAAGACATACCCACTGGTGGATTTTGAGTCTTTAGTGTCCGATATCCAATTTGCATCACAGTAGCCTTCAAGTACTGCTGGATATCTAGTATAATTCAGCCCAATGTTATGAGTAAATCGGAGATATCTTAGAACCCTTATAATTGCTTTCCAGTGTTCTACTCCCGGATTACTCGTATATCTACTTAATTTACTTTCTGTATAAGCTATATCCGGGCGAGTGCAGTTCATCAAGTACATTAAGCTTCCAATAATTTCGACATACTCTAATTGAGAAATACTTTCTTATACATTTTTATAAAGAAACAAATTAACATCCATAGGTGTTCGAGCAAGATGATCATCATCTTTGCTAAATTTGTCAAGTATTTTCTCAATGTAATGAGATTATGACAAAGCATAACCTTTTGATATTTTAGTAATTTTCATACCAAAAATTACATCAGCAATGCCCATGTCTTTCATGTCAAAATGTTTATTTAACATTTTCTTGGTAGTTTTAATCATGTCATTATTACTACCTATGATGAGCATATCATCTACATAAAGACATACAATGACATAACCTTTGTCTATATTTTTAATATAATCACATTTGTCACACTCATTAATTTTGAATCCATTTGACATCATTGCTTTGTCAAATTTTTCATGCCATTGCTTTGGCACTTGTTTTAAACCATATAGTGATTTAACCAATTTACATACTTTCTTTTCTTTTCCTGAAACAGAAAACCCTTCTGGTTGTTCCATGTAAATTTCTTCATCTAACTCACCATTTAAGAAAGCGGTTTTCACATCCATTTGATAAATTTCTAGATTGTATAGAGATGCAATGGCAATTAGAATTCTAATAGACGTTATTCTAGTAACCGGTGAATATGTGTCAAAGTAATCAAGACGTTCTTTTTGTCTATACCCTTTGACCACAAGTCTTGCCTTGTATTTGTGAATTGATCCATCCGCTTTCATTTTTCTTTTGAAAATCCACTTGTACCCAAGAGGTTTACAACCTGGTGGTAAGTTCACTAATTCTCAAGTGTGATTTTGCAAGATGGATTCAACTTCACTATTGACAGCTTCTTTCCATAAAGCAACTTCAGGACTGGACATAGCCTTTTTAAAAGTTAAAGGCTCATTTTCTAACAAATATGTTAGAAAATCTGGACCAAAAGATTTTGAGGTTCTAGCACGTATACTACGCCTAAGTTCATCTTCCTCATTTTGATTTATCTCTTGCTGTTGATCTTGTTCTTGATCATTACTAGTAATAGCATCAAAAGAGCTTTTATTGTTACTAGTCTCTTATCCAATCTTATTTGGACATACATATTCAAAAAAAGATGCATTTCGAGATTCAATAATAGTATTTACATGCATTTCGGAATGTTCTGATTTATGAATCAAAAACCGATATGCACTACTATTCTTGGCATAACCAATGAAAATGCAATCAACGATTTTAGGACCTATCTTAGCCTTTTTAGGACTAGGAATAGCCACTTTAGCCAAACACCCCCACACTTTTTAAGTATTTGTAGGATGGTACTCTTCCATGCCACAATTCATAAGGTGTTTGATTCCTTTTGTTTCGGGGTACTTTATTTAAAATATAATTAGCAGAAGGTATTGCTTCCCCCCACAAGTTCGAAGGTAATCCAGAACTTATTAACATGGCATTCATCATTTCTTTTAAAGTCCTATTTTTCCTTTCAGCAATTCCATTTTGCTGAGGTGAGTAAGGAGCGGTGGTTTGATGAATTACAAAACTCACCAAAAGGTGATTCATATTCACCACCTCTATCACTTTTTAGTTTTTTTAATTTTCTTACCAAGTTGATTTTCAACTTCATTCTTATATTGAATGAAAGTTTCCAAAGCTTCATCCTTGGTTCGAATTAAATAAACATAACTATATCTAGTATAGTCATCTATAAAAGTGATAAAATACTTTTTTCCATCTCTTGTTTGAATTGATTTAAAATCACAAATGTCACTACGAATTAATTCAAGTGTTTTCGTACTTCTTTCAATTGAATGAAAAGGAATTTTTGATAATTTTGTCTCAACACAAATTTCATATTTATGATTTGGATCAATTTCAAATTTAGGTAAACATTCCATATTAATAATCTACGCAAAGATCCATAATTAACATATCCAAGTCTACCATGTCATAAATTTGAAGACTCAAGTAAGGAAGAAGAAGATGTATTTTTATTAACAACTGAGGGTACAACAGTCATTACATTCATCTTGAAAAGGTCATCAGACATGTAACATTTTCCTACATACATCTCATTCTTAGTAAGTACAAATTTATCACTCTCAAACACTAACCTAAACCCATTCTTACTCAACACAGAACCAGAAACAAGATTCTTGCAAATGTCCAGTACATGCAGCACATTGTTGAGAGTGAGTTCCTTTTCAGATGTCATCTTGAGAACAATCTTCACTTGTCCTTCAACTTTGGAAGTTAAGGAGTTGCCCATAAAAAGTTTTTCACCATTGTTCTCTGTAGAATAAGATGTGAACATCTTTTTGTCGGCACAAATGTGGCGCGTAACACCAGTGTCCACTCACCATTCTTTAGGATTTCCGACAAGATTTGCCTCGGAAACAACTGCAGAAAGATTGATGCCATCTATACCATTGGAAATATTGTCCACTTCGGTCATATGGGCTTGAGCAGGCTTCTTGCTTGTTCTTCTTTTGCTTTTGCCTTTGCTACGACAATCTTTAGCCCGATGTTCCTCTTTGTCACAGATGTAGCATTTGTCATTAAACTTGTATTTTTTATTCCCTCCCCCCCCCCCCCCGCGCGCGCGCGCCCTGTAGAGCCTTGTGAGGAACTTTCTCCTGAAACTTCCATTTCTTTACTTTTGGAGCATGTTCCACTCCATTGGATGCTTACTAGCCCACTTCTCTAAATTGCAATTGTCCTCCTCAATCCTCAAATGCACAATTGATTCCTCTAAAGACATTTCTTTGAGCTTGTGTTTGAGGTAATTCTTGAATTCTTTCCAGCCTTGTGGTAATTTTTCAATTAAGGCAGCAACTTGGAAGGATTCACTGAGAGACATGTCTTCTATGTGAATGTCATGTAGAATGAGTTGGAGATCTTGAACTTGGCTGATTATAGTCTTAGAATCAACCATCACAAAATCTAAGAATTTGCCAACCACAAATTTCTTTAAGCCGGCATCTTCCGTTTTGTACTTTTTCTTCAAAGACTCCCAAAGTTTCTTTGCTGTCTTGATAAGACTGTAGACGTTATATAATGTGTTGTCAACTTCATTCAAGATGTAGTTCTGGCAAAGGAAACCAGCATGTTTCCATGCATCGACCGCAGCAACCACTTACCGGTCAGTTTCATCCTCATTCAGAGTAGGAACATTCTCACGGAGAAAACGAGCCAGGTTTAGAGTTGTAAGATAGAACAACATTTTCTGTTACCATCTTTTAAAATCAGTTCCAAAGAACTTCTTTGGCTTCTCACCGTGATTTACCGGTACTATCACAACAAGAGAGGGGGTTGGCGCAATTGCAGCCACCATTCCAGTACTCTTTTGAGCATTTGTTTCAGTAGCCATGAATTCTAAATTATAAAACAAAATTAGAATTAGAATTTATACTACACAGAAAATGAATCCAAATTCACAGAATTCAATTCTGTAAAAATAAAAGAAACAAGAATGTAACTTTTATTTTTCAATTAATTTGAAAATAAAATAAAAAAAATTTATTTAACCAAATTAATTCCACATAGAAAATTAAATTTCTGTAACATTTCAATAATTAAAAAAATGAATTTATTTTTAATTAATGAATACTCAGAAATTATTTAAGAAAACCAAAATTAATTTCTAACAAGCTTCACAAATAAATATTCTGAATTGTTAATGACATCAGCATATTACTACTAGTTGTCAAAGAAAAAAGACAGTATATTACTACTATCTGTCAAACAATATATTACTACTATTTGTTTTCCACCAAGAATATTATTTTGTAAAATCACAGAAAATAATTTCTGTAAGAAGAAGAAAGAAGAAAGAAAATAAATGAAAAATTCTGTAAATAGAATAATTCGACTCAGTCTTAAGATTGTTGGAACAATCTTCTGTGTACAATAAATAAGTTGAAACAAAAACAAACAAATAAAATAAATAATGTACCGAATTTATTTTATTGAACCGAATGAATATTTAAAGACCAAGTCGAGTGTGTGACACTCTGTCCTTAAGACAGATTCGCTCTGCTACGGTACTTACGGTTGAGTAGCGTTAGGGGTGTAATTTTGGCCCATGGCCCGCGAGCGGCCCGAAGTCGACCCACGACCCGAGGTGGGCCCGACCCGTTTAAGCCTGAACCCAAGCCAGCCCGATGCCTTGGGCCATCGTTTTGAAGCCCGGCCCGGCCCGCTTGGCCCAATCCATTGGCCCACTCAAGGTCCGCCCAAAAGACCAGCCAGAGGCTTGGTCCCCCGGCCCACCTGATGCCTAGTGTTATTTTTAATGGAAAATAATAAAAATTTTGGTGGAAAAAATTAAAAAAATTGTTTAGAGCCGCCCAAGCCCGCCCAAAGCCTAAGCCCAGGGGCCTGGCCCACTGGCCCGCCCAAAGCCCGAATATCCCTGGGCCTAGGCTAGGGCCTGGGCCTAATTTTCTGGTCCATGGGTCGGCCCGCCCGATTTTTTGACAGGAGCCCACAAGGCCCGACATTGACCCGGCCCAGCCCAAGCCGAGCCCAGGCCGAAATTACACCCCTAAGTAGCGTCTATTTCCCAAGATACAATGATCTTTACAAATTTGTAGTAGCACTCCAAACAAATTTGTCCGGCGAACTAGAACCTTGTGTTCTATACTCTTTTTGATTTTCTCTAAAACTAGAATGAAGAATAAATAATGTAAATGAGAGAAATAGGAAAGCAAAAGGAATTTTTTTGTCAATTTTCAGATCTGAAATCTACTGGAACAGATCTGGTTTTATAGACTTGAACAGGTGTAAATTTCAAGCTGGAACTAGTGCACTGTTTCGAACAGATGCAAATTGAAAACTGGACAGATTTAAACCTGTAACTGAACAGATACAGCTACTGTTTTGAACCTGTAACTGTCTAGGCAGTTTTTGAATTTGAATCTGTCCGACAGATTGAAAAACTATTAGGACAGTTTTGAATCTGTCCGGTAGTTTAAAAAACATGTCTGAAATTTGCAACTGTAGTAGAATATGGAAAAGGTACGAAATTAAATTCCTGCAATAATTTTTGAAAAAATTAATATTAGAACCAACCCACACCCGCACACGGCTCGGCCTGGTCGGACGGCGGCGCGCGTGTAGTGGTTTGGGCTAAGATTCACTTTGTCCATAACTCCTCCATTCTACAAACTTGGGGTGGCCCTTGGGACCCAACCCAAGTGTTATCACCTAGAACTTATATATACACATAAGTTCTCTTCAAGTTTTAGGGACAAGCCATATAAGAAAACCCACATTTAATTCTTGAATTTGTCCAATTCCACAAACCCAAAAACGATGTCAAGTTTCCATTCACTCATAAATGATTTTGACGAACCGTTTTCACCGTGTGACTTGCCGTACGGCAAGGAACACGTCACATATTTGGACCCACCCCAAAAGACGTTTGGGGCCTACTCAAAATTGGGCTCAAAGTTAGCCCAAAATAAGCCTATAAACCATTATTTCCAACATCTCCATCTCCAATGAGTTGTAAGGTGGCGTTAATTTGAACAAGGCAGTCCCTATTAGCTGACCAAACCAGTTGCGGGCCTCTACTGAAGGTTACAACACCGAAGAGGCATGATGGTGGCTGAGTTTGTTGAGGAGTAGAAGGGCAATAGAAGCCACACGTCATTTCACTACAAGAAAAAGCACTTTTGGCGACTAAATTTTTAGTCGCCACAAGTCTAATTTTAGTCGTGAAAAGTCGACTTTTTAGTTTCCCCGACTAAATTTTTTAGTCACCGGTTTTGTCGCGAAAACATGGTCGCCGGAGGTATTGACGACTAAAATTTTTTTAGTCGGCAAAAAACAGGTCTTTAGCGACCAAAGTTTTGGTCGCCAATAGTGAATTACACTTTTTAAAATTATACATTTAGTGACTAATCATTTAGTCGCCAATAGTCAAGAATTGCCGACCAAACCATTTAGTCGCCAAAAGAAACACTTTTGGCGACCAATTATTTTAGTCGCCAAAGGTTATTCCCTGAAAAAAAAAAAAATACTAACTTTTCTGGTTTTTCTGAGATTCAAACCACTAACCTCCCACATTCTAAACCTTTAGCAACACACTTTGTCCACTATGCCACTACAACACCACGTGAATATATATGCAACATATATTATTTATATAGTATATTGACCCGTATTAATATAAAACTATATATATAAACATAATTATTTTTATTCAATATAATTTATGTAAAAAATAAATTATTTACTAAAAAAAAATGAGACCACTTTTGGTGACTAAATCTGTTTTTAGTCGCCAATTCTATAGTTTTGGCTACTAATTGTACTTTAGTTGGTAAAAAAATTCATTCTCGCCTAAAAATAACCACTTTTGGCGACTAAACTTATTTTTAGTCGCCAAAACCTCCACTTTTGGCGACTAAAGTGAATTTTAGTTGCCAATTGTACACTTTTAGCTACTAAATTTTTTTTAGTAACCAAAAACCTTCACTTTTGGCTACAAAATTTATTTTTGTCAGTAAAACACGTATAATCGGCGACCAAACTATTTTTTAGTCGCCAAAACCTATACTTTTGGCTACTAAATATTTTTAGTCGCCAAAAACCTTTACTTTTGGCTACTAAAATTTTTTTAGTCGCTAAAACCCATATAATTGGCGACTAAACTAATTTTTAGTCGCCAATAACTATACATTTGGCTACTAAACTGTTTTAGTCGCCAAAAGTCTTCACTTTTGGCTACTAATTCCATTTTAGTCACCAATTCTGCTACTTTCAACGACGAAAATTCCATTTTTAGTCGCCAATTCTGCTTTTTCTTGTAGTGTTTGTGAGACATTGGATGATGCTTCGAGGACTGGAGTTATTAGACTGTAATTAAAGAAGGAAGTCATTGAGGGGTTGTTGATCCAAGAAGTAGATAAGTTTGCCATTGGAGGTGGGTCGGCATTGTTGAAGAAGGGTACAGAGGCTATCAAAAAGATGATAACAGCACCAAAATGATAACTAATAGTGCAAGGTAGACCCATTGGTGGTGCCGTGGTGGTGGTGGTGGTGGTGGTGGTGGTGGTCTACATCTATGTTTATCCAATTCCAATAGAGCTCTGTTTCTTCCAGTTTTTGTTTTTGCTTTTCTTTTGGGAAAGCAATGTTGGTGGTGGTCCTTGAAAGGTTGTTTACATCGGATTTCACTCCAAAAAACGCGTACACATTTTCTTCAAGACAAACAAATTAAAGAGTAAACTACCAATAGATTATAATAGTTGGATTTAATTTTCATCAAGTCTTATTAAAAATAAATCATAATATAATCATCGCTCAAAATATTTTTTTGTAAATTTTTACATATATCGTTAAAAATTAACAATTAGTGATTTTTTTTGTCACGAATTTCATAAATTGTCACTAAAACTTACAATTAATGACTTTTTTGTAACGAATTTTTCAAATTATCGCTAAAAGTTGAAAATTAGTGACTTCTTTTTTGACGATTTTTTTAAACTGTAGCTAAAACTTGTAATTAGTGACATTTTTTTGTGACAATTTTCAAACTATTGCTAAAAATTAAAAATTAGTGACATTTTTTTAATAGTGTATGATGAAAAATGTCATTAATTATCCTAGGACCTATTGGACAATAAGTCCACTTAGTAGAACCTATACGTAAGTCTCCCAAAATTAAATACATTGTTTAAATTTACTAATGTAATAATATATTATAAGGGCACCCCTCTTGTAGCTGTTGGATGCCTTGCTTTTAATATAATATTTAAAGTAAATTTTTTGGTGATGAAAATTCAGTTGATATAGTGTGGGTTAAATTGATACAGATTGAGTTCAAATATAAAATAAATATAAATTATAAATTATTATTTTTGAATAAAATACTAAATATAATTTTTTAAATTGTTTACAACAACTATTGCAAGTCTTTAAAATGTTGTTTATGTTCCCACTCCTTTAGTTACGTCAAAAAACCGCACACATTTTGTTGACTAATAATACATGCACAAAAAAATCCAACTTTGATCTTCTCGATTGTAAGTTTGTAATGAAATATTTTTATTATATATCAAATTTTATTTACAAAATTGGTATTAATTTGACTAGAGAGGGACTTCATTTCTCTTCATCGCTCCTTATACCAGTAATCAATTTATGTGATTTTGAAACAAAGTGAATTAATTTTACTGATTTAAAGTGTTAATTGTTAAAAATAATAATTAAAGTGACACCAGGGTCACAAATTTTTATGAGGATATTTGGGGGCTTAAAATCTAGGTGGACTATTTTTCTGTTGGAACTCTTCATGGAGATAGACTAGTCCTTTGGCTATGTCAAAGGATGATCTTTCTTCTGGTCAGCCGAGGCAGAGCAATCTCTTGTTTCCTGTTAATTATCTACCATTACACATACATTCATAAACTAACGGTCAGCGATTTCTAGGCACAACATCTGACCAATCTTACCAAGTTTAGATGGTGAATTGAATACGAAAGACTCTTAACACAGTCTAAAATGTCTCTGATTTCTTGGCACAACATCTGACCAATCTTACCAAGTTTAGATGGTGAATTGAATACAAAAGACTCTTGACACGGTCTAAGCCGTCAAGATGCTTCACTGCAACTTTGGTGCCAATGCTTAGGAGAGTCCCTTCAAAGACTGACCCATATCGTCCTTGCCAAAGTTTCCTTTTGAAATTATCAGTATTGACCTTGAGCTCTTAGTAAGAGAATCAAATGTGCATTCCAAGAACTTGATCTTTGTAATGGACAGTTTGGCCATTGAATGCTCAACACAAAAAATGTGCAGAATCGATGTAAAATGTGATAGCAAGAAAAATAGTGCAACACAGATTCTGGGAAAGCAAAGGGGAAAAACATATCAAGTGAGTGAATTTTTTGTTCAATGTGTCACTCTTTTTGTGTTCCCAGTCAAGCTCAAGATGAAAAAACAAAAGCACATTCTGCAGACTAAGAGATGTACAAAATGTTTTCTTTCCAAGCAATTCAAGAACATATTTCATCAATTAAATTAATTTTAGTCATAAAATGGCTCTCAATTTCTCCAAACTATAAGCCGACTTTTTTCCATCTTACACATCTTTTGAAGTTTGAAAAACCCACTAATTGATATTCTCTTGTTTTACTTGAATCGTTTCTTGAATCATGGGAAACTCACATTGTCTCTCACGAAATATTGATACTTTTTCCTTTTACTACAGAACTTGAGAATGTTTGAATTAAAACTATGAGAAATCTACTCTTGTTCACTACATTCATGTGGTTCTGTATGTTCTATGGCAATGATGATGGAAGAACTTGAAGAAAGATAAAAATGAAGAATATTATTGAGAGAATCCAAATTTTATCAATGGAGGAAGACGCTACCTAAAACACCATTAATCCTGGTATCATGGGGTGTGATCTGCACAAATAAAACTATTAAATTATAGTTCACCACATATTTGGGCTTTAGAGGACCTGGGTGTGTGAACAGGGAACTGTACAAGATATGTTTCCACAGTTTTCTTCCCTTGTATAGTGATGTTTAATTCTAGA